>OW388289.1:15211854-16411854 GCA_936450465.1 Gibbula magus
TTGTGAAATCACCAAAGTTGTTTTAAACGGCCTGTTCCAGTAACTGTCGGAAAGAGATGCGTTGCTTCTGTTGTACGATGTGCCCATATATCGCAGATGTAAAACGACATTTAATTGGATAAAATAAGGATGTTACAAGTGTTGCAACTTTTACCGCGAGGGCAATTGACGAGAATCGTGACACGTGCACCATATGCAACAGAGGTTAGGATGGAAGAACTGAATAGACCAGCCTCTGTGGGAAGAGAATGAACTATCATAGGCGACAGAGAGAAATGCCACAGAGGTGTTACCATTCAGCGAAGTCTCTGATGAATGGCGAGGTTTGCGACGGGCGGGCCGGACACGAGTGGGAATTGTATTCACAACCAAGTACGGTGGTCACTTCAAGATGAATTAAGCCGTACTTACTTATACTACACTGACAAAGCTACCGTGTGTCACCTTGAACATGAACTCCGCTTGTTCGTTATATTAATTTAGTGACTAATGAGTCAGTTAACATCAAGACCACAGGTGGTCGGTATCGGACTTTGATCTGGGGGCGGGGATTGGCCATCTTCTTGAAGAACCTTCAACCAATGGTGAAATGATCTATGAGCAAATTTCGTCTTATAAACATGGTTTCAGTAAATATTTTTCAGGAGCAGACTTTCTTCAATCAAGAGGTCGTGCGAAAGTGTAGTTACACATGAGCATATATGTACTTATTTTTATTGTGTTTTTTTAGTCTCCAAAATGTTAAAAATTAATTTCAAAACATTCGTGGAAGTTTCAAGATTATATTTGAATTCCAGGACATTTAGTGTTGGATTTTAAGCGTATTTTCTTTAAACGAGTGGCTCTATTGAACTGATTTTATGAGCGCCTCTTTGAATTTTTGCGAATTTTTTTGTGTTGATAGGCTATATTCCTTGTCTTTTGTTTGATTTTGCTGTTTGAAGCTATTTCAGTTCGGCCATTTTATGTAATGTAAATGTGTTTGAAAATTGTACCGACTAGTGCCCTATAAACATGAATAACTTTGATCGTCGTCCAAATATTAATAATGAGTTAAGAAGTTGGAAGAGATATGAACAATCGAGAATGAGGCCCAGTGCTTCTTTCTATGTATTTCATAAGAAATATAAACATTTCAGAGTGAAATATTTGTTCAGGGACATGACGTTTCAGGTAAGAGCAATTGTGTAGCTTCAACTTCTGGGCGACCTTCGGGTAGTTATATCACCCGTTTTAATCTGTCAATCATTAAATGTCACACGATGCTCATATCGCAAGCACGAAGTTGCTGTAAGATGTCCTCAGAGAGTACACTACAGTACACTACAGTACACTACAGTACACTACAGTAAACTACAGTACACTACAATACACTACAGTACACTACAATAAACTACAGTACACTACAGTACACTACAATACACTACAGTACACTACAGTACACTACAATACACTACAATACACTACAGTACACTACAATACACTACAGTACACTACAGTACACTACAATACACTACAGTACACTACAATACACTACAGTACACTACAGTACACTACAATACACTACAGTGCACTACAGTACACTACAGTACACTACAGCACACTACAATACACTACAGTGCACTACAGTACACTACAGTACACTACAATACACTACAGTGCACTACAGTACACTACAGTACACTACAGCACACTACAATGCACTACAGTACACTACAATACACTACAGTACACTACAGTACACTACAATACACTACAGTACACTACAGTACACTACAATACACTACAGTACACTACAGTACACTACAATACACTACAGTACACTACAGTACACTACAGTACACTACAGCACACTACAATGCACTACAGTGCACTACAGTACACTACAGTACACTACAGCACACTACAATGCACTACAGTACACTACAGTACACTACAGTACACTACAAGCATAACTAGACTAACGTGTAGTCTCGGGAATAAGTTGTATTCTTATCAACAAACCTATATTACAAACAACTCAAATTGTTATACAAAGTGGAGCCCTAATGATGCCTGGATGTCTGAGCTGTGTAGCTTCAACTTCTGGGCGACCTTCGGGTAGTTATATCACCCGTTTTAATCTGTCAATCATTAAATGTCACACGATGCTCATATCGCAAGCACGAAGTTGCTGTAAGATGTCCTCAGAGAGTACACTACAGTACACTACAGTACACTACAGTACACTACAGTAAACTACAGTACACTACAATACACTACAGTACACTACAATAAACTACAGTACACTACAGTACACTACAATACACTACAGTACACTACAGTACACTACAATACACTACAATACACTACAGTACACTACAATACACTACAGTACACTACAGTACACTACAATACACTACAGTACACTACAATACACTACAGTACACTACAGTACACTACAATACACTACAGTGCACTACAGTACACTACAGTACACTACAGCACACTACAATACACTACAGTGCACTACAGTACACTACAGTACACTACAATACACTACAGTGCACTACAGTACACTACAGTACACTACAGCACACTACAATGCACTACAGTACACTACAATACACTACAGTACACTACAGTACACTACAGTACACTACAGTACACTACAGTACACTACAGTACACTACAGTACACTACAATGCACTACAGTGCACTACAGTACACTACAGTACACTACAGCACACTACAATGCACTACAGTACACTACAGTACACTACAGTACACTACAAGCATAACTAGACTAACGTGTAGTCTCGGGAATAAGTTGTATTCTTATCAACAAACCTATATTACAAACAACTCAAATTGTTATACAAAGTGGAGCCCTAATGATGCCTGGATGTCTGAGCTGAGTAATCTAGACTTGCTATAGTTGTCTAGACTGGGCTGGTCGTCATGTTCAATTGCATATTTTGCTCTAGTGTCTGGAGGAAATACTACAAGCAGACAGACAGACCAGCTTAACTCTGACCTTAACATTACATTAAAGTACATGCATAATAAAATGCATGTACATGTATATTAGTTCATCCAATATAAACTCATATACGGCCAAGGCTTTTTAGATGCATTTGATGACGGCATGATACAATAACACGTCTCTGCAGTATGAATGAATTACATTGGTGACTTGTTAATTGCTAGTTAAAATAGCTTTGTTTTTACATGGGCAAGAAATGCAATTTACACCAATATGACCCCAACCATGTTTCAAATGTTGTAAATGTGTGCAAATATGCACATTTAATGATTTTCCCAAAGAAGATGCTTTATATGTCGATGAACAGCTGTGTTTCTGAAAAAATTATAAACTCAAAATATCATTTTTTTCAAAGAAATTAAAAAATAACACACGTAGAAATATTTCTTGGTTGTACTAAATGACTAAATGCCTGCACTTTTCAGTACCACGTCAAAAACTTAAGTTATTTGTAATTGAAAATCATGCATACATGTATGTTAATCCATGGTGATGACGCCACTATTGTATTAACAGTGGATTATTTTTAAGAATCTACTGGTCATTGACTAATCCAGTCAGGAGGGGTGTCAGGTTTTGACATTTTCGTAATGGCTCACAAAGTAATTTGTTCAAGAATGATGTATTTTGTCTTAGTATATCTGATTAGAATCTTAAAATATCTGATTATTTTTGTAATATCTGACCCGGGAATCGAACATGTAACCCTTCGTATGTTACGCAGCGCCCTAACCTATTCGACTACCAGGCCTGCTGGTAATCATTTGATGGTTTGTCAGTAAGATCCCTACATTCTAAACAAGACTGGTAAAGTGTGAAACGCGTGGGGATCGTGCTGAAACACATGAAATGCAGGAGTTCGGCTGTCAGTCAAATCGCTTTGCGTGGAAGATTTGGGCCATGCACGTGCGTGGAAGAATCCATTTCATAAGGGTCGAAGCGACGTGTACCATATCCGATGAATGGGCACCGAAATTTGCAAAATAATATTTTTTAGTTTACATAATTGAAATGTATTGTCTATAATGCTAGATAATCACATATGTATGTTTCGTGACGTCATACATGGATTAAGATGGAGAATGCATCGGAGCCGTGGATTCGTTAAAAATAATCAACTCGTCCCTTCGGGGCTTGTTGATTATTTTTAACGAATCCATGGCTCCGAATGCATTCTCCATTACATAAAACCAAGTGAGGTGTGTACTTTCTATTGTACTTCAGTTTACATATAGTTAAAATCTAAGAAAATATGACATGCCGCCAGTCCTGTGATTTGTCAGAGAGTAAACAAGCGTGTTAAACGTTTGTTTATCGTCGTTTAATGGATCACGAAGCGTTCATAGTTAGGATTCCAGGGAGCAGACTATGTATAGACACGTATGACGTGTTGGGATACCCAGCCACACACTTCCTACTATCGCTTTCCTTTTCAAGATTCGGTTTGCTATTCGGGGAACTTAATTTCGATGTAACCGAGGGGAGCTTTTCCTTGTTTACACCAGTTTTATTGAGAGGTAAGTCAAACCACAAACGCCGAAACATACTATAAAGGCATTTATATTTACGAATAGTGACCTAGTTCGGGTACCAGTCCGGGGTCGAGAGCGATGAACGGTGATTGTAGTCTTCATGGTCGTTGTCAGGTCACTATTTTGCTTTCTAATCGATCTTATTATCAACAGCATATATTATTTGTTGGTACTAATGAGTCGTTTGTATCCCATACACACGCTTGAGCGTGAACCCGTTGTCTAATGAATTTGGATCACTTACCGTAATATTTGTACGAGCTGCTGGGTTCAGCCTGTCGACCGGACGATTCGTCTTTAATGGATATTTCGTCCGATTTTTTTTCGTCGGACTCCTCGAACAAACAAAATAAGAACTAGCAATCACTTCCAACAAATTTTAACCCTTATAACATGGCAGGGAAATACGTTAGTCAGGTACCTTCACTTACAGGCATGAATCATGTTCATAACAGTCTGATGTCTGATGAGTTTTCGTTCAGAAAAACATATAGTGCATCACCTACTTTTAAGGTGACTGTGATACACTACTGACTACTCCTTTACTCTCACTCTTGACTGACAACATACGAATATGGAGTCATTAACGGGGAATTGTTTTGTTTAATCCTGTTATGTTTTCAGTATTTCAATGTTCAAGGTTTCTAAACGCCGCGGACGGTCAAATACTTAATCAAAGAAATTAAAAATTGGAGAGGGTCTACTGTATAAACTAGTCCAAAAGAAACGAAACCATCTATTTTTAGCTCATCGGGCCTTTCAGGCTTATGGCATTGCATGGTGTCCGGCGTCCGTCAGTCCGTCCAACCGTTCGTCAGTAATCTTTTCGCTTTTTCGACTTCTTCTCCAGAACCAATGACTCCACAGAGCTGAAATTTTATGTGAAGACTCCTTGGCCAATGGGGATTCTAAATTGTAGATTTCGTGACCCCATGACCCCAAATGGGGTCACAGGGGTCACATCCTTAAAAACCTATTTTCATCTTCCTCTCCAGTTCCAAAAGGTCTAAAGAGCTGAAAAGTTGTGTGCATACTCCTTGGCCAATGGGGATTCTAAATTGTAGATTTCGTGACTCCCTGACCCCAAATGGGGTCACCGGGGTAACATCCTTAAAAACTTATTTTCATCTTCTTCTCAAGTTCCCAAAACTCTAGAGAGCTGAAAATTTGTTTGCAGACTCCTTGACCAATGGGGATTCTAAATTGTAGATTTCGTGACTCCGTGACCCCAAATGGGGTCACCGGGGTCACATCCTTGAAAACCTATTTTTCATCTTCTTCTCCAGTTCCAAAAGGTCTAGAGAGCTGAAAAGTTGTGTGCAGACTCCTTGGCCAATGGGGATTCTAAATTGTAGATTTCGTGACCCCATGACCCCAAATGGGGTCACCGTGGTCACATCCTTAAAAACTTATTTTCATCTTCTTCTCCAGTTCCAAAAGGTCTAAAGAGCTGAAAAGTTGTGTGCATACTCCTTGGTCAATGGGGATTCTAAACTGTAGATTTCGTGACCCCGTGACCCCAAATGAGGTCACCGGGGTAACATCCTTAAAAACCCATTTTCATATTCTTCTCAAGTTCCCAAAATTCTAGAGAGCTGAAAATTTGTTTGCAGACTCCTTGACCAATGGGGATTCTAAATTGTAGATTTCGTGACTCCGTGACCCCAAATGGGGTCACCGGGGTCACATCCTTAAAAACTTATTTTCATCTTCTTCTCCAGTTTCAAAAGGTCTAGTGAGCTGAAAAGTTATGTGCAGACTCCTTAGCCAATGGGGATTCTAAATTGTAGATTACATGACCCCATGACCCCAAATGGGGTCACAGGGGTCACATTCTTAAAAACCTATCTTCATCTTCTTCTCCAGTTCCAAAAGGTCTAGAGAGCTGAAAAGTTATTTGCATTCTCCTTGGCCAATGGGGATTCTAAATTGTAGATTTCGTGACTCCGTGACCCCAAATGGGGTCACCGGGGTCACATCCTTGAAAACCTATTTTTCTTCAGCTTCAGCTTCAGCTTCAGCTTGCTGGGGACGTAGAGTCTAACCCAGGTCCTATTGTTCATGAAAACAACTTATTGTCAATTTTCCACTTAAATGCTAGGAGTATTCGTACTAAACAAGCGCATTTATCAGAACACCTATCTGAATATGATATAGTAAGTTTCACAGAGACTCATCTAGATGAAAATGTAGATAATGAAACATTAGCATGGGAAAACTTTCACGACCCAATACGCAGAGATAGAACTGCGTTCGGGGGAGGTGTAATGATATATATTTCTCAACAGTTATCATTTGAAAGACTCCATGATCTCGAAAATATATATGATGAGTCGATATGGGTTAAGATTTTTCTTCCTCAAAAACCTTTGATATTATGCACAGCATACAGACCTGAAAGTAATACAGCCAACTTTTGGGGTAGATTTGACAATAGTATTGATGGTGCTTTAGATATTTCAAATAAGATTACCATTGTCGGGGATCTAAATGAAAATTTACTTTCCCTCTCCAAACTGAATTTAACAGACATCCTACTGAAAAATAACTTGCGCAACATCATAACAGAACCAACAAGGGTAACCAAGACAACCAGCACACTTCTAGATCCAATTATAGTCAGTGATGAAGTTAACATTGTAGAAAGTGGTGTTGTTGAGTTTGATAGAACTATAAGTGATCACAAAGGCACATTTGTCAGCATTGACGTGCATATGTCAACTAAGATTGCATATCCTAGAAAGGTTTTGTGTTACAAAGATGGTGATTATAATAAGCTGAATGGACTTATTTACGATACAGATTGGTTATCAATGTTTAGTGACTGTTCGGATATTGACGATGCTTGCTGTGTATTTTATGAACGTTTTAATACTTATGTCAAACAATGTATTCCTTCTAAAATTGTGATAATTAGACCTAATGACAAACCGTGGTATGACTCAAATATTCGTCGTGAAAGTAGGAAGCGGGATCGACTAAGAAAAAAGGCAAAGAGAACTCAGAATGACTCTGACGTTATAAAGTACAAAAAACAGCGTAATAAAGTTAACAACATGAAATGTTATGCGAAAGAACATTTTTATTCGAACCTTGATGAATTTCTATTTGAACTCTATGGCGAAAATAAATCATCGTACTGGAAAATGTTGCGCAGTTTGATAAAGACGTCAGGTTCTGCTTCCTCCATTCCCGCTTTAAAGAGAAATGTTAATGAAGAATGTCCATCAGCATTTTCTGATGTTGATAAAGCTAACATGTTAAATGAATATTTCGAGTCAATATCTAATCTGAAACATGCAGATAGTACTGATCTACCACAGTTTGCCAAGCGTACAGATGCTTCATTAGAGACCATCAAAATAGAAGAGAAAGAAGTTTCAGATGTCATTAAATGTTTAATTCTTAAGAAGGCTGCTGGACCAGACCAGATAAGTCATCAGTTACTGAGAAAAACTGTTAACTCTATTAGCTCAGTCCTATGTATATTGTTTAACATGTCTCTTGATTTGTGTGTATATCCTAGCCAATGGAAGTATGCAAATGTTATGCCTTTATTTAAGAAAGGTGATCATTCACTTGTATCTAATTATCGCCCGATTTCGCTTATTAGTTGTGTTGGTAAAGTGTTTGAAAGAGTGGTATTTAAGCATGTTTATAATTATTTTGTGTCAAACAATTTGTTATACAAATATCAGTGTGGTTTCCGCAGAGGACATTCAACTGTACAACAACTTGTAGAAATATATAATCAAATTTGTACTTCGCTTGATAACAAGGAATATTATTGTATGGTATTTTGTGATGTATCAAAGGCATTTGATAGAGTTTGGCATAGAGGGCTTATGCTTAAATTGCAGATGTATGGAGTACAGGGAAAGCTGCTTGATTGGTTTTATAGTTATGTAAGCGATCGCAATCAATCAGTTTTTGTTCATGGGGCGTTATCTAAGCCAATAGTGTTGAAGGCAGGAGTTCCCCAGGGATCAGTTTTAGGCCCCTTTCTCTTTATTGTGTATGTAAATGAGATAGCAGATAAACTATATTGTATAACCCGGCTTTTCGCCGATGATACTTCGCTTGGGACCAAATCAAAGGAAAAACAATTGGTGGAAAGAGTTATGAATGAAAATTTAGAACTTTTAAGCAATTGGGCAAACGACTGGTTAATTTCTTATAATCCCGAGAAAACAGAGGCTATGCTATTTACATTGAAAGATAACGATCAAGACATTAACTTGAACTTTGACGGCTGCGGTATTAAAACAGTTAATTGTCATAAGCATTTGGGTTTAACATTTTCATCTAATGGGAGTTGGCACCATCATATTGAACACATTGTCAAAAAGACCTCTAAAATGATAGGAGCATTTCGGAAATTAAAGTTTCTACTTAATAGAACAACACTATCTAAAATATATACTGTTTTTATAAGACCACACTTTGAGTATGCATGTGAAGTATGGGATGGATGTTTGATTGAACAAGCTGATAAATTAGAAAAACTTCAACTTGAAGCGGCCCGAATAGTAACTGGTCTTCCAAGATATGCCTCTGCGAGTTCTTTATACTACGAAACAGGGTGGGATTTTCTTTCAGAAAGAAGAAGGAGATGTAAATTAACATTATTTTATAAAATACAGAAAGGCCTTGCGCCAACTTTTCTTCAGGATTTACTCCCGCCTTTAGTGGGCAATATGACACGATATGGATTAAGAAATTCCAATAATTATAGCCAACCTTATACACGACTCAAGTACTCAATATCATCGTTTATTCCATCATCAATTAAATTATGGAACAACATTCCTTTAGCAATAAGAGACTGTGATTCTGTTGCCTCATTTAAATCCAATATTCAAGTCAAAGTAAAATGTGCACCTGTATACTTTTCTTACGGAATTAGAAAACTAAATATCTTACATACAAGACTAAGATATATGAAGAGCTCACTTAATTACGATTTATTTAAAATAAGTGTAAGAAATAATGCATGTTGTCAATGTGGCCACAACTGTGAAAATGTATTTCATTATTTCCTTGAATGTCCTTTGTATATTACTCAAAGACAAAATATGTTTATTTCATTAGATAATATTGTCAGAAACAGAGCTTTAATTAATATTAGTCTTCTTTTACATGGCAATGCAGGTCTCTCTATTTGTGAAAATCAGAATGTTTTCAAACTTGTACATATCTACTAAACGTTTTCTCTGACTTCTTTTGTACATATCCTGACTGCCTGTCCGTCTCTTGTTGCATATTGTTGTGAGAAGAATCGTGTAATTATCTGGAGAGGGCTTTTCTAAGTTGGATAACTTGTGCCCAATCCATTTCTTGAATGAATAAAATATGTTTCAATCAAAACCTATTTTTCATCTTCTTCTCCAGTTCCAAAAGGTCTAGAGAGCTGAAAAGTTGTGTGCAGACTCTTTGGCCAATGGGGATTCTAAATTGTAGATTTCGTGACTCCCTGACCCCAAATGGGGTCACCGGGGTCACATCCTTAAAAACTTATTTTCATCTTCTTCTCCAGTTCCAAAAGGTCTAAAGAGCTGAAAAGTTGTGTGCATACTCCTTGGCCAATGGGGATTCTAAATTGTAGATTTCGTGACCCCGTGACCCCAAATGAGGTCACCGGGGTAACATTCTTAAAAACTTATTTTCATCTTCTTCTCAAGTTCCCAAAATTCTAGAGAGCTGAAAATTTGTTTGCAGACTCCTTGACCAATGGGGATTCTAAATTGTAGATTTCGTGACTCCGTGACCCCAAATGGGGTCACCGGGGTCACATCCTTAAAAACTTATTTTCATCTTCTTCTTCAGGTTAAAAAGGTCTAGAGAGCTGAAAAGTTATTTGCATTCTCCTTGGCCAATGGGGATTCTAAATTGTAGATTCCGTGACTCCGTGACCCCAAATGGGGTCACCGGGGTCACATCCTTGAAAACCTATTTTTCATCTTCTTCTCCAGTTCCAAAAGGTCTAGAGAGCTGAAAAGTTGT
The DNA here is from genome assembly GCA_936450465.1 of Gibbula magus. Lineage (NCBI taxonomy): Eukaryota > Metazoa > Mollusca > Gastropoda > Trochida > Trochidae > Gibbula > Gibbula magus. Next base: position 15,222,415 of record OW388289.1, read on the forward strand.
GTGCAGACTCTTTGGCCAATGGGGATTCTAAATTGTAGATTTCGTGACTCCCTGACCCCAAATGGGGTCACCGGGGTCACATCCTTAAAAACCCATTTTCATCTTTTTCTCAAGTTCCCAAAATTCTAGAGAGCTGAAAATTTGTTTTCAGACTCCTTGACCAATGGGGATTCTAAATTGTAGATTTCGTGACTCCGTGACCCCAAATGGGGTCACCGGGGTCACATCCTTGAAAACCTATTTTTCATCTTCTTCTCCAGTTCCAAAAGGTCTAGAGAGCTGAAAAGTTGTGTGCAGACTCTTTGGCCAATGGGGATTCTAAATTGTAGATTTCGTGACTCCCTGACCCCAAATGGGGTCACCGGGGTCACATCCTTGAAAACCTATTTTTCATCTTCTTCTCCAGTTCCAAAAGGTCTAGAGAGCTGAAAAGTTGTGTGCAGACTCTTTGGCCAATGGGGATTCTAAATTGTAGATTTCGTGACTCCCTGACCCCAAATGGGGTCACCGGGGTCACATCCTTAAAAACCCATTTTCATCTTTTTCTCTAGTTCCAAAAGGTCTAGAGAGCTGAAAAGTTGTGTGCAGACTCCTTGGCCAATGGGGATTCTAAATTGTAGATTATGTGACTCTGTGACCCCAAATGGGGTCACAGTGGTCATGATCTAAGAACATATCTTTTGCTTGTAAACAATAACTTAAATAATTTAAATATTCAACTTTAGATAGTAAATCAATGAAACCCTGATGAGCTACAGAGCCCATGGCTCTATTTTTCTATTATAATGAGTGACGGTTCTTTCACTAATGTAACTCAAATAATCACGCTAACTCTAAAGGCCCATTCACATGGTACGACTTAAAGTTGCAACTTGCGTTGTTACAACTTGGATGTATTGATGTATTGATCAAACTTACGTTGTCACTGCCAAGTCTTACCGCGAGGACGGCCTCGAATTAATATCCTCTGTCTGTCTGACTGTCTTAAATGTTTTGATTTTCTGTGTGTTTGTCTGTCTGTGTGTCTGTCTGTCTGTGTGTGTCTCTGTCTCTCCCTCTGTCTCTCTCTGTCTCTCTGTCTCTCTCTCTCTCTCTCTCTCTCTCTCTCTCTCTCTCTCTCTCTCTCTCTCAATTGTTTTTATTTTGATTACTATTTCAAGAATGACGTCACACGATGAAGCTTGGGTGTACAAGTCACACAGCTGGGACCCTCCGAACGTAAGCGATTTCTGCCTAATTCGATGGTACTTGATAACTCAGTGTGTACAATCTGCCACAGAGGTTTGTATTGTCGAGAACAATGGACGAGAAAAGGTTTCAATCGACGGTAAAGCCCCTATATATTATTAAAAATGGTATTAATAGGAGATTGATGGTAGATTGATGGTAGATTGCATGTTTTCTCGGCCATTATTTTCGACAATAGGCCTATACGCCCTGTACTGTGAATTATGCAACATCAATGCATTAGAAATCTTCGAATAAATGATGTTCCACCCCACCATATGTACTAAAATGCTAAAATTGTCAAAAATGTAGCCATATGTTTGATAATTGTATTGAATATACAAGGGTACAAGAATATCACGTAGAACTCTGCGTTATTGTAGGCCCTGGGACGCTCGTACTAACTAATTCTGTACTGTTCCGGTACTCGATGTTACTCGCCTTTTTCGAGTAAATCACTTTACAGGGGCAATTTTTCGCTCAAATAAGTTAATGAATAATATGATGAAATGTATTTGAAAAATAATGTCACTAATAGTAAAACACCCTTCATTCTCCGGAAAATCAAGTTCAAAATGAGTGTACTTGGTTCGTTAAAGTCATGGAAATCTTTTCCAAATAATCAAATGTTCACATTAAAATGGCCGCCATGCAATTTTACTCTGCAAATATTACCTATGCCTATGGATATTGTATAGATTTGTTATGTTTCTCTCAGCTTCAAGAATTTCTCAGAAATGCACCCGATCCGGAAGTGGCAACTGACGAATTTGAGGTGGAGTTGGTTTGTCTGGATATTGAAGGGAAATTGGAACAGAAACCCTATCAGATAACGTTCTATCCGCAAAGTTTCAATGTAGGAGAGAAAAATATAGAAAACTCACAAATACGATGCATCACGATGACAACTGGAGACCTTTCCTGTCGAAGCTCTGTCATCCTCCTTTCCTGTCGTCAGAAAGATGGTATTGAATGTTTTTTCCTCCACCAACCCGACCCAGTTAGTACGTTTAAGATTCTCAACAGATTCCGGAAGCTCCAACACGATGTTGTCCCAAGGGAACTACCCGATACACCTATATATGACTTCTACGTCCCAAAGGTAATAAGTAGATGCGAAGTAGAAATCCAAAACATGACGACAGGAGCGGTTTCAGTCAAATGGTACATTTTGTCCCTGGACGAGGAGTGTCTGTGTCTCTTCTCTAAAGATTTCCAGACCAAACCGAAATACCAGGTTTACTTCCAGAAAGAGGCTGGTGATCACGTGGTCGAAAAGATGGCGGTCACCCACTCCACTAACACCTTCAACATCATCACCAAACTCAACTGTTACTCAATGGATATTTCCGTAAGTTTAAGTTAATGAGACTCAATTTCAACTTTAAGTCATAACAAATCCCAGTCCTCATCACTGGTCTGTCCTCATCACTGGTTAGTCCTTTGTCCTCATCACTGGTTAGTCCTCATCACTGGTTTGTCCTCATCACTGGTCTGTCCTCATCACTGGTTAGTCCTTTGTCCTCATTACTGGTTAGTCCTCATCTCTGGTTAGTCCTCATCACCGGTTAGTCCTCATCACTGGTTAGTCCTCATCACTGGTTAGTCCTTTGTCCTCATCACTGGTTAGTCCTCATCTCTGGTTAGTCCTCATCACTGGTTAGTCCTCATCACTGGTCTGTCCTCATCACTGGTTAGTCCTTTGTCCTCATCACTGGTTAGTCCTCATCTCTGGTTAGTCCTCATCACTGGTTAGTCCTCATCACTGGATAGTCCTTTGTCCTCATCACTGGTTAGTCCTTTGTCCTCATCACTGGTTAGTCCTTTGTCCTCATCACTGGTTAGTCCTCATCTCTGGTTAGTCCTCATCACTGGTTAGTCCTCATCACCGATTAGTCCTTTGTCCTCATCACTGGTTTGTCCTCATCACTGGTTAGTCCTTTGTCCTCATCACTGGTTAGTCCTCATCACTGGTTAGTCCTCATCACTGGTTAGTCCTCATCACCGGCTGATATAAGTTTTTGTGCAGGTTCACCGCCGCCGGCGCGTTTTGTTTTGGCCATAACTTTTTTTTTTCAAATCAGCTTTCATGTACTCATTTACACAACTTCCTTCTTATACACCTGGGGAATTTTTTTGACATATTTACATTCAAGGTCAAAGGTCAAGGTCACGAGTTCCAAAAAAATCCTTGTAAACACGGTAACTTGAACAATATTGGTTCTATCAGGCTCTTATTTGGTGTATATCAACTGGAGGATGGCCAAGATTTGACAAGATTTTCGCTTAAATCAATCAAAGGTCAAGGTCACAGCGAGGTCATAACTTAAGCATGCTTTTGCGAAAACGCCTTATTTGAACTATTCACACTTTAAATGATTGTAATACACAATGAAAAGTGACAATTGATTTATTGAAAGTCAAAGGTCAAGGTCATGAGATATGGTTAAGGGCAGCAGTTCTGAAGTCAATAAATTACTTTTTTCGAAGAAGGTATCAACATCTCATATACAAAGCTTCTTTCTTATACACCTTGGGAAATATTTTGACATGTTCACATTCAAAGTCAAAGGTCATTGTCATGAGTTCTGAAATCACTACAAAAAGCCTTGTAAAGGCGATAACTTCAAATGTTGTTGTGCTATCAGGCTCTTATTTGGTGTATATCACCTATGGAGAAAGACCAAGATTTAGTATTTTCGTTGAATTCCGTCAAAGGTCAAGGTCACAACAAGGTCACTTGTGTTAATATGCCTTAATATTTTAACTTAACGATGAACACTTAAATCATTACATGATTGTTATACACAATGAAAAGTGATAATTGATTGTGTGACCTAGAAGGTCAATTGCAAGGTCAAGGTAAAGAGATTTTGGGAAAGGCCATGTTAAACCTTTGATCCAATTGATCCAATCAGAAATAGGTTTTAAGAACAATGGTTCGTAATGATTCACCTTGTTAGTAATTACTCCAACAACAACGTTTTGTTTAGAAGTTTTCCCATTTTATTGTTTCTGTGAAGAAGGCGGAACAGGGAAAGGCGAGACCCTAAGTTTCGAGGCTGCTCTGCTTTTGTTGTGTCCTTCAAATGCTAATCTAATTCGTGAACTTTAAATGAATCCACGTAGTATGTATTATCCATGTCTTCATATATATATACACAATTTATTATATCGCTGTGGGTATAGGTAGAATGGAGTTGAATGCTGACCATTGAGTGATTGTGTTTCAGAATGATGAAGTGAAACAAGCTGTAGAGGCGATGAAAACCATTAAACCAAAACCAAAAAGTTGCTTCGAAGGTAGGCAACGCAGTGGATCTGAACTAGCTAATTATATATACCTTCTAAAATCTTCATCGGAAACCTTTTAAAAGGTTGACGTCTAATATGTCAATGAAGGTAGACAGTTTGAAGAATTGACTTCTTGTTCATTGATTGATAGCTTAGAATAAATACTCCGGGTGGTACTGAGATTGTTATATCGCATTTCTATCTCTCGGCGTGCGATTTACGCCATGTGATTACGTTGGATCTGATTCACTCGAACAAAGTCCCATATCTTAACTTTACATTATTTGTCGTCACGTCATATTATCAGTGGAAAACAATATAATATGGTTAATATAAACAAAACCTTACTTAATGTGATCTGAAGTTTTCTCGGTTTACTTCTAAAGCCGCCAAGGCAGTCAGAAATAGAGAGTCTGTGTAATGTATAAATCACATGATTCTACCAGATCTACAGTGTTCTAATGATATGCCTATGACCAGGTCAAAGTAACTTTGTACAGGGGTGGTTAGTGAATTCTCATTTCTTCGGGCTGGTTCAGTTTCATACACATACTATTTGTTTTCATCCTTGATGTCATCAGTGATTAGTAATTCGTGACATTGGTTATTCTATAGCGGTCACATTTTCCTTGTTAATGAAATGTGGCGATGTTTACAGATCTGGCTGGCACAGTGGAATACCTGATTTACGAAGGAAAAGTCCCGTCAGCTCGGGATGTCGGTCGTTCATCTGATACGTCAAGTTTTCATTCCTACAACAGAGACGAAAGTATGATATATTACTTCCTGCTATAGCTTAAAACATCATACCGTCTTTAAAGCTATAACTCTGCTATAAAGTCCTCCGTGTTCATGTATAGGAATGTTACATGTTGATTCATTGCTCCCTGAATGTTGAAAACAGCAAGACGTGAGGTAACGGTTAATGTCTGTGGAGCTGATGCATGGGTAGGTTCATTTTGGATAGTTGCGAGAACTTCTCTTTTCTTCCACGGTTTAAAATATTAACTCTAAAATTTTGGCTTTTAAGTGATAAATTCGAGACGTGCATCGCGAGAGAATCATAGGTAGAATTTCACTAATCCTATTAAGTATAAAAAAACGTATTTGCTTTCTTGTTAGCTTTCGGGGTGAGGTTGTGAATAAATTCAACTCCATTCAAAAGCAACAGCATATGTTACTTGAATCAAGAACTTGTTTTTGTAATATAAGTCCTTTCTTGAATACATGCAGGATCCACCTTTTCAAGAGTGCTATTACATTATATAGTATGATAACGTTGAGTTAAGGGCGCCATAGCCTCAGCAAGGCATACGCAGGTGAAGTCTAGGTCTCCACTGCAGCAAAACAGTAAATGAAATGTAATATGTTTATAACAAATATTCAATATCAACTTGTTTTTCAGACTCTGCAATCATCGAATCGGCAAAGCAGTTCTACCGAGACTTTAAAGGTATGTTGTCAGACACTATAGACATTATTATTTGTTATATTAAGATCCTTTATCAGTCGATGATCGACCAATAGGAAGTATAACTTTACAGCTACATATATAAGTTTACCTTGATGATCGACCAATAGGAAGTATAACTTTACAGCTACATATATAAGTTTATACCTTGATGGTTGTCCGATAGCGGCATGGGTCTGTCACGTTTTCATCGGCTCATGACAGAATATGTTTACAGACCGACATCTTCCTCCTCAAGCCATACTGCTGTACCTTGCGCCAATCTCGATCACTGGTTAAATTAAGCCTTGCTACATTTCGTCACTTTCTCTGTGCCATTCTATCATAGTGCTGCACCTGGACTATAGAAATCAGAATTCTCTTTGGTTTCCGTTTTCAATGCTCACTCGGTCTTTGGCCTTTTTGTATCTAAGTACAGGACTGTTTTCTGGTATACTCCGGAACGAAATGTATTTTCACATTAAATAAATTGTAATCAAGTAAATCTTCCTGTTGTTATGTATGCCATTTCTAAATGCCCTTCAAAGACCTCTTTTGCATCTATTTTTAGCTATTTTATAGACTCGTTTGTGACCTAAAGAGAGACCAACGTTGATATGTTTGTTCCTATTCCTATTTTGCTGAATTAATCGTATTCTGTGTTGGTGTATTTCTTTTCAGGATATGTCACATTTCAGTAGGCCTGAAGTTGTCAGTTTGTTGTCAGATGACCTGGAGAAGGCGTACCGAGAGGGGGAGACGAACCCGGTCTGGCGGGAGTTGTGGACCCCGCATGACGAGGGACTGCGGGAAGTGCTCGAACTCAACCTCGTCTCACAGCGGGATGCGCGCAGTGGCGGTCAGTGTGTATGGGACTGGATAGCATGTTGAGTTGTTGAGTTAGATGAGTAAGATAAGTTAAGACTTACTAGAAGAAAGTACAGCACAATCATGAGTGAGAAAAAGAAATTTACCAGCTTCATTGATTTAACTCTCGAACCGAAGGGAGTATGTATTAATTATCTTAGCACAGCCCGTCTGTCTGTCCGTCTGGTCAGGGTACCAGCCTTCTGACATTAACTCCTCCCACAGTTTTAGATCAATCTTTCTGAAAGTTTGCACATGCTTTTGATCAAAATGTCATTTATCAATGAAAGACAATTTAATATCGATGAAAGTCTCAATTCCGTCATAAAACAAAGTGATTTATGTTTCTGAAAAACTTCCAAGAGGAAACTCTAGTCAAAACCCCCAGCTCAGATACTTCTCCGCTTGATTCTGTTGTAACCTCCTTTCTTTGTTTCGTAAAGTAAATATAGTTTTAAATTTCAGGATTGGATCCAGACAACATCGCACACTTCCAGACGAATCTCTCAATGATTGACGACCAGCTCTTTAACCAGGAGTAAGCGGCCAAATTCTTTTAATGAGATACAACAGAGACACAACATGGTCACAAATATATTCTAAAAACTACAGATGTCTATAGTCACCAAAAGCAGAAGTCTTAGAGGTTGTTGGTGAAATTAGAATTTTCTAATTTGAGCATCAAAAAAAATATTTTTTTCAATGAACTATGCAATAATATGGTAAATGTACAAACAAGACTAATCCCTCACATTTCGTCCCACAAAGAAAATCAGACTATCTTTGTCTATTTTTCTTGTGGATATTGGAGTTTATTAAACTCTACAGTGTATAATTGGACTATTTCAGATTCGAAAGCGCCGTGTCCTCCCTGAGATCAATGAGAGAAGTATTCAGTGAGTGCTCCTACCCGGAAGTGCGTCCTATCCTGGCTGATGACGACTACACGCTCCTGAGGAAACTTTTCTTCTACTTCTTGAAGAAACAGTCGACCTGACCACAGTCTAAACATACCCGTGGTGGATCCAGAGGTCAGACCAGGAGGTCCTCCCCCGCAAGATGTAAACTTGATGAATCCCCCTCGCCTCCTTCTGTATCCACCTAAATGCATGGTGTTGTGAAAAAGCGAAACAACCTGAACATTAGTCTTACACTCAGACTATGAAAAATGTATTTATTCTGAAAATATCCCCATTTTATTAAATATTGAAAAGGAGACTAAGAAATTGAAAAGGCTCCTTTTCATTTTTTTAAGAGTCTTAAGTGTTAGACTATCTGAACATAAGTGGACTCCAAACAACATAGGCTTTATTTGTATGCGAATAACGCATATGTGTTAATCTTGCCAAATTTATAACGAAAACCTGTGCCGAGACCCTCTTCTTTCATGAATATATAGTGTTGTGAAAAAGCGGAATAGGCTGAACAGAACTTGACTCGTATTCCCACGACATAGGTCATATCTGTTATATATACACCTTATATCTAAGTTATATGTTACTGTGATCTTGTTGTATTTCTATTAATCAAAACTTGTGCCAAGACCGTCTACTTAACTTTCATGAAAAAGCAAAAGCTATTGGGAAGACATTCAAATCTGGCAAATCGCTCACTTCGTTTATAGATTGGAAAACTATTTAAAAAACAGAATTAGAGAATACAGGTTTATCAAATATTGTGGGTTTTCAGTTGAGCTTGTTAAAAGGTCTGAAGCGTGCCATTGTGTTTTCCTTGATTCGCAAATGTTAAACTACCATTAAAGGGACATTCAGTATTTTTCATATTATGTTGTTATGTTTTAATGTATACAGGCCAAAATGTCACATGTGCTGATACAAGTTCAAATAATTTCAAGCAACTGGCATATTCATCCCAAGTCGCCAAATAGGTGTTAATTACATGTGTCCAATGAAAACCGAGAAACACCGCGCTCACTTTACATGTTCAGTAACCGGAACTACACGTCCCAATGTACATGTACGGTAATAATTATATAATAGGTAACTGTACAGACTCCTTGTTCAGATCAGTTCCAAAAACCCTCGATGGCTGACATTTTGTACATGTACTCCATCGCCAATGTGAGTTATAAATTGAAAAAATTGTGATATGTGTTGCCCTTAGTAAGGATCTCAGTGACTATGTGCTAATAATCTGTGATTCCGTCTTCTTTTAAAGAACCGAACTTCAGAACTTCTTGTTACATACTCCTGGTTAATGGTAATTATAAATTGTAAATGTGTTACCTGTCTGACAACTTGTCTGAAAAACTTACATTTTAAAACATACAATAATGTATTGGCAAAACCTGACAAGGTACAGAGTCAATGTCTCTAATTTACCTGTATATGTTTGTTCAATATGTTTGAATTTGATCTTTAACTAATTTTCCAATTTTGCATATCGCTTATCAAATCTGTAAATCAACCATTATAGGATTGATATTTGTTTTTTGTTGTTTAATGTCTCTATTTTACCTGTATATGTTTGTAGCAATGCTGCATTTACCCATATGCTTATTGTTTTATCATCTAGTCAATAGTGTGTTAATTCAATATAGTTTGTAAGAGTATATGATTAACTAATAAAAATAACAGTTAATCTTCAAATTTTACGGAATAGCTAACCAGTAAGAACTTATATTGGCGTAAGTATATTCGAATAAACATTGGAAGTGTGTCTCTTATTGGAATGAAGTTTCTTTGAATTTGATCTTTAACTAATTTTGCAATTTTGCATATCGCTTATCAAATCTGTAAATCAACAATTAAAGGATTGATATTTGTTTTGTTTTTGTTGTTACGATTACATGTACATAGTTTAAAATTGTGTGTGTCTTGTGTTTGGGAATAAAGGTTTTAATATGAATTGAAGTAATAAAATGAAACAAAATTGAAGGTGTTTTTTCACTGGATATGGTATAATTAAACAATTTCTGTCCGAAAACCTTAAAGATCATGATGTTTGAATCACATAGAATTGCTGTGTAGTAGTGTCTAATTATATAAGCTTCACTCGTTTGATTCATGTATAAATAAAGGAGGGTTTCCTCACATGCGTTCAAAGGGAGACAACTCCACCTTCCCTAATGAAGCGTCAGTAAAAATACTCATATCATCGTCTTTGAACAGAGGTATGAACAGAAGAACTGAGTGGAGTCACCTCTGTGGGAAGAGAATGGCGGTCAGTAACATTGCTGGCAAAATTGACCATAAGAACATGGAACCTATAACGAATGCGCTCTCCGACACGCGAAATAGTAAAGGAAAACGGTAGCTTTGTTTAATGTTGTATTCTTGCTAACATGTTGATATTAATTAGATCTCTCTCGTCAAGTTTTGTAAGTGTTAACTTAGTGTTGCGTCAGTGTTATTCAGAAAATCTTCTATTCTTATATTCGTTTTTATTTCTAATAAAAATGTGTTTCGGAACAAACTGCCTGAGCTAATGGCACTTCCCGTCGGACGTCTTTAACGTGTTCTACTTCTACGCCTACAGAACAGGTGAATCTACACAGCTGAAGCTGTTCTGGGGAGGAACCGTGCACTTCAGGGTAACAGCTTGTACATGTTGGTGATTATCAACTAGCACTGAGAAAACTATTTCTTTATATATTAAAGAGTGAAAAATGACAGATAGAAGCAATACCTTATTGGATGAATAATCGAGAGAAGTATTGGAAGAATGATGTATACTGTAGTTGGCATACTTTACATGGACTCGCGTAACCTGTATTTACCCTGCTGTTGTATTATGTGTCCTATATACTTGATAACGGTATAAGGATATATACCGAAACGTCGCCATTGACAAATAAAGAAGTTTAAATAAGAAAGATTATTATACATATCCTTGCCTTTTCCATGTACTCGCGTGTTTAAGATACATGAAGAATAGGCATGATGATTTTATTGTCTGATTATATACTTTAAATATTACCAAAATTTACTCCTTTTACTGCTTTTCCTTTTTAACGTTTTAATCTTGCCTTTTGAAAGGTTGACGTCGACTCGAACGTGAAAAAGAGTTGATGATTAATTGCTGGTATTTCTGTTCGAAGTTTTACAAGTTCGAGTTACCTCCCTTTGTCCAGAAATCTCAAAACGTTGACTCCACCACAATCCAGGAATTTTATGTCTCTACTCTTCGGTTGTATTCACGTGTAATCACCCTCAAACACATATTTACACGTACGAAATTTCCCTTTTTTTCTCTTTTTCTTTTCAAAACGTTGTTTTAATTTTTAAAATTGAATGATATTTGATTCAAGTTATTTGTCCCGCCCAAACAGAAAAAAACCAATGTAATGGACAATGAGCTATATGCTCTGTAGCTCATCAGATTTTGGTTAATTTATAAGCTGAGCTTCTTCATCACTAAAACCCAATATTTAAAAAGAATAACCTCAATTTATAGTTGGGCAAACAGGGTAAAATGAACAAACTTTGATTCCCTGGTGCAAGCTACCTCATCATAAAATTTCAAGTTTGGCGGTCTGTAGAAGAAGTAGAAAACGTGACGATAGCCCATGCCATTAGTCAATCTTACCTTTCAGGCCTGATGAGCTTAAAAGCAAGGCATTCTTCACATTATTTGCAACGCTAACATTGTAAAGAAATTAACAGAATAAACTGTTTTCAATTATATCTTGCGGCTGACCGAGGCCGATGTAACATAATGCATCATATACCGGCAACTAACATGATTTGAAAAAAACCCATCTGAAACCAGAGCACCACAACGATCAGTTCTGTTAATAGATTAATTGACACTGAAATTGAGATCAACATTATAAAAACTACAAGTTCTAATTCAGTGTACAAATTTAACTACAACGTATATACGCTGTGGAATTTATGTATTGTGTAGAAGGTTAGGATGCACAATAGGTTCAGTAAATGCGTTAGTCAATAACATCGATACTAAAATACTAATAAATATACTAATGGCTTTAATAAATACACTTGACCATATATATTCATACCCTATCGTCAAACATATGATAATTACCTGTTTCAAATGAAAATCAAGTAACGGCCTTTTACATATGCAGAAACCGAAAATACAAGTCCCAAAGTAGGTACAGTAGTTATATGACCTATTAAACATTACCAACCAACCCACATCTGTCTTTTTTTGTGTTAGGAACGTTTCATGATCACTTCACCATTAAATTGTCACTATTATACTGAAGGAACTAGCATTTAATTGATATTTTTCTGTAACAGACCGTAACAGTACTTCTCTATAAAATAACACCATTTATAACGTTTGACATAAGGTGACGCCAACAACATACTCAATATTTGTTATTAAATGTACACATTTCTTAACGGTTGTCACTTCAATCGTATATGCTAACTTGAATCGTACACATTTCTACATTATCATATTCGACATGTGTTTTTTTGTTTCTTTTGATTTTTGTGGTTTTCAAACCATTAAGAGAAACCGTACGTATCCAACTGCTTCCCGGGATTCCTATCGACGGTTTAAAAGGTTTGTCGGCATTTGAAACCTTGCTAAACCTAGCCACATGGACATACTTCTTGTTGTACCCAAGAGCTTATACGTCTTCCCCTCTCAATTCATGGACATTGTCATTAGAGGACATCCTTAACACATCGTTTAACTATACACAAATCGGAGTCTTCATGGCCATTAGCATTAGAGGACATCGTTTAAGTATATACCAATCATATAAAGTCTTCCTTTCACTTGGAACTGCGTCGAAATAGTTATACTTTCTAATTCCCGTTAATCCTGCCCTATGACAGTGTTAGAAAAGAGCCTTGAGTATACAGTCAAGATTTTTATTCAGAAAGTCCGGATAAACTGAATATATACATACTAAAAGTGTTAAACATATATAATCAAAAGGATGAAGGTACAGTAAAAAAAAATGACCATAGACTAAATTTTAGTCTAAATTCCCAATTAAAATCATGTATGTTAGAAATACTGTACGATCTGTACGTATAATGAAACGTAAATGTTGAGTTTTCATGTTCACAAACTGGTAGTTATTTGTTCTTCTGGAAGTAAAGGAATGTAAATAATGGATGTTACCTGTAAAGCAGGTCGTGTTAAACGTTTTCATTAACATCTCATTAGTACTGCCCATTTATTCTATTGACTTGGTAAAATCACGCTTGACCATTGCTTTAAGAGCTATATATGCATGCTGGATAACGGTGCTGGTGTGTTTACATGAAGCGTATAGTTGGAGACAGTACAATACTTGGACACACCAATCTTGACTTCAATCGATGACTTACCCATTGTACACTTTGTACACTTCGAATGCATTGTGTGTTTTTGTTTGACGAAAGAGTGAAAATAAGTTTGTAACAGATGCAACGATAGAAAATCAAATATAACACAGAACAATATATATATCGTAAATAGTTAATTGTGTGCTAATCAAGCTAACCACTTGTCACTTACCAATCAATCAAAGTCTATTGTACATTGTTTAAGCTACCTATATATTCGCCATGTTGAAAATGCTCCACACTGTTGAAAAGACTTGTAAACAAGTCGAAATGCGACGCATCCAGTCATCATTAAAATGATATCTACAGCAAGCGTCGTCTGAAGTATTTTATATATATATATATAAATAAGATGAGTTGCTTCTCACGTGAAGTAAGGTATACCGATATACTGGTCGAAATGAGCTCATCGAATTGTATTAAAGAAGATTGATCCAGTCAATATATATATATATATATTGTGGAAAAAATAACGATGATTTATTCATAATTAACAAGCATGCTTTCGACCATCACGGGTCTCATCAGGTGAATCTGAATTATGAATAAATCATCGTGATTTCTTCGACAATTGTATTTTCCTATATGAGACCTGAGGGTTGGACAAGTTTGAGCTGAATTTTCTATATATATATATTAAAGTAAGTAAAGTATTAAATTACTAAACTAGTTATATTTGATTTATTTTAATTACAACCATGCAATAACAAATGTGATGTACATCATTCCAAAGACTTCTTTGGCATTTATGATTCTATATTCACAAGCTAATGGCGTATAAATGCTTCATATTTGCATTATCTACAAATCTGAACCGTATCTGAAACATATCTTAAGGGCTCAATTAAATGTTATTTACAACAGTCATGGTTGAATAGGCAGATATAATTACTATCACATATACAGTATATCATTGAATCAGACTAACTATATCAACACTAGTTGGCAAAGAGGACATCTGTCACACGTGTATTTTACAGCTAGAAAATGATCTCGAAAATAATCGATATATAAATATCGTAGGTGCTTTTGAAAATTTGTTTCACAATCATGTGGAAACCTGCATGTTGTGTATGAATTAGATTTTCATTGATCATTTTTTTTTTGTGTCAACCGTAATAAACGCTATACCAAATGTCACATTTCAATTAAAGATGTCACGACGAGTTAAAGTTTTTACCAGGACTGGGGTTCTTTAAAACAAAATACCTTCAGAAGTACTTTTACTTTAGTAACATGGTCCAGTATTACAATATAAAATCTCAAAACTTTACACTCCAAGCTTCATTCCAAAGTTCCCCATGACTTGATGACGAGATGGTGGCCAGGGGTCTCTCATTGTTCAAGTTTTTTATGATGTCCAAATCAAAACCGTGTCCTTACCCACGAGTCAGTTCTAATGTCAAGATCAGAAAGACCGCTTTTAGCACTTTTATCAAAGTAAATTAATTATTTTTTTTGTGTGAGAAATTTAGTCCATCAAAGAGGTCGTGACGGGGACAAGATAGTTAAGAAAACGGCCTTTCTCAACATGCTGAGGTATACGATATAACACAATTTCGTGAAGTTGGCGTAATGAATGTTTCAGCGTGTGTCTTTAGTAACAATTATGTGTTTGTTTAACCCGATGAGTAATCCAATTGCACATTTTAAACATAAATACGAATCTTAATCACATATACAATGATACTAAGGATTTTTAATGTTTTAATGAGTTTTAAAGTATTTGCAAAATAAATATGACCTCCTCGTTGCAGGAGCAGAGGCATCACGTGACATTGGTTTTTCATTCGTTACACGACGTCATTAAAACATCACTTGACAAAACAAAGTGGCTTTTAAATATTACACAAAACACTTTCATTTGTTAATAAGCCATGTGATAACTGTAAAACAAATATAAAAGTATGTCTAAAAAACGTTTGATGACGATAAAATCTGTTCAGTACATTATGATGTGTTTTGCACCTGTTTCGCGTATTATAGTATACGCGTTATCAACACTGGGGAAAAGGACACAATGAAAACGATCTTTTATTGATATGGGATGATGTACTGATAGACTCTGGTGCCGATCACTATTTACTACATACACCAATAGGAAAAATATTTACTGTCCCAACACGTGCATGTTTCCGCCCCGTGAATTAGTAGCCTTGTACAATCTGTTCCAGTTCACATCACGGAACATAAATTTTCAATGAACTTACTTAGCGTAAAGCGTACAAAGTGAAATAGTCAGTAATTATAGCAGATTTGGTCTGGTATGAATCCCTATTGATGTAATCTGGATCTGTAACACATGCCTTGCCGAAGCCTTGTTGTTCGTGGTTGTCTATTGACAACATATGTTGGCCCATATTCCTCTCTCCCCAGTCGGTGGCTGACAATGCCCACACTCGAAGATTCTTTCCACCAGAACAAGTTTTGCTATTGTCATGTACATGAAGTATCAGGTAGCGCAGTGAGCCCCTATCCTAATGGTCGGGGAACAGATTGTCTGTCCTTATAGCTGTCAGTGGACTCGTTCCAGAAGCTGTTACTGCAATGGTAAGGGTGTGAGGGAAACCTGGAGACAGAAGGTAGTTAAAGACAATTGTCGTAAGGTATTTAATGACAATTGTCATACAGCCAATGCCCCTTGAGTTTCTAGTTCATGCGGGCTTTGGGAAAACCTTCAATTGAGGCAGAAAGTTAATGAGTGGGGAAATATGTTGATTGGATATACTGGTAGTTTTGAAGCACACCCGTCGCTCTGACTTCCTATTTTGAGTTATGTATATTGAAGGAGTTTGCACCATCCATAGTTTTTGGGTTTTTATAGAGGAAGAATAAATTCTGCCGAAAACACCCGACACGTCGATTAGGTTGCATACGCTCCGGTATGAATATGGGTAGACGAACTAGTGATCAGTGGTTAGATACAACTGTGGTATAGCGACCTGCACATGGTGGTGTAGCGACCTGCACATGGTGGTATAGCGACCTGCACATGGTGGTATAGCGACCTGCACATGGTGGTATAGCGACCTGCACATGGTGGTATAGCGACCTGCACATGGCGGTATAGCGACCTGCACATGGCGGTATAGCGACCTGCACATGGTGGTATAGCGACCTGCACATGGCGGTATAGCGACCTGCACATGGTGGTGTAGCGACCTGCACATAGTGGTATAGCGACCTGCACATGGTGGTATAGCGACCTGCACATGGTGGTATAGCGACCTGCACATGGTGGTATAGCGACCTGCACATGGCGGTATAGCGACCTGCACATGGCGGTATAGCGACCTGCACATGGCGATATAGCGACCTGCACATGGCGGTATAGCGACCTGCACATGGCGGTATAGCGACCTGCACATGGTGGTATAGCGACCTGCACATGGTGGTATAGCGACCTGCACATGGTGGTATAGCGACCTGCACATGGCGGTATAGCGACCTGCACATGGTGGTATAGCGACCTGCACATGGCGGTATAGCGACCTGCACATGGCGGTATAGCGACCTGCACATGGCGGTATAGCGACCTGCACATGGTGGTATAGCGACCTGCACATGGTGGTATAGCGACCTGCACACGGTGGTATAGCGACCTGCACACGGTGGTATAGCGACCTGCACATGGTGGTATAGCGACCTGCACATGGTGGTATAGCGACCTGCACATGGCGGTATAGCGACCTTCACATGGCGGTATAGCGACCTGCACATGGTGGTATAGCGACCTGCACATGGTGGTATAGCGACCTGCACATGGTGGTATAGCGACCTGCACATGGTGGTATAGCGACCTGCACATGGTGGTATAGCGACCTGCACATGGTGGTATAGCGACCTGCACATGGTGGTATAGCGACCTGCACATGGGTTCTCAGTGTCCTTATGTCATCGTAAATTAGAGCGTGGAGTTTGGTTTGGATCAAAACAATAAACTAAATTAAAACTTACCTTGCTGTATACATGTATTTGAAAATAGGGAATTATATGTAACAGGGATACACGTGATATGGAATTATATGTAACAGGGATACACATGATATGGAATTATATGTAACAGGGATACACATGATATGGAATTATATGTAACAGGGATACACATGATATGGAATAATATGTAACAGGGATACACATGATATGGAATTATATGTAACAGGGATACACATGATATGGAATAATATGTAACAGGGATACACATGATATGGAATTATATGTAACAGGGATACACATGATATGGAATTATATGTATAACAGGGATACACATGATATGGAATTATATGTAACATAGATATGATTGATATAAATTACATGTAACGTGGAGTCGGGTACGGAATGGTTTGTACATAGATCTGAATGATATGTTACATACATTTATAGATTTGAATGATATCGAATATGTAATATGGTACTGTATGATATGGATTGACACGGGTGTTACATTGAACTGAATTATATTGAGTGACATGTTACCTGGACCTCAATAATACGGAAGGATAGGTAACGATAGGTAATAACTTGCATGTAGCACAGAATCTACAGGCATACGAGATTAAAGGCGCTGTAGCACGGGTTTTTTGAATATTTAATTTTCTGAAATTTGCTATTTAAGTTTACGTTTTACCAACCTATCATGGTACCCTATTCAAAACGCTACTTTGAGTGTTTAGTTATCGTTAATCGCGATCAGATCACTTGAACTACCTTCGAAATGGACTCGAATGGCTCAACCGAACCACGTACATTCGTTTTAGAATTCTTTTGATTGATTCAGGAGTATTATTTAGCCATTGGTAACACTTATTTACCTTTTTACAGTGCCTTTAATGACATGGAACACTGATGAATGACATAGTAAGGACTAGACTTATAGTGCCGTAATTATTTATATAGATATAGAGTTTTGAATGGCATACATGCTTATGCATAATTTAAGGGACGTTCAGTGTGTTTTGGAGTCACATATTTCAAACGTTGTTTATCTAGAAGTGCTAACTGTTGCCGAAAATACAATATGCTTTTAATGCTAGTTAACTCATTACAGTGATGATATAAAGGTCAAAGAAGTTGTTAATGATCGAAAACCGGACAATGCATCGCGACTGGTGATTAATCAAAGAAGCTTATCTAAACAGACAAAAAGACGTTTCAAAATTTGATTCGCGTGACAGGATTTGATGAAACATAAAAAACTTGAATAAATGTATCTACAGTTTAACAAACATAAATTATCCTTTAAACTTCTCGAAATGTTTTTTTCTCAACTATGGGGGGTAACACTGAATGAAGGAGTCTAGCTTTTAGTTAGATTTTAATTGCCATTACACTTTAAACATGCTGAAGGTTTTTCAGAACATGCTAAATAATGTTTTAATTGTAAGCATAATTATAAAAATATTGCAATTATTAAATCTAATTAGCACGCTTCAATGAAGTTCAATGAATTCGGTCCTTAACCCTGACAGCTGAACCTGACATTTGGGCGTGAATTATGTGGGTTTAGTAACAATAATTACATGTTCTTCAAAATGTCAGAAGTTTCTACTCTTAAAATCGGAGTGGCAATCAACACTCCCTCTGTCAAATGCTGCACTACAAGTCATAGATGTAAATGAATGTGAATAAAATCAGACATTTTAATGTTGTAAAGCTTTTTGTCCATTCGAGTCTTTAAGGCGCTTTTTAGGGATATGCAACAGTAGTTGGCAAAGAAACCCGTCAAGGCGGTTGCAGGGCCATAATAGCAATACAACTACCCCTGAATTGTGGTTTTAAAGTCTTAATTCAATTCGTACTGCACTGGGAGACCTACCAGATCCCAAAAGACACGTTTCAGCAACGGAGCATACCGAGAACAAAGAGGAACATACACTCATTAGACCAGGAGAGAGCGGTGAATATGGTCGCGTGGTGGTGGCAGCGCTGGTCGCTTCGCTTGTCGCCATGTTGCTGCACGTGCTTGATCAATCACTAAACTCCTTGCATCGATTCGCATGCTTAGTTGCGCTTGTAGATGTATGTGTTTCTCGGACTGACATGCTTTGAATTAGTTAGGGTGTTAACACTTTTATTATTAAGATCGATCAGTGATTTTTTTGTATATAGTAAAAATATGAAATCAGGTGGAGCAATAGTTGGATCGACAACATTCAATGGTGATGTTTTTTTAATTAATTTGAAATTTAATTTTAGATTGTTTACAATGAGCAACGATTTTGACACTTTTGTCATGAAAATCGAACCAGTTTTTTTGTGTCTAAAATAGAGAAGCAGATAATGAAATGAAAGCTGGATTCAAATGAATGGTTCTGCAGAATCAAGGGTGTTGACACTTTCATTATGAAATCGACCCTTTTTTAAATATCCAAGATAGCATTGAAAACAAAAAAGGCAACTTGTTTGAGTCGCATTTAAGAAGTTGGAAAAAGGCAAAGCGTAATACCATTAACATGAATATGGTAAGTTACAAATCACATTTACTCAGAAGTGCACATTCGAAATGATTTGAAATGCAGTTATAACAACATGTCGACGGATACTTATAAAGACGTTTTTATAATTAAACTCCGCTAATGAATGGCAATCGCGTCCTTTATAAGTAGTTTCATTAAGTGATATTTAAACGGATCAAACCCCTGTTCACTATATTGTTATCATTGAACAGTGTGAAATCTCTGATTGTTTTAGTTATCAGAAAGTAGTGTTAAACCAAAATAATGCACAACCTAATTAGCTCTTGGTTTGAGAATAGATTTATTTTCAATACAAAAGATGGTTTATTTTCCTCGTTTAATCTCAATGACGTTGGTTAGAGAGAGCGTGGAGAGTTCTTCTCATAAAGTCGACGAAAACATCCGCAAACGCGCTGCACGTGTCTCGTGTAGGGACCTTCTTGGAGATTTGGAGATAAAAGGGTTTTCATGTTCGGACACTTGCAAACGCTGTGTGTCTGTGTGATCCGGTCTGTTATGTAATCGAACTACTGGGCGCTGGAGAGGGCCAACAACGCCGAATGATCACCGGACTCCACACTGCGCCAGTTACTGGGAACAAATTAGGATATTGAACTAAACTGAATGTTGCCTTGTCTCTAGAATAAATAAAACACTGGCGTAACAAATTGTCGCAACAGTAACACAGTTATCGATTTAATATCTTTTGTAATTTACCCGAAAACCCGGACTAGACTCTACGTTGGTGTTTGTTGACACATCTGCTGTTGACGCGTGCGCAGATACAGAACAATGCTAAGTTGCGGTTAAACGGAAGTGACCCCGAGGAAAGTTCTTTCAACTTAATCAGAACTTTCGGTATTGGTGACCATAGTTTCATTTAAAATTCTAGTGTTATGAATTGTTTGTCCTACCGTCAACATGAAACGCGATGGTAGCGCCAACACGTGCAAGACGCAAACATGGTCGTGCATTTGAGTGCATGTGCGTGTGCTGATGTGGATGAGTGCAGGGGAGAAGATGATGAAGAGACGCTGGTGGGTAATGGAGGACCTCGCATAAAACATCAAGAGTATTTGACCCATTACACCAGTGATAAATTCTGCATGTGAAGTTTTCACGCTTGAGCAGGTTTAATCACGGAGATCCCTCACTCGAAGCCTGCTCCATTCCCTTGGATTGGTCCGGGGGCACTTGGATGGCGCGTGTGTCGTTATCAAATTCAAGTCGTGGCTCAAGTACGAGGGCAATAAATGCCTTATAAACTTGCATGTTATGAGAGGGGTAGAGTTTTGTTAAGGTAGCAGCGAGATTGAATAACTCCAAGTGACACGGGTTAATGTATCGTTTGACATGATTTTCCAGGCGAGTGGAGAAGGTCGCCATGATACGGTTTGTCTCCTCCTCGAGTTAATCCTCCCGTCGTCACTGGCGAGACTTGATGTAATTGAGCAAGGTTTCTCGAAATTTGTAACTCTGAAATGGATACGAATCTGGCAGGGAAAGGAAACCGTTCGTTAGTGCGGGTCCCATGCTGGGAGAATAAACCCACGCTCCAGTGACTTCCCGTTATTAATCACAATTGTTAGAGCGAAATCCATCGTTCTGTCACTTCTTCAATTGAATTTGTTACGTCATTTTAATGTATGTTCCATTTATCGGTAACATTTCTTCATAAAACTGGTAGCAATCCAGCAAAATAACCCCCAAGGTGGACATCAACTCGCTTGTGTAGTAAGTATCCCGCCGAAGAGGAAATGTCGTCTGCGTGGCCATAAAGTAGTTCCGCTTCCTGTCAGCGGATGGTTTTTATGGACGAGGGCCATTCGGCTGCTGAAAACGGAATGGCCAGTTTGGGAGTGCTCCGTTTCACTCGTTGGCTAAACCGGCACCTATATACCATTAGCGCCATGGCATCGGCCTATTATTCCCCATCGGCATCAAAGTCGTGTTTACTGCACAACGTAAAAGACGGATTTGGACATTGATTTCTAAATCAAAACCAAGATCCAATAAAGTGTTGGTACACCTTAGCCAACGCGAGGGACGTTATGGACCGTATCACCTATAGACGAAGAAAGCTCTTTTATACATTAAACTAAGGTAAATGCATTGAAATAAGGTCATTTCGGGAAACAGGGCCTACTCCTCATGAGAAATACGTTTGAATTTAGATCAATGCATGCTTTAACTTGGTTTGACAATTCAAAGTTTGAATGTTTTTACCTAGATCATTTCTAAGTCAGTTTGAACGACACAGTAGCCTACTGATTTTACCTTGGACATTTTCAAGAAAGTTGAAATGACGTATTGCAATTACCTAAGGGACATTTCAAGTTAGTTTAACTGATAAATTAGAGTTGCTTTTGCCGAGGACATAATTAAGTTTTGACAACATTCCATGATGTCATTTGAAAAGCAGGATTGTCTCTGATTTGAAACGTGTTATCAACAGATGGATTTTAACGCGTGTCAAATCCCAGGTGATTTTTATTGGCGAAATTAATCATTACGTACGAGCCGACAAACCATCTACTAATTCCCTACATGGACTGCAGTGCTATCATTATGGACGTGAGGTATGAATTATTCACTGCTGTGTCGTTATTACAAACATCGTCACAGTGAGAAACAACTATATGATGATTAAAACTTATTATATATTGTAATTACAGTTGTCACACAAGTAGCATTTATTTTGGCAAATTACAAAAGTGCACGTGCGGACGGAAGATGTCACGTGATCTCGTTCAGTGGTGATGTACGTCTCGCGAACTCTCGCAATTACAACACGTGACGTTGAAATGTCACAGCGACGAACAATATCGTTTTACGGTTTGAAAACACGCGATATCGCGTGTAGAACGAGATTTTGGAAGGTGAGAATATGGCGTAACTGTCTCCAAGGAAAGTCCCGGATGTAGCTGACACATTCATGGTAGAACAACTGATATTATCGCTACTCGCAGATTGGTTTTCAACACCCAACAATTATGGTGTTGAATAATGCACGATATCATTTAATCCAACAGCTCAGCCATTAATAGACTCTCGGCTGACCTGTTTGTGTTCTTGTTACGTGATAGGAAATAATTAATAATTAACAAATCAGAAATCGGGAGATTATTGTGACATATTTACTACGGATAATGACGTAATGACAAGTTGACATCTTACAGATGATAAATAATATATTCTTTACCGATGATTGATATTTGATTAATCATTGATGGGAAATATTTGCTAGGTAAAATAATATGATTTTCAGTAAAATCACTGTTATGAATTTGTTACAGGCTGTACTGTTGAATAGTATAAACAAACGTATTTAAACAATGAGCAACCGCTGTTTCAAAATAGTGTTTGACCAAGAACGTTTACCATTATTATTAAACATTGATGAAAAATGGATATATAATTCATAACAGATGCTGTCGACATAATTACCTACTTGGACTTCGTAACGAATCATCACTATAGGAAAAAGGCCAAAAAATCATTTTTACTTAGCATGTAGGTTCCAAAACGACGATATTTTAAGAAACATGAACAGATAATGTTTCACATATTTTGATTAAGTTTTGCTTGCTTTTGGAGACGAGATGTAACTTTTATTAGTGCAGTCGTATTCAAAGTATCTTGTATATTGGTTGGTTATGTTCATTTAAATCTGAGTTAAAAAACCAACATGCGCATGCGTTTCATAAAGAGGTTGCCGCCATATTATTATATGTCTCTTATTTGAATATGAATACCCAAACGTGTAAATGCCTATCATATCCCAAGATTTTACTTCTTTAAACATTCACGTTAGTTAGGCGGTACATCAAGTGCATAAATCCAGGTTAACGATTTACGATTTTAATTGACTATTTCGAAACATTAACTGAATTTGACCCCCAACAAATTAATGTTTTCTTATTCTCCTTAAAGGTTGTGATTATGGAAAAGTGCGGCATCATTATATCAATGTTTACACTTATTTGAATATCCCGTATTGTATTCACTGACCACATTGTGTGAGACTCAGGTTTAATCTAAATTTGTTCAATCGGATTGCAAGGTGTCCTGCACTAACAGACAAGGTCTATACTGTAGATGCCTAGATTACCCTTTCGACAGTACTGAGACAGAAAACTGAGAATATAGAATATATTTATTTTTTAATTTTAAATTCATATCAATTCAGTTCTGTTGATGATAGGAGCTGCCTCACAGTTTCGATTCGTGTCATAGTCTCCATATATCTTTCTGCATGTACGAATTGCCGTTTAATTAACTATATATGGTACTGAGTTGCATGACCTACGACTTATTCTTTCTCGAATAAATATAACGTTTTAATTTTCTCACGTTGCTAGCCTCGACTATTCCCATGGCTTCCTCCAACATGTTTGTCATGAGAAACATTAACATGATAAATTACAACAATCATGTTTCTTCTGACAACATTCCAAGTCAACAAGTGAGTATTTCTTCTCTAAATGCTTCCATATATCAAGCCCTGACGTCTCAATCTAGTCGTCCAGGTTGACCTGAGGACCTCTAATTGACGAAGACCCCTCCAGATAAGCATCACACTTGCAAGTTTCTCGCCCACTATTGAGAGCTCTTCATGTGTGAAAACTCCCACTTACAGGGGACATCGGCTTGTAACCCCGAATCCTTTAACCACATTCTTTGTGGTTATCGTTAGATTTATTTCTTTTGGGGCTTTTTGATGAAGTTGTGACCAACGTTTATTAACCCATTTGACGCTAAACATGTTCTGGGTATGATGGTCCCGCGTGTCTCTCTCGTATGGGCAACTGTACGGAGAGCAGAGATAGAACGCAGCCTTTTAAGTATTGATTTATTAAAATATATACATGTGTTTCAACAATTCAGAAAACTATAAACAGAAAATGGTGACGTTTTCAATCGAGTTTCATTCCAGTATCAACTCGTTATCTCTAGTGCCGGCATGTGTTCTCTGATCTATAGACGCCCCTCGTCATGTTCAAGTACTGAATATATGCAATCCAAAGAATTAGAATGAAGAACCTTTTCATTCGTGAAATAAAATAAATAATATTTTTTTAGATTCGTCTGAAGGTATGATAGATGTTAGCAATTGATGTTCCTATTTCGATAAGGTAAGTATATAAGTCTACATTTCCGACTACATTTCAGGTTAACAAAGCGATACATGTATATGTGCATATATAATTATATAAGACAGGAAAAAGTAGTAAACATTAGTGACCTGGCACTGTAATGAGTTTCCTAGAGTCCTTGTGCAAAGTATAACCATTGCTACAGGAGGAGTAGACTGCTACATAGACTCTTCAATACAAGTCAAGACAAGTCTTCCACGTTACATCAAGTCTAGAAAGTTTATATAATGATATCAATCTCCACATGTTTACGTACATTAATTCCTGTAAATCGATGGTCTGATGATTTCTTAGTCACTGAAAATGAAAAGAAACCTTGATGTATTTTGGGTGTACTTTAAGATGGTCTTTCTAATGACTTTGGATACACAATCAACAAATTCTTTATTTATACGAAATAAAACAATGCCTTAATTTCATTGTTTGAAAACACTGACATTAGTAGCAGTCAAATGGACGTAAATGGTGTTAATAAACACATCCTGCTGGTTCACCATAATATAGATGTTCAAGCAACTTTGTTTAAAAACACAAAAAATAAGCCATGTTTTAAAGTCGTCATCTATGATCTCAAAAGCTCAGGTCGTTTTGTTTTGTTTTTTATATTGTACAATACCTCAACTAAATATTAAAAAGCTCATCTTAGAAATAAACAAACCAGTAAAAGCCTTTAGGTACGTTACGCATCTGAAAGCCTTTAATTGGTGTTGTCTAGGACCTCCCTTTAATACTATTTTTGGAATAAAGAATTTAACTTGCGTTATCTTTAATACTTATCTAACGTTTTACGACAGGATGCCCAAGGCTTGCGATTGTTTTGATGAAAAAGTGTAAATTCATTGTGCTCGGCGCACGAGGCAGGTACGCGGAGCAAGAGAAATCCGCCTATCTAGTAGATCTTAAGAACCTCATGTCGGAACTTTACACTCAACACAAATGCATAAAATTCCATACATAAATTCCATCCGAATCATATTGAAAATCGACAATTAGGTATGAGTCAGAATGACTTGAGAGAAAATGGTTTCGGTCTTGTCTTATCATGTTCATAACCAAATCAAATCTTGCTTTTTATCTATCGAATGCCAATCAACATCGTTCACGTATTTCTCGCCTTAAACTTCAAAGGGACAATAAACAAAACATCTGGCTTATAAAGTGATGAATGTTCGAAGAAATATGAAAATTGTTTGAGAGATTTTGTCGTTTGTCTTAGCCGAGGTTTCGTACCAACTGGCTCCGTTCCCGACGTCTCGCAACTCTCACCGACACCCTCGCAAACTCTCGTTAACGTCACGCCCAATTACTCCCCTTTAATAAAATCAAAACGAGGCTTCAATGGCTACGTGAGACAAAAGGGACTGAGTCATACCGTGTTTAAAGCATTTACTGTGTGAAAATATGCAGAGTGATTCCAATGGATGTCAAGGTGTTGATTTGAACCCTATAACCTTATGTCATCTACAAATTGGGCTTGTCTATTGTGTAATGAGTGTGACCTAGTGCTTAAACACTTCCATCGCGTCATAAAAGTTCCTTGATTGAAATAGATTTTCATGAAAAAGAACAACTTTTCTTCTCATAAATATGAAGCGATGACACGAAGCCAAAACATAAAATTAAACGCTTCATGCTTTCCTTTTATGTCTTTGACAGTCGAATTTTATTAAGATTTTATCAAAATTCTTTTACAAAGTACCTAACTGTATGATGTCCCCATATGCATACCAGGATTCCCATCGCATATATCTATACTTATATATACAATATGCTCATTTTTTCTCACGAGAATTTATATATCAAACGATTCTTTGGTTCAAACGCATATTGGTTCAAAGGAGACGGTGTGATTACACCGGGAATATGGTATTATTATCATGAATAAGCCAGATCTTGGTGCACGGTGTAAACTTAGGGCTTTGACGAATGTAGCGTTGAGAGATACAGATCTACTCCCACCTAGAGGAATGTACACACTCATCGCACCCACACGGGAATAAAGCAAAACATTTATATAGAAGTAAAGCCACTGAGTTATACCTGTACCCTCTTACCTGTCGTTTGTACAGGTAATTCCCTTTGATGTATTGCATTTCGCCGCCGGCAACAAAACTAGTAGCTCGGACAAGCGTATCATTGAGCGATGCTAGAGGATCTCCAACGTTCAAAGCAAGCGCCTCCAGAAGTATATTATTCAATATTTATTATATTCAAATTTTACCCCAAAATATCGAGATTGGTGTGATAACTTCTGAACTTGCAGGTGTGAATCCCAGGTGTTGATGCCAGTTTAACTGGTGCACGCTTGTGCCTCGGAATAGTCTTCTTGTGTCTTGTTTTCTTTTATTGTTTATTTTTAAATTTATTTCTTTGAATTTGTGATGTCACTCAAAGGTACAGCTTATGAGTTGTTTGGGGGTTTTGATCCCAAAACTTCCCTTGAAATAAATATATTGTTATGGTTATAAAAAGAACCGGGTTTTTAGATGTGCACATGCATCTCGAATAAAAGAGTGCATTGTTTGCAATGTATTGGGCACTGTTGATCATGATCACCTATACTTAGGTTAGGTTTGCAATATTATAAACAATTGCATTGTACGTATTTGCTGATTCCAAAATGACAACAGAGAGGTATATTTTGTTTGTTTCCAAAATATAAAGTTTATTGGTGTCAAGTATACGCCATTTTATTGATAGAAAAATTAGAAAACACCACATGATTTATTTAACAAAGAATTAACAGTACTAACACGAAGTGTCCTGACTAAAACCAGCGACTTGACGTTTCAGCAAAGGCATGACAGATCGAGAAGCAAGCGTATCCTTGAACGACGCTCTATAACGACAGCCACCGGTCAAATGAAATAAAAGAGAGTAAAATAGGACCCCCGTCAAAAAAATGTGTCAATAGAAATGTCTCCTAAATACTGCAAGAGCCGACAGATTAGTGCAAATGCATCCCGCAATGCACGAACCGCCTGTGCACGTGCTTAGTTCTAAAGCACGTGCTCTTTTAGACATGCGCATTGGCAATTGCCGATAATTAGCCCGTTTCTTTGTGTTCTACTCCAAAGATATGTACGCTCCATGCGTGTGTCAAAAATTATTATTCTTTTGACAAACGACCAGAAAAACTTTCATTTAGAAAGTAAACAGAGTGACTGATTGCATTCTCCGTTATCTTTACTTTCATTTTGTTCTTGGGAGCAAGCACGTGCTATGCAATGCTATTTGACATCGTCATTTTTTAGTGATTGCAAGAATTAAGTACTTGGAGTCCTGCTATCCAGCACGGAGTACCCACTCGGCTCTTGGACCCCTGAACCTGAACTGATCCTCGGAGGTTGTCCATCTATATCGCCAGGAGCGACCAGTGCGTATGTCTATATGGTATAGACATCATATATGTGCAGCGTAGTTGACAACATTTTGCTTACCATCGTGATCCTTATACAATGTGAATGCAAATGATACATCGCTTCGCTTTCTCTAAATTCCCCAACACAAGTTTGAACCGAATACTTACACACTAGCATTACTTACAAACACTTATTCTAACACTTACAGACTGGAAACACATTGTTTTCTTTTTCTGAAAACCCCATTTCTCATATATAGGCTCCTTTATAATGATATTATATATTTTTCAGAGTTTGATTGTAGAACTAACGGTAACTAAGCATTCATACCAGCTTTTACTGAAGGTAGAATTATCCATTATTACATGAGCATAATTGGAACCCGAACTTCTCGATCGGAAGTGGAACAGTCACTCTTATCACTGAGCCAAATCATGCATAAGTTTACCTGACAAAACATTGAACAACTTATCGTATTTGGGTAAAGTTCTTTTTCATATATATCAACCATTCGAATGAGATGTTTCAACTTTGACCAGCCTATAGTTTCAATATCAAAACGCCCCAACACTCCATCACTCGCAAACATTAATAGTGTGCATTCGTAACCTTTGAAACGCAGTTATTTTAAATATTCAAAGTATCACATATACAGCCATCAATAAACAATATTTATAATTAATGATAATTCTGACATTAGAGAGACGGAGGAATATAGCCAACTATGGCCTTCTTACAAACTGTTAAAACGTCTCGATTCCACTAATTCGTCAAGATAGGGTTTAAAGCCAGTACATATAATTATTTCACGTACACTTCTGTTACTCCGTTTTAACTCTTATTATTGACAACCCGTCTTGTAAGTGCTTATCTATTATTCACTGGTAACACGACAAGCGATATAAGTATGATAGATAGACTATTTTTGTGACAGAACCAGTTGTCTTGGATTCCTCATTATCGGGATAGGTAACTGGTGATATATATATGTTGTAAATGTTTGGCACTTAGAATGAGAAACATTTTATTTGTTTTTCTCTGGTTACATGTCGGATGTGTTGAAGTAGATATTTATTACAAAAAAGGGTATTGTGAACAATCTATTGCATTTTAAAGTTATATTTATAGGAAAAATAAATGGAAATAGTTTTATATGAATTTACTACATGTCAAATTGTCAATAAATAATTACATGTGAAACATAACATGTGGAGTATTGACAACTTATAAAAAAGATTTAAATATCATATTGACAATAAAACATAACAGATATTTAAAAAAATAAAACCACAAAGATATAGGAAATACTATAGAGTAGACGAAATCAAAGAAGAAAGGAAGCAATATATATAGGCCAACGTCGAGGAACCAAATGAGATGCAATGCTTTACCATAAAGCAGTATGCTAATGTGCGATAGAATTTATTTTTATTTTTATCGATAATCAAGAATACAAAGTTACATTAAAACCAAGTTACTCTAAAAACATGCAATACAAAGTAATTTATTATCTGGTGAACATCGACAAAAACAACCCAGAAAAATATGATCACAATATAAACATTATTACCTGAAGAAATGTGTCATATTGTTTTATGAAACGTGTATACTGTGTTGGTGGATCAATGCAGATGACAGACACAAACCTTTATCATACACTAAAAGCTAGTGTTGCGGAATGTTTGTCGAACCTAACAAGGAATAAACAATGGACATTACATATATAATAATGAGGCAAACTAACATATTTTGTCTTTAAGAACTTACCAACCTTCAGTTTAAAAGGCAAAACCTTTCGGAAAATATGAGTTTGGTAAGTCAGCATCAATTTTTAATGCAATGATGAAAACGTTGGTTCTGAAATAAAATATTGTTTTAAAGAAGGACAAAACATCTTTGAGGAATTAACCGTTAAGCTGACCAATCAAATCTGCAAATTACACCTAAGCTACTACGAACTAAAGCAAACTGGACCAGTGACCCATAGTACAACTATAGTCCAGTATATCCCATACAGTACTGATGTGAGTAGCCTGGTTTTCCTTCACCATCCTGCTCCTGCAGTCTCGTCGAGTGTTCGATGGGTCGATGCCCAATCATAAATCAGCTAATTGCTCAAGTCAGTTTCTCGTCTACAGAAGCTACTTAATTACTTAATGAGGTATCCTTGGCCTAGACCCTTCCCAATCAACTTAATGAAGTGGGATGCTCGTCCCTTTCAAACTCCTTCTATACAGCTCGTATAGGTGTCCACAAGTCAAGGTCAGAGTCTGGGGTGTCTAAACCACGTGTCTACTTCCCGGGGGTCACAGTCTCATTTGAAGGGGAGGGGGATTTGTTGCAGATGAGGAATGGGTGTACACTGGTCTCGTTGATCGGTGACAAACGAGAGCAGACGTTATTGATGGCGCTCGTCATAACCGGAGTAATCAGCGCTGTGTCTAAAACGTTTTCCGTGTAGGTCTGGCGGGGTGTTCTTCAGGATTGCTGCTTCCAAAGGATCAATCCAGAAGAAGTGTAAAATAGCCGACATGACGAGGGCTATGGGGTGATATCAATGATGCCTGCACGATTCCAGTATGTTTATAGCCTGAGGCTCCAAGAGAAGGAACATTCGTCTACTAGAGGCAGCGAGTGGGATATGGTAATTCCTCCATTGCTTCATCTTGCTGCGTGCCCAGACTTCCAGTCCACAGAAGGCTACTTCCGGTTTGTAATTATCCTCATCAGGGTGTTTAGCCTATTTGAATGCGCCTGAAATTAAAAATCACCCATGTAACACAAATCGTTACATTTCATCCTATCCATCAAATATACAAGGCATTAACTGCGGTATGTGTCAGTGAAATGAATTTCCGTTTCCGGTGAAGCACGAGTCCCCGAAGTCATGGCGCCGGCCCGTGCTGCCACCTAGCGTCAGATCTGCGTATTGTGTGTCTTGACAGAATAGGCCCGGAAGTCCCCGCCTACCCAGGAAAGGATGTCGACTTGTTTTTCATACAAGACCTGGAGGGCTCCCTTCTTCAGTGTTAGTTACCCCGTTGCTGAACCAGATTCACGATGGCGTAATTTTCTTGTTTCCGGTTCCGTATAAGCGTAGTTTACTCGTATCTTGCAGCATGGAAACAACTATATCCGGTTTGGAAAGTTTAATCGCTAAAGCTCGATTTTCTCCTCTGGAGACCCAGGTAGAAAGTATTCAATGTTTTAAAAACAGCACAGAAATGCCTCTGGAAGCGACCGAGCCGCCAAGGGCTAAATCGCTTATTTCCGGGATTTATCAAAGAAGCGAAACTGTGTTATGACAATTTCTTTGAGTTATGCTATTGTACGTCGGTCTGTCGCTGTGTAAATGTCTTTGAACTTTGAACATAATCTGTTTCAATGCCAAAGCCAATTCTGACCGATTAAAGAGCATTGTGTCGCAATATAAATAACCTAGGGCTGTTGACACGTCCCGTCAGAGTGTGATACCATGCAATCACAATGAACCTGTAGTCGAGTATCATTAAGAAAGTGTCTCCGTAACACGTAGGCAGGTAGCTGAAACAGAGGTTTGGTGATACAGGGGTATATAATACAGAGTTATGATGATACAGAGGTGTGATGATACAGAGGTGTGATGATACAGAGGTATGATGATACAGGCATGTGATAATACAGAGATATGATAATACAGGCATGTGATGATACAGAGATATGATAATACAGGCATGTGATGATACAGAGATATGATAATACAGGCATGTGATGATACATAGGTATGATGATACAGAGAAAAAATACCACATGCATGATATACTGTTCATATAGCCTACTCCACGTCAAATACAATGAGCTCCCAATTATATTTCCCTGATCTTGCGAAATCTTCCATAGACATTGTTTGGTGATCACGACAAACAGAAGGTTTTCTGAAATTGCACTGCCAGTGAACAGAAGTTCATTTTAAATAAAGTCGTTTACCCAAGGTGGAACCACAAGTGGTTCATCTAATGTCTCAGTGTGGAGCAGGGGGTCGATCGCTCAAACTCTCAGATTTGTTTCAACCAGTAAGTGGGTCATCCATACGATATAAACCATGGCCATTGTTGCTGAACTTCCGAGATTTGAATTGAGCTATGTACGGCACCACGTGCTAACACAGTGAGGTTGATTAACATTACATGCAGGCGTTAAACACTTAACTGACAGGCTGTAATAAGTTAATCTCTGACTGTGGTTAAGTCTTGCACATGCATCCAGTATTTCAGTTAATGAACCCAAGGACATTGAGAAATGAGTGCTAACATATATCACATATTACATACATCAGAATGTCTTATGTGATAGATGCAAACCAAACTATGTCCTCAGGTGGATCTAGTTGTTTCAAGACAAACAAGAGGAGTAGGCCTATACAAGGTCCTTGATCGGTCTGTCACACCAAAGACTATAGTACCAACGCATCACCACACCCTCGACATCCTACCGGCTTGAACTGTCCACGCGTCGCTCACTCCACGGCTTGTAACTAGAGACAAATCACACATCATCACAGTTTGCATGCGAGTTTAATTAAAAGCGCAAACTTACAAAATCCCAGCTATTTTCCGAGCGGGAAACAATCAGTCCAAATGGACTTTAATTCAATAAGTTCAGCCCACAAGCATGATCTGTCTCCGTGTGGAAGTCTCTGCAGCATGGAACGGTCCTGATGAGATCTTCTCCCGGCTTCTGAACCTGGGGTAGTCACGCACTCTTCTCGCTTAGATTAATCCGCGGCTTAGCTACTGTGTACTCAGATGGTTCGTCCTGGCTCCCCCAACATCACCCCCGGGATAATCAACGTCCTCATAACCGACCAGCATCGACGTACCCCACACAGTCGTTGCGAATTACCATCGACACAGTTACTGTACTTTGAAGGACATATATGTACATCGATGTCATTATCTTGTCAAAACCTCTCAACCCAAAATGATAAATGTTCCACCTTGAAAAACCATGTATGAAACTAACACACGAATTGCTAAAGATAGTCCCCTACTCGGTCGTGTATCCGCTATTCCAACATAACACACCATTTGACTTCATGCCTCCCTCAGTGTAATGAAATCTATGTTCCGACACCGTACACATGCAGGACGAATACAGATCACATGACCCTTCTTTGACCAGGAATTTCATCCAACATTGTAAAACCAAATTGCCAAAGAAAATGTTGGACCCTCGAGCAAAAACCGTTTTATCGACTACAACCCCACCTATCCCAAAACTACCAACAAGACGCAAGGTACCCACCCTTCGCTGTTCTAAGATGCCCCTCGATGTTCTAAGATTACCCTGTCCCTCACCAAGCTCCTAGATGTCCCTCTCACTCACAAACTCAGTCCTAGAGATCCCCCCCCCTACCAATCCCCTGGATGATCCCTCTACCCCCTACCAGATGGCCCAAAGTCGGCAGGGAATGAACAACATATCGTTAAGCTCCCTACGTGCTCTTCAATCTCAGGCGGTGTCTTTGTGTTCATCTCGGATAACCAAGCAATCACAGCCCAACAATATTTGTTCTGATAACCGTATGCACCGCATTGCATGGATAGCTTGTTATCAACGGTTGACAGATGTGCAGATGCAAAATTATATCAAACCATACCCCAAACAAACGTAACAAGGTTCAAACAGTCACTATAGTAGATTTCAAATATAGAAACTGTCCTGACATCAATGGTGATAGGTTAACTGGAAACAATACCAACAAATATACTGTGGAAAGCCGTTTCAGTTACAAACCATCTTTACCAAGTCTATCGTCTGAGCCTCTCAAAACAGAAATATACTCTTGAAAAGGTTCCTGGACTGACAATTCGTTAAAACCAGTTTTAGAAGTGATACATAGAAAAAAATGCAGATATCCTGAACAATTTTGTATAGATGAGATACGTGACCTCTTATAACAAAACAGCATTTACTATATATAGAAGAAATGTATATATAACATTACTCTGAGGCTACTTTACTGACGTACAGTGTCCTTAGTGCTTTGTGTAAGGTTCAGAGTCTCCTTTCACAAAGAGCTAAGATATCGTAAGTCACTAAGGTAACCTTGCGAGTTAACCTTAGTTAAATGTTGTTTAGTGAAAGGATCTTGAATTGCACGACGTTTATATCATACTGATGTCAACTGCATATGACCAAGTGCAATTGTTAGTGCACCATGAACGTGCATCAACTTACTTTAGATTCTTGCACTTGCAATCATTTTAGATTTCTCATTTGGCAAGCTCGTGTAGCTTTCTCAATTCACCGGAAAGTACAAGTAAAAGAAAAGGAAGCCATGTAAGCTATGCATTCTATGAAATCAGAGTCCTGAAAGCTAATATTCATTCATTGAAAAAAGTCCAAATAACTCAATGGTTAACCGTAGTGTATGCAACTTTCTGCTATGTCTCCCCCACACTGTCTGACACCTGAGGGTATTGGTTCAATCCCAGCAAGGTATTTGTCAAGAACGGTACGAGAATTTGAACTGTGTAACGTTGAAACATAACGTTTAGTTTTTAATCAAATGGTCGTTTTCATGATTTTACTTCAACACACTAGTATCTTACTTCAACACAATAGTATCTTACTTCAACACACTAGTATCTTACTTCAACACACTAGTATCTTACTTCAAAAACGGTGATGTACTTTAAATCGCCAATGGAAGATGACTACCTTCAATAGTACAAATTATTGTACTTTTACGGGCCGAGTCTCTTGTGGGATTCGAACCCACAACCTCAGAGTAAGGAAACTATCACCAGCACTGACCGTAACAACAGCTAACTAGATAATCGTTAAAAATCATCAGTGTTTTCATTTTTGGAATTTAAAGTTCATATCATATCAATGTTTTATTTTAAAATTTCTTTGCATCGAAATATTCCCGTTCGTATTATTCCTTATTGAGATAACTTTAAAACTTACATAGTTTCATGTTTACAGTACAGTATGCTTCAAGACACGAACAACTATATTAATGATTTCACCGATCGTTAACTGCAGCTTTCAATGAACATATAGATCAGATCCCCCGTTTGCTTTCAAGCCTTGTTTGTCAATTGGGGTTATCGTGTACCATGGCGAATCACCTGTAAAGATAAAACGTCTACCTATAGCTCTGTCAAAACATTAGTTAATTGTATAATGCGAGCACACATCTAACTACAAATATAACACTAAACCTACCAATTATCAATCAGTGTCATAAAATCCTATCATTAAGGAGTTCCATTATTTAATCAGAGCTGAACAAAAGGAGCGATGACACGGTGCGCACCGTTATGGGTCCACTTTCCTCGACCACAAGCTAATAGCTTTACCTGAGAAAACTAACTTTTATGTCTTAACGCATCAAAGAGTTCCAAGAATCAGATTTGGTTCCGGTCGCTTCTACCGATTATTGCATTAGCTCCGGCATATCCATTCACTCTGTATACATTACCTGAGCACTTTAATGATGCCAGAAAGCAAACACACCTTGTTGACGGCCCGTGGAACAATGGACATGAAAACATAAAACAATGCACGGCGGTTTCACTTTAAATTATCGTCATCGCTAAATTGCAAAACATCGAAGACGAGCGCAAACAAAAGGTCGCCATGCAAACACCTAACTCGTCAAATAAGTCTCTTTATCAGTTCAGAAATTGGTAAATTTGTTTTGACAATAGGTCGCACTAGGAGCGAGCAGGAGTGAACGATGGTTCAATATGGATGACCCTAGTTTGCCGCCCCCCGCGGAGAGATGGCTGTACCGTTATGGCGAACCCCATTAGCGTAATTTAACTCCTTCTCTTCTAATTGTTTTCCTATCTCGTCCTTTGTTTCTCGCCATTACGATACCGTCTCGGCTCCTGAACATTATCAAATATTTCCGCGACTGACTTATCATAACGCATCTTCTCGCTTTGTCTCGCTCTCGTGCTACTCTCGCAGTAATCACGCTGTCAACGAAGCGAGACGAGAATCTGTGAGATTGTGTTGGTTTAACTAACATGCCCCCCGAGGATATGCTACACTGATACTGTCAACAACACAAAACACTCGCCCGTAAGATCAAATACCATTGATTTTTACACCTACAATATGGTGATTCCTGTTTAGTTTATTTGATTGTGGTTTACATTGTATCGATATCGAATAATGGTGCAATTGTGTTCTGACCAGATTCGATACGGCGACTATACCAACCTCCATCATGATATATCACTGGCAGTCCAATGGGCGTAAAGTGTTATGACTGTTTAACTGTTGATGTAAGTCACGTTGTGTTGTAACGAGACAATTCATTTATGAATTGCGGTGATTGCTTTCATCTGCACACTTATAATGCCTGACACCTGTCTCATTTTAATGACAGTTTTTGTAACATGGTAACAAACGATGTTATAGATACATATATACAAACTTCTTTGGATGGCAGTTTAGTTCGAAGTCAAATAAGAACAATAATTTACAGACCATAAACGATATACGTATATGCAAACCTATATACTTGAATCAGGTCTTTGAAGGACATTTAGAAGTGGTATGCATAAGAACAGGAATATTTTCTGGATAACAACTTCTTTAATGTGAAAAATCAAGACGTTTCGGAGTACATACTCACTCCTTCCACCTGATGAAGGAGTGAGTATGTACTCTGAAACGTCGTGTATTTTTCACATTTAAGAAGTTGTTATCCAGAAAATTTTCCTGTCCTTATATATACTTGAAGTAACCACTGATGAGAAATATATATTATAGAAAGGTATTATTTACAAATCAGTATGAATTTACAAAATCTTTATTATTATAATGAAAAATGACCAAAATAAGCGTTATATCAAAATAATATTCAGTAATGATGCCTGCGATCTTTTAAATGGTCACCAGACTGCTAAGACAGCTAGTGCATGTTCGCGGTATTCTGGACTCAGTTTAAAGAACATATTCCTCATAATAAATCCCATTTCTTTAGATATACAATTTCAAGACAAACACGCTGAGTAGTTCAATCCCTGATATAAGATTTTATTAAAGCATATTGTATTAATAAAGTTACAAAGTTTATAAAATATGAATTTGGGTCTCATTATCCAGTATAGGGACTCTACCGACCGTGTACCATCGTTGTCTGGTATGTAGACTGATGATGGTCACCCTGACGTTATCTCATACACCAACATTGGGATCTGGATATCTGAAGGTCTGATAGACTTAGATCTCCACGATGCCATCATCTCAATTAATCTT
The DNA here is from genome assembly GCA_936450465.1 of Gibbula magus. Lineage (NCBI taxonomy): Eukaryota > Metazoa > Mollusca > Gastropoda > Trochida > Trochidae > Gibbula > Gibbula magus. The sequence goes on from OW388289.1 coordinate 15,259,765, forward strand.
TATTCAATACTAAAAGGCCACAGGCCTATAGTACATTTAGTGAAAACAATATTTACACATGTGTACAATACATATAACAGTTTAACACATCACTTCACATATATATGTCATTTAACATCTATTCATGTTACATATAATATCTACCATATCATTTCACATCTAATGACGTCACATATTATACTGTCATATCATATACATCACATCCCAACATATATTACATTATTTCATTAAATTCTGTCTGTCATCTGCCATCATGTCAAGTCAAGCCTGACTGACTGAGAAGGTTTTTCTAATTGATTATATCTGATAGCAAATGATATGTATAAATGTAAAAGTGATTATTTACATAATTAAAACAAAAGAACTGAAGTCAAGTATCTTCTCGAGGACAGATAACATCCTGAAAACTGAAGCTCCGCTCTTCTCTGCACGAATCGATATTAAAAGTACTATATATACGTTGTATAATTGTTGCAAATTTTACCGCGGAAGGCATTTTAACTCCCTTTGTAAGCATTTGATTTCTATGTAGCCCTTTCCACTACCATCACGGAAGTGGATAAGGACACCAAATGAGCAAACCTAATTGCGTTATTATATCACCCGGTGTCTTTACTCCATACTCTTCTGCATTAGAGAAAATTGAACATCTTTATTTTTTATAATATTTTTCTTTCAGTTTGCATGTTCGCAGTTGTCTGAGGTTTTTTTTTATCGAACAACTAATGATGTTTTCCTTTAAGATCGCATTTTTTAAAATTCTTTCTTTGGATGCGTCACTTTGAAGTGATATTATTTCAAAAGTCCCCATTTATTTCGTTTCGGAAACCCACGCTTAGTGATTATTTCCTGAGATTTGAAAGATTTTCTGATATATTCCACTCACCAAGATTTCAACGAGTGGCCATAGGGTCACATTTCCTTCAGTAAATCCTCACAATGGAACAGAATGGGAAACAGGGAGCTACTTTAATTCCAACTTTATTCATGTAATTTTCCGACAGATGGTAAAATCCCTCAATTAATTTGTATTAGGCGAAGAATAAAACTCAACCCAGCGTCTTTCATCCAAGTTTTTGGATACTTTTCTCTTAAATTCCATCAGATAAATTTATAGATTCGAGAAAATTCGTTAACATTATGAATTCGATTTTCAAAAAAGCTTTTTTGAACGAAGCGGAATATATAGGACAGGGTCAGGCTGGGTTGGCGAGTTATACGAGAGTGCATTTGCGAAATTAGCTCAAATTGGATTGGTTGCCGCATATGTTGCAAAGACGAATCGATGACGAATAAACGTGGCAATAGTTTGACAAGACTCCACTTGGAAGGCAAGTTTCCCCATTAACTAAATTTCCCCAGTCAGGCTTGTAGGAGTGCACGTGACACGGGCATCGGAGAGCTTTCGGCTTTTTCCCTTGACGCCACAAGAGCGGAGTCTTGTATCCTCCGTATGAGGGTATTTCATCCAACACATTATCTATATTAATATTGCAAACACTAAACTCTGCAATAAATGTCACATGCTTTTCCTTGTCTAGTTTCAATTTTCCGTAATGGCATCGGCAGGAAAAACCCGCCATTTGGGCTTATGGCAATCCGGCCTGTCAAAATTATTCCATCTTGACTAAGCTCATCCCTAGATCTGGATGGGATAAAAGCTAGCACAGGGAGGTAGAGCCGCACATCAGAACTACTTGTTTTAGTGGACACTGTACGCCATCTTCTTGCCTCAAGTACACACAAGGCAGATATTTTTGTAAACACGGACCTTGTGTCGAGCAGGTGTGTGGAATAACACTTTACGAAGTGGGCGAATCTTGCGATGTCGTAACAACGTACTGATTAAATTTCGTTTCGTTCGTTCGATTGTTAACTATTTGGCATTAATTCTCTTTTCAAAATTGTTCTGTAAACAAAATTTTGTCATAAACAAATCAAAAACTTTTTCATCATTTGTAAAAATATTTCGATAAACTAATTTCCGTGAGCTCGATCGTAATTTCTTCAAAAGGTGAACTTAATTCATGGAGTGAGTAGTCAGCGACAGGATGTCAAGGGTTGTCTGTGTGTCTGTTTTCCCCGAGTTTATCCCCATTCCTACAGCTCATCAACACTGCCACCCTTATCACCTGTCTGTCGCCGGAAAGGTAAAAACACGGATCGGTTTTCACCCGAACAAGGATACAAACGTCACCCTCAAACCTCTTGTCGGGAGGCAGGATGGGGGTAAGGTGGGAATATGTCCCCCCGGTAACAGAACGCCGTCTACCTGACTCTGTGAGGATACCTGACGAGATACCTGGCTTAATCACACATCCGGAACTTTACAGGTAGGTTTCACTGTGACGTCATAAGTGGTAGTGTGAACTGTGATTGGCTTCTTCACGTTCTAAAAGTGTTAAACTATGATATTATCAATTGCTTTTACCTTATCTATGATCGGAAAACACACATTATCACAAGTCCAACATGCAGAAAAGTATTAGTTCATGTTTTGATGAGGTGATTTTAAGATGGTTCCGAATACTTGAGAATTAGCAAATTTAAAAGCTAATTTCAATATTGCTGAGTGGAATACGATGTTATATAATTGTATCATATCGTCTGTTTTTTCCATACTTATTATCATTAGTAATGTTATTGTTTTCATCAGTTAAATGTAATGTAAATATATACTAAAAATGTTTATGCAAAACTATCGCCGTCTGTTTCATGCTGTTCATACATGTAAAATAGTTTTATTCACTCATGTTTTATACATGTTTTAGAATTATCACTTCAAAATGGGTAACATATTATATTCTAATCATTATGGTCGTTAATATTAATAATTCATGGTAACATATATGATTATGATTTATGAAGATATTGTTCACGACAAATAATTATCGTCACTATAAAATGACAGTCCTGTAAGTATTCGAAGAGAACAGTTGCCAGTTCATATATACAGTGTTACATTTTCTCACTTTCGTCACCATTTTTGTCAAATAAAATAGAGAATTGATAAACGTTTCAAATTTCCTTAATAAGGACGTGTATGTATACTCATTCATACTTTTATGGTGAGCTATATAAAAAAATATTCCTAATAAGGATATGTACACTGTTGGCGACATCATATCATACTTTCCCATACGTCACGTGACTGAGCTACACAAACAGTTTTCTGAAAATGATAATACATTATACAAAAAAACGTTTCTCTTAATGAGAAACATGCTGTTTATCATTTTAAGTAAACAAATTAATTGCCCCTGAAACGAAACTAATATTCTTTAATGTTTAATGTTCTAGAACACTAGATGATTAATTTCAATTTAAAAACACTTTGGATAGTCATAGTTTTATCCAATTTTGCAAATTCAAATTTAAATAAACGTTTATTGTCGACACCAAACAAACATTAAAATGGTAAGTTATACATGGTCACATAAACCTGAGTTGAGCTGTATACTATGCTATGTAGTGTTTATTTTACACCAAACCATTAATTAAATATACACATGTATGGACATTCGGATAAATGTTTTTAAAAAATACCCATTGGTCTAACTCATGCACCTAAACAGAATTAATTACAACATTTTGATAGCTTCAAACTATATCTACACAAACTAGTTCTCAAACTAAACCTTCAAAACAGTGAACATTTCATGATTCTATAAGATTATAACATGTACTAAACGAAGCTTCACTATACACGGAGACTAACCATTTATATACACAAAGTTCAATGTCATCAGGCCATAAATAAGCTGCTTTCCTTATTCATTTAAATTGAAAGTTCTTGTTTCACCATAAACATACTACCGTTCAGTCTTATTGTCGAAACATTTTTTAAAACTTATTGAAATTCAAATATAAGGAAGTTTCTGGATTCTCGTCATTTTCAAGATTTGTTAATCTGTAACACGCTTGGTTTAGTTTTTATCAATATAAACACAAAAACAAACGATTTATCTCTGTAGCTCTCTTTTAATATAAGAGAATGAAGGAGTACCTATATAGTCTAACACTTTGAAAATTAAAGGAGCCTCTTTTTACAGAAAATCCCATTTCTTACAGTCTCCTTTTCAACATTTAATACAATGGTGATATTTTCTGTAACAAGCATGGTTTAGCTTTCATCAATGTAAGAGGTTGAAGGATTACCTACAGTTGTATAGTCTAACACTTAAGACTCGGAACAAAATATTGAAAATTACAGGAGCCTCTTTTTACAGAAAATCCCGTTTCTTACAGTCTCCTTTTCAATTGTCAATAGTGTAAGACTAGATTACCTAGATAACACAACAACATGGTATACAACACAACAATGTCGGTGCATCAAGTCGACGTGAGCCACAGACAGTGCAATAAAACAGTGTCCCACAGGACAACGGCTTAGAATCACCTGCCTACATTAAATATTTATCATTTAATCACTTAAAACTGTTTGGTGGTGATGCGGTACTTCACATAATGTTGACCACAAAACAGTCCCTTATCATGGTTGACGGTGTCGAATTGTATTCAACACTGACTTTTGTTGCATTGTGTCCTAGTCAATCAGTCTAAAGCTATGGGTGTTAATTATATATGAAGTTATATTGTAACCATTTCTGGGGTAATGATTTTGTTCTCTTTTTACTGTTAAATCAATAGATTTGTCTAGCTGCAGACACGTGTTGGGAAAATTTAAGTTATTATTTTCTGCATTATGAATAATATACAATTTGGCATTTGGTATATGATAGTTAGCACTGCATGGGGTGATATATGATTTATTGTTCAGTGAACACTGTTATTCTGTATGTGTGATGTTCACAAATGTTGTTGGTTGGTCAGGTTATTTTTTATGAAATATAAATTATGCATGGCTTCAGGATTGATCGCAAGTGGTTGGAAAGTTCCTTGATTAACAGCCGTATTTAATCCCGCTGTTAAAATATTCCATATAATCTAATAAAAGCATCACGTCGTTATGGAATTACATTTGATAATATTCATTGTTGATACACAATGCTCATATATATTGAAGACATTTTGTTGTGTACAGCTTGGAGTCACACATCGCATGACATCAAATGTCTTAACAATAATATAAGTGAATACACACATATACGTAGAAACAATTATGTTGACATTGTGATGTTAACATGTGTCACGTTATATTTGAGCCAATACATAGCTATACAACTAAATCCGGATTTGAAGATAGAAATCGGCATTTGCTAGCATTTAAAAGGGATTGTTTGCAATCAACCATTGGCCACTACTATAGTTAACTACTGAATAATGTTCCTATTTAACTTATCAATTATATATATATATATATATATATATATCAACCTTAAGACATTCATCCTTTAATGTGATACAAGAATCCGTGTATTAAGAATAACATAAGTTGTTCATTCATAACTAATTGTCTTTATTTGACCTTCAACCTCTACGTACAATGTCACTACAGGAGGATAGCACGTTTGCACTTATAGTTGCTGTATACATTGCATCATACTGAATAGTTTTATTTTAACAAAAATCCAACAAAGATATCCATCCATTCATCATATCGCCAGTATCTAAGTATCCGCTGTGTGAATGTCTGTTTTCAGTTTTCAGTTAAATTGTTAAAGACTCAAATGTAGTTTATGAAAATTAATGATCTTTGTAATTTAGAAGAACAAATGACAGCTTTTTAAAACATTTGCTCAAGTGCTTGTATGTGTTATCTAATTGAGTATTCAGACGACTGTAGACTTACCAAGACAATCTAGTGCAAGGAGGTGGATAAATACACCTACTTTTGGCAGGTATATAAGGAATATATCCATGGGTGAATAGGAATACACATGTTCATAACAAACCAGTGAGTGTTTCAGAGACCACTGTTCTCGTATGATATACTAAACGTATATGTTAATCAATAAACATGAGGTAAATGTAGCGCAGACATGTTTGAAGACGAATTTTAGTATAGAATATAACAATGTTTTTTAAGGAACACTATTCATACAACAATATTATATTATTTGTCCGCGGCTTTATATATATACTCCACACATAATGGCAAGGTTATACCAAACCTACTGTCATATACTATCTCTATTTTTTTATGTTTAACTGACGAGCATAAAATCATATAAACTGCCAGGCGAAAGAAAGTACTCACCTCAGTTGGTTTCGATAAATTCAATATTTAAAAGAAATCAGATGCGTTTGACTATGGAACGATACAAAACTACTTATCTACAGTATTTTAAATGAATAAATTGGTGACTGTGGTTAAATTTTAGTTAAACTATCTTTGTTTAATGAAGACAGGGGTACGAAATGAAATGTACACCAACATGACCCCTACCATGTTTAAAATGTTGTAAGTGTGCAGAATCGGGCACATTTATTAATTGTCACATATATGTCTTGTATATAGAACAGTCGTGTATCATCAACATTATTTTTGAAGAAATTTGAAATTTTCCTTTAACAAAAATATATTAAAAACATGTAGAAGTATACTTCGACTGCTGACTAAACACCTTTCCTTTACGTTTTTGATTATGACATCGAAAACTTGAGACATTTGCAATTGAAAATCACACATATGATAAAATCAACATACGTGAGTACTTTATTTTGTCTGGCAGTGTATTTGTTAATGAATATACCTTCAATTGTAACTTTCTATAGGATTTAAAAGGATCATGATCTAACAAGAATATCATCAAATGTTGACAACTGAATTAAATGTACATATATCTGTATACTCTATGTAAAACTATGTGTATGACATCAATATATTCAATATCCAGGATTTCACAAGGAGTTATTGAGTCTGAAACACACAATACAATACAATACAATACAATACAATACATGCAATTCAACAAAACACAACACAACACAATACAATACAATGCAATACAACACAACACAACAAAATACAATGATATATATTCACCTCAGGTCATTTTATGATATCAGAAGCAATTACACCAACACAAATAAACATTGGAAAATATGAATATATTTATAAATGTTGAAAAACAAAACAAGACTAAATCAAGCCAGTGAGTACAACTACTGGAAGCGTCCATGTATTATTCAAGTGAGCCCCATCCCTCCTCCCGGTGTGTGTGTATCGTAGACACAAATCAATAGTAATTTGTTAATTGACGGAGCTAGCTGGGCCAGGATGCTTCCACTGCTCGGCCACGAGGGACGCATGTCCAACCTTCCCCCATTATCCAAATGAAAACTCGTGTCATAGTTTGCCAAAAAATTGATATTTTCCACGAATACACAGCTATTGCCTATATTTGTTTCTGGAAATCGATGTTGGTTTTTGGTTTATTTGTAGTGTAAATAGTTTCATATGGATACAATGTGTTTATATGCCTTGGATTTTGATGGGCATTATTGAATTTTTTTTCATTTCTAGAGTAAATATGTATTTTGACAGTAAGCTTTTCTTGATTAATTTTTGTCTCTGTAACATATTTTGATAAAATAAAATTTGAACTTTTTCAATCCTTTACAATCATACCGACAACCATACACTTCATGAAAATATATATTATGTAAAATGGTTGGTATATCGTGTCTTTTTATATATACTAGCCTTTTATGAACTTATATCACAAATGTTCGTCTCTAAACAATTGATAATGAATTGTGTCTTATCAAACACTTTTTAATTTCAACCAGCGCAATCTGGGCTTCCTTCTTTACACTTTTTTCTTGTATGAATGATCCTGAATAAATGTTTGTATTTAAACATGAATGTATGATCATCTATACTTCTCGTACTTATGAATATCAACACAGACTCATGTATGATGTTGATGTAAAGTGTACCTTGAAACACTTGTTGGACGTATGAATCCCCCATATCAGCTGATGTATGTTACAGATTGTTTTTATATTGCCAATTCAGTTGGTTGTCAAATGTACTCTTGGAAATAAAAATACTCTTTTAAAAAAAAGAAAGAAAAAAAAGAATGGTGTATTTCCAAGTTTAAATGTACTTCTTACCATTGGTTAGACTAAAATTTAGTCTGTGGAATTTTTACAATTACTGTATACCTTCATCATTTTTATTATATAATTTGAATACTTTCAGTTCCATGTGTATTAACAATATTCACAAGTTTTACAAGTTTACAATAAGAAATATTTAAAAGTAAAAAAGACACAGAACCATTAGTCCTTGCTTCAATTAAAGTACATGCTGATTTTGAAATGTTGTACAATGATGATTGTTATCTATTACACCTCATTACGATATACATTATTTAATAATATCGTTTACTGTATCGGACGTGTGGATAAAAAATAACGTTCCAATGTTTGTATACGTAACATGTCATGTCAGTATACTGTAGAATATAGTACACTTTACATCTATATAGATAATAGTTCCATTATCGTTGTATATTTGTAGTTTTGGTCTTAATCTTGATAACGTTTGATAAACGTATTATTTCAGAAAGCTAAGAAACCATAAAAAGTAACCGTTAGCAATACCTGTTCTGTAATATGGTGAAGTCTGTTCATCGAAAACGAGTTTATCTTGTATAACAATATTCAGCTTCAAATGTCAACTCAGTTTCAAAACAAACTTTTCATTCTAAATAGCATACTGTACATATAAGGTATAGCTCCACCAACATCATTTAGTGTTACTAAACAACAACCGTCTTGAACCTAGAAGTAGTAAATCAAGCCAATAAACTAATCATGTGATTCGCTCTTTAATGTGTACATTGACTATGTAACCCAATACTAAGTGTCACGGTTAAAACGTCAGCACACCGAGTTTCCCTGCTCAACATCCAACTCTCGTAGACTCACGTGCACGTCTCGTCTTGGGTCCCATCTGACAAGGGCTGTCAAGTCTCGCGAAGTCTCATGTGGTAGACGTGATCTGCTATTGAGGGTTGTCAGTACTGAAAATAACTCTTTGATTTACAACTCAAACTCTCATTTAGAAATTGATTTACGAGTCCATGTTTAGGAATAACCAGTTTTTACTCGCAAAGTAACCCCGGGAGTCTAACCAAGTCCACCTGCGTAACAACACTAGGTAATACCCTCCCTCCCTCCCATCATCACCCCACCCCCTCTCTCGTCCCTCCCTCCCCCATCCGTCCCTCATTAACTCCCTTCTATATATAATTACACCTCTTATTGATAGGATTTGTCGCCACTGTAGTCATCAGGCTGTCGAAGATGAAGTTCACTTCTTAGTAAATTGTCCATATTACTCAGATCTTCGGTATGACCTTTTCCAAAATGTTAGTATTTCGTACCCGAGTTTCACCAACTTATCGGATATTGAACAAACTACATTCCTTTTACAACTAGAAAATATTGTTAATCCATTGGCCGCTTTAGTAAGCCGTATGTATCGGGGAAAGATATTAACTCAATCACAATAATTATATATAAGTCCTCCCATATTTGAGATATTAATTCATATCTTAATCTTTCATTTTTAACTTGTATATACAATGTCTTGTGTGTCTCATTGGCCATATGGCCTGGTGTTTGTATACTATTTGATGTTTTTAAATTGTCACTGTACCCTATTATATACAAAACATGTGACACATTAATAAAATATTCTGTCCATCTGTCAGTCTATAATTATTTTCCATATTCAAATATAATCTACATATTTTTCAATAAGGAATACATGGATACTATCAGAACATGGAAACATAGATTTTTCACTGAAAGTTTTATTTTGATAATGGCCCTTAACGGAATACTTGTAGTGAGAAACATTTTCGGAGGATAAAGTTTAATTGCTGTATGTTTTCAGCGTTGGTTGTGTTGCGATAAATCATTGTTGAAACTAAACATAATTACTCTATATTATAACCACCAGGCCACAGTTTCTCAATTAAATGAAAGTTCAAAACTGACGGAATCTAACACTTGGTTTAGTTCATTGTACTATTTAGGGTCACATATGAAACAATCTGGGTGCCTGACTCTATTGGGTTCGAATCCCGCAATGTACTCGTTCCGAAAAGTACCAAAATGATTACTGTGTGTAAATAGTGTGAACCAAAACCGCGTCACATAAGTTCATTATACCTTTCTAACATCCTTATTTCTGCTTTTAATAAGTGATACAAGATATATTTACAATGTTAATCCTGCAAAGGTAACAGCTAATACGATTAATCTATTTCTAGTTATCACGATTACGTTCACTTGTTTGTATCAAAAATAAAATAATAAAATTCCTTAAGAACTGACTCGTTTCTGTCATGGACACTCTGTCATGTTCATTTGCCTGACGTCAACCATAAGGATATACTCTTCATGTCAGAAGTACATGACTTCATGAAGTTCTGAATCTGCATTATAGGAAGATAAGTAAACTTTTCTCCATAAATATATAAATTATATCATGATCATCTTTCTTTCTGCCCGATATACTTATCTAAAAGTCGATATACCAGATTTACCTACCGTGTATATTTATTTATCCCAACAAACGTTGATATTATGTTTTAACGTACATGTATATGTAGATACCACCTGACCATGACTGCATAAGTATATATGTAACAAGCTCGCCATTTACTTTTATAAGCATTGATTCTGATGAATAAAGAGATATGTAATATAATACATATCAAAGTACTTAAGTTAAGTAATCAACTATGGATATTGTTTACAGTGACTACCTATCTCCCAGATAAAGCTGGGTATGGATTACCTATGTTTTTTTTATAAATATAATATTGAATTGATAATACTCAAAGCATAGAGACTCTCCCTACTGAAGATATAACTGTACACGCTCTTACATAGATATGTAATATTAATCAATTGATAAATGACTAGTTTAATCGTTATTTTTCATATCATAAATGTTGGAATGTTCGTTTTCATTGTTTATCATATATTTTGGTTTTTCAAATTTAGTATCAGTTCAATGTGGAAAATAAGAGAGATATCATAGAAAATAATGTGCGCCAGTTCTTGTTGTACTTCGTGTTTCTACAGAAAGAAAATACTGTAATTAAATGTTTAGAATATGATATTATGGGTTATGCTTTGGCAGTGGAAATATAAAGTATCTCAAACGGTGCCTTAGTTTATGGTTTGTTTGATTGCAGTTAGATTAGTGTGTGCTCACCTGCTCAATTAGTGTGTGCTTACCTGCTCAGTTGTCTACATAAAACTAAGGTGTCATACTGATGCAATAATACGCCACAAACTTAAGTGTCACAACATGCAGCAAAAATCACATGATTCAGTAAAAAGTCACACGATCCAGTAAGGAGGTACATGGTAAATAATTACTTCAGATATAGTGATATGCCTCATGGTGGAATAAAATATGAAACACATTATTTTCAATGCCATGATTTTGTATGACAGAGTTAACCCTTGTTGTTGCTCACTCAAAGAAACTAGCTCCTTTGTAAAATGTTCCTTTATTCGTTCACATGTTAAACCGCTAACATATTGAAACCTATGTTATGTATTCCATCACTTTAAGTTGAATGTGTACGTACGTACGTGACTTTCTTAATTAAAATTAATTAACAAATGATTCATTCGATAACCTAGGACATGTAGTGGAAACGTTATTTAAATGAACTAATGAACAATATTGCATCTCGCGTAGCCTAGCTAGTATAAATTGTTTTTACGATTTTACGATTAAGGCATACCAGTTAAATATGTGTACACGCTGCACTTATCGTTCTTTTTACGAGCTTCAATCCCATGGAGTTCATACTATGAAATTTATGAAGAAAACATTTTTTGATTTATGGCGGTATATCTTAACTAAACATACAACTTCTAAAATTTGAAAACTAATTTGCTCTCTGTCCCCAACTGGGTAACGCTCTTGATTACATCAACACGATGCGATACCGTGCCCAATGGTGGCCAAAACCATCCATCATCCAGATATGTCGCTACACGGAGTTCAGAGTTAAACTCCCCACATGGTTAGCATTACGTTTGACCTGAAATATGCAGTCTGTAACTGCATGCGTATTATGAGGGAAGTCCAAGGAATTTCTGAACTCTTTTTGATGAAAATTATCAGCACGTTGCAGATATAGTTTCGATATTAATGAGATGTTTTTTAAATTGAGAGATACAACACTTATAAGAATGTTTACAAGGTCCATGTTTGTAGGATTGAGCCATCGTTTGATTAGGTCAGCAGAATGTTATTTGTATTGAGGTGTTGTTATGTATGTCATCATGACTTATTTATCAGATGGTTTCAGTTTAATTTCGAAGGGAGTTTCTGTCATAATGTCATTTAAAAACTGATTTGAACGTAAAACTTGTGTGTGTACATATGTATATTTCATTCATTGTTGATACAAAAATATGAAAATGAAGACATTTTGTTGTGTACAGGTTGGTGTCACACACATCGCATAACGTCTAGTGTTTAAACAATAATGAGCGAATACATAAATACATAGACACGACTGTGTTGAAATTGCAATGTTAACAAGGGTCACGTTATTTGAGCCAATACATAGCTATACAACTAAATCCGGATGTGAAGATAGAAATCTGAATTGGTAACAACCATTGAATAAAACTATATATATATATATACATGTATATATATTGTATATGTATATATATATATATATATATATATATATAATGTTTGAAGATAGCTCGGTGATTTAAAATATAAGTAAATGAGAGCAATTAACTGGGAGCGATGATGGTTGCGTTGACGACGACAATGACAATGACGATGATGATGTAGACGACGTTTAAGATGATGATTTAGACGACGATTTATACGATAATGATAATGATGATGATAATGATGATGTCAACGACGACAATGGCAATGATTATGATGTCGACGACGATGATTATGGATATCATTGTGATTTCAACAACGATTATAATGTTGATGATGATGTCGACAACGATTATAATGATGATGATGATGACGACGTTAATGATGACGATGATGAAGTTTCTTAAAGGCGATGTAGCACGCTGGTCTTACTAAAATAAAGTACTCTCACGCAAATGTATATAATATTACCAATGGCTAAATAATACTCCTGTATCATTAAAAGGAGTTCTAAAATGAATATACATGGTTCGGTTAAGCCATGCTATAGTCCATTTTTATACCCCCGCTACGAAGTAAGCGGGAGTATATAGCGGTCCGTCCTTCCGTCCGGTCAATTTTCTCAAAAACCGTCAAAGGTACATTAACCAAACTTTGTACAGTTGTTAACCATGTTCTTCCGATCGCGCACAGACAATTTTCCAATTTTCTGAGATTTAAATTTGTTGTCGTTTCCATCGAAACGTCACATTTTGGACTTAGTTTTATTGTGTTCAATGGGGACACGTTTTCTCGGATACTGTTCAACCTAGGTAAATGAAATTTTGGTTGTGAGTACTCATGACCATACTCTTTATCGAGTTCGAAAACCAGTTCCGAAATATTATTTTTTACGGAGTTATGGCCCTTGAATCCGAAATTTAACTTAGTACCAAAAGAACTCTGATGCTCCAATGGGGTACAAGTTTTCTCGGAAACAATTACATCTAGGTGAATGAAATTTAATATGGAGGTAGTCCAGATGATACTCTTCATCGAGTTCGAAAACCAGTTCCGAAATATTATTGTTTACGGAGTTATGGCCCTTGAATCCGAAATTGAACTTTGTACCAAAAGAGCTGTGATGCTCCAATTGGGACAAGTTTTCTTGGCAACTATTACATCTAGGTGAATGAAATTTTACATGTAGGTAGTCCAGATGATACTCTTCATCTAGTTTAAACTCCATTTCCGAAATATTATTTTGTACGGAGTTATGGCCCTTGAATCCGAAATTGAACTTGGTACCAAAAGAGCTGTGATGCTCCAATTGGGACAAGTTTTCACGGCAACAATTACATCTAGGTGAATGAAATTTAACATGTAGGTAGTTCAGATGATACTCTTTATCGAGTTCACAGTCCAGTTCCGAAATATTATTTTTACGGAGTTATGAAGCCCTTGAATCTGTAATTGAACTTGGTACAAATTACCGGTGTGATGCTCTAATGGGAAAAATTAAGTTACCTGAAAAATATTACATCTTGGTGAATGAAATTTTGTAATAACAGTCAGTTCCTAAAATTATTTTTGACAATATTATGATGCTTGAAGCTGTTTTTTATACATAGTACCCTTCACATCTAAAATTCTCAATGGACGGATAGCGGATGGCGGGGGTATGTAAGCCATGCTCACTTTTTTCTTGTTCTTTGAGCGGTTCACATTAAAATGGCCGATCGAAGGTAGTTCTAGTGATCTGACTGATGTAACGATACCTAACTTCTCATAGGAGAATTTAAATATGACAGAATGATGGTATGGTCAACCGTATTGCTGCCTGAAATCTACAAACCTACCTGTCACACTGAAGATATCCACAAAAGTGTCGCTTAATACATCGCACCTTTTTCTTCGAATATATAAATACGGATAACCGTTTACTATTGACTTATCGAGTCGTACAATGTTCTACCCTCTTACGTAACAATATATTGTTTAACCTTTAATAATAAATGGCAAATTTGAGAAAAAAATTAAACAAAAACCCGTGCTACAGCGCCTTTAAACCATGCTTGTCGTTATATATTGTACTTTTGCTAAAGAGATTTGTGGGTTTAATACGAGCACATAATAAACTATCTGAGGGAAAGGTTCTGTTCTCTTCAAAACTAATTACCTTTAATTCAATTATGGATAAGGATGATCGGTTAAATTTTATTAAAACTACGCAGCTGTTTTGTGTTAAAATTAAAAAAATAGCGGATGGCGGGGGTATGTAAGCCATGCTCACTTTTTTCTTGTTCTTTGAGCGGTTCACATTAAAATGGCCGATCGAAGGTAGTTCTAGTGATCTGACTGATGTAACGATACCTAACTTCTCATAGGAGAATTTAAATATGACAGAATGATGGTATGGTCAACCGTATTGCTGCCTGAAATCTACAAACCTACCTGTCACACTGAAGATATCCACAAAAGTGTCGCTTAATACATCGCACCTTTTTCTTCGAATATATAAATACGGATAACCGTTTACTATTGACTTATCGAGTCGTACAATGTTCTACCCTCTTACGTAACAATATATTGTTTAACCTTTAATAATAAATGGCAAATTTGAGAAAAAAATTAAACAAAAACCCGTGCTACAGCGCCTTTAAACCATGCTTGTCGTTATATATTGTACTTTTGCTAAAGAGATTTGTGGGTTTAATACGAGCACATAATAAACTATCTGAGGGAAAGGTTCTGTTCTCTTCAAAACTAATTACCTTTAATTCAATTATGGATAAGGATGATCGGTTAAATTTTATTAAAACTACGCAGCTGTTTTGTGTTAAAATTAAAAAAATATATAATTATTACCTGTTTTATATGCAAATACGCAGCTGATTTGTGTTAAAATCAACAATTTGTTTCAAATAATTTTCTTGAATTATACGCAAAAAGCAGCTGTAAAAATCAAAAATTGATTTCTTGGAGAAGCCTGATACTTTTAATCTCTTCATCCTCGGTTATAAGGATGCACTCATCAATCATGTTTCTTGGCGAAAAAACTTTCTCATTAATTATGCATCAACCAAACAGTGAGACCTTTTGTTAAATATTATCTCAAATTTCGTTTTAACACTGCCCATATGTTTATGTTTGATTTGCACATTATTACGTTTACAATGTTTTAATTGGCCAAAGGTATCATTTTCTGCAAATATACCTTGTCGGCAATTAGTGAAAAAGAATGGTGTTTTCTATTGCAAACGGACAGTGTAACAATAGCAGATCGCCATTGATGTCGCCGTGTCAACGTTTTTTATTCAAGCTAATCGGTTCAAGAAGGTGAACGCTATAGACGATAAGGGAGTTTTGTTGACAAACGAACAAGTTACCATCCAGTTTGAGGATTAGATTTAATTACATACTAATGAATATGTGTTCCATTGTTTGTTATCAAACAATTATTATTCAAAATTACTGTGAAAATTATATTTCTATTGATAAAATTAATAATTTCGTTTACCAAATATCTAATTGTAACATTGATATGTTTAAATGTATTACTATTCGGCGGTAAATCAATGACAGCCTGTTTCACTGTTAACGTCCCATGGTTTAATCTTACTTTTATTATTTTAAAGAATTTCCAATTACTTCTTATCTAGACAAGATTTCTAGCAATGAATACAAAGTTGTCTTATAAAGCCTCTTATGATAATCAATATGGAAATTTACCTCTCGAATATAAGTTCCTAAAATAGATACAAGACATAATCATAATTCGATTTTTGTTACAAAGTTAAAATAAATTCTAAGCATGAAAAATTTATTATTTCGCTCGGCCCCCTAGCCCACCCCTCACCCATACCTGGGCGGTGTGACCCCGCCACCAGGGGGTAGACAAATATGCCTTCCCCTCCCCCTTCGTTAAATAATAGCGTCATCCACCCTCCATCGACCCCCCACCCTCGACATCTCCCTCCCTGAAACTACGAGACACCTGGGGTCGTACGCCGCCTTTCATACGCTGTCAGCCGTACTTCCGTGCATGTGCACGCCAGAACAGCAACAATATAAAGTATCTTTTCTTTATACATTCTTTCTTGTCATCTGTATCGAAATAGGATTATTCATCAATATTTATGTTACTTTTTTATTCGATCTTTGTGTGTTTCTATTAGACGTTTGCAAGAAATACTAATTTCAGAGGAAAACTATTTGAAAATATTTTTACAAAGTACCATTATAATACATTTATAAACTTTGATATGCTGTTATGCATCTCCATAATATTACACAATGATTTAAACATTGCTTCACTCCTAACGCTTCAACAGCTAAGTTTATTTTGCAGAAATTCAGCAGCGTTTCACATAATGATTTGTTTAAATGCGAAACAAATCCCCCTTTTCATCGAGTGTTCCTGAAATGGAGGCCTTGTTTACTTTTGAATGTAAGAACTATTTTAATTAGTTCATCAGTAAGCTTATGAGAAAAGAGAGTAAATGTATTCCCCACCAATGTTGGAATGATAGAATTTTATTGAAAGAAAAGTTTCCTGGGTTCTTTCATAAACAATGGAAACAATATCCAAATTTCAAAATGATATTCATTACCACTTAAGCAAACATTTGATGCACGTGTATTTAAAAAGTCACTGATTGTGGATCAACTTTCATCATTTTATGATGCAGGCAGTTCCAGTTTGTATTAGATAATATCTCTACGATGCAACGGCTCGAGGCTACTTTCATTACTTGCCACACAATACAAGTATTCTTACACTTCTCATGTTAATGGTTTCACATTCATATTATGCAGGCGTGTTTTAAACACGAGTATTAGATAATATCTCAATTTTAAGGAGGTGAGAAATACTGCTTTTGTAAAATTAACTACGTTGCAACACATCTCCTTGACGGAGTCCCCGGTATAGAGTCGGTATGACAGTCCTCCAGTGGAGAGTAGAAGCAAGCTTGCTGCACTGAAGTAGTACAGGTGGGTTCAGGGACTGGCTTCAAAACAAAGGCCACTCCATGACATTCGTCCTTTATTCTGTATTCAGTGTGCCTCAGCCTTGCTCTGTCCTCATAGCTACCTTCAAGACGACAACCTATGTTTTTCTTTCTGCCTTAACTCGATACTTGACAGAGAGGGGGGAGAAAGGGACGGCGAGGGGGAAGCGCGTGGCAGGCCGATCGATGTCGGCACGCGCCGCTAGACCCTACTTCTTACGTCCCCCCTTCGTCTCGACCCCCCTCCATACCTGAACGCCCCCTACCTTTCGACGAATGGTTTGCATCTGAACTTAAGTGAAAAAATAGTCTGTTTTTGCTACGTGAAAAACCATGTTATGTTTGTTGAGGATTGTCAAACAGGTTGTCTTAGGTTGTCGTTTCTGAGAGGCTACTTGTTTCACCTATACGGCATTCAGCGTTCCACGTTTGCAAACAGGACTGGAGCCAAAGACCAAACTGCAAGAAGAGCTATTGTCTGGGTGCAGGTAAAAACAAGGAAAGGGAGCACCGGTTCTTAACATCACCTGTATAAATAGAAACGTTTTCATGTTTTATATGTTTCACTTGTGTAGATAATACATGACGTCACGGCACGTGAGGAGCACGCGGCAGACCCAAACAGTCCATGGTTCTCTTGAACACTGGGACAGTTATCAAATATTCATAACAATACAACTGGATGAAAGATACAGCCTGTTATACACTTAATTTGGGCACTTCGCTTCACTTACTTTCTAACATCAATAAACAGCAGCCAAGACAGGAAGTTGGTACAATACACTGTGAAGATGAGTCGATAGGGGCTACAGACACTGCCAACCTTAATGTCGCCATAACGTTTGTCTTCAAACTTATTTCATAGAGACACGGCGACCCAATCTCTCTGCCTTCTGATCAAAGGCGAACACAATACACAAAGAGAAAGTTCAAATGTTGCTGCTGAATAAAACGATACAATTCATTTCAACTGAATATCTTAATTTTGAAATTTGTTTCATTCCAGTTTAATGTTTTGAGGTTGCATTTAATTCAATGTAATTGTTGAAATTGCCAGTACAAAGTGACCAAGCGTTAATAAATGTCGGTAACGATGACCACCTACGGTGATAAATTACATTTAATCAAATGTGCCTTTGATTCGTAACAAATTATGGTGACACTCTGAGATACACACAGGGAAATGTGACATTGCAGGTGAACACATGCGGAGTTTTACATAATGGAATTAACTTTTAAATTAAACATATTGCATTTAAAAGACAATTGCAATATCCAAATACCAAAAACTAGTTTTGCAATGATTGAATTATTAACGATTAATGATCTTTGGTAGACGCGAAATTCATTTAATAACACTAGCTAATAAATGAAACAACACGGAAATCAGGATTGTATTCACAGATAATCTCATATTACAATCGAATTAAGAAAATATTTAAAATATCGCCTATGTGGATATATTGACATCACATATATATCACTTGAGAAACACCCACTTACACAATGAGAGGAATGCACATTGTAAAGGAAAGTAACCTTGTTTAATCAGTCAAACACCCAGACTTTAAACAATATCAAAAGGCTTAACTCTGTGTTCTGGAGAGCGATCAGTTTCAGTTACTATATAACTCGGTCCGGGCTGATGGCTGACTGCAGGTGCAGCCTTTATACATCAGAAATCACGGCTCGACTCGTATTTACGGAGTCGTTTCAAACGGAAGCCAAGCATTAGACTGAAAATTCCTCGTGCGGACTCGGGATGAAAGCAGAGTCCAGATTGCATCTACCGCGAAGATTCGTGAAACTGTGAGCTGGATAAATATGGGTTGGTCACGGCATTCGACAACATACCATACAGCTCCTCTCCAGATCAAAGCACCAAACCGGAAGTGAGTTTTACGCATGTTCATTACGACTGCCGTTAATGGCGGCATCGCCCTTGAGGAAACAAGGTATCGCTTTCAAGCACTGTGATTAAAACAATGCCATGATCTTTGTCGAACTTATTGGAAGAGATCTTCGGTGCGTCACACTAAAAGCAGATCGTAATTATTCAATTCGTATATAATCTTCAACGGAACCGCGCTCTGTCGATAGTCCTGCTCGCAAGCTTTGGTCGACATCAACATCCAGAAGTTGGGCGTCCATTCAAAGACGAGATTTATGGTGTGTTTGCATGCAAAGGCACGATGCACGTGCAGTGTGTATAAGCGCTCACAGATACTCTGTTCCAGTTTACAATAACAATGTATCATAACACGATGATGCCCGTACTGTCGGTAATGTATATGTAGACTATTGTCTGGCAATTCGGTTTTATTGACTTAAGGATAAGTTTAGATGAGATAACTTTATCAGATTTAAGCACGACATAACAAGTTTTTCATCTTTCAATCTTTCAAAATAACTCCCATCCTACAAAGCGACCCATCCCAGTTTTTAAACGGAAGGCAATCCACATTGTCTCTATGGTCGAGTAAAAACTCATAGAAACATGGGTTGAAACTTCCTTGACATCAAAAGGGAAGAGACATTTGGGTGGCGTTGGAGAAACAGGTTTTGGTAAATGACATGTAAACTACCTATCCTGGATACTCTGTGTGTTTCATTTATATCCCCTTTCAACCTGGATTAAATTATTTCGGGAGTTATCGCCCTTTACATAGAAGTTTCTTTTCGGCAACAACAAAAAACGAGGTTCGAGAAAATAAACCTACCATACCATCATAGTACTGACTGACTCTTCATCACCATGTCTGAATGAAATGTATATATACATAGCCAAAAAGGTGTTGCACCCCCCTTCATTCATACCTAAAATGTGATGCTGTGGCAATTTTAGGATACAAGTATTGAATTAAACACTAAAGACATAAAGATAGGATAGTTAATGACTAATGTATTCGAGGACAAATATTCATGTTGACATTTAAAGAAATACGACTGAATTTGCAATGGTACTGGTTTTTTTACCCAAATGAATATTGTTCCTGTTCCGAAACTTTGCAATAAACATTAGGTTTCAGAGGACGAAAACAGAAATGTTGTTACCAAGTTGACTTTCACACATCAAAACATTTTTTTTCAAGCAAAGTATGGAAGTAACTGGTTCTTGAAATTCCATCCTCTTTTTCAACATTTTTTGACAACTAGTGATAAAAAGATAATAATCATACGATGTTGGAATTATTCTGAGATCTTTATGAGTTCGAGTCGTTAATCAAACACATCTCTGTGATTTAGAGGTGTCATAACAGTAATACAGACCGAATATCATCAGTAAGCAATTTGTCTTTTTCAAAACAATCTGATTTTGAAGGTTCATACTGCTTTAACGAGTGACAATTGGTTAAACGTAAATTACTAAAGGTTTATCAGTTCACTTGAAAGAATGGAACTGCTTACATTAGAACAACCAATGATGACTTTCAATTTTCAGTGTAACAATACTTGTTCCTGGACACCAATATGACAGACTTTGATTAATGCAAATATCACAAAATTGGGAAACGTTATCTGAATGAAATTTGCTTCGTTAAACTGGTAGATAATGCTTTTGTCAAATCACAAAGTTGATTGTCCTGAAACATTGTCAACTTTCTTTTCAGACAACTTTTACTGGTGAAAAAACTTGGGGGTGCAACACTATTTTTGCTATGTATATCATAAGCCCCTAAAAAAGTATTGAATAAAACAAAACTTTTGAACAAGTACTTTGATAGTAATCTAACTTCTCATTATTAATTTAAGTTGATAATAAAATGTTATATGAATATACTAAATGTTTCAACAACATTTTAAAGAACTTCAGTGTTGATGCAAATCGCATCCTTGAGCCTAATAAACTTAAGAACTCCGCACCATCCAAATCGTCGCTGTGATGAGTTTGCTCTCAGAAACTACTTGCGTCACAACAGACTACGATACAATCAAACAGCTGACAGACTACTTCACGGCCTCGCGTCGCCCCTACCCTCCGACATGATCTGATTTCTGATCTCCGTTGGACCTTACGACAGAAACAATCATTCACGAAATTTGATCAAAAACAGCAATATTTGGTTTCCAATTCTCGACGCTCAACGGGACGGCCAAACGCCAGTGCAAGGAGCTTTGAATAAGCGCTGCCGGTAGCCATCTGGCTTGTTATAGGGCGGGGGATATTTGAGAACTCCAAATTACACGTGTGTTGTTAAAACATTACTTTTTTGTCATAGTTATCTACACCTTATGATTTTCTTCTAAATTTATTGTTATAATAACAGTCGAATGAGACACTGAACAGATTTCCTGAGGAGAATTTGATGGATTAACGCTCCACTTCTAATCATCAAATATGACGTCATCGACTACGGAATTGTCAGAAGACTTCGTATATAACGTGTGTTATATGTTGGGGATTTAAAAAAAATATCATTTAAAATGCATCGTTGAAGTTATATTATATATAACTCTTTGAAAACTCTTAGTTACCCAAATCGGCATGTTTATGTATATTTGTGTATATGTTTATGTACAACATGGTTTGTAAAGTATTGGCTTAAGGTTTTAATACTTACGTTTTTAATACATACAAATGATTATCAATTTCTGTATTTACTTATATTTGTACTCAGACCGACTACCTCGATGCTCTTCAAACAATTGGCTTCACTGCATCATATTGCTCTAACTGAAATGTCTACAGTTTATTCGACTTGTGTTTACCAAAGGAAGAAGCCATATTATTCCACTCCAATATTAGCAGCACAGTTCCCGCTCTGCAACTTACGGAAGAGAGCAAGTCAGTGAATCTCATCAACCACTCGTCGTGAGATACGAAACAAAGTCTCCATAAATCAGATTGACTCACCTTTAATTTTTTTAATTTGTAATTAACATTTTTATTAAATTTGATTATTTTTTATTATCAAATCTCAGTTTATATTAAATCTTTATATCAGAGAGAGCATTTTAGTCTAAACAGAACATTTACATATCAGTATCATCTCTCGCTACAGGGCAGTATCAGGGACAAATGGTTTACGATCACCTATCTCTTCGTGTAATTTCTGCTACATAGCGTCCTTTGTTCAATATCCTTTGAATAAATTACAAAAAGTTTAATAAATTACGCAGTTTGAATATGCAATTCTTGCATTAACAAATTTGATGATCTTATAATGTCCAGGCCCCCTTCCATCTGATGGCGACCTCCCTCTTTAACGGCTCGACGCTCCACATTGATCAAGCTTTCCCACAGTCGGCTCCCATCATTGATGTAGGTACCGCTAGGAGTAACATGTTGCATGCGATGCTTCCGAGCTTACCATCTGTCCTGCATGATTTAATCATGCGACCTTTGTTATCAAGCAATCACGGGTCAGTTGTAAACGATGATGGAGAATTAAATCCGTATCATGAGGAATAACCGTGAAAGCGGTTTGTTTTAACTGTTAGATGAATGGGAATATGTAACTAACGCCAAGGTGAATAATTAATATGTCCACTGGCTCTCGCTCACGTATTTGTTCACGCTGACCCGGAAGTGAAAGAAATTCAACTCGTTACGATTGATTGGCGCTCTGCTTGACGTGCCACCTGGCGTAGTGATACCGTCACGGTGAGTGAACACAGGTAATACGAAGAGACTGACACTTCGACTCCGATAAGCACACATCCAGTACAGGATTAAGGTGTTATAATAATGAAATTTAAAACTAAAATTATTGAACAGGAAAATCGGCATGGTCAACAAAACATACTCCGCTTAAATATGATTTTACACTTCTCAATGTTGAAAACAACCAAGTGAAAATGAAATAAATAATCGTATATCTGATATGATATATTTGTTACCTTGTTTCTACCATGTTATATTGAATGTGATACCTCTTGCTCTTTGTTTGAAGAAATCAAGAATGATATGATATGAAACGTTATACACGAAATTAAATGTTAAAGACGTATATACGATTATTGATGAAACATATGTAGACAATTTAAAGCCAACTTCGCTGAAATAAGCACGCTATGACGTTGTCGAAAGAGTATTGGGCTTTTTAGAACTTACAATGACTTATACACAGACTTATATATGTTTACCATGTGGTGTTCTTGTGTACTTTAGTGCTTATCATATGAATAAATGGTACAGTTGTATTTGGAGAAATATTGTGTTTGTATCGTTGTATACCTCCTGTAATCTTAAGCAAACGTAAATGACGCCGTTCTTGTTTCCGGAGCATTTCCGCAAAACTATAAACATTCGAGTTTCACCAAAGTTGATATACACTCTCAACCAATATGTCTGGCTGTGTCTTTATATTAACAACACATACCAAATAGATAATGAACAAATGAAGCATTGTTATATTTGGGATAACACTTTCTGCAATAGTACCATTTATTGTATTTTTTCGGGATTGACTCTTGCAAGATTCGAACCCACAACAACGGGTATATAAGCTGTTGGTACAGTCAGTGCTGGCGCTTGATGCCTGACTCTGGGGGGGGGGGGGGGGGGGGGGGGAGTTGTACTATTGCAGATAGTGTGATCCCAAATTTATAAATGTCAGTAGTAATATTGTAATGTTTACTGGCATTAGTTCTACACTTCCATTGCGTGCTGTGTGAAGTAATCATTTAAGCTCATAAAATAGCATTTCTTTATCTCGTCAATAACAGGCGATGCATGAGACATCCGACAATCTTTTGAACGTTTCATATAGTGATCCACATGTGTTTGCATACAAACCTTTCACAGCATTGTCACACAGTAGCGTAATGACATAATAATTGAATAATAAATAACGCTTTCACAAACATCAATATAAACTCAAGAACATCATCACAGAAAAATATGACTGAGTGTTACATAAACCACGTTGATCGATATAAGCATTCATAATCTTTGAGATGATTAATTAATTATTGAAATATGATGTGCACGGATCGCTCCTCTCCTCCACCAGACTGAGTTATGCGGGTTTAGAAATCGACCCGAGTTGTAATTCCTATGTCAGACGTTTCTGTAACTTCAGTTTTAAAAATATAGCTGAACGTATTTAATTGCTTCTGTTTTTCTTTTACTCTTAATATTAATTCTCTTAATGGATTGGAAGTTAACATCAATATTTTTCAAGACGGATTTTAATGTCGCGTTTTTGTAAGATATGCTCATATGTAAAATGCTAATGCTAGACTGAGAAACATAAGTCTCTTTATCCAAATTTGGTAAAAGGGAAATTCTTGAGACATAGACATGGTGCCCCATTTGTGTACATAGTATAATACATACATACATACATACATACATACATACATACATACATACATACATACATACACACACATACAGACATACAGACATACATACATACATACATACACACATACATACACACACGCACACACACACATACACACATACATACATACATACATACATACATACATACATTTAAGGGTTGTCCTGGAAAGAATAACATAATTGTTTATAGCCTTTTTACCAATAGTTGTCAATAATTGTTGAAAACAAGGATGATATTTTATCAATCAGTTACTTCCTTATTTTGCAACATAAAAGATGTTTAAAGTCAACTTGGTAGCACAAATGATGTTTTTGACATCTGAATCCTTAATGTTATTGTGTACTTTAGGTACAATGACAATAGTTAGTTTTGGTTAAAACAGTACAATTTCACTCCTAACTTCGTAAAATGTCAACTTTAGTCATTTTTCTTTGTAGAGTTCTGTCACAAAATCTACTTTCTCAATTTGAGAGTGATTAATTCAGTCAAAGTATCGTTACGCTCCCACAGCATCACATTTTAGTTTGAATATTGGGGGTGCTTAACCTGTTTCATATGTATAATTTTGATTACGCTTTTTTTAAATTTAAAGTGAGATTTCTGTTGTCCGAGCTAATCAAGGGTAACAAGTCAAGGGAGGTTTAGCATGTTGTCCTTCATCAGACATGTGTGCGCCAATAAAGTTCACTTCAAGTGAAACCAAAATTAGTCCTACCGTTATATACATTTGTTTCAATTTAATGAAAAGCTGATTTAATTTTATTATTTTTAATATTTACTGAAATTATAATGCACTTCTTTTTCGAAAAGAAAGTACAAATGTATCCAATTAAATTTAGTCAAAATTTATAAAATAACGAATTTCCTAAAATGCAAATTTATTCTAAAATGACGAATCTAAAATAACCTACATATTTAGTCTATACTCACAAATCTTATTCTTTGAAACAAAAGTGATCTTAATTTATAAATACAGTAAAGGTATGTTTATATAAAATCCAAAATCAAGAAAAATAAAAGTTTATCCTGGAAATTCTGATTCTAGCTATAAAAGATCCTACTTGAAATTGGTTCACGGAAAGAATTTCGCTACAGCGAGCCCTCAGAGGCGAGAAAGTTAGAAGAGCCCGTATCAGATAGCCAATAGCCAATCTACTCAAAGCGCAATCTTTCTCTCTATTAGATACACAGCACAGGAAACGCAGTTTGGAGGTAAGTACGTTTAACGACTGTTTAGGGGTCGTTTGTGGAATTTATAGCATCTAACGATAAGATTATACACTGTCGTGTACGGCCTTTAAGCTCCGGTGGACAGGAATTAGTAAGGTCTTTTGGGGACCGTATCACCATTACACAGTTTACATTGGAAAGTGGTCATTTGGAAAATGATAAAGTATGAAAGTGAATTCAGTGGGGAATTAAAACACTGAATTATATAACGATGTTCTATGTGATGGATCATTACTGAAAATTAGAAGTTAAGGTTTAGTTTGTGTCTGTAGTAGAGTATGAGACGATGTATACATTTATATAGTTTAATACAAAGCGAATGATGAACGTAATCCAATATATACCTAATAATAAGTTCTATACAGGGATTTTTTTTCCAAGTTCCAAGACTCTCCGATGAGAGATATCAGACATTTAAAAATATATGCACACTTTTTAAGAGTCTTAAGTAGAATTTATAAGCATTACCAAATACGACATACTCCTTTCTTAGTTATTTCATTACACAATTTGTTATATTCATTCATTTTTTGTTTTCATACCATGGTCCTTTGAATTTACATTTTGCCTTAGTTCTCAACCTACATACTTACGTTATGATGTATTTGCCTCCAAAAGTATATGAAATACATGATACAGTGGAACATACTATATATATTAACGACAGAGTGTCAAGAAGTGATATTTGTAGCTAGCGAATAATCGACCAATGAAATTAAAATATTCTTAACATGCTGTAAGAACATATCTTATTGAGCAACAGTATTTCAACAGATTTCATATTCACATTTAATAAGTAATTGTTTGTAATTATGTCATGAGACGTCCCCTCGCTGGCAAGATGGGATGAGGCAGGGGAATACTTTCTCTCCTATCTCTTTCATACAGACTCGACGCTTATTCGGTAGGTCTTCCTAGGTGTCATAGACTACCAAAGCTCCAAGTTTATGTGTAATTATCTTCAGATTGGTTTACACGACGTCAAGCCGTGTCAAACGATCGATAATCGCCTCCAATGAGCTACTAACACCGGCATAAAGGAGATTTTTGGATCACTTTATAGATAGTAAACTCTAGCTACATAAACATTTAGATAATGCACTGCTGTGACATTTAAGTCTAAGTTCAATTGTTGCCAATGGACTCGTCCGCTTTGTACCTGAATAAACACCTGGTACCTGTGTATGAGCACGATGTACCTGTATTAGAAACTAACTTGACTGTTAGGACAATAGTGCTTGCATAAATACAATGATGATTTAATATTTTTTTAAAGTTGGCCCTAAATATGGTAATATAATTTCTATCTATGAAGACATTATATTTGAATCCAATCCTAAAATATTATAATATACAGTCCTTAAATAAAATGTATGCATTTTTATTGAATAAGATTCCTGGTCCTAGATTTTGTAACTGAAAATACTGCAATGGCCTATAAATAAGGACACGATACTTAAAAGATATTCTAATAAATAACAATAGTACCCGAATAACTAGAACATGCCTCACATAAACTATAACATAATGTTTGAATGTAATGTCTTGTGATCCCGTTATCAACATGTAATGTAATTAGGTGTGTTTCCTACATCAACTGGGATGGAATAATAATTACTACATCGCTTTTATTTATACACGTGGGTCGTCCAAACTGTCAGAACCATTTACTATAGTACTTATAAAACAACTAATAGTGTAGGCCATAAAGAAGACAAGGAACTTACGGACGATCAACTTATTATTTATTTCACAATGGCGACGTTTCGGTATAGATAGTATTACTTATACCGTTATCAGGAATATTATGTCTTCTTCATCATAACAACTTATAGATGCCTCTCAAATAATTTTAGGTCATGCTCTGAAAAAAGTAATAGTTTGATAAGAGGAATTGCTAAAACATTGCATGTTCAACGAACTTAATATCTTATGATAGATGCTCTCCCGCATTTGAGCTCAGTTTTGGCGTGTGTATAAATTCCATCGAAATACACTCCCTGCAGTGATAAAACAATTTATCAAATCTTAAAAATAAAACATCTTGACATCAAGACAAGTGTACATGTCAGCTAGCATGAAATTGATTAGTTTTCATTTCGCATTATTTAACAAATGTAAGTTGGTGGCTGACTGCCTCGACAGAAGATAATCATCATATACTCACGGACCTTTAACCTTCTGTATGTTAGACTTACATTGAAATATATACGTACAAAAGAGAAACAACTAATATAATGCTTTCTTTAACTAAATATCATTATGTCCCTTACCTTTTTGTGTTGGATACATATGAATTGTGGAGGGTGATAATATATCTTTGATAAATGCCATATTAACCTCATAAAATTACTTTAATGGTAAAAATATGAAACAGTCACGAGTTTAGAGATATATTTTTTCTTTACGAAATGCTTCCGAAGAGAACGATTCAATTCATATTTTTTTCTAAAATTTTCTCCTCGTTCTAGCACTGTGGAGGCGACCTGATCCAATAAATGACATCGTCGATGTTGTCATATCTTTTGTACATTCATAAGTTAAATTCTAAATATGAATGGCGTATTTACTCGAATAACACATGGGAGATTTAAATCGTAAATTCAAGATTTATATTGTTATCCTTGCAGATATATTAAACAATCGTATACCCTACCAACATCTCCACAACAATATGTAGGAATTTAACATTACCTAGGGACATGGTTTCACTTACATGGACACTGCATTCGTAGTGTGCCTTTAATGAACAATTACGACACTGCAGTTGACCACAGACTACAGAATTGGCCATTGTCCATTTAAATGCCACAGTTAATCAGGTATATTAACAGTGGAATCCAAGCTGTTGGTAAATCTGACAGGGTAGGAGGAGAGTGAAGCTGGGGAGACAGCTTGATTACAGAGGCAATAGAATTATGATGGGGGACACGCGTCTCTCGTCAAGGAGGACCTTACCGGTTCAGGTATGATATATGAGTCGTCGGGGTATTCGGACACTCGACCAAATGTTGATGGACATCAGACCAAGCACATCATGTTACATCCAGGTTTAATATAGGGAGAGCTATGTATTTATGCGTCAACTGTCAACATATTTTCCTGTCCTCTTTTATATTTTCCTTAAAAAATAGTGATTTATTGTCGGGTTGGTTAGTGTTTATGTCATAGTTGTTTTGACATGACAATATTTTTTGTTGCATACTTTAACCTATTAAAATAAATCAAAATTTAATGAGAATATAAATCCAATATCTTATCATAATTTTAAAAAAAGAAATATGTCCCAGATATAATTCTAAAATATGACTAAGGTATTGTTCTCAGGGGATTAACTTGTACAGCTTATGTGAGTTAACGTTGTCTCATAAAATAACATTATAGTTTCACAAGTCTACTTTGTTCTTACATGACTCAAATCAACAGTACAGTCATAAACCAGTGCTATACAATATATAATACTTGGCATTTCGTATACCTCATAAATAAAAATAGGTAACCTACATTTTCGAAAAAAAGAAACAAACTTTAGAATATCATGGAAAGATATTAACGAAATAATTGCATTCAAAACAAAATAAGAAGGAAATCGTTCCTCATTGGTGGATACAAAGCCTCTATATTCCGTGCATCTACGGCATCTTGTTCTAGCGGTATGTGATTATCGCGTTACGCTTACGTTATGCGTAGGTTACGGCTTACGTTATGCGAAAGTTACGTCGACGTTAGGTCACATTGACGGAGAGAAGGATGAGACAAGGTGAGCTCATTAATCCACTCGTATTACTCTGAAGAGCATATCTTACAGGATACCCTTCAACTCCACAGTTTTCTCCTTTAGTGGTCATTATGTCTATGCACATCACATCCGAAATATGATAAATAAGTATAGACCTTTTAAAATCATTTCATTTATTTCTATGATAACTATGTGCAAAATATAACAAAAACAGCTTTTAAAATATGTGGAACTTTAGGTTGTTTTTTTTAAAAGAAACAAACATCATCAGTGAAGCAATAACGACAATGCTACAACATTGTACTCAAAACTAAGTACATTAAGTGCAAGGTCATTGTATCCCTTCAACTTATACACAGCAATAGTCTTTCGGTTCCAAGTTCACGCCCAAATCTCGAACTATTCCCTTTGTAATACAAAATGTTGATAAAAATTAATAATTGATACGCCGAAGGCAACATTTTTATGGAGAATGTCTGCGACACCTTTGCCTCCTCAAGAGAACCGTTCTGTGGCGAACATTGATATTGTATATTGACTTAAACGAAAACCCGGGGTTAGAACTGCCCATACTGCACAATGGACTCGAGCTGAACACTGAATAGCCAGCGTTGTACAGTAAGACACGTTCAGTGCTGAACGCAGTGGGAGTGACACTGTTTTGGTTGACGTTGTTGTATTGATGTTGTCAATTGTTGGAAATGTGTCTGCCGTCGCTGAAGTCAATTCGTATGTAAAGATGTGCACGCGCAGTGTTGTGGAAGGCGCTCGGGTAGGCGGGTCGTACAGAAGGACGTGATTGTTCCGGAATGCTAGAGGGTAAACATTCAGCGCTGGAAAGAAGGAAACATGACGGGGTGACAAAGGGACGACACGGCCAGGGTGCAAGAGTTGGGGAGACGAAGGGACGACACGGCCAGGGTGCAAGAGTTGGGGTGACAAAGGGACGACACGGCCAGGGTGCAAGAGTTGGGGAGACGAAGGGACGACACGGCCAGGGTGCAAGAGTTGGGGAGACGAAGGGACGACACGGCCAGGGTGCAAGAGTTGGGGAGACGAAGGGACGACACGGCCAGGGTGCAAGAGTTGGGGAGACGAAGGGACGACACGGCCAGGGTGCAAGAGTTGGGGAGACGAAGGGACGACACGGCCAGGGTGCAAGAGTTGGGGAGACGAAGGGACGACACGGCCAGGGTGCAAGAGTTGGGGAGACGAAGGGACGACACGGCCAGGGTGCAAGAGTTGGGGAGACGAAGGGACGACACGGCCAGGGTGCAAGAGTTGGGGAGACGAAGGGACGACACGGCCAGGGTGCAAGAGTTGGGGAGACGAAGGGACGACACGGCCAGGGTGCAAGAGTTGGGGAGACGAAGGGACGACACGGCCAGGGTGCAAGAGTTGGGGAGACGAAGGGACGACACGGCCAGGGTGCAAGAGTTGGGGAGACGAAGGGACGACACGGCCAGGGTGCAAGAGTTGGGGAGACGAAGGGACGACACGGCCAGGGTGCAAGAGTTGGGGAGACAAAGGGACGACACGGCCAGGGTGCAAGAGTTGGGGAGACAAAGGGACGACACGGCCAGGGTGCAAGAGTTGGGGAGACAAAGGGACGACACGGCCAGGGTGCAAGAGTTGGGGAGACGAAGGGACGACACGGCCAGGGTGCAAGAGTTGGGGAGACGAAGGGACGACACGGCCAGGGTGCAAGAGTTGGGGAGACGAAGGGACGACACGGCCAGGGTGCAAGAGTTGGGGAGACAAAGGGACGACACGGCCAGGGTGCAAGAGTTGGGGAGACGAAGGGACGACACGGCCAGGGTGCAAGAGTTGGGGAGACGAAGGGACGACACGGCCAGGGTGCAAGAGTTGGGGAGACGAAGGGACGACACGGCCAGGGTGCAAGAGTTGGGGAGACGAAGGGACGACACGGCCAGGGTGCAAGAGTTGGGGAGACGAAGGGACGACACGGCCAGGGTGCAAGAGTTGGGGAGACGAAGGGACGACACGGCCAGGGTGCAAGAGTTGGGGAGACGAAGGGACGACACGGCCAGGGTGCAAGAGTTGGGGAGACGAAGGGACGACACGGCCAGGGTGCAAGAGTTGGGGTGACAAAGGGACGACACGGCCAGGGTGCAAGAGTTGGGGAGACGAAGGGACGACACGGCCAGGGTGCAAGAGTTGGGGAGACGAAGGGACGACACGGCCAGGGTGCAAGAGTTGGGGAGACGAAGGGACGACACGGCCAGGGTGCAAGAGTTGGGGAGACAAAGGGACGACACGGCCAGGGTGCAAGAGTTGGGGAGACAAAGGGACGACACGGCCAGGGTGCAAGAGTTGGGGAGACAAAGGGACGACACGGCCAGGGTGCAAGAGTTGGGGAGACAAAGGGACGACACGGCCAGGGTGCAAGAGTTGGGGAGACAAAGGGACGACACGGCCAGGGTGCAAGAGTTGGGGAGACAAAGGGACGACACGGCCAGGGTGCAAGAGTTGGGGAGACAAAGGGACGACACGGCCAGGGTGCAAGAGTTGGGGAGACGAAGGGACGACACGGCCAGGGTGCAAGAGTTGGGGAGACAAAGGGACGACACGGCCAGGGTGCAAGAGTTGGGGAGACGACCTGACGCTGGCGACACTACCGATTAAGCTTTATGTCCGCATGAAAAAAGTCGCGGCGAAACTAGATGGGTAGACAATGGCGGGAGCAAAGGTACCCGTGTCGTCTGCTCCGACTACGAGCAGACGACATGACTCCATTGTTATCAACTGACGCCCAACAAGACAGTATATAAACAGTCAGCAGCGATTAGAGTCCCTGTGTCAATCGTGTGTGTCTTTGCTGGAGGAATTCGCGATCAGGGGTTACTATGAGTTTGTGAATGTAGTGCAAAGGAGCTGTAGATATGTACTGACTTACAGAGTCAAGTTTACGATTGTCACAGTTGTTGGAAGGGTACTGGGTTCGATGTATGACACGACGTGGCTCTCCTGTAACCCTTACGTGCACCGGGGGCTGCTACTGGTACCTGCATTATGGGAGACGTGACCGGGACTACCTCCACGTTATATACCTGATCAGTCAACACTCGTCTCAGTAATAGCCGTTGGGTCATCTGGTACTGCAATAACTATCACCAGTCGGGTAGAATAGACCCGGTGAATGACAGATTATTGCGAAACGTAAATTAAACGTTATGAATTATACTGAGTACTATACTTATATGGTCCTAGATATCAGGGAAGCAGACACATCTTTGGTTTCATAAAGGTTGAATCAATTAGAAACATCTATGTTTCTATAAATTTGACGAAAGTAGAACGTCTTTGGTTTCTCAAAAAGTAGAAACAACACTGATTTCTATTTCTTTTGGGAAATTGGAACATCTTTGGTTTCCTGCAGTTTTGTAAAACATAATCATTATTAGTTTCATGGAGATGTAACACGAGGAAAACTATTTTGTTTCCGCAATCAGATAGATGAATCGTCTTTAGTTTCCTAGAGCTCGGGAAGTGGAAAGATCTTGATAAATTCATTGGAACATATGTTATTCTTTCAAGAAAAGGCACAATTCATCCAGAATTCAGATCTTGGTTTTCTAGAGATTTAAGTAGGAAAAAACACTATTGACTTCGTTAAATTTTTTTAGAATAAGACACTTTTAGTGTCCCATGGATTTTTAAAGTAACACCACCATTAGTTTCCTTGAGATTTAGAAAGAAGAACTGTTTTGTGTTTTAAAGAAAGTTTATCATCCTTGGTTTCCTTAAGCTTGGGGAAGTATAATTATCTTTGTTTGTTTGAAACTGAATAAATGAAAACATTTCCGGCATCCTAAATTATAAACAGTAGACAAATATTTCATTTCACAGAGCTTTCCTCAGACCTTCAAGAACGCAGGATTCGATATTAATATTCAAATGTTATATTGATGAAATAACAGAATGAAAATAGCTCAGAATTTCCAGAAACATCTTTGGTTTCCAAGGGCTTAGGGAACTAAAAACAACAGAAGTTTTAAGAACAACGTTTTTGCTTAACATTTAAGAAAGCATGAACGTAATTGGGTTTTTTAGGTTTTTTTAAATGAGTAGCTTTTGTTTCTTCAGATTTTAGAAAGTATACACGAGATTTCGGTTGTATATGCCCAATGTATGAGGAATACATTTCGTGACTATATTTCTAGTATCGATATTGCTTCCCCAGTCCATTGGAAACTACAATCCCTATGCAGATATATACAATTAGTATAATGACGTCAAAGTCAAAGCATAATACTCATTGCACGGGTCACTCGTGACTGAAATATGATCGGTTATTGTAACACTTTGGACAATTAGTTCCGGTTCAAACTCGACCAACCAAAGAAGTGTCACAATTACAACTCTTCCATCAAGGAGTCCCGATTGTACTTAACAGCAAGCCTCGTTCTGACTTCCGTAACAGACGGACTGCCATGTGCATCGAGTCAGTTCTGTCATCAATTGCTGGTGACAACTCCTCAGTGACCTTGTGTCAGAGGTCAAGGTTCACGTGTGATGCGAGGAGGGCGTGGCAAGGGTCAAGCGTTACGTGTGCCGGACAAGCAACCCGACCCTTGCATCAATGGGTGAGTGGGTATGTGAATGTTCGCCTCCTCAACTCGGGGTCGGTGTTCAGTTACCCCAGACTTCCTATGTTTCAAGTATGACCGCCCGTCGTATCAACACATCAACTCAT
This sequence comes from Gibbula magus, assembly GCA_936450465.1. Lineage (NCBI taxonomy): Eukaryota > Metazoa > Mollusca > Gastropoda > Trochida > Trochidae > Gibbula > Gibbula magus. Next base: position 15,294,320 of record OW388289.1, read on the forward strand.
CTCGTGTTTCTCGGTCCTACTAAACATAGTCTCTGTCTCAGTCACGAGAGGATGCCCTTTCCTTCATCGTTATTCAATCAAGCTTAATATTTTCATTGATAGACTTGTTTCATCAGACAAGAACTGAGGTTTGCAAATTATAATCTAATTGTTTTCCAAATTATCTGAATTCTTTACTGTCCACTCATCACATCTAGTTACGTTTTCCTTTCACGAACATAACCACGTTGAGTAAACAACTTCTCTCCAATACTACTCAAGCCTTCGCTTAGATAGATGCTATAGTCCTGCCCCTAGACTAAAATTTAGTCTATGGAATTTTTATAATTACTGTACCTTCATCATTTTGATTACACATTTGTTATACTTCCAGTTCCATGTGTATTCAGTTTATCTAGACTTGCTGAATAAAAATCTAGACTGTATTAAAGCCTATTGATAATACACAGTCATGGAGCAGGATTATCCTGCCCCATGACTGTGTAAAATATAAGAGCCTTTAATAAATCTAGATCTTTATTCAGCAAGTCTAGGTAAATATTAAAATACATAATCAAAAGGATGAAGGCATTTCATAGACTTAATATGCAATATGGATCCCAAAACTAGTCCAGTGTATGGAACTAATCTATCTTTATTAGTAAAAGTACGAAGAATAGCGACGATTTTATGGATATACAACTTCTTTATTCTTTGAAGGCGACGTTTCGACATAGGTTCTAATGTCGTCGTCAAGCAAGTGGTGTAAAAGTACAATGACGAAATGATTAGGGTTATGTTTCATTGTCTTTATAAAAATTAAGGAAATTAGTTCACGTGTTTTATAAACTTCAAAACCTACATGTTTAACTAATGCTATCTCAATATAAAGAAATCAATGCACCCCAAGTGTAGGTATAACTGATTATATCTCTGTACATATTTATCCCCTTCCCCCATCAGAAGACCGCCTTCGAGTCACAAGATCCCCTTTCCCCCGTTACACGATCCCCTTGTGTCCCCCAAGAGGATTGGGAGGGGCGACGACGCCTTCTTTCTGTCTCCAGGCAAAATCACGTCTCCTACAGCACAGTTTCACGGCATAGCGTTACGGGCAACAGGTAGTAAAATGGAGGATTAAACTTGGAGGGGATAAGGTTTCCTACCCACATGACCCCGTCTTTATGCAGTTAAGTTGAAATCTTGACATATGAAAATTCAAACTGGGTACGTGGATCTTATCTGTGTGTATGTACTTAGTGAAGTGGTTAAGCTGGCTGTGGTGGGTGACTTGGGGTTCGGGAGGGAGTCGAGGTAGGCGTTCAAAGATCCGTCCTGCAAATAAGTTTCAAAAATTAGTATTAGATAAAATTATTTGTACCCAAAATTATAGTTTTATATTAGACAAAACGATTTGCTTTATGTGCAAAGATAGCAAATAAACAGCGCTCTTGTTACCACTATATCTGAAGCGATGAATCGAGAATTGTCAAATGGATGAGATTCTCAGATTTTCGTAGATTAAAGAATTGTTTACATATAAATGCTGGAAAATATGTCTTTATTCATTTGCCTGATAATAACTTTCAAAAGCCATCCGACTACGGTGTTCTTCAATTTTGTTATGGAGTTTTCAGATTCTTCGCAATGTCATAGACTTACGTCGTAGCCTGTGAAAAGATGAATGAATAAATAAAATTTCATCTACATGACAAAACTCAAATGTAAATAATAAAGCACAACTTCATTTACTTAAATTTTGTGAAACCAGAAAGAAAGGAAAAAAGTTGCCAGTGGACTAAAGCACTAATAGTTTTTTGTCAAACACTGAGAAACGTTTTTGGTGAAACATAATATTGCAACGTCTAGATGACAGGGAATCCATGTTTAAAAGTGAAAATAGTGTGACGGATACATTATAAATGAGATTGTCAAAGTACGTGTGCAAAATAGAGGCAACCATTTGTAGCAAACCGCAACTATACAGAGTCAGAATTTCCATCATTGTCAAACAAATACACTTGCTAGTTACCATGCAACTTCCCAATGAAAGGCATAACTCTTGCCAGTTTCCATTACTGGCTGATTTAGGCCTTGCAGTATTTCTTTAAGAAATCTGTGCTTAGAAAGCCAGGCCCGCTTTGCATTTCTGGTGCAGCGATTCACTATCTAGGCAAAAACAAAGCGAGGGAAATACCGCAAGGCTTAAATCAACCAGTAATGCAGACTGGCAAGAGTTAGGCCTTGCGTTTGGAAGTTGGTTACCATGCTGATTGAGACATTTGGTTTGCATCTATATATGTTTGTTATAGACCGACATACATACATCGGTCTTGATCATATCTCCATTCTGAAGACATCTGCTTCAAAGAACGAATCATCCCCATTGTAAACATTTAAAGTTAAGGAGGGAGGTGGGGTGCTTATGTAGAATACTAAATAAACGTATGAGAGTTCAAGATACCTGGCACATTGGTGCATTGGTCGATGATGACATTCTCAAATTTTTACCCCAATCTGTGACAGACATATGTCACAGTTATTCGGGAACCACATGATTAACGACTTGTCACTATTTATGTTCTGCCCGTAATGTTAATGTCATATTTTTGAAGTTGCAAGTCTCTGTATGCATATCTTTTAATTATCCATGCTGAAAATCATAACTTCAGGTCGTTCTGTGTCGTCATCGGCAGGGCCGATTCGGGTCCCAACTCCAAATACTTTGAATGGTGAGCTCACATGGAGTTGAGTTTGCAGAACAGTAAAATGTGTTGCATTTGTAATATACGTTTTGCTTTGTGGAATAATAATAAGAAATAAGAAACACTACATTAACAATAAGGATCAGCAATATATTCCCCGTCATCTATACAAATCATTTTTCGACACCCATATGCAATACAAATGAAGATGTTCCACACAAATTTACGATTTTAATATATTGACATTTGTAGTTACACGTTTCTCTAACATATCACTTGATTTCTTCAATGTTCAAAGTGGATAAACTGATAAGTCCCGTTCTAACCGTTTGTTGAAAGAGAATTCAAGATTCGTCAAAAATGACATGCTTCGGCTTATAAGGTGAGTGATGACAAGCAATATGTTCCGCAACATGGTCATATTCAATTTTCAAAAATGTTAATAACAAAACTGCTTCAATCACGTACTGTTCACACTGCACCTAGTCTACCCGACTCTATCATATACCTCTACCGTAAACATTCTGCTGCAGCACCCGACCTCATACCCTGTTCCCAAGTGACGTCGCCGACTCTATAATATACCTCTACCGTAAACATTCTCCTGCAGCACCCGGCCTCATACTCTGTTCCCAACTGACGTCGCCGACTCGAGAGATATCACCAGACCATTTCACATAAGGTCACCCGCCTTAATAACATCGAAATTATTTACTTAAAATTTTCCCTCTGCACTGAAGGTGTTGAGGGTTATAATAACGCTAACTCTTATATCATCAAGGCTATCGTATACCTCTCATTCGTGACCAGAATATGACGTGAGCTTCCGTGCTGGCTGTTATGTCATTTGATCCCACACCCTCGGCAACTCTCGGGGCGCCGTCGTCACCCGATCTACCCCCAAAACTGACCCCCTCCTTGACTGCTGACCCCCCTTTGTCTCCATTATTTCACCCCCTTGCCCCTAATTCCCCCTCCCCGACTCCCACCCACAATCCCAGGTATGTACCCGCCATGCTGTCTAGGGGACTGTGGATTTCAAGTGCCCCTTTCACTTCTTGTTGAGCACTCGGCGATGTTTTATAAAGAAGGAGGTTTGGAGGGAGGGCCACTTCTTTCGGGGGAGTGGGGTGGGGTGGACTAACTTATTCTCCCTGGAACTTTGATTTCATTCTTGAATTTGACATTTGAGGATAAACTGCAGAAAACCCCTATATTTTACTGAGTGTTCTATGTTACGAGTGTTCTAAATTACGAATTTACCAAAAATGGCTGATCATTGACCGCGTTCTTCAAAAGGGCCTACACCTTGGGAAAATTATACCAGATTCTAAAAATATTTGGATTTTATGAGAGAGAGAACTTTTAATCAGGAACATGGTCACATACCTCAATATGTAACATTGTTTGTAATATTGCGTATACTGTGATATATAATATAACAACGATAAGCTATCCACTGTCTGGCACCTATATCCCAAACTGTTACAATTTAAGGGAACTTTGTTGTTTTCTCTTTTTGTTGATATATTAATTGTCAAATACATTGTATTATTTAATAAACATTCTAGAAGTTGAAGAAGTTAAACTACAATGGTTACACGCACTTATTTTGCAGTTTCCGCAAAAATCATCATTAAAGTAAAAATACTTTAAATAGATTCCATCAGCTAAAAAAACATTTACAACTTCTTTCGAGCTTCGTGGTTCGAGAATAAATAAAGTGTTTCAAGAACTTTTGTCTCTCTAATGAAATGTGAAGGTATGAAAATAAAAGAGATGTTTTCTGTTATTAATCAATATCATTTCAGTTTCAATAAAATGCAAAGGCCAGTCTTTGATATACTAGAAAAATACAAAATGTGTCTGAATGGAGAAAGCAGCTCCTATCGAATATGAAGATTTAAGTTTAGTAACATCGAATAGAGAGTATCGATGTTTAGTAGAATATCGAACATAGGAGAAGTAGAATTAAATATATTTGATCATATATTAATATTTCAATAATAGATTTGGGAGATTCTACAAACTGGACACAAGTCTCCTTCTTCAGTCAGGACCATCGTGTTGACTCAATCTTGGTCAAGAGTTAGACACAATAACTTATTATATACATTTTTGAAATTCATAAATTAAATCAAATGTTCATTTTTGAAATTCGCATACATGACCACCTCGGTCAAATATGACCTTCGTGTGGTCGCCATCTTTGACATGCGCAGATCTGTCAAAATGGCGGACAAACGTGTCAATCATAGTAGAAACGTAATCAGCAACAGGAAAACACGCTGTCCAACATAGAAATTAGCTCAAGTGATGCGTGAACGAGCGGGCCAAACTGACAACGTCAAGTAACGTCACTGCGACGACCCGGCGCGAGAAATGGCACGAGACTAAGTCACGTGATCGACCTCCCGCCATGCTTGTCACGTTAGATTTACCTTGTCGACATTTGACGGAAACTGCAGATAAAAGCCCTGGTGCCTAATTTTCCCGATGGAAGAATGGCAAGAACCGTGGTCATTCCACTCGCTTGATGAAGAGGCAATTCATAAATGTTCTGATTTATTCAAGTACTTTAGAGAGAGAAAATAGTGATTTTCGGATGAAAAATTTAAACGTGTTCGTAAAAAGTTTTAATTATTTTAAGAGGAACTAAAAACGACAGCGATTAGACATTTTAATGAAACATAAACAAAGCGCTGCCATGCACCTCCGGCGGTAAGACGAGAAGGAAGGGGATTCAAAGTCTAAAACACTATCCCGGAATCCAATAATTATGTACATTTTCACTTATTTCGCAGGGGTCGTTTGGATATTGTATTTACATATAATGCGCATATTTTCCCACAGTAAACCTTCGATGTTAACGTGAATTAACAAAATTAGTGATGACGTTATACTGACATAACCATGATATTTTATTAACTTGTAAGGTTTTACATATAATTTTCAGGCATAATTAGAACGCATATTTAGCATACCTAACACTATCAATGTGTACTGATTTGTGACTCTGGTACAAACATAATTACGATAATTATATATAATTTAAACAAAAATCATAATCCGGGTGTTTCATTCACAAGTAATATGAATGGTCTACATAGTAAACTCTCTTAAACTGAACTACTTAGAGACGGTGTTCCACCAAGGTGTTGGAAGGTTTGCTAATTAGTGGCTAACTTGGGTGGGCACATACTTCGATGCGTATGTCAAGTCGTCATTGCCTTCGTTACGTCTCACAAACACACGATCTACATACTGCATGCTTCTGACGCCAGGGGGCGTGGAGGAAATAAAAACATAGACTTATCCAAGTCTTATCTTATACGAAACGAAGCTCTCTGGCTGAAAGGTACACGGACATTTAGGAGAGGAAATGTTTTTCAATGAATGCAAATGATCAACATTTATTATATTTTATCATCCAGCTTATAATTGTTATCATCTAGCTTATAATTATATTAATATAGTTTTGATACATATGTAATTTTATATATTTTGTATATCAACTCGTAACGAAATTTGTTTCTAAAACAGAGGCATTATTTACATATAAATATACGTTCATAAATATAAACATGTATCTATATAGTATAGAAACATAAGATATCTTTATCATCTTAACATTCCAAATGGAAATAGTGAAAATGCAATAATTCCCCATGTTAATATAACTAGAAAAACATGTAAAGAAGCAGAAATAGCTTTTAAATATTGACTTGCACTATCAATTTTAATATCAGGCATAAATTAAACAATGCTGCTTATTTCAAAGTACATACATTTACTGAAAATTGTGTCTTTTGTAAGAGCGATGTCATTATTATCTATGGTATAAATAATGTAAGAGAAATGTTACATTTCATATAAGACTGATAAGTATAAGTATGATTGCCTCATCCTCTATGGATCACGTGCTATAATGATATCAGATATATATCCTGGTTCCAGTTTTAATCATCAATATAGTGGAATATACACGGTTTCTTTACGTATGTGCATTTGTTACTTCATGCGACTATGTCCAGTCAACAAGTAAATTCAGAAGATGTTTATCTAAATGGGATGAGGCTGGTACAAAGGAAACATAACTACACGATAAACAGTTAGCATCGCCATGAATGAAATGACAGAACTTATGATAATGGTATTAAAGCCTCGTCCAGTCTATCACCGAGAGATCAGCTGATAGCGGAGATTAGCATGAACTTGTAAAGATGCGAGTTCTTCAAGTGGCATGTGTAGATTGTGTAAGACAAGTGTTCCAGAATCTCACCAATGAGTCCAGATTAGCTCCCAATGTCGACAAAAAATCTAAAATCAAATCAAGTTTCCGCGGAGGAAGTGAGGAAGTTTTTGTCCACCGGAAAAGAAGGCAGTGACTTTAAGTGGAAATGACGACGAGGAGTTCGACGACTCCGTCTCCGATGTTGAAGCAGGGATGTGTGTGAGACTGGCAGTTTAACCCAACTTGACAGCAACTGAAACTCAATACCTTGACATCGCCATCGAATAACATGGACAGATAGAGAGGGAGAGAGCAGGAACCAAATCAGTTGCAGTAAATGTAAACTGTTAGTAGAAGTGAAGAAGTAGTAGCAGTAGCAGTAGTCATAGTAGTAGCAGTAGCAGCAGAATTGGTAGTAGCAGTCATGGTAGTAGTGGTGACAGTAGAAGTAGTAAATAGAAGTATTGGTATTATCAGTAGTAGCCGTAAATGTAGGGATGGCAGTAATATTAGAAGTAGTAATGATAGTAGTAGAAGAACGAGTAGTAATATAGTATTAGCAGTAATGATAGTAGAAGTAGCAAGGATAGTAGTAATAGTAGTAATAGTAGTAGTAGTATTATAAGAAGTAGTAGTATAAGAAGTTGGTGTAGTAGTAGTAGTAATAGTAGTAAAAGTGGTAAAACTAATAGTAGCAGCATAAGTAGTAGTAGTACTAGTAGTAGTCGTAGTTGCAGTGGTAGTGTAGTAGTAGTGGTAGTGGTAGTGTAGTGGTAGTGGCGGTGGTAGTAGTAGTAGTAGTAGTAGTAGTAGTAGTAGTAGTAGTAGTAGTAGTAGTAGTGGTAGTAGCAATAAAACTACTTATTGCTTCTATTGTAGTAATAACATCATTAGAATGAACAGCAGTGGTATTGTATGGTATAGTTACCTAACTAGACTAAATGTTAGTCTATGGAATTTTTTTTAATAATACACAGTCATGGAGCAGGACTATTACCTAACATGAAGTGTTCAATTGTGTTCATATTTACGACGTGGTAAAGTTGTCTAGTATATTGCGTGTGTATCGAGCCCGGTGTAAAATCCGGTAGACCCCCGGCCAGAAGGTGTGTCACACATGCCGCTGATCCTAGCGGAGCTGTATCACACATCACAGTGAGGTGTTCACACATTCACATAGGTCCGGGTTCTAGCGGCGACAACCTGCGTAATAATATATTCAGCTATGGGATCGGGTGCTATATTCATTATATGAATATTATATATATATTATTATTTTATTTATGTTGAATGTTTTTTATTTCAATAATGCAACAACTTTCACTGTATTGATTCTATAGATTTTTGTTGATGTGTTTCATTATTTAGATAATGCATCTCATCGGGTAATTATTTCAAATAGTTATAAACTTGCTTTAGGAGATATATTGATGACTTAAAAGAACAATTTCGTGATAGAAAAATAAAGCATCTGCTACTAACAGTTATCTCCCTTTGACAGATAATCACGTGACATGATGACGATTATGCATTGTTTTGCTGTAGATATGTGATTTACTTACTATTTACGCTGTAATGAGGCTTAACAGGGCTTTAATTATTATGACTGCAGGTCATGCGTAAAAAATACTAAAGGGTGCCTGTGGTTTGGAGAAGTGACGACAGCTTGTGTGATCTATGGCATGACCAGAGGCGAAGGTTCCACCATGTCACACGAGCAACATGTGCGCTTTGGCCGACAGATCAAAGGCCAGTTATTAAATCAGAAGTACAAGGCAGAGTTATGAATATCAAGTTATTGTTGGTTGATAAAATCCGTTGATGATAATGAGGATCTTGCAAACGGTGTCTCTGTCTCGTCAGATCTGCCAAATATGTCGTTCTCGTGGTACACTTCAATTATTTTCCGTTCGTGTATTAATTCATCTGGGTTCCGTTCCATATTGGCGAGCGCTTATAATCGATTATTGATCGCTCAATGTAGCGCTCAAGTAGCGCTCAAGTAGCGCTCAAGTAGCGCTCATTCTCTCTTGAACGACACAGTGCAAATTCCTTGAAGTTTGCTCGCCTTGCTACGTAGCGCTACATTGAGCGATTACTTTGAAAGCTCTCTTGAACACGGCCCAGAATACCATATGGAAGCTGAACCCATATTCCACGGAATATGTTAACTGTTAAAGAATTTTAAATATTGTTTTTATTCTGAAATATGACAGTCGCTTTATGAATCAGTGTAGGCCTAAAGTTCATCTGACCTTTAAGGCCAAATGGGTCTTTGACATATGTTCGACCTCTCTTTACAACTGTTTAACCCCTGAATCTGCGATGGTGTGGGAGGTTCAGAGTGTGTAGTTTCCGTCCTGCATGACCACTAACTTCTTCCAAATCAGAGGAAGCTCAAATGTTCAAAATAACATCTTTTCTTTCATGGAGACTAAAGTTTGTAAATTTGGTCTTGATCCCCAAACATATATGAGCGTGGCAAGGTGTACACCTTCAAACATACTTCATGCAAAAACCAGTACTGCTTCGAAGCTCAACATTTTAAGAATATAATATATGGTGGCTGCCGGAAGATATGTAAGTGTCATTGTCTTCCTCTAAAAATATAGGAGTGGGAGGAGGGCAATAAAAAGTGTGATAAAATCCGATAGGTCAGGTAATAAGCTTCAATAGGAGCCAAAAACAATGTCTGTAGCACTATTGGTCAACGCCAAGCCAAATCCCTCTCTCTACCTTTCCCTCGGTCTCCACTCAGTTGCATCCATTCTCTCTCTCTCTCTCTCTCTCTCTCTCTCTCTCTCTCTCACTCTCATGTGCAACCACCACTCTCAATCTCCCTCTCATCCCTTTTCTCTCACTCAGATTCAACCTCTCTCCCTATCTTCCCTCTCTCTCTCTCCCTATCTTCTCTCCCCCCCCCCCCTCTCTCTCTCTCTCTCTCTCTCTCTCTCTCTCTCTCTCTCTCTCTCTATCGCAAATGTATCCTCTCTCTCTCCCTCTGCATCCTCCCTCCGTCTTTATTTCCTCTTTCCGCTCTCCGCTCTCCTCTCTCCTCTCTCCTCTCTCCCTCTCTCCTCTCTCCTCTCTCCCTCTATCATCTCTCCTCTCTCCCTCTCTCCTCTCTCCTCTCTCCCTCTATCATCTCTCCCTCTCTTTCACCCCAACCACTCTCCCCTCCCTCGCTCTCTCCCCTCTCGTTTGCACCCTTCATTCGCTATCTCTCTTCAGTAAGGTATTCACAAACGTGTGCGGGTCCTGTGTATACAGGTTTGATGAGTGATCGAACTAGCTCTGATAATCATCTTGAGTGCTTCGACAAAGTGGGGCGTAATCTCGTCGTGCTTGGACGAACGGAGGTGTTAAAAGGAATTGATACGGGTGGGTGGTCAAAGAGGGAGGAGATAGTTCACGGGTGATTGGAGAAGATTGGCAATGAAGGGGAACGATAAGAAGACTAAGAGGACAAAATACAAGAAGCCAGAACATTCAGACAGGAAGACAGAGAAAGTCTGTTTACAATGAGAAGGTCGGAACTATTCCAAACTATGCTACAGGTGCATGAAGAAATCTAAGATGGTTTTAAAGGGGCAGTAGCACGTTTTTTCGCTGAAATAAGTCGATGAAACGTATTTGAAAAATAATGTCACCAAAAGTAAAACACCCTTCGCTCTTCGGAAAATTAAGTTTAAAATGAATGTACATGGCTCAGTTAAGCCACGGAAATCGTTTTTGTCATTCAAAATAATAAATTGTGTTCACAATAAAATGGCCGCCATGCAATTTTTGCGTTATACGCATCACCATTATTACTACTACGGACTATTGGTTTCTGTAATAGGATGTTTTACCATCTAAAGTAAATATAAATGACATAAACTATCATTATAAATGAGAAATTTGAAAAAATAAAATTTGCAAAAAACGTGCTACAGCGCCTTTAATATTATTTTAATGTTTACTGAAATAAATTATACGTTAGTGCATATTTTATAACATATACATGGTGACGAACGTAAAAAGGTAAAAGCCAAGTAAAGTATAGCACTAATTTGACTTTATCATTTACTGCATAAATGGTTAATATTAACAGGTAACGATTGAACGCAATAATATTTGGATTATGGCGATGTGTTGTCAATTCATGTGGGGTTGTTTAAAACTTTAACATGGAAGTTCTTGTATTGATAACATACTCCCCGTCAGCAGGATACCAGAGAGTATAGTATTCTCTGCAAGGACATAGAGAGAGATATATAAATCGAGAATTATATCATATTAGTATATAATAATACAATATATATGTACAAGCCGCCAAAAAGACACAAATGCAGTAAAATGACATACAATTTTAGTTATATGTACAAACTTAAAATAAAGATATAGTTTACATATTTTACATATATATTTGTAAAAAATATAATTGTAAATGCACGCCCATCCATACATACATTCATTTTACAACAACGAGAAGCATTACATCGCATAGATTTAAGGACGAATTCACACACACTTAAAATCACACATGCAAACACAGTAACACCAATGATACACACATGCAAATATTGACCTGACCGTCATACACATACAGAAGAAGAAGAAGAAGAATATTTTATTTACGTGTCACATGCCGTACACAAATAATATTGATACATATCTCTTGATATACCCAGACACTCTGGTCAATAGCATAATGATGAAACAAAACTACAACTTCTCAGATGAGAATCTTAAACACGCTTGGGAGAATCCCTGCACACATTTCACTTATGAAATATGGGCACTTCAATTCATTGAAAATCATTCATTCAGATTTAATCAAGAAAGGTCTTAATTATCAACTAAAAAGGATTATTTTAATAAAACGTGAAACACTTGGAATTAAAGAACTGCAGGACAAGGGTCCTCGACTGGGTAATACGGAGCTAAGCGCGTGACAACTTCACCTCCATCAATAGAACTACTCAAATTTGGCACCCGCCACTTGACTTGCTCAGTGAAAAAAAGAACTACTTGATTGAAATTAAAACAGTGTAACTTTTTCATTGTGTTTCCGGGTAAACGACTGCTCTGGTCAACTGTGAGTGGTCAAGCTTCAACAATGGTCAGACAGGTCAAAAGTTGCCCGTGACTGCCTTCAACATCTTGCCACCTATTGAAATCACACATCGGAAAATGTTTCAATCTGTGAAAAGAGTTGACAGTTGATAGAAATACTCTCTCGAGGCAGATGCATGTTCTTTAAACAAGAGGTGGATTAAGTTTAACGTGATTAACATTATTATGAGTACTGATCGTTGCAGTGGTTGTTTTAGTTTCACGGCATTAAATTGGTTTGTTGAAAATAAATATTTCGTATATTCTCGGTTTTATCGTTAAGAATGTATTAGTATAAATATGAAATCATAAGGAAAATGGAAAGAGAGGGGAATAAGGGATATATGCAGAGAGAAATAAGGAATATGCAATGAAAAAAAGAAGAAAGATTTGTGCACATTAGAAATAAAGAGATAGAGGGATGGGTTTATCAGACAGCATAGGCGGTTTAATTCACGCTAGGTTTAATTCACGTTAGGTTTAATTCACGTTCAGACGGATCGGTTTTATTCAAATTTATTCAAATCTCACTTTCATACATATCAGTTTTGAACTGTATTGTTTCCAACGTCGTCTGATATCTCTTATATCATATTATATCATACATGTTTAATATTTCATTCATACTGATGTGTTAACCCATTATAAAATTTTAATCATATTTTTAAAAAAAGTGTTTTATACATCCGCCAACAAACACGCATCCGAACAATAACTTATTTTGACGTGAAATGAACATCCGGTCGTGCTTCAAACAGTCCTATTATCTGAATAAAGATCCTTTTTTTACAATTTTGCATATTAACGTATTATGAAAAAGCTTTAAAATTCAATCCATGTGAATAAGAGGTTTGTTCCGTCGTTCATCATATTGATACTTACTGTGATCTATATCAAGGGCGCGCATCATGCTCCTGTGTGAGTACTGTGAAAACATAAGATTAAATCACCTGCACATAGATAATTACTGCGATCAAAGACGAAGAGTAGTCAATTTCATCTACCAGTTAATCAATGCGAACTCCTTACAGCGTTGTGTTGTTGCACGCAGAGCTCCGACATCAGAGAGCACCGCCCCTGTACAAACAGCCATACACACATAGATAGGTACATGTAGATAGATAGATAACGTAAAGAGTGGTAGATACACATGTAGATATTCATGTAGATATGACTTCTGAGGAGGTTGATAACGATATTTGTGAAAAATCATGTAAATAGATGAACGATTTGATAACAGAAAAATTGTTTTAGAATTACGGAAGCGCCCATTACGCAATAGACGTATAATATTTTATTTCAGTGTTACCTCTTCATATCTTGCACGTCCAATTTCAGTTGGACTGTTAACATTTATTTTTTATTAAATTACCAGCTAAATAAAAGTTCCATTTATTCATTATTATTTCGATTTATTCTCTATAGATATCCTTACATGTTTTAAAATTATATCCCCTGTACAGCATTTTTCTTTAACATTTAGGCATTTCTTCAAACGTGTGTTATCAAAATTCTTTAACAGATTAAATAAATAAAGACTTAGACTTTTCCAAACAAAATATTCTTATTTAACCCTCCCATTTCAACACCCTCTGGGGCCTTTATTTATATTTACCGAGCTCGAGACGAAAGTTTTGTCTCTGAAATGAAAATTTGAAAAACGAATTAATACATAAAATATCTAAAATAGGATAGAAATCAACTTGTGAGATCTCTTCTTGTTCAGTTTGGTTTCGGCCAACATCCAGTCCGCCACATGGCCGCTCTCCCGGTGTCTCCACCACACACCACTGTACACCAGACTCCCGTTACAGTAGTCCTCTCCGGCCAGTCCAGCCTCCATATTACCATGCTAATTCCTGCAGCGTTAGGGGGCAGACCCCCGCCACTACCAACCCTCGAGACTGCCGTAGCCTGACTCAGTGACAGCGACTGATAAGCGCAATTGATTGTCCTTGTGTGTAAAAAGCATGAGCGCCTTGTGTGTGAAATGAAAACATGCTGCTTTAATTTGTTGAGAAAGCGTGAGTGATGATCTATCAGTGGTGGATGAAGTGCGAGGATGGAGTGAATATAGACCGAGAGATGTATAGTAGACTGCCTTTAGACTGGGAGAGAATAGAGAGGTGGAACGAGGCAAAACGAGAGAGAGAGAGAGAGAGAGAGAGAGAGAGAGAGGGGGGGGAGAGAGAGAGAGAAGGGACGAGAGGAGAGAGGGAGGGGAGCTAGCAAAATATCTATGTTTTAATGTCTTTTTATTTTCATTTAGCTCAATTTTAGATGATATGGTTGTTAAATGAAACAGTATTAATTGGGAGAGAGAGAGAGAGAGAGAGGGGGGGGGAGGGAGGAAATAATAGAGAGCATTGAGAGACATAACGATATAATTAAATAGATAGGAAATGGACAGTTAGGTTTTAGTATTCGAAAAGGAAACTCAACTAATGTTTCAGAATTACGGAAACGTACATTATGCAATGGACGAGTATAAATTACCTGTTCAGATCTCCATTGTCAGTCAAAACCGTTGCCATTTACGGTTTGTCCCAAATAATCCATGCACTCTACACACCTTCGAAATTCTGAATAAATTTGACTGATATTACTTTTATTATTTGAAATAGCAGGCTGAAGTCTCCTGTGAGAACTTTCTGTATTTGAATTACCCATGCGAAATACCACAACCAAAGTTAAGGTGCATTTCCATAGTTTGGCTTTCAATGGAGATGGTTTGGTTTGGTCTGATCACGGAGTTGAATTTTAAAAGCATTGGTATCATATTGTGTTGAGTACAAATATGATAATATTACTGTGCATTGACTATACGGTTAATCAATCATCCCTCACTGAATGATAGGTATAACAGGTTAGAAGGTTAATTGATTACTGATGTATGTATCGCACTATGTTAACTTATGTGTATTGTATGGGATTGGATGCTGTGTGAGCTGTACCACGACGTGTGTATTGGATAAGAAATGTGTATTATTTTGTGATGCGTGTATTGGATAAGAAATGTGTATCATTTTGTGATGTGTGTATTGGATAAGAAATGTGTATCATTTTGTGACGTGTGTATTGGATAAGAAATGTGTATCATTTTGTGATGTGTGTATTGGATAAGAATTGTGTATCATTTTGTGACGTGTGTATTGGATAATAATTGTGTATTATTTTGTATATATTAGTATATAGTTAATAGTCGGAGGATGCGTATTTAATATATATATATAGTTTTGTGTAGAGCATAAAAGAAGAATGAGCAAGCGTGTATACACTTTATGGGAGATCAGTTGTTGTACATTAAATAACGACTGGTTGTATTATTAGCCCTGTATATTCAAAGACCCATTCTGTTTCCGATTAGAATAACAATGTGTGTATACTGTGTATCGCACATATTTTAACAAACACCCTCGAGCATCATTACACAAACAAACAAACAAACACATATCAAATATAGCAATTGTCGTATAGTGTGTTTTCATCCAAATGCAATAATTATTTGTAGTGCACAAAGACAACCAAAGAATGTAATTATTATGATGAATATCACATATACATATCACATACAATATACAATGAATACAACACTCATTAAATATACGTCATTTATGTACATTAAAATATAATATAAAAAACATGTAAAATTACGTTCAAATAGATTTACCAGTCGCAACAATATACATGCATTATTATATTGGATCTCTTTTGAAAGTCATAAGATATATATATATATATATATATATATATATATATATATATATATATATATATATATATATATATATATATATATATATATATATATATATATATATATATGTATACTCTGTCACATTAGATACAACACTGGTAACATCAAAAGCATGTATTATTGTATTGGATTTCTATGGGAAATCATAACTCTTTTTGTCTTACTCACAACAGTAGTCACTCTTACTGCATCTTATTCAGCAATTATAACTATCCTTTTGGTTGGGTGTACGTGTGTGGGTATGGATAGGTGAGTGTTGACAATTATATTTTTTATCCGATTTTATTTTCTACCTTATGGGCAACATATCGTTATTATGTGTTCATTTTTTTAACAATGATATTGTATATCGTAACATTTATGTCATTTTAGTATAATTGCCTCTTGGTGGTTCATACATGGTACTCTCTCTCTCTCTCTCTCTCCCTCTCTCTCTCTCTCTCTCTCTCTCTCTCTCTCTCTCTCTCTCTCTCTCTCTCTCTCTATATCTCTCTCTCTCTCTCTCTAACCACTTTAACCACAGGAAATTACAAAAAGGGTGTATACTTTTATCATATGAAAAATGAAGCTCTAGACAGTAAGTATATCTATATATGATTTTATGTTCATTCATACTTTCTTTGTATCTATATTCTTTACACTATTAAACCATATCAATATTTACATTTATTTGAAAGTTAATATTAACACATATGTGTAATATTAATAACCCCACATTCCTGTTGATCATATTAAAACCATTACACAGGTTACATCTTCATGGCAGTAAACAAACAATATTACTGTGCATACAATTTGGATGATATACAAAATTGATAAGAACAATTTTTACACAATGGATACAAAAATATACGATAATTGTACATGGTGTATATTTAAATTATAAACCAATTGAAATGGAGACGTCTTGCATATGATTGTTATACGATGCTTGTTTATCATACCTGTAGATAGACAGGCGTTCATTACTAATGAGAGTGTAAGGTGTAAGTATATCTATGTAGATCTGAGGGAATATACAGGTATCAGACAAGGAGTATATTTCACTAAGCAGGACTGTTGATAACGAATACTCTACCGCTACCTGTCAAATCTGTCACCAGTTGAAATCGACATCAAATATTAACCAGGTGATACAGCCCCCAACATTAAACTGCCTATCAATATTTCATAGCCTATGGGAACACTATATTTCCACATGTCAGTATTTATCACAAAGCATTTTAAGAAATGTGTTTTATTTGGTGTTTTAATATGTGCAGGGTATATGCAAGCCCTTTATCAGATATTAAGTTATAACAAAGTTGATCAAGAGCAAATGTGGAGTTTTCTTTGTTCACGAAGCAAGGGATGAACGTGCGTCATGGGTAGAACTGCACTTTCCCCGGTAGTGGTGTATTATTCCAAATAAACGTTCTGCCTGTCCAAATCGTTTCCTATAGTGTAGTGTGTATGTTTGTATATTTAGCAATGTTGATTTACTAAGGTGAAGGCTGGTTACACGTCATTACAGCATTGGCAAGCTCCAAACAGCGACGGTTTGTTTGGGGAACTGTCGACTGTGAGTGACAGCTCCAGCTCGCCACGCGATGGGCTGTACTCCACACACTGCGTGTCTCTCATTGGCAGCCTTTGCTCAGCTGTAGGTCGAGTTGCACATGTCAGACACGCCCCCTTGCTATAATTAGTTGGTCACGTGCTCTCGTCACGGTGTGACGACCAATCAAATGCGCAGTTTCTAGGCTAGGAATTTATAGAGGTATTTTGTGTCATCAACCTTCCACGAGTTTTCAAGAGTGTTTGAGGGTCCATTGGAAGAACGTGCACGCCAAGTGTCTCTCTATCTTTACACGTGTGGTCGTGTTGCTAAAATCAGCCAAAATTTCTCCGTCAAAGTCAGAAGACATGACTGCCGAGTCGCTACCCCCGAGTAAGTAACAAGCAGCGCTACCCTGCCTCCAATACACCGCTGTCAACACGGATTCTTAGTTTGACAGCTAAGCTAATGTTCCAATAATTAATATAAATTGTATTTCTTCGGACTTGTCTATTTCACTTGTCTATTTCAGATGGGAAACGCCGTGTTTCGGTGTGTGTGGGGTGCGGTTCACAGATTCAGGATCAGTTCATTATGCGGGTAGCCCCGGATCTAGAGTGGCACGCCGGGTGTCTCAAGTGCGCGGACTGCGAACAGTACCTGGACGAATCGTGTACGTGTTTTGTACGGGATGGGAAAACCTACTGTAAGCGCGACTACGTCAGGTAAGTGCAATATCTCTAGCATTTCATAGTTTACGGTACCCTCTATTACAACTGATAGGTATACGGAGAGAGATTATATGGTCTTGTCAATTGCTAATCAGTTTCATATTGGCAAACTACTTATTTATTCTAACCGATGTTCGCTGTAGGTAATTAGGATTTTATCTTTAGGATATATATTATATTATTATTATAATTATTATTATGTTAAATCGACCCTAAACATAGCTTCCAGTGAATGCATTGTATAATTGCCCTGTATCCCAAAGATATAGTTAGATTACAAAACATAAGCTAAGCGCATATGATATATAATTTATCATTGGTATATTAACTCAGGGCTCGATGACACACACAAATCTAAACTTATAAAGTATACTCAAACTTAACTCTCACTCCTCCGAGATCTGTAACTTCAATAACTACCATGACGACAACATTGACAGAGTCTAACTGCCGTTGAGTATAGGAACTCAAAACCGTTATAATATATGCCTCTATAGACAATTCCTTCAATCTACGAGACCCGTTGTCCACACGTTGATGCAACTCAAATAAAGCATCTATCAGCTGATGATAGAGCGACTGAAATCTATACCATTCAAACATATTGTATTAGCCATTACAGAGAGTATATACTACTACCCGTACCAATATGACGACGGTACGGGGCCGTTATTGGCACCAGATGGGTGTATTCTAAGAACTCCCTCTGAGAACCAGGAAATATGACTCCGACTTGGGGAATAATAATATGATGGATCTTTTCGTCCAGAGTTTGTCACCGTGTGTGTGAGGTCAGCTTTTTATGTCACACGCAGGAATATCGGCACTCTGTTAGCCCACAGTACTGTCTGACCCCTGAGTGTACTTCCTACCTGTGTACCTGATATTAAATATGAATATGGGTATTTAGCAGGGTGTTAGCAAATGAATAGATTTGATTTAAAACTTAACATGACTATTCACTTAACAAATAGGATGGATTAGAATTAGGATATGAGTTCGGAAATTTGATCAATTTACTTAAACCAAGCGTCAAATAAGCTGTTTTAAACCAATTTTATGATAAACATTTAGATTTGTATGTAAAATTCTTTTCGTATATAGATAATATACCCAACTTTCATATAAATAATAAATTGTATTACATTAATCAACTCTCGAAAGATATTTATGCTTTAACATAGGACACAATGAATAAGAATAATATTATCAAACAATATCTATATACAAAATAATGATTTTAAACATTTCGTATCTGAGGTTTTTGTGGTCTCATAATTAGACGAATAATTAAGGAATAAAGAGCAAATATGTTATTGTTGACATGTAGATAATGTTGTATTTGTGACAATGCTGGCAGCCAGGTTGCTGTTAGTTCCGGGTAGACTCGGTTCACTGACAACTCCTGGCGTTAATGTCACGATCTACAACAGCTGCAGCGCTTCTCTCCCGTTCAAGTCACACCAACTGGAAAAAAACATCATTTTTAACGAATGCAAAGTAAATAAGTTGTTATGATCATCAATTCATGGTGTGTTCAATTGGAACAATATTACTGACAATGATTTGACAATAAATATCCATGTGACTTGTGTCATCTGTTTTTAATTATTTTGAATTGACTAAGAACTGTAAGTCGGCTCATCTTGATACAATGCTCCCGGTAGCATCTTATTGAAATGAATTTATTTTATATCTCTTTTATCATCAAACAACCCAATCGTGCATTAAACCCATTTTCCGGTGCTGCAAGAAAATAAAATAGGTTCAATGAGTTTATTAGTAAAAAATGATGTTTTTAAATACGTTTTAAGCTGCTAACCCATGACTGCATTTGGACAAAACCACACGGTACAAGTGACCTATAGTTTACAATACGACCCCGCTATAGGAGGAATGTCAGCACCAAATCAAATGTCCATCGGCTTTGAGGTGGCCAGTGTTGAACATGGGTATGGAGTACCCGGTATGCCTCATTAGGCCGACTGCTCGAGTACAAGGGGGACCAGTCTAGCGTTCCCCTGCTCCCCTCTGTTATCCCAGCTGCCCGCGAACGCGTCTGAAGGAAAGGGGGACTTCTCCCCCTCCCCTTTCTCCCCTGCACACGCTTGTCTCGAGTGGGTGACTGCAATGTTTGAATTCAGCGTCTCTTAATTAGAGACCTTGACGACAATTGAGGAAATGATGTTCGAATTTCCTTTTATTCTTGTAATGACTCTTTGTAAGCGCCAGTCTCTTCTGCAGATAGTATTTCCACCTTCAATGATTACACGGGGGTAGGCGCTCGTGCGTGAACAGCAAGACGGGCGCCATATCGCCTGTTTTTAATAAAAATAGGCAATGTTTGTTTTTCTTCCGTGAACTTTTTCTTCAAATTTGACACGATAACGTTGGGTCAATTTCAGATAATGGTTTGTTACACAGATATTTAGATATTTTATTGAGTCACTTCTTACTTAAATGTTCATTTGATAAAAACATAGCCGTCTAAACTAAAACTATATTTATTGTCCCAAATTTACAGAATAGTCAACAACATTTAAAATATCTACAGAATAATCTTATTGGAATTTCAACACAGGCACCAGTTAAACGCTATACACAAGTATATGATAATGTGCAAAACTGTCTGTACGTATCAGCAAGGTGTTAATATCGGCGTCCGTTTGTGCAAATTAAAGTTAAAAATGAGTAGATAAATAAACGTGGTTTTGACTGAAAGAGTCACAATGTTTATCTAAAACTCTTCCTAATGAAATTATCTAAATTACTCCTTGCTGTGTCGGTCAAAGATTATAGTTATATTGATTTAATCAGCTAAAAGCTTCTGCTCTCCGACCGCTTCTGTATAAAGAAGCCCAAATACTGCATGGTGGGACGTTAGGGGGATATCGACGCGTTCACTTCACTGGCCCAGCAACATGGTATCCTACAATCTTTGTTTCAAAATTATCAATTTATGAAAATTCCTTTTAAAGATACTATTCTTATAGATAATGAAAAGAAAAATATACAATAGATCAAGTTAGCTTACATTTAAGAAATAAAATGTTTCAAATCACGGGAAAGGGTCCTAAAATGTAAATTATATTTAAAGTTATAATTACACATTTGATTAATTAGCTCATCTAATTTCTAGTTTTGTAAATACCACAATGTATGGTTTAAATTTATATTAGGTGAGTTAAATTGTCGATCAAAATAATGATAATTTGTTGAAATTGTATAAGTGATTATCAATTATTTGTCCAACATACGCCCACTGACGATTAAGGAAATTCAAGCTATAATCGCATTGATAGTCGATAATAAAATCCCTTGATAGCGACGATAGCGATGCTTCTATTTATCAATTTGCAAACTTGTGAGAGAATAAATAAATATATAAATAAATATATATAAATTTAATTTGAATAGTAATAACTGTTATATTGTTATTTAACATACAATTTGGATGATAAATCCGAAAATTGGAATAAGCCGATTTTAACACGCCTCGAAAATAAAATTCGATTTTAAGATCGAAGACCCTTCAGGACTAAAACAATTTCCAATATTCAAACAACAATTTGAATAATAAAAAACATTGGTGTATAGAATTAAATAAATGTTAATTTTTGAAGGAAAGATTAAAGGCCGTGATAGCGTAATAGTGGATAAAGAGAGACGATTTTCTGCCTAAATCGCAACATGCATATTTTATAGAAAGCGTAGAAAACGAATTCTTTAACTAAAACATTCCGATTAATTTTTCATGTTATTATTGACGGGACACCCAATTGTACACCGATAATGTTTCATGCGTGTGATTGTTTTTCGCATGCAGAAACGCATTTCATGAGAACGAAGTTGGTCTGAAGGACTGATTGCGGTTGTGTGACTTAGTTACAGCTCAAAGCTAGTGTAATTGTTGTGTTTTCCAATAAATAAGAGGAAGCCTTTTTCATCAAATCTTTACGAGTGAAAAATGCTAGGCATTTTCTCCGGAATCCGTTCTAAGCCGGGATAACGGGAAGGCATTCCGAGAGTTACGTCTTAAATATTTTACACATTTTTAGAGTTGTTGACAAATGAACTACATCAGTCGCTGTTGGTAAATTTATAACGTGAGCTAGCAAGTGATGTATACAAGTATGGAAATTAACGCTTCTGTAGCCCTTCTGTATCCTAACTAGTAAACATCCACCACTTACATAATATATCGAAAAGTAGTTTTCTTTGAAATATCTTGAGCTACAAATGTAATATTTCAAAACTGTCATATATGTGGTATTTGTATACTTTTCAGTTTTATAAATTGTAGGTGCGATTATTTCTCCGCTCACTAACTCTACACCTTTGTTCCATTTCAATATTTCCAGTGATTTTAAAAATTAATAATCGTTTTTATCTTTAAGTTACAGAGTAGAACTTATTTTCTTTAAAATACGATTTGTCATTGTATTCAAAATGTTGATAAGAACAAAGAGAACAGTGATTAGCAATCACATTATCTACTTAACGCAAGAGAAAAATAGGGCGGATTGAAAGTACCCATAAATTACTCGGTGGAAGAAACGTGGTACAATTTTTACGATTGATTGATTTTGATGTCTTATGATAACGGATTTTTAACAACACCAGCCATAACTGAACCTTTCCGAATTTCAAAATCATTATATTATATGTTAACATTTTGATTACAAAATTAACTTTCTAAATTTACAAACCAAAGCGTCATCGTGGAACGTCAAGCTCGCGTGTATGTTTACCCCGATAATGCAAGAGATCACATACATGTATATCACCTTTGCCGAAATGTATTTTATAGAAGTACAAAATAAAGATCTGTTCTTGTTTGATAATAAATTTGAATAATATTAACCTTATCACTGTCATATTAACAGTGACATATATATTAATAGTTAGAACCACTATTACTTAAAGGAACCACAGTAATGTGTAGTGTCGACTTTCATGTACTAATTTATATTTGGTTTATCAAACTCGTTATAATATCTGTTTCCTTGTGTATTTCTAAGATCTGGCATAATTAATTGAATATTCATATTGGCATACGAATACTATGAATATAATTGTGTTCATTTTTCCATTTTTTTAGAATTTTTTGTTTAATGTTCTCATCGGTATAGTCGAAACCTACATTCAAAGAAAGAGAGTATAGTTGATGGAATAAAATAATTATCTATAATACTCTTTCAGTATTTTTATATTAGTTGTTCCTAGAAACATACCCGCCCAACTTTAGAAGTATTATCCATTCAAGATTCATTTTATATAAAGCATACACACCAACTTAAAATATAGTTTACGGATATGCTATCACAACCACGGTAATCTATTTCAAATTATTATGCGAAATTTTACCGTGTCAATTCAGAAATATTATTGATCACGTTATAGCGTCACCGATATGTATACGTGTATATATCCATATTCAATTCTAACAAAACTATTCTCTCTTTCAGGTTATTCGGGACAAAATGTGCAAAATGTGGATTAGGATTTAGTAAAAATGACTTCGTTATGAGGGCGAAAACGAAAATATTTCATATCGACTGTTTCCGATGTGTGGCGTGCAGTAGGCAGTTGATACCAGGGGACGAGTTCGCACTAAGAGACGACGGTTTGTTCTGTAAGGCTGATCACGAGGTTGTAGAAAGAGCATCAGGACCCGGATGTGACCCGGGGAGTCCCCTTAGCAATAATAATAATAACAATGATTCATCAAGCGTCAACAACAACAAGAAAAACCACTCGGAAAAAGTCGGACTCCAGTTGGCTGGTAGGTACATATTTTCCTGTTTCATTGTGACATCACGGATATACGTGATATAGGTACTGTACTATGTTGTTATCTGTTATAACTGTTAGACTGTCCACCGATTACCTGGATGGAATGTATATATGTTTGTAACTATATTGTCAGAGGTACAGACGTTTAACCGACTACCGGTAGAAGTAGTAAAACAGTTCAGTATTGTCATTCGTGCTACTTTTTCTTACAATATTGTTAAATGTGCTGCAATGGTGTGAAGTGTTAGAAATAATGTTACAATATTATCAAACGTCTTGTTACACTATATAATAAGTTTTATCTCTAAAACTGTGTTACAATAATAATATCATTTGTCTTTGTAAAACGTTTTGCAATAACATTTGTCTTTAATTGTTAGTGTTACAGTCCCGTTGCTGTTAATTAATAATTAGTCGTGTAATGAGAAAACATGTTCGTAAGTCATGTTGCGGTAAAATACTGCCTTATATACGTTGTGTTACAATAAGGTTAATTTTTTTATTAAGTCGGGTTTACAAAATAGTAGTATGCCTTATCCAAGTTAAGTTCAAACATATCTTTGTTTGTTATTATGAAGAGATTTGACATTATATATAAACTTAACTAGCCTTGAAATCACTCAAGTCCATATGTTATACGCAGTTTAGTTTTGGATCATAGTATTCATCGACTTGTAACAAACTAATGAACATTTTTACATCAACTTTAATTGCAGTGTTTTAAACAAAACAAGAAACAAATTAATCTTAATTGTGTCTCGTGTTGGGTGTCATTCTGATGTTCATTGCTTAATAAATTACTTCATGATGGCTGTTTAATGAAGTGTTAAACATCGGCTGTTAGATCAAGTGCTGAAGCGGGTCTATAAGACGTGGTTGTATTTCTCCTCTCATCTGACGAGGCTATCTCATTACCATCCACTGTGCTATTAGCTGTAAAACTAACTACACCAATGATATCGTGCACATCAACACTTGTCATACTCGTCACAATTTATGAAATAGAGATGTACATATGCGATATCTATTTCACTCCATATAAGTTTCAAAATGTACATTTCAAGTGTCTATTTCTCAAATGTCAAACTGTCGATGGATAAACGTCATTTCGAGACTTTTCAAAAGCCATTTATCTTAAGTGATGTTTTTCAAATCGGATAGGAATGTATACTTTAGATAGGCAAAAAGCTTTTTGATAGTTGTCCTTTGAGTGGACAGCCGTGGTCAGTCTGAGAGGATTTAAAGATAAGATAGGAGGAGATGTCCAGGGGATATATCACTGACCAGTCTCTATCTTGACCACTTACCCTGTCTCCTAACTCCTAATTAACCAGGCAGTCGTCAATGGACGAATATGTCTGAATGTATACATCACATGCTTGATTCAATACAAGAACATCTGATTACTGCAGGCCAGACAGCTGTATGTGATGTATTGAAGCTTGAACCAATATAGAAGAACATTTCTCAGTTTGTAATGCATATATATAGAGAGGTCGGTTCAATTCTCTGTAGTCTGCATACAATGCATTATACACCAGGCCTCTCTGTAGTCTGTATACAATGCATTATACACCAGACCTCTCTGTAGTCTGTATACAATGCATTATACACCAGACCTCTGTAGTCTGTATAGATGTATTTTACACCAGGCCTCTCTGTAGTCTGTATACAATGCATTATACACCAGGCCTCTCTGTAGTCTGTATACAATGCATTATACACCATACCTCTCAGTGGTCTGTATACAATTCATTATACACCAGGCCTCTCTGTAGTATGTATACAATGCATTATACACCATACCTCTATAGTCCGTATAAATGTATTATACACCAGATCTCTGTAGTCTGTATACACTGCATTATACACCAGCGATGACACATGCTCTCTGACCAAATGCTCCAACAGTTTAATTCCGAAACGAATGTGACAATGGATAATTTGCGTCTAATGTTGACTATTTGCATACATTTGGGACTGCATAGAGGCCGTGGTTTAGAAAGGAAATACATTCCGATTATCTTGAAGGCAGATTGTATTTTCCTCTCCCTTAATTTGCTTGTCTTGTGCCGCGTTACCCTTGGTCTGCTATCAGATATAAAATGCGCCGCACTCGTATCCGATTTGTGTGGACTCGACGTGTGAAAACGCGTAATTAATTTGTTCTCAGGGGACCCACATCACCAACCGAAATGGACTCAATGTGTTTCCTATCGGACGATCTTTTCAGCAAAGTCACCCGGGACTTTCGTCACAACCTTAGTCGAGACTTCAAACTTTGATATTTCCAGAACCACTAATTGATAACCGTCTGACGATTAGGGCCGCCCGTGGATGACAATGGCGTACAAGTCCGTCAGATAATTCTAGTGGTTCAAGTCCCTTCGTCTCTCTCTCCTGTGAGTTGCTCTGAAATTTGATAGTCCCTACAGCAGTCCCTCGACCTATTGCTCCAGCCATCGCTGCATCACCTCGACAAACATGCAAGTTTTATTACATGGTGGTTTATTTTCATAAACTGATAAATAAAACAAAAGCTTCATCGTCGAACACGATCTTCCCAATTTGAGATTGGGTCCGATTCGGAAGTGTCCGGTTTCTACCGTTATCAAAACGAACTGAAAATAACCGATCCCTGCCGACAGAAACAATAATATAAAACTCCCTGTTCCATTCGATATTAGGACAATGTATATTTTCAAAATAAATCACAAAGGATATGTAAAACTAGATGACAACCTATGAAGGGAATTGTTCTCTGTCTGGCTGAACGAAGGAGTACGGCAATGACATGTACTCAGCCCCTTATCATTGACTACTCGGTGTTTGCCCGTGAGGCTAGAGATTCCTGTGAACTATTTCCCTATCACAGAAACTATCCATCTAACCTGTCTCGATCACAGTGGGAAATATGTTTCTTTAATCTCACAATCCTTCTCATCATCTTTCTGCCAGAGACGTTTCCAATTTAGATATTGCATTCGAGAATATCACTTCATATTCTAGCCACGATAGTCTGGGATGGGATATAGGCCAACTTTCCCGTACAGTCAATCTAATTAGGATTTAATTCGCTGTTTATCATCAATGATAACGAACATCGGCTTGACCGATTAAAGCCAGACTGGCGCTATAATGCAAGTGTAGGCAAGATGTTACCACGTTACATTGTCATGTGTGTGAGCACCCGGTCGCGGTGACATAACCCTGGTGTAACGGAGGAGTGAGAGAGTCTTGATGTGTGCACGTGCACAGGTGCTCTCCACCTCAGTAATGTTATACACTCCACCAGGTAGCACAGAGCTATAATATTATACTCACCACCAAGTAGCACAGGGCAATAATGTTATACTCACCACCAATTAGCACAGGGCTATAATGTTATACTCACCACCAAGTAACACAGGGATATAATGTTATACTCACAACCAAGTAACACAGGGCTATAATGTTATACTCACCACCAAGTAGCACAGGGATATAATGTTATACTCACCACCAAGTAACACAGGGCTATAATGTTATACTCACCACCAAGTAGCACAGGGATATAATGTTATACTCACCACCAAGTAGCACAGGGCTATAATGTTATACTCACCACCAAGTAGCACAGGGCTATAATGTTATACTCACCACCAAGTAGCACAAGGATGTTATGTCGTATGTGACAAAGATTGTTTTACAGTCCTCCATCGGTTAATTAAACAGTTAAACACATGTTCATTTTATATGGATATTTTGTCAATACCATTCGATTATGGTTGAACATTAAATTTCTGTCTGTAGCAGGTTTGGGTATTTTTTCAAAGTAGGAGGGAGTGAGGCTGGCCATTGGTCTCAGTTCAGCAGGATCTAAGTTTGAGTCATTTTCAATCCTTGTTTAGTCTGACAAAGGTAATACAGATACAAACAACTTGAATAGTTTCAGCTACAACGTTCAATGGTAGATACTGGTTACTGACAAACTGCGCTTCTGGCAAATGATCTGATAGTCCATCTTAGACAAAATTAGACTGCATATCTTTAGTGTTATAATTTCTTTATCAATGACATTTTATTCCACAACTTTTATTGCATCTTATATTACGCTAGATACGTTTTACAATTCATTTAGATAATGGAATCATCGATTCATGTATATTGATGCTTTTGAGTATGTATCTTATTAAGATGTTGCTTTAATGAAACAACCCTCTGGTTGATAATGCATACATTTTATACAAGTTACAGTTTAATTAATTGATTTGTTAAATTTTATTTTTCATTCCCAAAACAGCAACGTGATTGGTATAGAGTTAAATTATGATTAATTGATTTTTAAATGTTTTTTTAGATGCCACGGTTTTGTTTATACGGTCCACAAAAAGTGTTCCATTATGTTATTCATCTTAGGGAATTGCTACACCTTTATCAATGCGAAGTTTTACCTAGTTTTAATGGCTAATTATGAATCATGTTTTACTTATAACTATAGCCTCAATTGGTATTGTTCATTGATAACACCGGAACGTCTTCTTTAAATTGTCTAGGTCACGGCGATCTTGATTAAAGAAATTCTAATCAGAACAAGATAAACATTACATTTTCAAGATTATTTCATAAACAATGTTATTTAACAAAATAGATAATAAATAATATTGGCATACCATAATAATACAATTCTGATATATGATGTTCACGACAAATGACGTACTGTTATAGATTTACCCCTTTGATTGAATTGCATACATCATACACCAGCGTCGTTTACATTTAAGAAGCTGAAAAATCAATAAGGGCTACTATTTTAAGCTTTTGCATCGAACATGTTGCTCCTGATTCCAAATTAAAGAATGTATGTTTTATTTTCAGGGCGAGCAGAGCAAGCGGGTTCTAAAAGCGGGCGGCCCTCTCATAAAACCGACCACAAAACGACGCGGGTTCGAACAGTCCTAAACGAGAAACAACTGCACACCTTACGGACGTGCTATAACGCGAACCCTCGACCCGACGCTCTGATGAAGGAGCAGCTCACAGAGATGACAGGGTTGTCTCCCCGTGTCATCAGGGTCTGGTTCCAGAACAAACGCTGCAAGGACAAGAAGCGCAGCATACTCGTCAAACAGATGCAGCAACAACAAGAGAAGGTAGGTACTGGGTGGTGTGTCAGTAGGGGGGTTAATGTCGCTTTGGATTTATACAGTATTTTAAATAGCTTGAATAGGCGAGTTTGTTGAATGAGTGGGTAAATGTAATTGTGGGTATGGGGATATTGTTCCAATGATATGTTCCAAGGTTCTATTGCTGCAAACTATATTGCTGATCCAGCTGCAAGGAACTAGATCTGATGGTCTAAAGCTCCCAGTGTATCTTACTACTATGGTCTAAAATGTCCAGTGTCTCTAGCTCCGTTGGTCTAAAGTTTCCAGTTTCTCTAGCTCCGTTGGTCTAAAGTTTCCAGTATCTCTAGCTCCTACATGGTCTAAAGTTTCCAGTGTTTCTAGCTCCGTTGGTCTAAAGCTCCCAGTGAGGATTTATCCCGGCCTTTTTGGTCAAATGGTCACAGGACGAGGATCCAGCACTTGCTGCATAGCTTCAATGGTCTATTGCTCCAAGGGCCTAAGCACAGTAACTTTCTCCGAGAGTCCTCACTGTTTATTACTATGTGCAATGTAGTCGCACTTGTTACCATCACATCACAGCATGGGTAACATGTGGCTCGCAAATCTTTCACCAACATAAATCATGTACTCTGTGCTAAAGAAACGCCTCTATTCAGGTTCATAAAAACGGAATTAAGATAACCTCCCTTCTTCACTAAACGTGAATGTCAATAATGCCGAAACAATCAAAAGCGTATTACTTTTTTCTGTTGACTCTCTGAGATAGTCTTCATCCGAGGTCCTAAATCTCCTAGAAGAATCTACCTACAATCTCGCAGTGTATAAATCAGCCCTTCCGTCTTGACTACATAAATCTGGGTCTAACAGGCAGTATACAATGTACAGGTAATCTACGTGTCATCGAGCAAATCCCTACAGAAGCACAACTACATTTCCCCACCAGAGGCAGCTATCGTGATGGTAGTGATGATTAAAAACCTCTTAATTTCAATAATTTATGGAAATGGTTGATATTTTGATAGAGGTTCTTGTTAAATGTCAATCGCTATTAAAGGTCCGTATCGTTATCTCTTCATACATGTTTCATAGTTTATTGGTAAGTCTAGTGTGCGCAGTCAGATTGAATGTCCCTCTTCATCTTACCTGCGCTTGGTAGTCAGATGTGGACGCGACCCTAACTAGTACTGTATAATTCATGGGCCGATGACAAGGTAGATACCTTTGTCCAAGGCTTTTAGTTGTTCCAACTGAAACAAAAACTATTCAATGGTGTATTGTGTTTGTTAAACATGGCAACACTTTTGAATATTAGATTAATATGCAAGAAAATGGTGATTTTTTTTAGTTGATTCAACACATAATTAACAAATACAAGCCGAGTAATAACTTTAGTTTACCAATTAATTTCAAAATTATTACATGACCAAATTAAACGTATTATAATTTTAAATCGTATGAAAGATGAATGTCAAAAATACATGTTTATACTATTTATTCAGAAATATTTTGATCTTTGATCTTAGATTATTATCTTCGCATATTCAAGTAAAAGAGTTACAAATTCAAAAACATATTAAAGCTGAAATCACGTACGATACGCAAGCGAGAAACGTGTGGATATATTTTGTTCAGGAATGTTAAAAACTAATAAGGTCTCCATAGTTTTGGGGAAACTATTTTTCTCAATCCCTTACATATGTAGGTAATTATGGTAGGCGTGTATTGGTGGAAGTGGCAGGGGTATTATCTGTCTCCTGCAGTGAGTTATCTCCCACCCCCCACGGGCTGTTTCCTCCGAGCCCAGACACTCGGCCAGAAAATAGCCACAAAATGACAGCGTTTTTTCCAACGTGATTATTTGAAGTGTCGGTGTGAGAATATCTGTAATTCTATGTCTATCCTAATATATGTCTATTCCTAGGGTTTGGACGAAATGTAATGTGCTACGAGGGTATAGGCAGATGTAATGTTCTCAGGGGTAGGCAGATGTAGTTTAGGAACAGGGATGCTAGACCGCGAGTTGAGGGCTCAAGAGGTGTACGGAGTTTAATAGGCCCCGTGGTTTTACATGGGCATAGATTTTTTTAAATTTAAATTTTAAAGTTTCAAGATTTGAAGTTGAACTTAGATCTCAAACGGATCAAAGAATATATAAAAACGGGTTCGAAAGGAAGACTTTGCAGAGGACCACATTGTCAAACAACAGATACTGGAAACAAAGTTAAAGGATCTCAGTCTAAAGACAGAGTATATAGAACTCAAATGATAGAGAATAAGATAGAAACAGAGTACTGTGGCTCTGGCGGTTAATAGCTACCTTGACTGTGACGGTAGGACCCTAGAAGGAAGTTCTTGAATTTACAAATGAAACGCACTATAAACATCGTTTCTTATAAATATTAAAGCACCACCAGGATGTACCCCAGTTAATTCAATATGAGACAACTCCTGGGATCTGACGCTAAGATGCTTCCACCATTTATTCCTCTCTTACTTCAACTTAAGTGCCTGTAGTTGTAACGTGTCCTCAACTAGCGGGTCCAGACCGTGCTGTGGGTTGATCAGAGCTTACAGCCGTGCAAGTGTCTGGCAGCGAACTGGGCGACAAAAGCACCAATCTTGACCACTTTCCTCCTCTCGTTTCCTCACCTTCGCGACTGGGAAGTACCGCGTTGAACGCCAAACTACATGTAATTTACCCAAATTACTATATCTCCAGCGTTTGACAATTTTCGCTGATGCACGTGTTCCGCAAACCTCTCCTTTACTCGCCCTCTTTCTCTGAGCGCCGGCTTATTACAGCCGCTAATATAACGTACGTTGTTATCACTGGGCAGAGGCGAATGGTATGCCTGGATATAAAATAATGTTTGATTTGGGCTCATTTAGTTTGGAATTGTAGGTTTTATTGTTGGGATGTACGTTTCCGGAGCATTGTGTTATCCAGATGACAATTAGGAGAAAAATGTAGGGTTGCGTCCTAGCTGAGAGTAATAGAGTGAGAGAGCTCTCGGAACCAGATATGGCTAATTTGCAGAGACCGGGATATTAACTTGAATTAGTTTAGCAAACAAATTGAAAATACCGACTCGCGAGTCGTGGTTTATATTAATTCTTCTCTTGCCTTTGGCAGATAGTTGCTTGCTTTCGATTGTTGAGATAATTCTTCATATTAACTTTAGATTGTCGCACGTTATATTGGCCAGCTCCAAATGACATCCCTGTGTGAATGGACGGCCGTTCACGCCAAATAGCCTTCGCTTCAAACATCGCGTGCAGCTTAAATTTGCTTCAATCTTATCAAATTTCTGTCAATTTTCGCCTAAATGTATCACGCCTTATGACAAGATGGTCTTTCGTGATATGGTTGTTCTCAGCTGCCTCTAGAGTGACGCAGAGTATGGAGAGATGCTCTATGATTATGTCAAAGTCAACGTTGCGTAGCTGCTAATTGAGTCGACTTCGCTGTACGGAGCTGAGCGGGCGGAAATCACGCCAAGACACGCGAGACATCCTCGGGTCACTGATAAAATCACAGAAACAATTCAAGAACAATATTTGCCACTTTGTGGCTGATAAGTCCGAGGTAATTAAGTTTCCCGTAATTTTCTCCGTCCACTCGTAGCATGGCTTCCCCCTTCAGGGCACTATCTGCCTCACACGTACAAAGTTTAATGTAGCAGAACTGAGAACCGGCTTTGTAGCGCACACCATGTAGAAAACCAGTTTAAAATCAGCGCGTGATTACCTGACCAGTATTGCGTCAACAACAATTTTGATCGCTTGCTTGAAAGGAATTGATTGAGGGAGCCCTTCGAGGCTTTTGGCCATTTCTCCTGTAATTGTCTCAAGATAAAAGCCAAATTGGTCAAACCTTTTACCTTTGATCAAGGAACATATTTGTTATATAATAACTAGGAATATTGTCACATAGCGCCACGTTTAAAAGAAGCTCTTTGCGCATAAACTGTTATAACATGGATGTTGGAATCACTTAACTATTGCTTACCAGTTTCTAACCTCATTAATCAAGGTAGTTATTCTTATATAAGAATGTGGAATTTCCCATATAGAACCATCAATAGGTATAACCCTTAGCACAGGTAATCTAGATGCGTATCCTTTATCTACATATACTAGACTCCTATACTGACGCAGTTAACTAAAGACGGCAATACAAGGCACCGTTGAGACGACAGGTTGAGCTAATAGTCTTTTAAAATGTCCCAAATTTGCCTGTGTAAATTTCTATACACTCACAGATGCAGGTAGTTATGGGACTATTTCTCTGATTTCTACTGTATTTATTCGGACGTCTCACTTTTTTAGATTTAAATTTGAAACCTCTGTCAACAAATATTGTGTATATTGTCGAGCCATTCTGGTGCAGAGCGGTACAGCAACAATATGGCCATGTTTACCTTGAGTGACTTTCTGCCCCGTGTACCGACTCAACCCGGCTTATTGCCCGCAGGCGGGAAACCAACCCAACCTTGCCCTGTAACGCTGACTTAACGCCCGGTCCTCTTTTCTTATACCCCCATTTTACTTACATCTACCTTTAATTCAGATTTAATCATCATGGAAATATGATGATTGTGATGATAATCTATTATTTTAATCAAAAGATGAGTGAATATTATTAAACATTATTAGTAAACATTATTTTACTACTGTAATGTATTTTCTCATATTAAAGAATTCATGTGATGATGAATTTAAAGCTATATGTCCTTCGTAGATAGATGTTCAATTATTCACTGAACTTTTTCATCATTTAAGTCAATTTTCTGCAATAGGTTTCTTCCAGTGTAGCAAGGTGACTTCTGCAGAAGGGGAATATAACCAGAATCACTGAGTAATCAGATCTATAAGTGACATTCATCCTTCTAGCCAGTGCTTGTCCACATCAGAGAGTTTCACCAGTGATTTTGATGCGTTTAGATAAAGTACATTGTGTAGTATTCTCATTCATATCTCAATCCATCTTTTATCTATTTTGAGTATCTTTGAAAGTAGATATTGAAATTTACATTTACAATTTAAGCATTTTTTTTTAATCTGTAATGTTATCTTAAATACGTTTACTTGTCAGAATATTTTCAAAAATCATTTTAAAAAACAGTCAACATTTGTTTCCAATCTTTATCTTAAGATCTTAAGAAAAGTTTTCTTTACTTCGATAACTCTTCACTCGCGTGAAATTCGTCAAGTAATCCATTCTATTAAATTCGTTTAATTAAATCACAAAAACAGACCAAAATCCTTGAAAATTGCCTTTTTGTTACGCTATTTCGGCAATAAATATGCACGACGTTTTCCAACCGGCTCTAAACGACCACGGCTTACAAACAGATTACCGTTGAAACCAGTTGTGAATGAAAACTCTCCTATTTTTTTCACAGTAGGTTAATTCGATGTAAATTTGCTTGGTGATTTGCTACCATAGCTGTTTAATTTCCTCCCGGTAAGACCCTAGTTGTCGCTTCCCAGACCCCTTCGTGCCGTTATATCAGGAAATTAAGGAATGGCGTTATTGGATTATGTCTTTTACAGTCGTAATTAAAAGCAAATTGTTGAAGTCCGCTATTGTCCCTACACTGTGACGGGCGATAGTCTACAGACGCCTAATCGGGGCGGTTCGTCCACACAATGGCTAGGTTCGATTCCGCTATAGGAGCGCTGCTTCATCCGCTGATGAAGTTCTTATTAATTCCTCGTCTATTTTCCTCATATCCGGAGCTAAATCTCTTCATTATTGCGTTAATCGTCTTTATAAAATATTTTGTCGTTTGATTTAGAATTAACGACGGTTATTCTGACCCATTCAAATATCTATTTCGATTAGCTCTCCTATATGGATTATATACGTTCCAAATTAATATGACAACACTATTCTGATCAGTTAGTATTGACTGAACTCTACCAATAACGTTTATTATTAAAAAATTATGTTTTATACATATATCATTTTATCATATTTTGTTGATTTTTTTAAGTTTGCTAAATTTTCCTCAAAACATCACGAAGTATACGGTATCAGGTTTGTTTTCAAAATAAATAATTGTTATCTTTTTATCAGAAAAATAATGTCAAGTGACTGTTGATATTTCGCGCATAAACCTGGTGAACGCACGTGCACAAAACAAATATTAATGATTGAATCAATGGCATCAAAGTCAACAAAACACTCGCGCACATGTGCCCTCGTATCCATTTCAGAGCTTAATGTTTTGTTTTCAAATAAAAATAAATTATTAATGATTTTCTACTTTTATGATGTTAATGGTTAATACTATTGAAAATTTTATTTTACCCTATATACTTTTATTTTATTTTTCTTTATCTTAAAATTGATGCAATAACACTTTTACTATCAACATTTTATTTTGTATTTTCAAAAACCGTTTACTCATATAATGCAAACATATATTTCGTGAAAATAAAATGTTACACTTTTGAATGATTCAGAACAATCACATTCATCAGAAGTAGTGATAACACGCAGGAAAACAAAGACCAATTTCGAATGCGGCGAGTATTTGTGTAAAAGCTGTTCGTCCACACAGCACTGCATCACGGGACCAGATGGTATCGTTCATATGAAGCAGCGCTGTGGCTGTAACTGTGGACAAACTGCCATATAAACACAGGGGCGCATCTATGAAATTAGCACAATCATTATTGAAGAAATTACAGCCCCATTACTCCGCTACATGATAGCCTCAAAGGGACTGCTATGTCCGCGATCGTCGTATTTCACAATGTCCTGCCTGACTTCTCCTGATTCCCTCTTGCAACGCCTCTTCCCTAGCTGTGTGTCGTCCAAATATTCCAATCTATCCCTATATTGTCTTTATATAATTATATTCTAATCGACCCTCCCCTACATCCCCTACCCCTCTCCGAGGCTACTCTCGATCCCACCCCAGACTCACCCTCCCCTTCTCACCATTAACACTGATGTATCCCACTTGACGTCATCTTTCCAACATGTCCACGTTCTACCCTGTTTATTTGTTAATATCTTCCCACCCTAACATATTTCCCGACGGATACCTAACAGACCCAAAAGCATCAACTCTTAATAACACTTTTTCCAAACTAGTACCACAACCCTACCCCCCACCCTACCCCACCCCAACCCTCAGCTGAAGTTGGCCCACCCCAGGCGGTCGGAACACCCTATTATTATCATTCTAATTAGCCCGCCCTGTCGTTCAGTTCATCATCTGTCAGCTAGCCGACTGTTTCAAGATCCGGCTTTGCTAGAGATAATATTTTTCTTTATGGAGGGCAATTGAATTATTGCCCTGTAGAGAGATATTCTTTCAAAATTGTCCCTTTTTTATAAATACTGTTATTTTTCAAATACTTTTTTCTTGATAGACTCTGGTAGGAGAAATAACACCTTTTGAATATATTTTTCAAGATCCATTATCACCATATATATATTCAATAAAAGTCTCTTTTTTCTTTTTGTAATGAAATATACAAGTAATAATGGATTTCCATAGTTTATACTACAAAACAACATTAAGTTATTCCTAAGAAATTAAGCCAACAAAACCTTGTACTGGATTGACGTGTAATTGTTTGTCCCAATTCTAATAATATATTATCTAGGTGTCTTGCATATACCAGTGTGCATTGAAAGATTAATTTTGATTCTACCCGTGAAATGTGAATAGGGCTTATTTATTTTTGGAATTCAAGGTACATTTTCTACACACAAATCAATTTGTATATTTATTGTTAGACGTTGCAAATAAATAGATGAATATTAGGCGTTATACAAAATTGAATTCGTATTATGCATTTTGATTAGGATGTTTCCAGCCATGAAATAAATCCATGGTCCGTTAGTTCCAAAAATAGGAGCCAAGTGTTGAATCATAGAAACAATACGTGATAAAACAGCTTGAAATAGAATAACTGTCAGCGCTTCTTTACTAATGTCAAGGTTACTTGATCATATTAGACTTAAATGAAGCGTTTTATTTAAAGTGGAGGCAGTCCGTTGATGTCTGATAAGGACTCCATTAGTCCTCATCTCGCTTTGTATCGCGAGATCTCCAACCCATAATACGCTACTCGGTTAAAATCAGACCCAGCTTTTAGAAATGTACAAGCTTTGTCTATTTCATTTATCTCGTCAATTTATCTCTGAATATCTATTTCAACTACTTTTTCTAGTTTTTATCGTATTGTATTCGTTCAGATTGTGAAAATCATACCTAATTGATATGCGAACAAATCAATGTGAATATAAACGTAATCTATACTAGCCCAAAATAAATAACAAATATAGTGATAGATTTTACACAAGCGTATTAACAAGTCTGCACGGACTATGTGTGAGTGGCACATCAGTGGAACCTATTGTCTTGTATTGTTCTAGTAGGCATATCTAGGTTGATATCGACAAGTTGTCTTCATTGACGTCCGCACTTATGTCACGTTGATTCTCCCAGGCCCTGTTTCCTATGTCGGGTACATTTCACCTGTCTGGCCGGCCATCAAAGACTGGGGTTGGCTCAAGCCACGTGTCGACTATTCTTACAACAATACTTAACGCTGGCGGGAGTTTCAGACCTTGGAGGGTGTTCAGGTCCTATTGTCCCAGATCGATTTTTCTAAATCTGGTTTCATTGATTTCTTGTCAATTTCTCACGGGTAAATAAACTTTAGGGTCGCATTGATCGAGCGTTACGCCGGCCCAAAGGGTTCTAACAATAGGGTGCGCAGTCTCGTGTTTGGAAAGGTTCTCCGGTAAACGGTTCTACCATCCATTTTATCATTTCTCTTCGTCTTTGTTTGTATTTCACGAATATTTTCCATATTCAAAATTTATTTTCAATCCTGGCTTGTTAGTCAAAGACAAACACATTGGACATGGTCGAGTCCGGTCGTATTTAATGTGGGGAGATTTCTGTGGCATATGATTTATGTCCTGTAGCATTTTCATTAACTTCTCATTAACGACACCAAGTAATTGATTATACAGTTGTTAATTACAAATGGCTTGCTTGTATATTGCAGATGCTACCCTTAAACTCTTAATCAAAGACTGATAGTGTTTAATGATGGCATTGATAGACAAGTGTTCATCAAAGTGTAGTTAATGCAGACAGTGATACGGATAGAGCGTACTACACGTGGTTGATGTATTCACTCACTGATATATACTGATGATCTCTAAATGAAGACATGATACAGTTACAATAGAGTAGAGATATTATATCTGATGTAACAAGTAACCGTTAATCAAAGGACTATTAATTAAGACGACTATTCACATGTCTCTTAACGTGATGTAATGTGTTACTGTCGATAACAGACCAGGAGACTGGTACTAAGGGTAGAGCCATGTGTTGAGTCTGTGCACCCCGTGCGTCTAGAACCTGTCTTATATGTCATCACAGGCCTTCTTCCATGTGTTTCAGAACGGAAACGGGTTACAGCGCCCCCTACAGGGAGTGCCGATGGTGGCGTCCAGCCCGGTCCGGCACGAGGGTCCAGGGATCCAGGCGAGCCCCGTGGAGGTACAGAGCTACCAGACGCCCTGGAAGGCGCTGAGCGAGTTCGCCATGCAGGGTGATATTGACCACCACCACCCACCCTTCCAACAACTGGTGAGCAGTTTCCTTGCGCCTCCTGATGAGGACGATACGGTGGTATATCTCGAGGACCAGGGCTAGTCACGTGGCTGCTTCTAGCCAATCAGATGCTCCCATCTCTTACTAACGGTAAACTCTCCATCACTCCCGACTGTATCCACTGCGCCTTTCTTGTGTCGTATCTGCACTGTTATGAGACTAGAAACCCTCGGACCGATCCTTCACATACTAACCAACTCTCACCTTCTATCATCCCATCCTGTCTCAAATGCAGGCCAGAGATAGGAAACTCATTCGTTTTAGTTTAATATCCATGACACAAGAGAGACGTAGACACAGCGTTCCTTGATGTGTAAAGTTTCTGCTGCACGGACAGGGACGGGAGGGAGAGGGGAGAGGCTTTCCCATCAAAGATCACCGTTGTTGCCATCATCGTCATGAAGTGATGGCCGTGACATTGAATACGTTTCTCTCAATTTCGCCTTACAATAAAACATATGCCATAACACCTACAGCAGTTGCCTCTCAAAGCCTGTCGCCTCTCTCTCTCACCTGCCCATACTCGGTTTGGACCCAACTTTCTAGCACGCCCTCTTTGGTTGCCCTGTGTCCTCAGATAGACCACCATTTGTAGCGCTTTATTATGTTATATTTTGCCAATAAACTTAACGATTATTTTATTTTGCTTTTAACAGTTTAAAGGTTTAACACGTTTTGTAGAAACTTTAAACCGTTTTTGGTAACGTTGTTTGCCACGAATTACACTAATTACGTTAGACGCTTTTGCTAACGGTGTTGTTTTCATTCCAGATGTCAACGTTTGACAGCATGGAGCCGCAATGCGGAGGGGGCGGTGCCTCCCCCCACAGCGACCCCCTCATGCACGTCTCCTACCTCCACCATGACGACATGCCCAACTCCGTCAGCTCCGACTTTCCTCGAACACCATCCGAACTCTCCAGTCCGCTCAGCCAGTGACGTTATGCCGCCGGCGGTGTCTGGGAGTGATGGCCGCAACTTCAAATTACTCAATCAACCTCGTACCTCATTGTTGCCCACACCCCCGCCTGCCCGCCCGCCCAGCGGTCAGCTGAGAGGAGGAGGGCCTAAGGGGTTTGCAAAGGGGCTCCAAAGGGGGTCCCGAGTGGGTCCTGAGAGTCAGGGACAAGACGCGCAAAAAACGCAACGTCGACGACTTCCGGTCGCCATCTTTATTCCTGGAAACTGGGCTAAACTCTGTGCGGCGAAAACGCATGCAAGTCAAAGGACCGAGTTTCGACTCCAGATTGGAAGGAACCGATTCGTCCGGCTGTTACATCTACGGAGTATCTGTGTTAGCCTACAGTGTAGGTGTTGTTATCACCCGGATCTGATATCCGGGCAAAGAATGTTGTGTTGACTCGTTGTGCAAATTGTGGATATATAGGAAAAGACAATGACTATTGTACATAGACAGTGGTTAGTGTGCTATCGTGCCGTGTCGCTTCTACTCGCCGTATCTGCTGCACGAACTGAGCGTGGCTCTTTTCTTTGCCTGTGCACCCCTTTTGGGTGGACAGGTCGACAACACGTCCGTGCTCCGAGAGCGCTATGTGAACTCCTTTACAGTGCGTGCTGCTCTCATCTCTCATACGCAGCACGTGCCGAGCGTGCAATCAAAATGACGTCCTTAGCGTATCTCACTCAATCAACCCTATTTCTTGAAAATGATTTAAATTATGCAATAAAATGTGTATGAATATGAATTATAGTGTTTAAATTATCTGTTCTTAAATATACGAGATTTTCAGAAAGACGTTTAACAAAAGAGTTGGCAAAACAACGTTTCGATATGAACATCAGCTATGTATTTTCATAATCTCAGAGCCAAATACAAAGCTACAAAATATATTATATATAATTTAGCTGCCTTTAAGTAGATTTGCCAATGGCTGAAATTTAAGAGATATTTTTATTTTAAAGTTACAGGTTGCAACACGACGTTTCGATATATCGCTACATTTTGAAATATAGGCGATGCCCATGAAGTTCCTGTGCACAACTTGGTTTAGTTTCGGATTCATTTTATTCCTCGTTCACAGCATTTCTGCCTGCTCTAGGTACGCCACAGGGTCATAGGTTAAGTCTTTGTGACGTCATACCTACATTTAGTTCTGTGAAGTAAATTTGTCATACAAAATACGCTGTATTTTTCAGCTTCAACGGGATAAGTATTTTCTTTTAGGTATAAATATACATTTTCCATCTCTCAGGTATCATATCGAAAAGACAAATTGTGAGGAAATCACGTATATTCTATTCAAAAGCATGCCTTCGATCATAACATATAAACATGAGACTCTTACATCTATATCTATATATATATATATGGTGTTCTTCTGTAAGTTTATGAAATTCACAATTTTGCACATGTTTGATTTTGCTCTGTTATCAAATACAAATTATTTGCAAAGAACTTCTTCCCATATTTTTGGCATCAACATTGTCCACGAT
Source organism: Gibbula magus (assembly GCA_936450465.1). Lineage (NCBI taxonomy): Eukaryota > Metazoa > Mollusca > Gastropoda > Trochida > Trochidae > Gibbula > Gibbula magus. The sequence goes on from OW388289.1 coordinate 15,335,377, forward strand.
TTAACAAAGAAATGTTAACTGAAAACACCTGTAATCTCCACGAAATAATATAAAACATGAAATTCATCTTTCAATGAGGATTATTCATTCATGTTATGTATATAGGCTTTTTTGAATTGGATTAAAAATAATACACGTACCATTCATTGAGAGAAAATGTTGTTTACACCTATAGTTTTTTGAAAATCTAAAACATTTTGAAAGTGTCGAAAAGACAAGAAACTTTACGAATATATGTTGACATTTTCAACTTTATTTGAATTTATTTAACTGACTTTAAATAGCCTTTAATGATGTGCGATCATATCGTATACTCAGAAACTGTTTAGGGACCTTATACGTATATTTTATATATGAAAGTCATTTACTTTTCATTATACTTTTTAAATCGAGCTCTAAATAACTCCGTGAACTGTACCTACATCACAACTCTCAGATCGGTACCAACATGGTAAAAGTACATAATTTTCACTCTAAAATATTCTAAGTATATTTCGACAACAAATATATCCAAGTACAATGTGTTTGAACAATGAACAATAATGGTCTACAATGGTACAATGTTACTACGTTGGTACTACATTGATGCTAAAGTTCAACCGTGTCTTACTTCAAATGAAACCATTTTTCTTTTGTCAACGAATTTTCAATATATTGAAGTACGAGTTTATCATAACTTCGAGATTTCTCATCCTTGCTTCGAATATATTTTGAAGTATATTTCTATCGTCAACGAATTGTTAATATTTTAAAGTCACATGAGTTTAACAAAAGTTCACTACTATTAAATCCCATACGTGCGTACATATGCTCGAAGTATATTTCTATTGTGAACGAATTTTCAACAATAAAAGACGAGTTCACCAAAATGTCAGTACTCTGAAATCCCTCGAAGTGTGTTCTTCGAATATATGCTCAAGATATATCTCTATTGTCAACGAGTTTCCCACGTAAGACAAGAGTATGAGCAATAAGAGTATAGTGTTTATTAGTTCTGTTCACGCTTGGTTGAGCACCATTAGTCTGGGGTAGGAGAGAGACATGTTAAGTAGAAGAATCATTAATAAATAACGCTTCTATTGTTAGAGCACCGTATATGAGTTTTAACGTTTTGAAAGAAAGCATAAAAATTAAAATTTCATAATGCCACGGCACTTAAATGTGACTTTTACCGTAATGTGTTTGGTGGGAATATGTCTAGCACATGTGGTATAAACTGAGCTAAAAACGTGTAAACGTACACATGTATGTAAAAAAATGAATTCGCAGCTATATTGCGTTTCTTGTATCAGGAAAATATTCTCATACTCAATTAAAATTAAATGTAAGCATTTGTAAGTAAAACGTTTAATTTGGAGTAATAAAAGTATCAGAACAAATCACATATCCACATTTTGGACTAAAATACAAAATTCCAACACTTTTTTTTTAAATGCAAAAAGGCACTAAAAAGTTATTCAAATCGTTCTTTGTTGTTAAATTTTCAAATGCGATTATGATTTCGTTTGCTTGAGAATGGTAGAGTATTGATAACGCTGCTATGTGTATTTACACCTGGGTATCTGCCATACCTTGATTACAACTCTACAATTGATTACAAATCAATCCTGGAGGCTTTTACCTGTTGGCGAGGCTGGCTCGCCATTCTTGCAATCAACAACCGTTGTCTGTTTCATCTTTCCTTGTCTTTAGCATAAAATCTTATTGATCACAGCCAAGAGAAAAGGCTGTCAAAAATACGCAAAGCTTAGTGTTACAAAAATATCGACTTGCAAGATGACAATATGGTAAATCTGCTCCCACGATCAATAGCGCTGCAGTCGCTTGTAAAGTAAAAGCTTTGATGTAGTACATCAAATACAGACGGATCCGGAGAACCGTACAGCGAACAGGCTTCACTCATACTTGTATGTAAAGAAACGCTGCGTACATTTCATAGCCTGCATATTCATATCGAATTGGATTGATTTTTGTAATGCAAATTAATACGCATTGTTTGACGTTAGAATTGAACGACATGGGAATTCATTGTTTGCATAAACTTTGTTTTTGAATGCTTTTAGTGGCGTAAAATTAAAACAGAATTTGCTACACTTTACTTACAAAATGCTCTAAATTCAGTGCGAAATATACATTGTGTGGCGTAAGAAATAAACGGAAATATCATTTCTTTGTTTGAAAGCGATGTATTTGAATGCTGATTTTGACGTTATATTATATATTTGGAAAATTTATCTAAATGTTCGACTGTGATGAAAAATTATCTACACATGCACGATACTTTTCAAAAACATGTTCCCAACAACCGTCTCGTGTTTTCTACAAATGTCATTATGAAAAATTTATCTCGAAAATACGCTCTTCTATTAAATATAGATTTCATTGTCGAGGAGAAAGTTATGTGAACATACAATCACTGTACCGAAATTATGATATATTTACGTATGATTAATACCTACTAAGGTACAAAAGCTATGTACATTTATAGTATATGTATGATGATTACATATGACAGAGCACTGGAATTTATGTACACCACTTAAACATTAAGGTATAAATATCGAATCTTATTATTAAAATAATAAATCATAGGATAAAGTTATTTTATATATAAATACAAACATATTTTTTCAGTGTTTTATATATTTGCTAAAGGATAAATCGCAATTTTTTAAACACTATATGATACACAATAAATGTATAATAACAATAAGATATTACTCATCCCGAAAATATACATTTTCACTACCTGAATTTCACAAACAAAAAGTGTTCTAACTTACCTCGTTATTTGTCTGCATATCTTACATATGTATAATAGAAAATTCATATTTATCCATTGACAAATTGAACTATCGTTGTTTGTTTATTTATTTATATTAAGCAGAAATACAACAACATAAATACAAGCTAAAATTACGTGTAATTGATTAATACATTTTATATCACTATAACAATTACATGCCCAATTATAAGATTATACATTAAATAAAATAAAATAATTAAGGATTTCTCATGAATTTGATTTCGTTTATATTTGTTAATTTATACGGCACTGGTATACAGAATGAGTAAATTATTGTTTATTATTATCCCATAGAAATTAAGAATTCATCAGCTGGTCAATATGTCTAACTCTAAAGTACCAATAATGGAATGGTTTACTGTGCATAACATTTAACAGAAATAGATTTTAATTCAATACAAAATACACTAGCCATAATTTAGCCCTGAATCATCAAACATTGGCCTAACTATAAGCAGATGAGATCCAATAAGTGAAGCATACTGGAGCTGTTCACGAATGATTATACAGTAGCAAATGCTAAGACTAAATTTAGTCTATATGAAAATTAATATAATTACTTGACCTTCATCCGTGTAATTTTATTTCTTTAAGATTTTAGTTCTATAGTTTCAATTTATCTAGATTTGCTGAATAAGGACAGGGACCTTATATACATATATAAGGTCCCTGATAAGGACTTAGACTTATTCTCTTATGTTTTCACACAGTTATGGGGCAGAACTATCAAATGCTAAAGGGACGGACAAGTTTGGAGTCGTTATAACATTTACTTTCATTTATCTAAAATTCAATTCTGTTGTAAGTGTTACTCAAGTTCAAAATAAATACAAATGTTTACAATACGTATTCATACAACGAAAATTTTAAATTTAGAAATGATTTGACTATTCTCAAATGTATATTCGCTGCATGTTTCCTCTATCGACCGCAGTACTGTGTTTATATACAACATCAAGGAAGTACTTACCTATATAAGTATGGAGGGAGGACGTGCCCCGTGTACAGCTGTCTCGTATAGAGGATAGGTAGAGTATCTGCTGGTGAGGTTTATTACCTTTGTTTAAACAATATTAACAATTCTAAAGATCATTGATTGTGATATGGCAAAACAGGAAATAGCCATTTTTATCAGAGGAAGCGTTGTATATACCTGTTCTGCGGAGAGGAAGTGTATAAAAAGCATGATAGTTATTACATTTACTTATATATGAAAATACGTCAATTCTATTGCGTTGTTGATATATTAGAAAACTGTCATGATTTAATACGAAGGTGTATAATATATTCGTTTGGGCGTGTGATGCATTTTCTATTTGTTACGTATTTTTAGAAATACAAAAATACAATTTATTGACACAGCTATACGTGCAGGGAACATGTGAAACGTATTTATAAACATACATGATTCGTACATAGATATATGCACGTATTTAGTATAGGAAAAATGACAGCTCACATCAGAGGGCGAATGCATGTATATTAGAAGTGCATTTTAAAAATACAGTGATGCAATATATGATATATGATATATGATGCAAACTGTGTATATATTGTATATTTTGACATTTTCTTTAGCATTCGACTGGCAGAAGGAGAACGGTTAAGTATTTATTTCGGTGTTATTTTCATAGCATTTTCCAGCATCGTGATCATTTAGACATACAACCTATATGCACTCTAACTTGCTTTTCAATTGTTAATGTTGCTGCACGGAGCAGTTGATCTATTGATAGTCAGCAGTTCATTATGTGTATGATAAGACACGGGCCCATTATTTGCTTATCAACTCAATAGATCCCGTATGGAAGGTAAACGGGATATATTCTATATTTTTAAGGAAGTTAATGTCAACAGAAAACAAAATACAAAGCGAAAAAAAATACGAATTTGTCTTTTTTGATGACAATAAAGTGTATACTAGTTAGGGTAAGTCCGTGGCGGTCTCGACATTTCAACTAGTTTTTAATTTGCAACGTTGACGTACATATACATATAATTATATTATATTTATCTACATTTATCCCATGGTGTATATGGTCTACACGTTGTCTTCAATAAAATGGAATATTTTCGTTTATATATTGAATCTATAATTATTGTTTATGATAAAATCAAAATTTGAAATAAAAAAATTAAAAACTGAATGTTGCGGATATCAAACATTCTTTTAATACTACATATACGATACATATACATTAATAGTAAACAACAAAAACGCTTGATCAAAATATATTTATTTAATTCAATAACAAAGTAAAGTCAGCTGCATGCCTTTTATTTATTTCCCTTAAAATCCAATAAAACGTTCGAAGTATCTTAAGTTACATGACCTCGGAATGAGCGCTTTATAATTAACATTCAGTTTTACACGTGGAAGTGGTGCTCAAACGGAGAAAGATTTCCATGCGAAATAAAACGAAAGGGGAATGCATATAGACATGTAATTAAGAGTTCGCCTCGTGAATAATTGAGAGTGTGGCGTCAAGCTATTCACGGTATGTGGACTGGAATTCTAGTCTCGCGAGCTGACGTGACAATACGAGATGTAACACACTACTCGCTTACATATGTAACATAACTCCAAACAGCAAACATCGTGTCGAGGAGTTTCACTTGTCTAGGAAAGAAAAATAGGAAGACACGTGTTTGTTGCATGTGCATGGTCGCAGTCACATCACATCTTACATAACATCACTTAATAAATTCAGTTATTATCTCTTGTTTGTCCTTGTAAAATTTGATTAATGATTTACTAAACCATTTATATATATGATATGACATATATGATTTATTTACATCCCAATTACACATTTACACATTCTCATCGTATAGACAGTACACGACGTCAATACATATTGAGTGTTGAGTCCATGTGTTAATTAATCATAAGATATTTCTTTCTATACAAGTGCAAATAATTTATATTTCTATGTAATTAAAAAAAAGTATAGTAGTGAACAGTTATTGTTATGAATGCACATGTTTTTAAACATATATAGGACCCGTACAATGCTAATGTGAGAAAACTAATATATAGAAAACAACACTTATTAACAATTATAAAATATATCAAACATATACATTAAGAAAGATTGCCTTAGCAAATGCCAACAATTGTTTCAATTAACAAAAGTACAAATATAAATATAAATAAATGAATATAAGTATAAAATATGTCCATTTTTTAAAAAAAATTATGACACATATATAATTCTCATTTAAATGGTGACTTATGAAACTAAAAGGGAAATATATCTGTAAATCAATCATTCATATAAAGTTGTTTCTCTTAATGTGAACAATGACCTTAACGTTCCTTCCTGTTACTCACCTGTATATACTGATATCAACAAGAGAGATCATGAAAACAACAATGACGTATTCGTTAATGTATAACATCAACCATCACAGTGCATAGGCTGCTTAGCATTCATCTACTTTCAAAACACAATATTATTTCTATCAGATAAGTCATTTTAGAGGTAAAAGATTTTTTTATAAATTTGAAAACACAACATGATATACGTTAATGAATGAATATGTACAATCAATCACATGATATCAAACACTTTACACTTATACTTATTTATCATCAAAGGTAGAAATGACAATGACATACTTGATACGTTTAATCATTTCAATGGTAAAGATGTATACACTTATATCATGTTTTAGCAAAAGACAAAATTTTTACAATAGATATGAATAAGATTCAAGATATTGATATAAATGCATATTCATAATAATGGTATAAATGGCAGGTTGTAGTTGTTTATTTGTTAAAGATGGTTACAAAATTCATAAATACATAAAAATCGTTTCAAAATACGCCTTCTTATATAACGTCTAATTCTGAGTAAAAGTCAACAAACCTACACGACTTTTATACCAGAAGAACGTGTCACAATCATCTCTCTCTGAAATCACTCGCTAGGAAAAAGCCTTTAATCTGTGACACAAGCCATCGATGTCCATTATTGAAGAGTTTCTCGAGAAAAAAGCATTTAAGACAGTTTTGAAAAAAATCCTCTCGATATTTGAGCTCTAGTATTGAAAACATGTTGAATAATTAACAACTCGTATAGATCGATATAGGGAGATGTAGATAACTGGGTTTACATGATGTATATAGATAACTGGGGTTTACATGAGGTACATAGATAACTGGGGTTTACATGATGTATATAGATAACTGGGGTTTACATGATGTATAAAGATAACTGGGATTTACATGATGTATATAGATAACTGGGGTTTACATGGTGTATATAGATAACTGAGGTTTACATGTTGTATATAGGTAACTGGGGTTTACATGTTGTATATAGATAACTGGGGTTTACATGATGTATATAGATAACTGGGGTTTACATGATGTATATAGATAACTCGGGTTTACATGATGTATATAGATAACTGAGGTTTACATGATGTATATAGATAACTGGGGTTTACATGTTGTATATAGATAACTGGGGTTTACATGATGTATATAGATAACTGGGGTTTACATGATGTATATAGATAACTGGGGTTTACATGATGTATATATATAACTGAGGTTTACATGTTGTATATAGATAACTGGGGTTTACATGATGTATATAGATAACTCGGGTTTACATGATGTATATAGATAACTGGGGTTTACATGAGGTATATAGAAAACTGAGGTTTACATGATGTATATAGATAACTGGGGTTTACATGATGTATATAGATAACTGAGGTTTACATGATGTATATAGATAACTGAGGTTTACATGTTGTATATAGATAACTGGGGTTTACATGATGTATATAGATAACTCGGGTTTACATGATGTATATAGATAACTTGGGTTTACATGAGGTATATAGAAAACTGAGGTTTACATGATGTATATAGATAACTGGGGTTTACATGTTGTATATAGATAACTCGGGTTTACATGATGTATATAGATAACTCGGGTTTACATGATGTATATAGATAACTGGGGTTTACATGATGTATATAGATAACTGGGGTTTACATGATGTATATAGATAACTGGGATTTACATGATGTATATAGATAACTGGGGTTTACATGATGTATATAGATAACTGGGGTTTACATGATGTATATAGATAACTGGGGTTTACATGATGTATATAGATGACTGGGGTTTACATGATGTATATAGATGACTGGGGTTTACATGACGTATATAGATAACTGGGGTTTACATGATGTATATAGATAACTAGGGTTTACATGTTGTGAATAGATAACTGGGGTTTACATGATGTATATAGATAACTGGGGTTTACATGTTGTATATAGATAACTGGGGTTTACATGTTGTATATAGATAACTGGGGTTTACATGTTGTATATATATAACTGGGGTTTACATGTTGTATATATATAACTGGGGTTTACATGTTGTATATAGATAACTGGGGTTTACATGATGTATATAGATAACTGGGGTTTACATGATGTATATAGATAACTAGGGTTTACATGATGTATATAGATAACTGGGGTTTACATGATGTATATATATACAACTGGGGTTTACATGATGTATATAGATAACTGGGGTTTACATGATGTATATAGATAACTGGGGTTTACATGATGTATATAGATAACTTGGGGTGTACATGATGTTTATAGATAACTGGGGTTTACATGTTGTATATAGATACCTAGGGTTTACATGATGTATATAGATAACTGGGGTTTACATGATGTATATAGATAACTGGGGTTTACATGATGTATATAGATAACTGGGGTTTACATGATGTATATAGATAACTGGGGTTTACATGATGTATATAGATGACTGGGGTTTACATGATGTATATAGATGACTGGGGTTTACATGACGTATATAGATAACTGGGGTTTACATGATGTATATAGATAACTAGGGTTTACATGTTGTGAATAGATAACTGGGGTTTACATGATGTATATAGATAACTGGGGTTTACATGTTGTATATAGATAACTGGGGTTTACATGATGTATATAGATAACTGGGGTTTACATGTTGTATATATATAACTGGGGTTTACATGTTGTATATAGATAACTGGGGTTTACATGTTGTATATAGATAACTGGGGTTTACATGATGTATATAGATAACTGGGGTTTACATGATGTATATAGATAACTAGGGTTTACATGATGTATATAGATAACTGGGGTTTACATGATGTATATATATACAACTGGGGTTTACATGATGTATAAAGATAACTGGGGTTTACATGATGTATATAGATAACTGGGGTTTACATGATGTATATAGATAACTTGGGGTGTACATGATGTTTATAGATAACTGGGGTTTACATGATGTATATAGATACCTAGGGTTTACATGATGTATATAGATAACTGGGGTTTACATGATGTATATAGATAACTGGGGTTTACATGATGTATATAGATAACTGGGGTTTACATGATGTACATAGATAACCGGGGTTTACATGATGTATATAGATAACTGGGGTTTATATGATGAATATAGATAACTGGGGTTGACATGATGTATATAGATAACTGGGGTTTACATGAGGTATATAGATAACTGGGGTTTACATGAGGTATATAGTTAACTGGGGTTTACATGAGGTATATAGATAACTGGGGTTTACATGCATGATGTATATAGTTAACTGGGGTTTACATGAGGTATATAGATAACTGGGGTTTACATGCATGATGTATATAGATAACTGGGGTCTACATGAGGTATATAGATAACTGAGGTTTACATGATGTATATAGATAACTGGGGTTTACATGATGTATATAGATAACTGGGGTTTACATGATGTATATAGATAACTGGGGTTTACATGGGGTATAGAGATAACTGGGGTTTACATGATGTATATAGATTACTGGGGTTTACATGATGTATATAGATAACTGGGGTTTACATGATGTATATAGATAACTGGGGTTTACATGCATGATGTATATAGTTAACTGGGGTTTACATGATGTATATAGATAACTGGGGTTTACATGCATGATGTATATAGTTAACTGGGGTTTACATGAGGTATATAGATAACTGAGGTTTACATGATGTATATAGATAACTGGGGTTTACATGATGTATATAGATAACTGGGGTTTACATGATGTATATAGATAACTTGGCTGAGATTGGAACAGGGTAGTGTAAGAGAGACCTTGTGTCTTGAATTACCTATATTGTGGCCTGAACATGGTTTACAGGAGAACAAGGCGCATTCTCTTCATTCACAAGTAATAGTGTTGATGTCAAGCTAGATTATAATTAAGTCCATGACATTTTATAATTACTCTACCTTCGTTCAGTGATTTTAATTCTTTTATGTTATCGAGATTGACGGACATAGACTGTATTTAAGGCTCTTATGATGGGACTTAAGATGTGAAGCACTCTCTGGGTCCCGAGTCGGGATGTTGGTCCACAGGAGTTTAACACCTGTGTATATGGCATTGTTTGAAGTTTTGATTTATCCTTTAGAAATTTAAATACGTTGAAATGGTACATTATGTTTCATTGACTATATTTCAAGCTACTCAATCTGGGACTCACTTGTAATCTTGAGTATAAATTCGCAAATTTGGCTTTCACTTATATAGTAATTTATTATACATTAGGATACCCTATATTCATTTTTATCACACGATTTGTGAACAAGTATTTGTGATACAAATTCCGTTATTAAAGATAGTAAATTTAAATACTTTCAACTGAATTCAGCAGTTTGATGTTGAGATTCAATCGTGTCTGTATTATCGAGACCAGTGAGATCTCCTTCTTGGTGTTATCTGCTTCGTAGAAGATGTATCGACGGAAACACTCTCACTTTACATACAGTAAAGGTGCGTTTTATTATACACAAATGATTTTATAGCCCTTGGTCCTTTCAGTGACTCTAACTCTGCATGTTTGAAAAAAACGAGTATGATTGTTTGCCGAATCAGTCAACATTGAACATTAAATAATATCCCGGTTCTATCATATCAATTTGTTTTGTAATTTTTACTGTATGAGTGAAACAATAGGGTGTATAGTTTCTTTTGTACCTCAGTTTATAACAATGGTCCAGATTTCGTTACTTTATAGCAAGACCTGTTGTTGTACCCAATTCTTTAATTGTCTTTATTCATTTGTCAAAAATATGTTTCAGTAAAAGGTACTTTTTAAGGTAACTTTTTGAAACTTTCAAAACTGACAATTGTCATTGCCAACAATAGATGCAAATAACTGCAGGCGTATATCCCACGAGACACGGGATTCAAAATGTTAATTTATGAGTGAAAATATATTTTGTATACCGCTTCAATAGAATACATTGAATGAGACGAAGTGAAACCGATATTCTGTTTGGTGTGTAGAATTTCCCTTCCTCTTTTATTCATAAACACTTATAAATATTTTATTTTACTGAGATACTGAATCACGTTCGAGACGTTAACGGATGTTTGTGTTATAGCGAAAATGTTTATGATGTGTTTGGTTATTTTTGCTATATTACTGGATACATGTAAGATGCACTTTTGTTATCATTACGTCTATGATACAACTATTATATACATCAATATGGCATGTTGGTATATCATTGAAAAAATGAGACATACATTGTACAGTGCTATGGACATTTATTAAAATTACAATAATGCTACCAGTACCTATAGGTAGTCATTGTACAGTGCTATGGACATTTATTCAAATTACATTAATGCTACCAGTAATTAGGTATAGTCACTGTACAGTGCTATAAAAGTAAGACAAATGTCAATGTAGTGCTATGCAGCGTACCACTGAACAGTGATATATGAACATACATTCACATCATTTACCTCTTATGAAATAATTTAAAGTAATTTGTTCTTAATCTGTTTTTGTTATTTTGTTGGAAGAATTCATTTTGCTTGAGGGATCAGGTTACATGTTTGTTTGTTTTGATACTGTTGTAGGCGATATGGGGTGTAGGCGATACGAGGACAGGCCATCTCATTACCATATCCACATGTATCTTGTATATATACAAACGGTTGTACCTAATTGCTCCCAATATGCTGGAAAACGGTCTACCATACGTCGCTACTAAGGTGTTTTAATAGAATAAATATAGAATGTACAGATGTGTCAGACCGAAATTATCATATTGATGAATGTAAGTTGAGGAAGAAAAGTTTTCATTATATTTCAAAAAAGGGATTAAAGTATTATTATTTGATAGAAATTGTACATATTATAAATTTATTGAAGTTTCATGAATCTGAAAAATGGGCAACTTAGTGAATGGGGTAGAGAATGTGAGAATGTGAATCTGAATGGAATATCACTGGGTTTTGTGGGGGGTTTTGTTCTCTTTTATTTTTTGTATTATTTTTTTTTTATTCTTCATACAATCTGTTATCAATATCATGTATATGGTGGAATTATTGTATATTGTATACACATAAAATGATCTCATGAAATAAATGAATGCGAAAACAACGAGATGTGACCAGAAATGTCGTATATATCATTTTGAATAAGTATTAATGAATACTATATCCAGAGATCCTGATATACATATATGTAGTTTAATATACACAGGCCCGTAGCACCAATTTCGGGAGTGGAGGGGCTGGAATTTGGAATTTGTAAGCTCAGAGGGGGGGGGGGAGGGGGGGGGGGGGGAGGGGGCAACTTCATTATATTATTTGTTATTCAGATACTTAAAAACGCCATGTCCATGTCACCTTGTTTTAATACTGAATACAGTACAGCTTCGTACTCAAAAGGTACGCTGGGTAAACGTTGCAATACTTGTCTACGCAGTATACTCAAACATGCTCTTGCACTATCAGAATTTTCTTCACTTCTTACAAAGTTTATAGAACCGGTTGTGTTTATTGTCATTGTCTATTTAGATACATCAGACACGATACTTGTAACTTACACGCAAACGTTACGTACATCATCAGAATTTTCTGTAAGTAAAAATGATTTTTTCCACTTCTTTCACGAAGTTATTTGCAATGTCTATCAGGTTGAAAAACACTTTGGAATAGAGAGCCAAAAAAAGTTTTTCCCCTGTTGCTACGGGCCTGATTCATGTTATAATAACGTACAGGGGATTCTACGGGTGGGACGCCTTTGTCTGTAGGCAATGGAACACTTAATTAATTATATATATTTCTACTTCATTTCTTCCTGTATAACACGTGAAATTACCTGATATAGTAGTCAAAATATACAAATGACAGCAAATTAGTTACACCAGTTTTTATTATTTAAAGATAACATCATTTTTATTTAATGATTTGGAAAATCAAAAAAAAAAAACAAAGGTAGTCACATTTTCTTTACTGTTGATTGGTATATGTATTAGATTGAAAATTAACATTTCCATCTTTATTATTCTACAAATGAGAAAAAGCAAAATATACCCTTCTTGATATATCTTTTTTGATCAATTCAAAGTGAAAATTCAAACAAGCTAAATTTATGTAAAAGTAGTGAGAATCAAATGTGCATTAAATAACCTTTAAGCGATTCGAATAATAAGCGTGAAAAAAAAACAGATGACAAAAATTAAATTGATAAAGATGTGACAGTAAATCAAAGTTCAGTTCAATGCTACAGGAATAAATCTATCATCAATGGAGTTAACAGAGCGATCAACATATTGACCATTGTCTGGTCAGTGATTCTTGACCAGCCATTAACACGACAGTTTAGGAAATTGACCATTTCGTCAATTTACCAAATAGGATAGCGATATAAATGCTTTGTGGTATCGGAAATAGTTGAAAGTTTAATTTAGCACTTATCCATTGTTGGGTGGTCGCATCGCTTCAGATCAAAGGGATTATTTTCCAATCACCGTGAGATACCTGTAAAATGAGCGTTATTAGTGGAGAGGAGACAGGTGAATAGAGACATTAGGGGACCATCTGTATAGTCACTGTTAATGGGGGAATGTGGAACCACTGACATCGTGGACCTGTGGATGGAAGAGTGGAATTGCGAACAGAACAAGTCTGTAATGTTATGTTATAACCTATAAGACAGAGCGGTATTGTGAAAAATAGGGGATGGAAGGGGTATAAAACTGTTCTGTTGTGTTCTAGGACAAATGGAATCGTGGAGATTTTAAAAGGGGAAATATGAAGAGAAGAGTTCTATACTTCGGTTCTAGTGCAACGGAGCTTGTAAAGGGTAATGGTAAACATATTAGATCTGTATTGGTCCATTATATTGAACCAAGAACTCAAAGAAACGTTTAGAAGTGGCAGAGTGTGACGAAAACGTAGAAGGATGGTTGATAGAATGAATAATGACTGAATAAACGGTTTATACTTAGTAAGAACTTCATCAGTTAATTCAGTTCAAGTATATCGCTGATGTTAGACTAAAATTTAGTCTACGGCATTTTTTTAATTACTGTACTTTTATCCTTATCAATTTATATTTTTCAATACCACCAGTTCCATCAGTTTATCTAGACTTGCTGAATAAGGATCTAGACTTATTAAAGGCTCCTATTTTTATACAGGCATGAAGCATGACTACACTGAGGCAGTTGCAAGGACAATGGGGCAATATCAAAGCCAAAGAAAGACTTCAAAATTTCTTTAGTCAAGTTGAGTTTTGGGTCTGAGAGAGTGTTTCTGACAGGTTCTTTCCATTGTCTTTGTTTCTTTTCGGAACGTGGTTTAAACAATATTTATTCCAAAAGAAAGGATTGGTAAACAGGCTAGCAGCCTATCTTAATACCTTTGCCTTTTTAGAACGTTTAGTAAATCGTCTTTCATTTGATCTATGAAAATAGAACAAATCACTGTCAACACATGCAGACTTATCATTGGTGCCAAGTGTATGATGCCAGTCTCTCTGAAAAGTTCACACCTTCATGTTCTTTCCGGTTCCCTGTACCCGTTCTCTCTTTCCTGGTTCTCTCTTTCCTGGTTCTCTCTTCTCCTTGTTCTCTCTATATATATATGCCTCTGTCGTTCTGTCATTTGTTCTCTGAATATCTCTGAATCAACCTCTGTATTAGTCTGTCACCCAGACCCCTTAATTGTGTAAGCGCCTAGTCAAATCTACAACAAGACTCTGAGCTCAGTTTAAATGAACACATCTCAGAGGCTCCTTTTTATTATATTTCTTCATTTTTTTTAATTTTCACCAAAATTAATTTCAGAGGCTAAATGTTAGACTACCGCATCTAGATCACGCCATCAAGTTAACATGCCCATTTAAACTGAATACCCTATCAAGTATATCGGACACTTTGTATCAATCTGGCCAGACACAGACACCATAGCGAGGAGGACTAAAAGGACCTAACGCCTAGATGATAAAGGGGATTATCAGAGGACACAGTTATCATATCAACAAGGGGCTAGAAGGGGGAGAGCGCGGACGCCCAGGTGGGTTAATCTGGCCGAGGGACGGGAGGAGCATCTGTCACGGTAATTAGCTAACGACGTGAGGCACGCTGATCCAGGTACTCAACGTTGTCCCCCGCTGCTATAACTACTCCCGGGAGGGAAATGGCGACTGGATGCTGGTTTTGTCTTCTCGGTATTGGATGTTCAACCTTCCGTAAAATGGAAAATGAAAAACCCAACGAGCGTACAAGCTTATATTGATTTCAGTGTTTCTACCTGTAGCCGGCAGACTTCAATCAAAGCTACCTGTGTCCACCTGTCCTGGCATTCCCTCCGCTTCAGGTGATTGGGCTAATTCTTACTACCAACATTGTCCTGTGCTGACATTGGTTGACTCTTGGTGTGAGGTATGGAGTGAAGGTAACACGTACTGGGTTGTTATATAGCAACATACTCAGTCAGGTATGTTGTTGTGCAGGTAACAGGCTGTGTTTTCTATACTTATGTAACACTCACGGTTTTGTGGTCAACTTGGTCAGGTGTGATATGAACAGGTAAATCTCCAATGAAAACACAGGTGGAAGCCATACACCTGGGTGTAATACCTGCCTGCTTTAATATCAACCTGGCCATCTACGTACTGACTTAGTAGCAGATAGTTCAGACATAACGCCATGTGTATGCACTGTTGTATTAAGGGTCTACACATTTATGAAAACCATTTATAATATTTGTTCGTGTTTTTTCATGGTTGAAAATAAAGAATGTATTCCATAAATTGTTATTTAAGAAATAGAAGACGAGTTGGCGTGCGTTTTCCTTGAATAAAACATAGCAGGGAGCATAAAACACGCAGGGCGCAGCCCTGAGTATTTTATGCTCCCTGCTATGTTTTATTCTAGGATAAAGCACAACAACGAGTCTTCTTTTTTTTATGAGATGCCAGTTACTCGCTTTTATATAATAAAAAATCCGTGGAGATATTATGTTGTTTGTAAAATCTAAATAAAACTGTAGTCCAGTATGTCATCAGACATTTGGCATTTACCGACCCGTGTCCAGATTGTAGCACCGCAGGGGTAAGACGGTTGAATTGGAGCTAAGAAGGAAGGTGTAAATACAAACAACAACACGTCCAACCGACCATTGTCCGAACTGTAAACACTATTGCAAGACTTGACAAAAGTCGGTAATCCTCAGTTCAACTGTTTGTCAGTGAAATTCTTCCACGTGATCAGTTTCTGATCTGATTCTCGACATATTTCAACTTGACAGGTTGAACAGTCAACAATGCACTTTCTTTGTTGTCGAAGAGAAACTAGGCCTCATATTATTCAGATTTCTCTTGAAAATAGATTTTGAGGGATTCAATATCCAACAAAGTTCACTTTCCGTCTACTTCAAGGGACATTTAGAAGTTAGTTAGATGAATGAGAAACGAGTTACTTCATTAATGTTACTGCGTGTTTGGAAAGCAATTGAAAAATGCTACCATTGTTTGGGTCTTATTTGAACTTCACTTTGGTCAGTTAAAGTCATGTGTTAAAATACAGTTATAAAATGGACTATACTTTCATTACAAAAGCCTATATAACGTCTCATATATATAAATATATAAAATAAGGAAAAACGTTTATAAAATTATAAAATTTAGCTATGCATCCAGAGGCTTCCTTCATTTCTTTCCAAAATATTAATAAATGTTTATTTAATTTACATTTCAGAAACCTGTTCAGTATATATCAAAGCAAACAAGACTCTATCAGAAGAGAACTGTAGCAGTAAAACAGCAAGAAAATACACGGATTTCACTTCCTTTTACAATTTGCATAATGAAATCAACAAAGTTGAGACACGTGTATTTGTAAACTGTTATCTGCAATAGCATTTCAGTCACTAATCTCATTTATACGCGTCTAATTCTATCAACTGACACGCTAGCAAACTATCCCAATGATGGCTACATGGGCAGTACTCCGCCCCTGACATTAATTTTGTTTTGTGAAATCTTCTACTTGATTACCACAGCCAATTAAAGGCAGATTGCCGTCTTCAGGGGGCAAATTGAGGGAATTTCTCCCACATTTGAGAGTTAGTTTGGTGAGATAAGAGCGAGGAACGCTACTTGTCATGACGACTGCTAACGGTCTAATCGACAAGAGATTCTAAGATTTGTGTTGGATAATTGAACAGAAAGCTCGGACCAACCACCGAGCGTCTTGGCGGTAATCTCGCTGATGAGGGGTGATATGGCGTGTTATCGTCTGACCACTCTCTCACGCTGACCATTGGGCAGTGAATATAGTATATACTAGACAAACAGACAGACACACACATATATATATATATATATATATATATATGTTCAACTTTATTCTCCAAATCATAGTGACCCCAAAATTCTCTTGTGAGGAACATAACATTACTAAGATTAAACTGTTTGAGAGGCATTCTAGAAGTTGGTGTGATGAAGAAGACAAATATTTATAGATGATCAACTTCTTTATTAACAATAGCGACGTTTCGGTATAGATCATTATACCGTTATCAAGCATATGAGAGAGATGATAACAAAATATAACCTCTTATTTTTCTTCTTCTTCTTCTATATACAATGTAGGTATTTAAGTCGCCTCCAGTCCACCATTAATACCCTCGAACAAAAGTTATAAAGGGCCTCCTCAAGTCTAGAAAAGTTTGTCAAATCTAATTTTAACTCAGCTCTAGCATTTGCTTGATGGTCCCTTCTATCTAAAAATAAATTATAAAACTACATTTTCAGTATGAGATCTTGATCAAGAACTTCAGTTTAGTCTAGGTTACACCCTGCGTGGGAAGATGGAGGGAACTAAGCAGAGATGTATATATTGTATATCAGTGGGAACCAGAGTCCGAACTGTGAGAAGCTTCCACTGGTTAACTCTTACATCAGCTGTTTATTGACTCGAGGCTCAAGTGGTCAGCTGGCATATGGTCAGGCTGGTCAGTTTCTACTTTCCCACCATGTCTCCCGCCCTGTTTGTTTTACTTTCCATGTTTAAGTGACTAAATGGATCCCGATAATGTAGACGATGTAAATACATTATTTGTCTTCAAACGTTTGTCGTGTTAGGATGGTCGGTTCTGCAACCTGTCCGACTTTGTCAGATTAGAATTACGCGCCGCTTCACAAAGAGGGTTTAAGGAATTTATTTTCTAGATTTAAAGAAAACAAAAGATTGTTAAAGATAACAACAACAAATCGGTTCATCTGAAAATATCTGCCTGGAGGGATGAAGGATCACAGAAGACGTTATGAAAGGTAACACTGCTGTATCCCCAGACATGTAACACGACTTTATCCTTATGGTTTCCTCAGATTGAAGTTCCTTGGGTAATGGCTATCTGAGATGGTTCATACAAATTGTGACATATTTCTTGCACAACGTAAGTGAAAATGTTGTTATTGATATCATACATCACCTGTATAATCACATGTAGTATGAGTATCCCTTCATAAATGTTTTACTCTACATTGCAATTTATATCAATTTAATTTTTACAAATGAATTTCAGAATTGAAATGTAAATGTTTTAAATTAGCTTCGCACTCTGTAATAATTTACGTATTTGGCTTATGATTCGTAAAACTTATTTTAAACGAAATAGGTAGCATATATATAAACTGACTTGCAAAAGAAACGCCACCAGAATACAAAAGGTTATTATTTTTCGAGGAACGAAGCCTACCGATTGAAATTACTTTAAACATGTCTTCTAAATGTAACCTGTACATTCACTGTACGCAAATGCAAGTTTTCGTAGTAATGTTCGAGAAAAATGAACTTATTGGTCAACACTTTCAGATTGTGTACAAAGTTAACCAAATGAAATTCGGGTACAAAACATCAACAGAATGGAGGTTTTGCATTAAACTATACGATTGCAAGCGACGAACATGGCTTTTTAAAGTGCTACAGAAAAAGAGAGAACAATTTGCACCCTGCAGGTTGGAGCGACGCTTAACCAAGTTGCCTAATCATGGATTGCATCAAGTGTACAATAGCCAGACTCGCTAAATTTTACAGACGAACTGACAGCATTGCGTACAAGCCACGGAGTGGAAAACCAAAGTTATCCACTCCGTAGAAAGACTGATCTGCTGACTTGTCACCCATTGAACAACTTTTGCAATTCCAACCTCGGCCATTAACAATAGAGATTTGGCCTTTTCCTCATGTGTCTATTAGCCTTCTTAAGCAATTAAGCTTAAAATATCGTTATTCTATTCAATGTTCTAAAAATCCTGATGATCGAAAACTGGACAATTGACCCTTTACGTCACGTCAATTAATGGTTATTTTTACTGAAATACCCTTCCAATTGTATGTATTTTCGATACATACTATTATAATATGAGTTTAATTGATTTGGGACCAAAAATGTTTTGGTTGCGTTTCTTTTGCAAGTCGGTTTATTACTTTCCCGTTGTTCTCAACTTTAAAACTTTCTCATTTTCAGCCACATTTTCAAGCAGATTCTATCTAAATAAAGCGTACAATATAATTATCGAAGTTTAATTAAGAAATATGCAGTTTGCTATTGCTACCTGTTTGTCTGGAAGGCATGGCATCTGTCACTACCATACTGTTATCATTCCGAGTTTAGCCGGAATTAGCCGAACTGACATTTTAACGAAAGGTTACGTCACCAACATGTCTGGTGATAATGAAAACGAGGCTGATATGAAATGGGTGGGTGGCCTCAAGGAAAGATTTACATCAACATCTGAAATAAGCAATTTGGAATATAATTTTTTAGGTTTTCATTATTAGGATAAACAAAGTAGGAAGTTAATACTAAACGGACTATAGAAACCAGTTACATTCGAAACGATCAACTATTTTTAATGTCGAATGAGATCCTGCAGAATATAATCATCACTCTCAGGTATATAGTCATATGCATGGATATGAAATATTGCAAGTCAAAGAAACTAAGGAATCGTTTGGTTATTTACAAAAAAAAGAACAAATATATATATATATATATATATATATATATATATATATATATATATATATATATATATATATATATATATATATATATATATATATATATATATATATTGTACTAAATTTTCTTCTAGAATACGAACATCAGGACAATCTTTTGTCTAGCAATGTTTCAAGATCCAGAGGGAGTCAGGCAGTCTATTTTGTCTACGTCAATGGGTCAACTGTACATGTATATGTATACAAACACATAGTTCATGTGTACATTCCAACGTTGTGTATTCATATACTAGTGTTACAATTATTCTATGTTTACTATTTCTAATTTTTTTGGTTACAGAAGTTGCCTGTTTGATTAGAGTATATTCACACACGGACTGAGATTTCTAACTGTTTTAATTTTAATAGGATATATGCATTTTTAAAACCATTATGTGTATTTGAAATCTAGCCATACGTTCAATTCACTATGAAACAATAATCGCTGATAAAAGGCAAATTATTAATTCCGCAACTCCTACCTCCTGATGTCAGTTGGGTGTCACATGTTCCTACTTACGGAATTATGTAACTCTATGAGACATTAGCTTTAAACTCAATGTACAAGAGCGTCGATACAATTAAGATGGAAATAATTCTATGATGCTTTGTTCACACTTAGATGGAAATAGAAATCTGTTTTAGCGAGGAACTTTTTAAATTTCCTACACAAGAAAATGTTTCATTTGTTAATGTCTTCCCAAATGTAAACATAGCAAATGGCAACATCTTATGTCATTTAAGTATATTTGTCCTTAATAGCCCTTTGGAGGCTCTTACATTTTTATTATCTTACCATTTGCCAATTTTGTATGTATGAGATGAGAGTATAATAAAACAAATCTCCCTCTCTTTCTCTGTAAACTGCAATTCTAATTTATTTTGAACTGAATGAAAATATTCATTTAAATCCCAATGTGTACAGTAATCCGAAAGACGCCTTATTCTTATGTTATTGGTACACACGTTCACCAGACACAGCATCATACATTCACACATGACAAAAACGTTCGTCCATGTAATTGTCCCTCGGTCTTTGTAACAGAAAACGAAATAACATGACAACATATCAGTCAAAACATATTTTCTATTTCCATATGTGCCATCCTGCTCCCTCATGTTGGTAAGAGTTCCAACATTGCTTCCATTGCGTGGATAGTTGCAGCGACCCTGTCAGAATGACGAATAGTTGGGTATGAAGCGTGCAGTGTTTGGGGTCTGATGTTGCTGCGGACCTTTCTCCCACTGTGTGTGATCCTGTGACTCAATCACATACGCAGTTCCATCTTAGCAAAACCTGTCAATGTTAATATTCAGTGATGACATCCCCTAACCCGCTCCCCCTCCAGACTTAATTCAACCCAGAATGTAGACACGCATCTTACGCCATGACAAGAGCCATCACATCTCGCTGCACGGTAACCGAAACGAGATTACGTAAGGTACTAAGTAGGCAAGATGGCGGCCACTTAGTGAAGGGATGACACACATTCTCAGGACGTGTTCCGTTATGATAAGAGTATCTCGTGGCACGCGCCGCGCATGACATTGATGCCCTGGTCAGTCTGTTATGGACAGGTCATCTCTGGAATCTTGACTTGTCGTCTGCTGGTCAGCCATGAGAGCTTCCAGTGCCGCCATTATCATTGCGCATGCGCACACGAATGCTTCGCCCGAAAGGTCAGATAATTAACTTACGATGGTAAATGAAACACAGGAGACGGTATCGTTGTGTTGAATGACAACATGCACGGGGATTGGACGTCCTAACACGGTTTGAATCAGTTATTAAATACTTTTCTTAAAGTTGAAATGCCACTTCCTGTATATCCTAAACTTGAAATGTGGTTTGATACATTAACTTTATAAATTAGACCAACCTGATGAAGGAGAAATCGTATACTCTGAAACGTCGTTGTGTGCACAATAATAAAAAGTTGTAATCCAGAAAATATTACCTTCTAATTGCTCTTCAAAGACTTACATCAAACTGACGTTCTATAGTAGTATTGTGTCATAATAGCTTTCAAACAAAACGTATAGTAAATAATTTGATAAACCATTCCGAGGAGCTGAAACAGAGGGCCTAAAACATTTTTCGGATCACAGTTACTACAGCTGGAACAATCTTATGTTGAGCGATGATAGTAAGATTTTAATCAAATTGATATGCAAGTGGAAACATTTCCTCTCTATCTAAATCAGTTTCAAAATGATTTCTTTATATACATGTACATCCAATTCTTATGAGTCAGCTGACACCTGATGAATCTACCAGTCGTTCTCGACGATGAGTCGGTTAAAAAGCAAAGTGCCTTGTTTTCCGTGTGAAATAGGTATACATCATACAATAATTTAAACATGCAGTAAATGTAAACTTCAAATTAATTATAAAATGCTAAACATTACAACGATCACAATGAGATGTGTTTAGATCATGAAGAATGACATAAATGTCGGAACACTCATCGCCAAAAGAGTTAGGAATATTTTCCTTTATTCTGTTATGCAATTGTAACTTTTTTCTCACTGAAAATGATCAGAACAGAAACTGTGCCTTTTTTTTAATTATTGAGTATTACTTGTCGTCCAGTTGACTCAATAATTCATTTAATCTCGTCAAATATTTTAACATCATCGGCTGGATGCAAATCATTATTTATATTTTGTTTCAATTAGCTGCTTTCAACCCACTATAGTCGCTACATCCTATGTATTATACTTCGACCTATTTATATCAAATCAAAGCATTATTACCGCGTTGTGTTCGCTTGTCACACAATAAGCTACGATAAAACCAGAGCAATCGATCATAGCTGATTTAGCTTTCAACACGAGCTGACAACAAAGTCCGCTTTAATCACCTTTTGTTTCTGTGTGCATAGGACTTGACAGTCAGAGAAGATAATAGACACCCGGATTGTACATATACATCGCCATCATCTCCAGTCGACAGCACCTACAGGCGCACGTGGCGGAAAGCACGGGAAAAACATGCACGAGCGTGCAAATCGAGCTGCACGTGTCATTCAATCGACTGTCAAGGTATGGACGAGTTGATGTGTATTGACAAGACTCTTCATTGTTAATTGACCAATCAGAGGGCCTGAAATCAGAATTGCGAGACAATGGGGAATAACATAAAGAGAAACATTAGAGACAATCGGTATTGTTTCAGGAATACAATTTTTTTTTTATTTAACTGAGTGTTATTAATATTCTGGTAAATAGTGATAATACTGAGTATTCCAATGACATATATGTTGTTCATGACACTCTGCTAAAAATGAAATCATTAATTGTATAGAATAGCACCATATAAGATCGTTGTCGGACATGTAGATAGAAGATGCATGGCGTGCTATGAAAGTAGACATATATATGCGCAGATCAACTGAATGATGTTCGCTGTTTGATTGAAGTAATCGTGGCAACAGGTCTTCGATCATCGAGTTGCAATTATGCTGTGGGGTTTTTTCTCAGAAAATGTGGATCTTCCCGTCGTAAGTCTGTATTTTGTAATCAGGAATTCGGAAAAGTCTCCAGTCATGAAAAACATTTTGCGTTAAATAAAATAAATATTTCAAATATGATTTTAAGCAAAACTGAAACGTTTTGGTGTCGGATTATGGAGATAAAACCTGTTTCCCATGTTCAGCTTTGAAACATGTATCCATGTTACAGCAAAGCGTTTGAGAAAAATGTGAAGGCATCGGGAAAATTGTGCTTGGTAATTAAAATAAAACCCTTGTTTATGTGTAAGAAAGATTCCTTTTTATTCAAATAATACATGTGCAGTAAGAACGAAAACAAAAGTTAACTATTTTGAGATTGAGTCATTGATATAAAAACTTATTCCATTAATTCTAATACACAAAACGTTACCTTCTTCGGCACACCGGTGTTGTAATATCCGGCACACTACCACATCTTGTTATCTTGATAATGTTTTCCTAATAAGACATTGTTTCAGGAACTATTTGAGCATGTCGGTGGAATTTTTGGTTACAAGGCTAAGTATTTAGTCACGACACGAGAAACTACTAAAAATATTCAGATTGTGATGTTCTTCCAGCGCGAAAGTAAGCTGTTTTCCGAGTTATAAACTTTTCCCATCTGATAGCAGTTGATTGACAGTGTTGTCGAGAGTCACGAAGGATATTTGGTAGTTCCTATAAAACTCATGAAATGTGATTCATTTTATATTTACTTGTGTAGATAACGTCCTGCTGATGTTGATGTCAAAGATTCCCCGATTAACTTTCTTACTTCAAGCGAGTCAGCTGCGCATAATTACAAGACGAAAGGTTGATAAAATCGTGTAACATGATATCAACAATCATTTCCTAATAAAAAAAGGTGGACAGTTTTGTTTAACTGCGAGTCAGGATTTGCGTATTTTATTATGTTATTTTATATGCCATTAAATAACACAACGTGATTAATTTCATCACGCGCTGTCGTTCAACAAATATTTCGATTTAACGGTTGGTCTCCTACACTAAGAACGGTAACTGTTTTTGTAATATCAAACCGGAAATTGACCTCCAAGGTGCGTCCTTTGTGTGCGCGTGGAGCTAGCATTGAATCAACTCTATCCGAGAAAGGTAAACTTGATTAGTGATCACAGGTATCGCGATTTCTAATTCCCAGAGCCGTCACGCACGACTGACTACACCCATCCCACCCGAGGCACCGTCCTAGAATAGAGCAAATCTCACATCATTCATTTCCATTAGCAATATTCATTTGCAAACAGGCATCACCACTAGAAATTATTACCTGATGTCCAATTTACACACGTCAGGTGAAGCGCTTTGAAGTCGCTGTCTACCTTACACACGCTGTTCATTTGTACGCAGGCGTTAATAGCAATCATGTTCGGATCATATCTGTCGCTTTGAAATTATGAAATTTATTGTATCCGATTGATAACGAAGGGAGATAACTCTCAGCGTGCAGTGTATTACGCCGGTAGGGGTCGCTTTAGGCTGAAGCGTGACCTCTTATCACACGTTTTTCTTTCATCATACGTTATCTGGGTAATGGTTTTGCTGTTGCTTCTAACAATCAACACTGCCCCTACTTGTAATGTACTCATTATAAATCATATCGTCTACTTGAACAAGACCTGGCGGTTCCAACAAAGGAAGAAGACGGAGTTAAGAGCAGATCCAGATGAACGTTGCTCGCCACAGCACAACATGGGATAAGCTTATCAAGAAATCAACACCCGGCCGCTTTCTGCTTCGAGAATATTTCCAATGCGTTGTTTCAGCAGACAGGTTTCATCGTAAGACAGAGATAATGGTGTTAGTTTTCTCCATACTAGCCAGAAATAATATTGGGAACAAAGTTAAGGATATTTTTAATTTCAAAATTATGAATAATGATTGGCTGCATTCATTATTTGACGTACTTATAATAAATTAGAAAAAATATCCCGAACTTATTATTTTCTATACATATAATAAGTGAAATACACGTGAAAACGTTGTTTAACTCCAAATTACGAAAACGTTTGTTGAATATAATTTGCCCAAAAAATGTCAATGCAAATAATAATAAAGACGCTTTTAATGGTACCGATATTTATCAAACTATTCAAAGAAAACAGTTTAACTAACCGCTGTTGTAATTTACTTTATTTAAATAACAATGGTATATATAGGAGAACCAGTATGTTCCGTAAACAGCTCAAATCAATAATTGAATACGGTATTAAAATCTACCAAAACATTATTTAGTTTATGAAATAAAGTGTCAATTCAGTTTTAAACGGTTATGCATTTGCCAAACAATGTGATGTGTTTTCTCGAAAAGATAAGTGCTGATCATAATTACACAAAATAAAGGAAATGATTCTTATATATTATTTAGAAACACTTATAGACATCACGTTTTCACTTAAAGATTGTCAAATTGATATCAGCATATGTCTACATCATGTTGTCCCCTTACTGACCCCACCTGTACAGAGTATATCTTGTAGATGTACCAGTAGCTTTCCAACTATGATTTCCAACACACAGCGGAGATTACCTGTGACGTGACATTTTTTTGAAAATACATCATCTTCTTTCCATCTGAGGTATCTTCTGAAAAATCTCTCTATTTTTCTGATCGGAGTAAATTTCCCCAGATTAAGATGATCCCTCGAGGCCAAGGCTTTTTGCATGAAGAGTTTTTTTTAAAATCCTAAATCAGGTATACAAACCCATAGAAATTGGAAGCTATTTGAAACCTTATATCTTGACTTGAGTGCTGTGGTCAAATTTTACAAATGGACGTCGTTCTATAGCGGATGTTTCTGATATATTTCCAGCTAACTTGAGTAAACTTACCAAGCATAGGGTTTCATTTAAAAGGGTCTTAATGGAGCTATCCCATTTCATGTGTTAAAATTACGGCATCGGAGATAATGGCGGCATGCCGTACTGCCACAAACCGGAAGTATCCGCTAACGCTTTCATTAATGACGTCACGTGACGTCTCCGTACCGCTCACGTTATTGATACGCTTTTAAGGAAATACTATCATTACCTTGCACATTTCCGCGGACCATCATCAATGTGACTAAAATAAATCAATTTTCAGTCATTTCTGGTAAAAACGTTATAAATTTTATGAAATTTCAACCAAATAGCGAACTATGTTTAAATCTATTTTTATGTATCGTGTTAATAATCTTAAGATTTTGAAATGATTTATCGTAAAATAACTTGACACTATGAAAAAGTTATTTTTGTCATAAGTGATTTTTAAAAATATAATCATGAAGCTTGGCGAATAATATATTTTCTTTTACGAGTTAAATGATTTATGCATTTCTAACGTAACGTTATATTAACGTCAAATCGGTGAACACATCGCTGAACGAACCCGAAGGTTAGACTTCAAAATCACATGCTGCCATAACTTCCATATTTCCCCTCCAAGCATAAAGATATAAAGATGGGAGCGGATGTGAATGTCTTCTTCTAAAAGCCTGCTCGCCACTAATGTGTTCGGCACATCTTCTCTTAATGTTGGTATTTTACATTAAGACTGATCGATCCAAACTCCCATATTCTGAGATCTTTATGACAACGTCGCCATCGAGTATAGCGGCCATTAACGTCGTTCTAGCGGGAACCTCTGTGTCTCCTCATCGAACTCTCGTCTCCAGTCTCGCGCTACGACGCCGCTATGTTCACGTCTCACAGGGTATCATACTTGGTACTTTGATGGATCGTATAATAACTGTCTAATGGCATACATAGGCAAACACAATGCTCTGGATTACAGTTTCTTTATTGTGACCATACACGACGTTTCTGAGTATTGGTTTTTTCATCAGGTGGATGATGTGTGTGTATACATGCTTCATCGGGTGAATTCCAAAACATTGTCTATGTTTGCAATAAAGATGTTGTTATCCAGAAAATCCGTAAGTCAGTTAATTTATATCGTTGGATCTGACATCGTTATGAACAAGGATACTACGTGTACAGCTTGTATTTGTTGGAGTATGCTATTCTAACGAAAGTTCTAGAGTTTTGTTGTTGTTGTTGTTGAAAAGTCAATAAAGATACTGTCTTGTACCTTATAAAATATAACATTCAAATATACACAGGACAGCATCTCTGATAAGCCTGATATTCAATCATCTCATCGAACTCTTGTCTTCAGTCCCGGGCCCATGTCTGGTATCTGGAATCACAGGGGGTAAGCCCTGTCCATGCTGTAAACCGGAAGTTGACAGTAGTCAGCAACCATTTTCTCGACAGACAGTAGTTTTTCAACTGAGTTAGGTCCCGAAAGTGGTCAGTTTTGAATGTTTTCCATTGAATGATGTTAGTAATATCAACTTGTTTCAACATAAGATTTTCAAGGGGTGTATGTGGTCACAGAAGTTTATTTTGGGATAAAAGTTATGAATCGGGGTGGTCATTTGACCTAAGAATATCTTATTTATGGGATCTCATGGTACATTTCTTAAAGCATGATTTTTCAAGAAGAGAAAACGTTGATACATTGTGTTGAGTTTAGGTCCTTCGGTTAAGAACTTACATTTTATATCTTATATTGACGTTGTGTAACTGTCTAAGGTCCACGAAACTGATTTTTTTTCTAAGAATTAAATCATTCTGTCTTTCAAAATTATAAAGCACAACGCTGGCGATATGTAACCACGATTCCTTTGACCTCATTATTCTCGTGTTCGGGGGTAACAGTTTACGATGTTATTATGCTAAGTATTCTTGTTGTTTAACTTGGAGCACATTGTATGTTACTCCGTTTCCAGGGCACTGTAACTGTCCGCATTGTCCAGTCCTGTGATTACAGACAGGAACTATCAGGATGATATGCTCACCCTGGACGTCTGGTCTCCTCGCTGTCGCTCAGTGGTTCATTCACACGGTGGTCTTACTGAACTTGCCGTTTTATGTCCTTAGAATTTTTTTAATATGGGCTGTTCTTTCCCCGCACTCTACGTTATAAGAACACCACGTCATAGACGAAACATGACGTCATAGCATTGTTCATGGCGTCATGTCACTATGGCAAGGTGATAATTTGTCCAAGGGCATCGTATAAAATATGAACACGCATTTGAATTTCCATCGTAGGCAAGAAACCTCTATATGAACAGTTGTCCTCATTAACATTACCTCGTTAAGTGGTATGATCATTAGAGTTGGATACAGAATACCCCTTCAACTCTACAGTTTAGTTCTAAAGTAATTAATTTGTGCATGGTCTCATGTCGGTCAACATCGTGATTATGCTTGGATACAAAATGTCTACAGAAAGTTTAAACCCATTTGGTTAAATTTGGATTGATTAAACGCATAAACACAGATGAAAATGTTGTCATTCCTTGATACTGCACAAAGCCTTGTGAAATATTGAAACTTTTCCAGTAAATGTTGGTTCAACTATAGCATTTCCCCATAACACAGTGTTTGACTTTTCACATTTAAAAGTTTCCTTCAATAATGCCTGATGATTACGGGTGGGTAGATTCTAGCACGTGACACGAGTAACACCCGATGAAAGTGCTGACACCCTCCATCTACCCGAGTACCCGTACACAATGAGCGCGTTAACTTCTTGTCAACCCGTCCTTTAAGCAAACGACAAGTCTTTGAACGAGCACATCTGCTCGCGACACAGGCGGATTAATCCGCGACACTTTGCTCAACTATATTTGTCAACAGTCGTCAAGGTAAAGTAGACCCGATGTCGAAGATCCACGATTTGTCAGTGCGTAGTGTCTCAAGAGGCTGAGTCGAGTTTGAACGCTCGACTTTGACTGGCACTATTTGCACATTTGGCGACGTAGGTCCTTCAACAGCGCTGACAATGAAGCAGCGTGTTGTGGCTAGGATTTGTTTAATAGAGAGGAGGATTTCACCCTGTGCTGGCCATGTACAACTTCATAGACATATTTCGGAAGCCTCTTGACTCCCAGGCAACGCCATTACGAGGCTTGTAACGCCAGTCGTCTCGGGCACGACAGCGGACTACGTTGTGTTAATGGCGGACGGTAGACGGCGGATGGTTTGGCGCCAGGCAAGAGTAAACAGGGTGGATTACAGCGCAAGCGGGCGAGAGACGGTGGAAATGGTCCTGTTACCACGGAGACCACTGGAGGCATGATACACAATTGCAGTCTGTTTAGAAAACTGAGAATGCAAAACAAACATATGTAGAAAATGCTCACTGATATTATGACTTCTGTTTATCTTAGCAGGCAAACAAGGCATGTAAACCACATAAAAGGAGATGAAGGTATGCTATTGTTTAAACCGACTCTCAATACAGAGAGCTTGCTATCTCCGTCAGGGCTGATTCTTATCTTGAGGACATCTGTCCAACAAGTGTATGAAATCGCAATCAGGTGACAATCCTAGATCTCTCCAACTCTCGTCATTTCTCGTGAACGAGGTGGATTGGGAACATGGGCCAGCGAGACTCCACTGGATTAGGTAAGGGGTCTCGGCGCCACGATACCATACCCGCTCTGGTATTAATTGTCATATATCCAGGGACACAAAGATTATCTACTTTATATCTTGAAACAAAAGGATTAAAGGATGATCCCTGGATTACGTGGTGTATGTAAAGAGCAGAAGTTAGTGAAGTAAGGGTAGATGACTGACTACAGCGATGACAGGGGGACATAGATCACCACCTTGACTGACGCAATGTCCACTCTACATAGCTTACTTAGACTCGCCGATTGGCTCAAATACACTGAAAATTGTTAAATTAAAAAATATACGACATTTCCTTTGGTAACACTTGGTTTCCAAAGAGAAAAGGTGTCAAATCTAGATAGAGATCAAAGATAGAGGCCAGATTTAGAAACGTTTTAGTTATAAAAAAAACTCTGAGAAGAGAACATTGGAAAATGACTTTGTAAAATTGGGAGAATCCTGAAAACTCATTTTTATTTCAAAACGTTATTTTGGAGGATCGAGGGGGACATAAAATACAGAAAGGTCATATATGCCAAAGTTGTAGTATATAGTGTTATATTTATTAAGATATATAGATTCAACTAACGTGAGATTTAATGCAAAATACTGAAGATGATATACATGTAATAGAGAAAACCATTCCAGCAACCATATGTCGTTTATTCAAGTGTCACTTATTTTAGTGTACATTGTCAGGGAATATTTATAAGATATGTGACATATAAAGTAAGGAGTACTTATCCAAATTTTAAAAATGCACACTCAATGGAAAAGGCACATATAAATACAAGCAGAGACCATAACATAATTGATATTATGGTCTCTGATACAAGGTTGCGTATTTTAGAATAAATTTACAACACACAAAAACAACACATCACTTTCGTTGAATATTAATATTGTGTATATCTAGCACTTACACTACAAGTTTGGCATTTTAATTCTTTTAGATCTTGGAAAAGGTTACATTTTACGTTTTGAAATAAAACAAATTATTCCATTTATTTTTTATACCCTGTCTATTTTGTGAAACTAACGTTAAGTTTGTATCTTTAAAAAAATATTTACCATTTCTGGTTGCTATTTTCCTGTAATACACTTGCATACATATCTAACTCCAACCACATAAGAATAGATTAGGGGACTGAGGGACAGTCTAGATTGTTGCCTCTTACCTTGCATGATACAACACACGAAGTCAGTTTTACTTTGTAATTCATCAAACTGTACTATACACTATACCATGAACAATAATTAAATAGTAATGTTGAATATTAACCCTATTTTCACTGTTGTTTCCCTTATTGTGAAATAATAGTTTTAAACATGAACGAAAACTTATAATTCTCTTTTTAAAAGAAACTTACAAAGTTAAGGAAAGTAGGCCAGCACTTTGACTGTGTATTGAATTTGATAATAATCCTGTGTTATTTTTCATGTTAAGCGAGTCTAACTTCTTAAATTGCAAGTCTAAAAATCCAAAGAAGGCAATAATTGATGTTTTGTGAAAACAAACAATGAAAACGGTATCGCAGTCTGTAAAGTGATGGTCGATATAAGATGCAAAAACAAAATTCAGATTTTGATTATTAAAAAGATGACCATTCTCAATGTTCAAAAATTGATGAAATAGACTTACACGATCTTACAGACCTTGAAGCTTGCAGTTTTATTAATTACAGTCAAATAACTTCGGATTTTTGCAGTTCTTAATTAAAGATGAGCAGAGTCAAATCTAAATACCTTCATTGTAAGTGTCGATGTATGTGATCTCATAATGTAGATTTTCAGAAATAAAATTGGACTCATGCATGTTATTCTCAATGAAGAGGAAACTGACAGCTGAAAGTCCCAAACGTTCCTACCCAACGTCCAAATGTTATTGCAAGCGCTTTGTGGTGGCCACATATTTTAGCGGTTGACGAGGTGCTAACTACCTAGTGTTTACCTCCCTTATCTAATCTCGCGAGATTTCATCGAGCTAATTGACCCGATTACGTCATCAAGTGCTTCTACGTCAGACAGAGAGAAAACCCAGATCCTTAGGGGAGGGTTATCATTGGGTTAACTGTAAACATGGTCGGTGATCAGTTACACAGAGGTATTATGAACCTTTGATACATACCGCCGTGTTGAGACAATGTGCACGTGAGTGTTTCACGTCTTACAGGTATGGATGCACGTACAAGATCGTGGTCCTAGATCGTAGGCTTTAATATGTACAATACGGGTGTCAATTTATTTACAATATGTACAAAACCGTCCCAGAGAGAGATGGACAGAGACAAGAAAAGTAAAGGCATTGGTGTTTTGTTCATTTACCTCTTGCGTCTTACATTTTACATCTTAAATCGTTCCATCTGATATTTATTGAACATTGGACGTTCGCTTATATTTAGTTTGTCTTACTCTATAGCTACGAAGGTGAATATTTATGTTCCTATCATCGTTAAAAACTTGAAAATGATCCGTATATATGCACTTTTTTGCAACTTTCCCTCGTAAATCGGCCAATTTTAATCAGACTGATATTTTCTCAATACTGAAGGACCCATTGCTAAAAACTGGTTAGAATCTCCAATCACTCTTAACATTTGACTTGAGTACTATACTGACAAGTTGCCAATCCGTATGTTAATCGATTCTATTCTTTAAAACAAACAGTTATTCATTTTCTGGAGAACCACTTATTTATTGTGAAAAAGACAGAACGTTTCTACAGAACGTTTCTACTGACATGTTCTGGAGAACCACTTATTTATTGTGAAAAAGACAGAACGTTTCTACGGACATGCTCATTCCTTCGAAACGTCAAGTCTTCAAAACAAAGAAGTTGTTATCAGAAGTCTTTCTGTCTTTAAGATTTCTCTTTTAATGTCCCCCAACGACATTTTCAGTTCACCTTTGTTCCAAAATATTTCGTAACATTATTTTAATTTCTAATCTTACAAAGGATACTTTTAAATGGTCATCAACGATTGAAAAGATGTCATTTGTTTGCAAATGTATCCAGTTCCATATTTTCAGAGTCATACTCAAAAACCTTTCAATGAAGTCCTTATCAGATTTCAAAATCAACCATAATCCTCTCAAGTCAAAAACTGAGAAAAAAATACAAAATAACCTTGTCATATTGTCAAACCACGTGACTATATTTCCCTGAATAATTGAGTTATCACCCATCAAGGCTCAACATACGATCCCATATCAGATCGCAGAGATTAACCAAATCTTCACAATGGAGAGTATCAACATATAAGTTCCCGTGCAAGTAACGTACGTTTTATATTGTACGCCGTGTCATGGCGTGACAAAGCAGCGCCCGCCTTCCATTGTTCCACAACTCTGCGCGTGTCAACATCCACTGTAAATAACAGGTACGGTACGCAACTATCTGACTTTCGGGGGCGAAAAGATGAACCCGACGTTCTACCGTACAATTTGCCTCAGTCAGCACTAATTAAGTTTAATCTTTCACGGAAGACCGTTGTAGTCGACTGGATGGACCACAAAGAACAAGGTTACTTTTGCCTACCGACCGAGGCGCTGTGCTGTGCTGCCTTCTCCAGGCAACAATAAGCTTAATCGTGTTTCATCAACACTCGGCAGGGGGCGCTTTCTGCTACAGTAAGAAGATGGAGGACCCACTCGGGTAATTTGCCACCCCGAAACGCCCTCTATGGGGCAGCTGTCAACACTGCGCGTGCTCGTAACGCGATACCCCTGTTCTTTTCTATCCTTTGGTTGAATAGCCCCCTAAACAGTCCCCTTCTCCACATTATTACTGTTATTATGCCTAATTATCAGCATAGCGCGAGCCTTTAACCCCACCCTTCCCTACTGAAGCAAGGGGAGCTTTTCCGCCCCCTTCTATTCCATGGACAATTGGAGTCGGATCGTCGCCTGTAACGTCGCCTTGACGTGACGTTTCAAGGCGAGGGTAAGAATCAGGATTTAAAGATCTTATGAAGATTACATTCTAATGACATGTGACTTAATGTTGACATATTACGAGTCAAGTTGAGACTAGGGAGGTAGCACACATACGACCATAAACCTATAACTATCAGGAATTAGTTTAAATTGATGGCATCATTGGATTCTTTCAATAAATGTTACAGACCTGCCTTCCGACTTCAAAATGACCAAGCTCCAAGGTCAATGTTTAAATCGAACCTCACATCTTCCTGTCGAAGTTATCAGACTATTTCTTCTACTACTGATTAAATCTAAAATGTAATAGTGTTTCTTTGTATAATCTGTGAACCCACGAGATGCAGGCTAAGCAGCGAATATGCAAGGTCATGTTTCAAGACTCCAAAGATGAAGGATTAATTTAACTTTAAGAAGACCAAGTCAGAAAATTGTCTTTCAACGGATGTGGCCTGTCGGCTCGTCTTGGCGTTATTCCTCATTGTTTGGTGAGGGAAATCCCCCTTCCCGCCCTCGCTTCAAATTAATGTGGAAGCATGGAATCCATCTTCTTATCTGATCGGGCTACAAGGACCTTCTTTGGCGAAACTGGCAAATTGGCACTGTGCTCAGTAAATTAATTTAAGAGACAATACAGCCGCTACAATAATCATTGAGTGAAAGACTATTTAATTACTGGTCGAAAACAGGAGCAATCCGATACACCATATTAGACCAATCTCTGAAGGGATCAGGACCGGGGCAGCAACTATGTTAACATCTGGCTAATACCTCGTCAGCGCCGCCATCTGAGCGCGGGAAAATCCCCCTGTCGTCTGCTTCAACTAAACCCGATTGACCTGTCTCTGGAAGACTGGAACAAGATTTCGATTGAACGAAATTCGAAGCTGTGCTGTCTTGGACAGGGTAACTTCCATCAGTTCCAGCCTTTGAAGGACATTTCGAAGTTGCATACGTAAGAACAGGTAGTTTCTCATTAAAGATGTTGTTATCCAGAAAATCTTCTTGTTCTTCCACCAGTTCCTATTTTGACTGGTCTACACATGGTGATCGCAGACGAAACATCCGATCTGAATTCGATCAGTTTGTTCAAATCGTCTTTGAGCCAATGGACCAAAGTAAATAGGAAAGAAATAAAACAAATGTCTACACATATTTGAATGAGCATGTAGACGAACAAGATATTTCGACCACAGTTGATATATCGCCTTTGGGTTCCGATGTTATTGGAAGAACATTATGTAAATGTCTCAGTGGATCGTTACAACTCGCAAGACATGATGCAAGGCATGATACAACCGACCAACCAACAAGACAGGGTTACATCCTACACTTAAACCGCACAGTTTCACTTATAATCAAACACAATTCAATCAGAGGCAAGGGTACCAAGTAGAGGTATGATCAAACCACACCATATAAGTAACGTGTGATAATACCAGCTGTAGTCATAATAAAGATAAATACTTCAATAACATTTCAAGATATGCAAACGACTAAATAGAAATGTCGAACTAACAACGAAATAAGCAAATACCCAAGAGGAAGCCTTTATACAAATAGAGGCTCGAAAATAACCAAGAAAGGCACGCAAATGACCAAAAGGGGCATTCAAGTAACAAAATATCTTCAATGTCCTCCTCACACGGATTTGAATCTGGTTGTCCAGGCGAGACGAAAGTCTTACATCAGAAGGGAGGAGAAGAGGTTCCTAAACACAATGCTCTTACATCACCCCGTGTCCAGTTGTGTGAACAGGAATTGAACCTTCTTGAACAAACAGGCTCTATTCAGTAAATCTGCTGAGAAGTGTTCCTAGTCCGGTGACAAGTGTGGCAGAGTGTTGGTCCAGCTCAGGACAAATTGGTGCATGCTGTAATCTCTTCTGGTCTCATGAAAGACGTATCTTGGTCTGACAGGTGAACGCCTGGTTACGTGGTCTCACACCGGCCCTGGAACAATATTGGTTATAGTGACACGTACGGTACAATGTCTTATGTATTGGGGACTTTATGTACATACTTCTTAGTGTACATATATGAACATTGTGTTTTGGCAGCCATTGACTACAGAAAAAGTCAAAAGGATACCATGGGTGTTTGTAGGGAATTGGAGCATCTCAAAGTTCGTCATTTGAGTTGTTTAGTGTCTGTCCATTGACAAATTAGTACTGTTGAGTTGTTTGATGATGTCACCTCCATGAATAGACTGATTCCAGTTTAACGACACGGATTACAACATATATGTCAATGTTTGGAAAGTTATGTATGTTATTCGATCGGAATATATGCCTTGGTTTGACGGGCAATGGCAACAAAAATGTTTGGTTTTCTCAAAAAAATGGTTATATTGCAATATAATGGCTTGACTCTAGAATGTACTTCGATGGTTGATGTTCATGTTGGCCCACGAAATAAAAACAAACTCTTTTTTTTCACAAGACGGATACCCATAACAATACAACTCTCATTGCATGCTTGAGGAAGGGTTCGTTAATACACAGGGACAGAGAGTTCTAAATACACCATGTGCACTGCTTGATCAGTTTTCATTAACTGTCCTGTTATAATAAAAATATATTTTCTGGATAACAAATTCTATAAAGTGTATAGACATACGACGTTTTAGAGTATGTACTCACTCCTTCATTGTTTATTTGTTTTGAAAAGCAAGAATTTTCGTAAGTCAAAAATCATTGATGCAATTATAACAGCAGTGTGCCTATATATGTTAACACGTTAACAACATCAGCGCGAACAGTAACCATTAACCAGATAATAATGGTGTTATACAAGGAAAGTCTACAGCTGAAGGGTTCTATATTGATATATTGAGCAATAATGGTCTAATGTTTCAGCACCTTCTGCCCTTTATTCAGTGTGCGAAGCGTGTATTAATCAGATTCAGAGTAGGGTTAGGGCCGATCTGATTATGACGAGGATGCGATACTATCTCAGCCATCTGTCGGCAGGAAATGTAGGCCTGTGGGCGATTATCTTCTCCTCGTTCACACAAACCACTACGGTAGGTGTCGCTCTATGCATCCCATCCTTCGAGATGCACAAGTTAGAAATTTTGTTTCGAAAGTTGAGGTTACCCGGACAAACATTTCAGTAATCGTAATGGCGGCACCTAAGGGGAGATAATCTCCCCGGCGACGAGATGTTAACGGAAGTTGGCCCCAATGAGGAGATTTGCATCCGCATCACGTACACTATCAGTGATTGTCATCATCCTTATTCAAACACACGCCCGGCGATGTTATCTCAACATGGTAACGCAACACCAGATACCGTTGTGCACGCGGGTACCTCAAGTGTAAGCTCAGTGAATCTGTAACTTTGTTTGTGCACAGATTGTTCGAGCTTCGAAACAGGTGTTAAAATATTACATGGACGCGAAAATTGAGGACTTTGCTAATTCCCAGAATAAAGCTGGATTGAAAGCATCACCTTGCCGTACCCTTAAGATTTGGTGACTGAGCTGAAAATCTGATATTACAGGTCAATGTAAATATCTCTCGACACTGTGGTCCATTAAATTTAGTTTAGCTAATACGCTAATCTTTAACTCGATATTTTGTCAGCACACGAGATGAGAACAAACAAAGCGGCATGACCGGCAATCCCAGTTGTTTGATCTAAGAGAACCTCTGTCGTGTTACTAGAGGCTAAAAGTGACCACATGCAAACTTGCGCTTATATAGAGAGTCAGATTTCAGTTGTATTGTCAGGGGTGTGTCCTCCGTTTGCAATTCATACCTGTAACTCATAAACTACTATTATTTCAACATTCTTCAACAGCTATGTTTTCGCAACGTTCGAATGCATCAGGTTGCACTGACGAGGCGGTTGAGAAGGTTTGAATTATGAATGAGAGCATAATATCATGCAGGCAGTGACTCAGACAAAGAGGCAACTGCATAAACTTCATTAAAAACATTTCAATACACGAAATTCTGTAATAGAATACGGGATATATTCATTTTAACGAAGAATGAAGAATGGTATGACCGTTATTTTGAATCGGTGCGGATACTTGTATTTACTAACCGTTCGTATTTGAGTTATAGCATAAGGATAACGGGAGATTTTAAGTTATGTTTAAAAGAATAAAGTCAATACAACCTCTTTCTTAGCTGAAAAGTAGAATTAACATTACTCATTTGCGCAAATATGAAAGACAATGACAGGCACGTGTATTGAAATGCCTGATTTAGCTAATTGATTTGATTCATACTAAATGAATCACAATGGTCTGAACATCGATTCAGCTTCAGAGATGCTGGAAGAGCTTCAGCAGCAGAGGAAATATCGCCTCGAAATATATGTCCAGATAAAA
Organism: Gibbula magus; assembly: GCA_936450465.1. Lineage (NCBI taxonomy): Eukaryota > Metazoa > Mollusca > Gastropoda > Trochida > Trochidae > Gibbula > Gibbula magus. The sequence continues at coordinate 15,373,846 of OW388289.1, forward strand.
GAAAAAAAGCCATTGTGTCTACATTGCTCTGCTTGAGACTTGGTCCTCTCAGCTCCCGCTCATATATCAATAAGTTGTCTTAGTTGGATCTCCGTCACCTCGTTCTGAGTGCCTCCAACGAGATGTTTGCTTCGCTCGCCGACATTATCCGATTGCCAAGCTCGTGCCGAGTTCGTGACGCGCCAAAATTAGCATGTCTTGTTCCCGCAGCACGGCAGGAAACGAACTTCCGGTATTGCTATGGTGATTTCTTCCAAACCTGGCAGACGTCAATTTGAGTCTTATGCTCACTGTTCCTCGCCAGAGCGTAAAATTTCCCGCTCTTTTGTTCTTCACTGCTGATTCCGTCTTGTCGTCTGCTTTCTATGGAGACTGAGAAAAGATGGAACCGAGTCGGGACACCCAGCGACAAACAGTTCAGCTCTCTCAAACATCTCAATGCTGCTAACGAGTCTACTGACCCCTACACCGGAAGTGAACCTAGAGAGATCCAAGATGGCTGACAACACATCCCGTCTGCTAATTGATCGGGTTTGCCTTTGACCACATTTGCTTAATTAACGTTTTCAAAATATTCACAAAACATATGAATGGTGGACTGAATTTCATTGAATGGAATCAAGTGACCTTGGCCTTTGAAGCGCAAATGAAGGGAAAAGATGCAGAACTGCAGCAATAGTACTGAGCGCAAACAGGATATATATACGTTTGTATAATGAACAGTATACATTTATATAATTGATAATAAAACAGTTATGGTGAAATCCACAGTTACTACTTACTTATCAACTGTTGGCACCTGGTTAGCGCAAACAACAGATCTCTATGCTCAGTGGCTTTCTGTGTGTGCAATGTATGTCATCTTGCAGTGGCGGATCCTGAGGAGGGGTTTAGGGGGTTCGTAATTCCTGGGTCCGACACTCTCTTGTATGCGACTCGTTGTACAGAGAACCATACCATAGCTAGTAGACCTACCAATGGGTTTGAAGAACTATACAGAATATAAATGAGAAATTTACAAATTTATTTTCAGACAGTTTATGCTTTATTGGACACGTTTACTTGACTATTTTTCACCTTGAACCAAATTCCTTTTACTGAGGTCAAGTATTTGACAATTTGTTCGATCAAACAACATTTAAATAATAATTCGGAACAGAAACCAATAGAATAGAATAGTGTCTGTACCTGTACACCAGTTTCGAATTATCAGTTTTAGATATATGTGATGTATAAGGAGGAAGGTATCAAAAACACGAACAGAGTTGTAATGGTAAACATTTTGAAATTTGATTGTCGAGATGTAAATCCTTTTGTATTTATAATCTCACTCACACTAGCTCACGAACTAGATTCCCTTTAAAAGACAGAAAACTTTTAACAAACTATGAAATGAGTTCTTCATTAGAAAAACCAATAACCCATTTTGGACAAGGCAGCGATGCAAAGATTCTCAGAACGATTATTGCCAACCAAAATACGCATTGCATCTCTGGCTAATTAAGCGAGGAGCCGTTGATAGGTTTCATTACGTCCAATAAAACTTAGATTCACAAATGGATCTCCATTTATTTTTTTCAGGAGAGTGTTTCGCCGAGGAATACCAATAAACAGTTTGGTTCAGCGATTCGGAATTAAAGCCAAGAACCGAGAGTGCACAAAGGGGCACCTTTCCCCGACCCCCTAATGGACGTGTCAGAACGCTGAACGTAAGGGGATGAAATGGCATGTGGGGAGGGGCTGTCTAACGCAGGGGGGAGAGGATCGTCATTGTCTCTACGTCTTAAAAGCATCTTCAAGCAAGCTTAATGCGTGTATAATGCGATGTAGGCTGCTTATTAGAACGTAGAGGCCCCCGATTCGCTCTAACAGGCTGTCATATCAGTGGAGAATTGCAATTCGCTTTCAGAATGGCTAGGACCGAATGGACTATTTAATTCTGGATTAGATTAAGCAGAAATATGGTGAAACCTTCTCTGCATTATGGAGAGGAGATGGAATGAGCTTTGAAACAAATGCAATTGTGGGTTGGAATGGGTCTGCTGGGGATGATAGATAGGGTGACACTTGTTGGTTATGACCCCCGCTTGTTCCTGAGAACTACAAATCACGTCCCAACCGTAGTAAAGCTGCTGGCTCGTAACAGGACTCATCTACTCAGGGAGCTATCCACTTCAACAACCCGCCAGATGTACGTAGGTTTCTTCCAATAGCACGGGGGATATTTGTTGCTGCAATCTACATGTATAGCTTACGCTCTATATCTTAATTAACCATTTGTGTCGAAAGGTTCGCCAATAGTGACGAAACTTATGAATTTTTTTATTTATTTATCAAATTCAATCAAGGTCAAAAATATTATTCATATCGAAACAAATGTCTCGGTGATGTTGAAAAACACAAATGTACTTATTTTTTTTATTCAACTGATGAAACCATATATAACTAAACTTAAAGGTAATTCTATATGTATCTAGTAATTTTCATGTAATGTTCATTTGCCCAGTGTTTCATAATGACTGTCAATGTTTCACTGTAGAACCTTCATCACAATCATCACGTTTCATATACTAAGACGCATTGCATAGCGTATTGTTTGTAATCTCTTGTATATATTTAATCCATTGTATTGACTGTCTCTCCTTAACCACAACAACAACTACATACATGTAGCTGGACGAACAGCTAACCTGACAGGCACAGCTAGAAGAGAATTAAAGCACCAGTGTTTAAACACCTGAGGAGCATGTTCATAACGAGGACAATGAACACATCAAATGTCCCTGGTGATGAACTCGGATCAAAGACCCCTGAAAGCTGGTGTGTTATCACAGTCTCAGGTAACATGCACAGGTAGACAAGCTGCGCACGTGCCGCGCCAAACGTGACAATGTCAACTTTCCTAGGGTAAGACGGTCACGTTCTGACCACGAGATGAGAACGAGAGATGGAATAAGCACGAGTCGAGGTTCGGACGATACCATCAGTTTTGCAGAGGAGACCTGAGACTCTCTTCAAGTCTCTCTAACAATTAATAATCATCTACCGTATTCATCTGTTTACGTCTTATGTTCCTAAAAAGTAACCTAGTCTTGCTCATGATAAATGCCAACAATCTTCAGGTATGTGATAATTTGTGTCCTGAGAAAATAGGGCCAATGTCATGCGACGAAAAGGGTTTTTCACAAATGGTATTATATATATCATTTCAAAGTAAGTCTACCTTTCTACCAAGAGCTGATGTTAGACGAATGACAAAGGCACATAGATCCAGAAATGACCTGATCCCTGTCCTGGAGAGCCGTTGATGTTCAGATGGTCGATTGGGTGATCAAAGGGCTTGATGAGGGAGGTTCGTGATCGAATCTGCAGTGGTAGATATCAACTGGCCCTCGCGACATCTGTCCCAACAGTCTACAGAGGAGTTCGATATTGGAAAGAGAAGTAACCAAACAATATCAATATTGAATGGGGTACCGGTGTTGTCAGAAACACCTATACGTGACTTTAAGTCCTGAATCACAATTTTATTTGGAATTGAGGGGCATCTGGAATGTAGCCCCCCCCCCCCCCCCCCCCCCCCCTTTTTTTTTTTTACGAAAATGGTGCATGTAAAATTGATGGACCCGTAGGCGGACAACCCTTCAATATTAAAATTCATTGGTTCGCCTCTATATAGTACGAGAATTCTACAAGCCTAATAAAAGGAAATGTAATTGGTACGAGTGAAACTCGGCAAGTTTGTAATATTGCATAGACTAAAGCTTAGTATGTGTTGTAAGTATTAGAGAAATGATCATCGATATGTGTCATTTACATCGTTCAAATGATCTTTATGTACTGTTCTGTTCTGCACAAGCTTGCTCAATAACCCCACATCCTCGTTTTGACATATGTTAGGACTGCACTAAGTGGGAAGTCGATCAGGGGTGTTTTATGTTGCATACAATCTGAGGGTATCGTCGAGTCTGCGTATTTAAATCTTTCATCAATAACATCCAATAGCATCAGATCTCTGTTTTATGGCATGATACATAAATACACCAAGGCATGGGTATACATCGAATTTTGTTTTTAAATATCTCACTCGTATCTTCGCTTTAACACTCATTTTCGATATTCTTCCAACCCATGTAAAACTGCTGATAGAGTTTTAGTCTGTCATCCAATTCCTAGAGCAAAACATTCAATTGACGACCAACCCAGTCTAGAAAATTATAGCAAGTCTAGATTACTTAGCTCTAGGAAATTAAGGCATCTTTAGGGCTCCATTTGGTATAACTATTTGAATTGTTTGTAAAATGCTGCTGGTAAGAAAAAAATATTTCTGAGACTAAATGTTAGTCTAATACAGTTTGTGTTATCACTATCGCGTATTGTTGTCAGTTCATTTCATTCGTAAGATGTTAAACACATTTGCGTTTTGTCTGGAGAAGTCAGACTTGGATCGTTATGAAGAAACTTAGGCTGTGTCCGATGTTTACGAATAAAACTATAGTTGAATGAATTAGTTTTCTCTGCAAAGATGAGTCTCCTTTGAAAATAGTCAGTTACTGGATTCTGTTGTTAGACGTATCTCGTTAACTGTAGGCATCAGACACCTTATTTATACACTATTTATCTCCAGGAAGTGGGCAAGAGATGTGTGAACGCTCTGCAGAGGACCAATGCAGACCGGAGACATATTATATCTACCTATTGTTCAGTAATGTACTGGGAATCGCTACACTGGCAATCTGAACAGGACTTCAGCAGTTTGGACATTGTCCAATGACTCGTCGGTCTCCATACAATACAGTATCTGTCATTAAGTCTCCAGTATTGTGAAGTCCAGACTAGTATATGTACGGGACTGAATTATTTTCAACAGTGTCGAACGACATGTTAATCGTATTCGTTCTAAATTACTATCTATGCATATATGTTGTAACGAGTCATCGTGTATCTCTTGTAACTGGTCTAAAGAATTACGTCGTTTCTACAGTATGCTTCTTTTATTGAATATGTATACAGAGGAAATTATATGGTTTATAGATTGTACTGGAATCTGGTTGAATACCTTCGGTCTCTTGTACAATGACAAGTTGTATATTGTGTGGATAAGTGTGTTATCGTTTTGTGTCGATTTGGACAGCTTATTAACATGTAGCGGCGTGTCTTGTATTGTGAGTGTATTGCACAAGGGTCGTTTAAATTGACTTGCTTTGTATAAAGTGTTTTGTGTATAAAAATAATAATAGTCTCTTGTAATATCTTGTATATTGACTGTTTTGCATATATTTTCCTGTATATCTCTATAGGTCTCTTGTTCAGTGGTCCTATTGTATTATACGTCATTTGTATTTAGGTGCATTGTACTTTGACTGTCTGTATTGTCTGATTGTACTTTGTCTTGTATATTGAGTGCATTGTACATTGACGGTCTTGTATATTGAGTCTATTGTATATAGTGGGTGCCTTGCATAGCATTTGTATTTTGGGTACATTGTACTTTGACTGTCTTGTATATTGTCTGCTTGTAATGTGCTTTGTATATTGAGTGTATTGTACATTGACTGTCTTGTATATTGGGTACTTGTACTTATATTGTTGTGTATGTTTGATTGCATACTGGTTGCATTGCGATTAGTCACTTGTTCAGTGTCTTACTGTGTATCGAATCATTTGTAAAATTTATTGAGTCACCTGTCAAATTGAATCTCAAACTGTATAAGGTATACATTGGACTACCATACCCTGTAGACAGACACAGACTGGGTCACACTGAAGGTTATGTCCGAGCTGTCATGGGCTCCACTCCTCTGGGTGCCGCCATTGTTACATCAAATGGTCGACCATCGTCACGGCGCAAATTCAACAAACACTGTTGTGATTACTCCGAGAACTATGTTCCCTATAGTTCAAACAGAAGATGATTTGAGCGTTCTTGCTTGTTCACAGGGGAAATTAAGCCGGAGTTGTAGGAGTCGCGTCACTAACGCGCATCGGACACGCGTGGATTGCGCCATTGCTGTCGTCTGCTAGTTGTGTCGTCCGTCCGTCGGTTCCACACTGGAGCAAATTGAGCGGAATCAGCCAGAGATTCAAACGTCTGAAAGGGATGTAAAGTAAAGACTCTTTGATTTCCAATCTTGTCGTCTGCTCCTATCATCACGTGACCTTAAGCAGCCCAATCTGGCTTTGACCTAATCGACAACCGATATTTGACATTTTATGCTAGAAACAGGGTGCTACAATGGACGCGTGTGGCGGCTATCTCTCATTGAGGGATTAAGGTCAGATGAGGCTCTTGATGTTCAGAGACAATTCCATCCAGTGTTCCTAGACAACTCGCCCGAATCATCGACCGAGCGGCAACGTCTACAACTTATTGAATTTGTCTGCCTCCAAGATTGGGTATCGTGAACACGAGATACGCCGAGCCATGACTAAATGGGGATATCAGTCGAGAGGAGTTGGAGTACATCAGACGATACAACACGTTTCTGCTCGGGTTGATGTCACTTCATTTTGCCCGCCTCTCACTCCCTGAAGAATGCGCCGAGATCGACAGCGGAAACCATCCGCATCAGTGTCTAAGAGGCATTATCCTAGAGACGAGCCACGCAGGCATCACCCTGTCTCTCATGGAAGACAAAATAAAAGAATTTAATGGCGCTACGTTGAACCGGCCATTGGCGTGCATGACATAATGAATCTGACATGGTTAGTGCCGAGTGTATTAACTCTTCACATCGCAGCGCCATCTTGTTTCCTTCCCCATTAAAACATTATTTCAAAACTAACGCTGACCTAATAAACATGTTTGAAGTCTTGATTCAGTCATAAAAGAGAGACTGTATCATTGCTGTTAAGATATCAATTCTTACTGAAGTCAGCGGCATAGTATTCTGAAATTTCGAAATATATATTTTACAAAGCATAGATTGGTTAACGAGGTTGGCACTTTGGAACATCTCGGTTCCTTGTTCAAGTGGTAGTCTAGCACTGTGGAAATATTCTGACGTTACTTCCACTCAACTATTGAATGGGCGAACGTTCAGGAAAACCAACACTACGTAAACATGGCGGACAAACCACGTGACCTCAGAGTATTTAATAGCCAATCAATAGACCCCTTGCTCTTTAGGGCATTGCACCTCTCAGGTTATTAAAGAGGTCGATGGGAACATTGCTTTGTTGTATCGATGGCCCCAACGTAAAAACTGGTTAAAATTACCCAAACTTGTGTTTAAGAGTGCTTGAATAGTCGATACTTCTCTACCAAGATGGCGGTCTATTTCCTCTCGACAGGGGACCTATTGAGAGCCCGGATGGTCTTGTGACAACCGGCTCCACTCTTGAAATCATCAAACTCTTCACTCGGCTCAAGGATGCTTCACAAGTGCGGGCTGTAATAACTGCATCATCGGTGCTGCTCAGGATGCAAACATATTCATCGGCTTTTGTTTGAAAAAAGAAATATGTAAACATTAAGACAATTACATTATTTGCAAAATGTGACTCGAATCTAACGTTTGCAAAATGATAGGTCCTCTTCAGTATCATAAATTAGTTTTTTATTGTATTGAATTGTATTGTATTAAATCAAAGATTACTTTTAGGCTTACATCTTCCGATCTTATTAGAATCATTCTCAATGTTGATGTATTATTACTATCTCATTGAAGTGATAACTACAGAAACTTAATTAAAATGACAGGAGATCATTCAGAAAATTTGAAGTTCATTGACTCGCTGGAGGAAAGACAGGAATTTATTAAATAAATAAAATCACTGACCATGTATTCGTATTTTTATTTTTAGACTTCACTACACAATTTAAGTAACATTTCATATCAAATATTGATATTCGGTAGATATTGCTGATCCTATCCGTTTTCATATTTTCAACGCATTTATATTTGATATCATTTATTTTAACATTCCCTTGAATATTACGTGATTTTATTAGAATTCCAAAACGGTTAATTAAACCAATTAGAATTCAAGTGACGACACTATGTTCAAGTGAAGTCTGCCTTTGGTCTACCATGAGGTGAACTAACTTTGGCGATTTTTAGTTAAATAGACGTTTACGTGAAATCTCTCTCTAGTTTATCATAACTCTAAGTGATGCCAAGCTTTAGCATACTAGTTAATATGACCTTTAGCTCTTCCAGTTAACTATGGGTTCAACTGACGTCTATCTTCACTTTACGATAAGTTAAAGATACATCCATTGTGTTTCATTAAATTGTATTTGGCTGAAATACGTGCCAACATACGATATGTGCTGATTTCAGTTCAAATAATTTCACTCAACTTGCATATTCATCCCTAATAGCCACTTCTATCATAATTACTAGTTTTTAATTAAAATTGGGCAACATCATTATACATGTACAGAAACCGAAACTACACGTCCCATTTACATGCACAGTAGTTATAAGACCTATTAAACACTATCAACCCAAGGTTATCTGTTTGTATGGTGAAAATAAGTTTCCAAAATTACGTTTGACCAATTGACGCGCGCCACACGCGGTGCATTGTCCGGTTTTCGATCAAAAATCGACACTTTTACCTTTATATCGTCAATATTATTTTGACCATCATCAAAATGGCAATTTTCGATAACAGTCAGTGCTTCTTGAAAGATTAACATCATTTATAACGTTTGGCATGCGTGACCTCCCAACAACACAATGGATGTACCTTTAAAGGGACGCCTAGGTCTAGTTTAACGGACACCCAGGTCTAGTTCACCGGACGTCTATTTCCACTATACCATAAGTTTTAAGCGACGTCCAGCGTTAGCTTACCATAAGTTCATAGGACGCCCATGTCTAGTGCAAGTGACGCCCATCTTTAGTTTACTAGTTCGTGTGGCGTCCAGTTCCATAGTTTTTTTAGTGAAGTCTATCTCTAGTTTAACATAAGTTAAAGTGATGTCTATCTCATCCAGTTTACCATGACCTTCATCCAAGTAACCTGATGCTCCTGATGATAACAAACCAAGTCCACCCATGTCAATAGCTGTTATTACATTTATGAATGTCCATTGTAGTTAAACATTGGCCACCTCCACCATTTATTGTCAACAAACAAAAGCCTTTAAGAGATGTTATCGAATACTCTACCAAATCGATATCATGTATTGTTGTCATCGATTATCTCTTATTGAACCGATTTTTTCCTCCGCAGCACGTGCAGCGCATGCGTATTTGAATAGTTTTTTTTGGCGGTCTGCAAATCCTAAATCTTCTCGTCACGTGATTGATTGAGGTCAGTCAGTACAAATGGACTAACCTTTGCTCTTGTGTATCAATGTATCTTTGTGCTCCCCCTTCCTGTCATGTGTGTGTACTACTGCGCTGTAAAGGATCTTCTGACATTTGCTGTGATGTGTTCATGTATTCACGCGTCTGCATGTTCCTTATTTTCATACACGTTCCTTACGTAACTACCTTAAGACACAACCGCACATTTCAAATGGTACGATATTTGTTGTTTATGAAACATATTATGGTTATATTTTTGGTTTCAATATGATATTTCGCAATGTTATAGCGCCTGTGCCGTTCTCTTCAGAAACCCACTTCAGATAGAAGCCCAATCAGTCCCAGACAATACTGGCAGGTACAGATTCCTTAGTTTAGCAATGGAGGATGTGGCTCCTTTTCATCCTATGTACATATGAAATCTCAACAATTCAAATTACTGCATGGTCTTTTATTTCTTGGACTTATGTATATATGACTGCAGAGAACGTCCCCAAGAAGCACCCAGAGGGTTGAGTTCGTATCATTACAAGTGTAAAAGATTGTAATTGCTAAATTATTGCTCGCTGCTCAGAATTCCTAGGATAGGACAATGCGAGAACTCGGGCTTCATTGGGACGCTAAGATTAGGACACAAAATTCCTACGAATGTATAATGATACATGTATATTATAGACAGTATCATGGGCTCACATACATCCTTATGTAAATTCGGGGTGGTGACAGCGCCTCAGACGCGTCCAACTCCCTGCACTAATTTGGGGCGGCGATAGTTGACCTGATATAAAATGTCCATGAACATATTCATGCACGCACGTTTATATGCGTTACTGTGTAGCTGGTTGAAAATACAGCATTGATTCAGATGCGTTTTTGCTGATTCTGTACTTGAAGGACATGCATCAAGTGAGCGGTGTGATCACAAAGTTGTTCAAAATCATTAAAACATCGAGCCTTCTTTCTGAACTCATCATCTCAATGTCGTTTGAAGATATGACATCTATCGTATTGCACTTTTCGTATTGTCAATAGTTACGGAAAGCAGATATACAGATGGTTGCGATTTTACTGTCGACTCGGTGCGATTCTCTAATCCACTCGGAATTCGTCAAGGTTACAATGATGTTTGTGACGAGACTCTAATTCGGGGTGGCGACAGCTCCTCAGATTCTCTAACCCCAATGAGTAATTCGGGGTGGCGATAACTCCCCAGGTTCGCCAACCAAGGGCACTAATTCGGGGTGGCGACTCCACTCGGTTCACTCTTACACACCAGAATGTCTGGAAGAGAGTCAGCGTCCGTGTCAAATCTACCCCATCAAAGATTCGAGGAATTCCGTACCCCCCTAATAAGAAACCCTACCCTGCTTAAACTGAACACGGAGATCGTATCTCTCCTTAACTCGTCCACAACTCAGGGTACACAGACTGACCTCAGGAAAATCACGTGACCCAACGTGACAAGACGTGACTTGGTGAAAGGGTGAATATACCATAAGTCTTGTTATCATCATTTACGGGTGGACAACACAGAGAAGCTGTGGTCAGTCTCGGACATAGGAACCTCTGATATCGAGTTGTAAGGCATCTAACTTTGTCACCTCTTTACAAAGAAGTAGATCTGGGGTAGCTGACACGGTGTAGATAATTACGGGTGTGGGGGTGGCAGGTGGGGTGGAGGCTGGCGAGCGGGTGGGAGGCTAGCTGTGTCAATGAATACTGGTCGACTGGTCTGCCTGGGTAACCCATACGCTTGTAATGACGATGTCGTCTGCTACCCAATACGCGCCGCCATTGTTATAGAGTAGTCTTGCTGTCGTCGCCTGCTTTGTAACACACTGTCCAAGTTTTACTGTCAGTTTTTGTGTGGTCACCTTCTGCAATGGTCACTTTGTTGCTTGTTTACGACCAAATCTTCAGAGCGAGGAAACGATGGGAGTCCTAGATTGTATTAAAATATACCATCACTGTCACTATGATTTATCAAAATGAGGTATAACAGATTCAACACAAATGTACTCAGACCCACAGTTGATTCCTGCATAATTTACTCATTGGCCAGTGTAACACCAAAACGAATCCAATACAATAAAATCGTACTGAAAGAATATATAGTATTAAAGAAAAGAAATAACTTGTAGATAAAATTGCACACGGGTAAATGTAAAGGTATCATACAAGTATCACAGGATAAGTATGTTTAATAACCACCAGCAAACATAGGTTATAATAGTGAGCCTGATCTACACCGGTATAGACATTTATATATTGGTATATCCAAGGATCTAAATCCTTGGTATATCAAAACAGCCAGTCTAGAATTCTAAGTGCATGTATCTGAAAAAAATGAGTAATCATGTTTTCTATTTTATTTATTTTATTTAGTATTTTATTCCTTCATTTCGGAGACGAACTGGCAGTGAAGAGCTGAGAGTGAGAGCAGTATTTACCAACAGTGGAGATGAGAGATAGAGATCGTGTTAAGCAAAGCTTGTAAGTGTTCGTGTTGAGATTGAGATGGGTTATCTAAGGTCAACAGCCTGTTGACCCCCGGGGTGTATAGGTCAGTCGGGTACCTCAACTACCTTGGCATCTCATATGCAGCGTACCTTGCGGCATCTCCTATATCGGGTACCCAGTATGTCGCACGCAAGGTATCCCCTAGTCAGTAATCCTTCTTGGGGTTCGACACCTTGAGAACTGTTTTACATGCATTGAGATACCCTTCTCCACAGCAACCAAGTGCAGTATCACCCATGGTTCGGATTCACAGGAGGTGTGGGAGAGTCCAAGTATGTTTCGAACACCCCTTGACACGCACATCAATGGCACTGCTTTAAAAACAATTCAATGTTTTTATTTAAAGCCCATCAAATAAGGCACAAAATATATAATATGTTTGCATATCATGTGTTTAAAGTATTGCTATACCATTGAATATATATGTAAATAAGCAAAATGCGCAACCCTGTTACCCTGAATATTCTGTATTTTGGGCCAAAATGTTAATGCGATGTTATACATTAAATTACCTTCATTTGTCCCCTCGTCACTGGACATTTCTGTCGGTTCCTGATTGATGTGACCTTGGCCTAGATATTCGAAGGTATCATTCCTTGATGTTGAATTATTATATTTATTATATTGAGTAATTATATATTTTTATGACTGTAATAGCGGTACCATCTAGAAGATGGTTTTGGCAGAGACTTTTTGCTAAGGTGGTCGTAGGTGCCATTTCTTGATATTGGAATATGACTTTATAGCGGTAACATCTAGTCTGGTTTGTTGTACCAATTGTGTTATCTGGTTCCCTGTTATTTCATATACCAGTAATACCTAGTAATACAGAAAATGGTTATGGCCATTAAATATGTGTATGGAAATAATTGAACATGGAAAAAATTCCGTAATTTCATTGGACAATTTAAACAAACAAAGAAAGTCAATATCTTTGTAAAATCGAACATAAATCATAACTGTATCATTGAGATGAATAATGACAATACATACATCATACATACTCATATTGTGACAAAAGAAATACAACGTATTTTCTTTATTTTCGTTCAAATAAAATAAAAATGAATCAACAATAAAATGTTATTACATATTCAAACATCAAACGATTGTATATCCGACATGAATAACAAACACACATTATACTTATTTTTTCAAGAAAATATAAAATTGATAACAAAACAAACAAAGGGAGATTAACAGCTGTAACCATTAAAGTGACCATAAAACGACACAACGTGTTAGATATTGCTACCGGGGAGCTAATACTACTCTCTGTATTTGTATATCATAACAGTTACGATAGAATCATAATTATGTAAATATCCAAATGCTGCGAGCAGTGTTTGCTTTCACGGTGACATCCACAGACAATTTGTACAGGTAATCTGATTTGATCAAGTACACCAAGCTGTGGTATAGCATGGTGGTTGTCAGTTTTTAACAATAAATGCTAATAACCCTCAGAATATGTTCACATAATGTCATTTTTCATATCACGCAAAAAGCATTAACAGCATCGGTTTTAAAAAATCTTAAACAAACTTATATAAATTTTATGTAATATTACATTTAATTAACATATGAAGATAGAATCAATATTTGTGGTCTTTTCAACGATATACTTAAACGCTTATCTCAGAAAAGATAATTCTCTTAAAAAATATAGTCGAGGGTCACTATAATGGAGGGAGGCAGGGCAGAATTGTACATTTCATGGTACAGACAGACAGACAGTCAGATTATGTATCAAAGTCTCCACTCAATTTGTTTACATACAATAAAAAGTAAGAATATATAAACATATAACAATTTAGTCATCCATAAATGGGTTATGAGACACTCAAATTATGCATATGAATACAATTTCAATGAAGGCATGTCATATATATAAAAGTAAATTATTTGTTAAACTGTAAAATATTTCTTCTCTGTAAAATAAGTATATAGTTAGCTGTCATTCCAAGGATGCGATCATTCTTTTAGTTCAGTACAACTCACTGTCTCGTAATGTCGACTTGTGTCGTTCCATCATCACGATTCAATCAAATTCAATCGATACATATTCTGGTGATTAACGATGATGGGTTTAAAGAAAACTGAAGTGAATTTAAAGAAAATCTTGTTTGATGATTGATTAAAGGATATCGATATTCGTTTTCCTATAATCGATAATCGGTATTGATTTTAAAGATAACAATATTGATTTATTGATAACTGGCAATGATCTCAACGATTATCAGCATTTGATTTCTTATGCATAAAAGGTCAACAACGATGTCGATTTTAGTAATAACCGTTATTAATTGAACGATTAGATGAGCACTGAATATCTATATGTTACAGGTTAACACATATTGATGTGATTAATGTGTTATATAATAACAAGTAGTTGATATTGATTGATAAGATACTCTACCTATTTGATGGTCATAAATATATATATAGTATGTTACAAGTCGATTTTGACTAAAGGTTGATTACATTATAGAAATACATGTCATTAAGAGAGTTAACACATGTAACGTTGTTATATTATTTTGGATAAAATTACAGTTATTAGTAAAAAATATTGTACTTTTTCGGGACGAGTCCGGTGTGCGAATCGAACCCACACCCTCAGTGTCAGAAAGCAATCGCCAGCACTGAATGTACCATGCAACAGCTCATCCACTCGGCCACCGATACTTTGTTAGGAAGATCAACATGTACAATCTTCAATACCATTTCTATAGACCTATTGAGAGAACCGGATTATTTCATAAAACATCATTCATCAATATTTAACCAAGGGTTTATATATAAATCCTTGATTTAATTCAGTCCCATAACAAAGATGTTTTACGGCTTCCATAAACAAGACATTAACTCCGGCTTTCTGTAATAATTCTGTCGATAATGCTTCTGTGCAGTAAAATCAACAATAAACGTGCAGTGTTGTTCTTAATTCACGTAGTTTACAGTGGGACTAGTGACTTGTGTGAAAGTTAGTCTCCAGCGCGATCTCTTAGCGAAGAAGGTAGACAGAGAGACGGTGTGGAACTTCAGCCGATGTTCTATTGGGTGGTTTGCGGACAGACCACTTAGGAAACTATAAACAAAGCCCATTTTCCTGCACGGAGAGGAATCCCGTCAAAATATTGAGCCATGGCCACCTAAATACTTTACTTTAAAAGCTATTAACAAGACACGTGTTGGGACTTCTTGACAGGGCGTATATCTACACAGTGGTGCTTCGGTCGTGTTAGTATCCATACTCATAACACGGGTCAAAGGTTAACATCATCTCAAGGTCACGGTTATACGTCTACGTGAATGGTAAGCACTTAACGTACCGTTACGTCGGTGGCGAATTAGCCACCAAGGTCAAAGTTCACGACTTAATGCTTTTAAATGTCCTCAATGCACGGAAGTATATACTGGTGGGATGCAAGAGATTCGCCAAGTCGTTGAAATTGACTTTATCATGAATGACATGCCACGTTAAGAGGCTATCGATCGCCTGATCCCTTAGCTAGGTTATGTTATTTAATTTCATAATGGACTGAGTGCTTTCAGACGGCGATGGTAACTGATGAACGGGGTGAAAGGGGCATAACCGTGTAAGTAACGGGACCAGAGGCTGACCGCTAGTAAAATTACGACGTCCATTAAGTTAAGTGGTTTGTGGTTCTGGAACACGGGTAAGAGCAGGCCCACACAAAGGTTGTCCATTATACAGGGGAGCAGCAGTCTATTACATACAGGACAACACATCTGATACAAACAGGCTTACCACTCCATCTTGTCATGGCCAACTCGTAACATCATGCTTACAGAGTACCAGCAAATTATGGTGGTGAAATACGCAAAGCGATGCCTACATCACAGAAAGGAGTTGTGGATACTTTTTCTCCGGAAACTCACGTTCACAAAACCATTACGAGTTTCCTAAGGAAATGTGTACGTTAGCTGTGACCTTTCTGGCATCACGTATAAGAGCGCAGTATGTACTGACCCCTGCTTATAAATAACCAGTAGTTCTCTTCTTAAATTTCAAATTAGCTCAATTATTATTTTCATTTTGAAGGCTAGAATATAAATTGTTGATTTTCTATAATTCTACAAATCCCATTCATTTTGCGTTTTCAACTTTATAATATTTACAAGTAGTTCGATCATGTAGGTAGATGGTGGTTTTGATAGTTTTAAATAAGACAGATGATCGAATATATCCAGAAAATCATAAACTAGTAATTTAATTTAAGTTTTAAACCTACTGAATATATAAAACGAAAAGTGCTATAGTTCCTTTCGAAATCAGTATAAATATAACGGTTAATTCATGTATACATATTTTAAAAGAAATTGAATAAAGTAAAATTAATCCAGCATTCTATTCAAAGCAGTAATAGACAATCACTCCATCTGAATAAATATTCTGAATTCGAACTTACATGTTTTATAAAATTAAATTCAAATATGTATAGCATATTGTCAATTATTAAGAGTTTTAATCTTTCTACTCAATGGAAAATTTCAAATATTTTACTAAAGAAAAATAGGTATTATGTTAGACCTATACTCAGCGAAGTATGCATGTTATACTGTTTATTTACTATTAGTTAAAGGGTATATTGTTTTGTTGAAGAATGGAATGTTTAGTTTTTACAATGCTCTTATAAAATCTAGTTCAAAACACACAGGTTCGGAAAAATTGTTTTACAGGTATTTAATTACAATTCAACCTTTCTCGTTTTTCTTAGTGTGATTTTGTTTAAAACATAACCAACAGTCAAATCTCTTTAGTTTTGTCTATCATTGATCAATGAACACTATAGTTTAACATGTAATCAAATACAATAAAATGTATTCATTCTCAATTATTCCAAGTTGGCGTTGCTCTTTTACAATAGAATATGACTCAAGAGTAGACGGATTTCTCTACATGTTTAAATGTGAACAATACATTATTCAGTCAATTTCTTATTATTGTAACGATAGACTATTTAATTTGCTTTTGCAAAAATAATAATTCATACTCATTGAAACCTGAATTTATACCACAGGAATTCGATATCGTCATTAAAATGTCGGTAAGTAATATTAGTATATAGGGAGTGTATGTTTTTACCTACGTTTTACCTACATGACGATATCGAGTTCCTGTGATATATACCACAAAAATAACAACCAGCAACAAATGTTTTCGCAGACAAATATTTTCAAATCGTCTTCCAATTCTTTCCATTCAAAGGATTAAAATAAATATTTGGGAAACAACATGATGAAAGCAATATCAACAATGATAAGATATGGATTCATATAAATACAAAATATTATAATCACAATTTTGAAAGCTAAATATTAATTACGCAAAGTATGTATTATATATAACTGTACACAACTACCAATGTCTGGGTGACGGAGTGGATAAGTTGTTGGTATAGTCAGTGCTGACGATTGTGTCTGGCTTTAAGCGTTTGGAACTCGACCCGAGCAAAATAACATCATGTGTACTATTGCAGAAAGTATAACAAATATAACAATGCTATACAAAACTACTGAAGTTAAATCAAAGCACTGCAATCAGTTCACAGGAGGTGAACGAACTCATTATATAGAACAAACATATTGATTTACATGTTAACCTACTTGGTCTTTCAGAGAAAGCTTACACTTTACATAATCAATTTTATCAATGAATTTTATTACAAGTAAATAATACTACATAAGCAATATTTATTTATGTGACATTGTCTAAAACGAATAATATTCACTGTACACATATACAGTACCTAAAATAACTAAATGTTGGATACATTTTTTTTAAAAACACGATTGAATAACAAGTGGAGCTTATAGGAGACGAAACAAGGAACGTTGAATGTAAAAAAAATTAATAATAACACATTCTCAAAACATTTGACAAGTCAACATCCCAAGGATCCTCAGCAATACACATAGGTTAGAGTTCGTTTAAAACTGTAATAATTTGGCTTGTGTCTAACTTTACAGAATCACCAAGCAATCGCCATGATATATCGTTGGTAATACATGATATCAGCCCATGAAATATCGCGTTGACATAGTTGATAAAACATGACATCAGCCGATGAAATATCGCATCAATTGTAATAAACAAATTGACAAAATCTTTAAAACATGCTCTTCTTCATCCTTAGGCATATTTCATATTTTTAAATTTATATTTTATATTCCTATTCATATATTTCACCTGTGTAAGCTAACGTATGGATCCTATTATGCACTATTTGCTTAGATGGTGTTTAATTCAAAGCCAGATCGTCAACTTGGACATATCTAAGTGAAGATAAACATAACTGATGAATTAGCTCAACGATATATTGACTCTAAATGCATTAACACGTGTAGGCGAGTACAGAAAGCATGCATTCAATAAACACGTGCAGATAACAAATAATAACTTAGGTTACAAACAAATATAAATATTTGAATTACCAGTATTATCTTTATTCAAATTGATTATCATGTTATATATTATAGACTGTGATATTTAAACAAGAATATTGTTACAAGAATACGATTTTATCAATGGAAGATGTATTCTTTTTCAAATAAAAGTCAGTTTATGTAACCAATGATATCAAGACACTTGCAATTATGCTGTATTCGTTGATGTATGATATTGAATTAACACATCGCATACTTTTATTTCATTGATAAAATTACCATCATCAAACATTACACGTTTTATTTGAAACGATGTTACGAATATTTTATCCATTTTACCATGTAGAAATAAATATTAAAAAATTCTCTACAAAATGCTGTATTCGCATAAGAAGCAACCTATATGCATACTGCAAATACTATTTTAGAATGGCAGAACACATTTCTCCCGTAAGAAAATAGATGTATATGAGAATGTATTATATATAAATTTGAATGCAACGTCAATTGACTATATATTCTGGTTTTCCAACATATGTTTGAAATGTGTAATATTGTGTCAAATAAATTCTACGAAATATTCAGAACGTGCGAAAGATAAACGAAGAAAATAGCATAACTATATTTATATTCTAATAAATTTCTGTTTGTAAACATTCGGATATGTAATGAGTGTACATGGGTACCTCGAACCGAGATGTTCTGCATGACATTCAAACTTCGTGTCATATCAATCTCTAAGAAGAGAAAACCCGAACATAAAATGTCGCTTTTCAAACAGATTACATAAACAGACGTGGCTGTAGATAGCAGTTTTCAGTTCAACCCAGTGGAAGTACGATTGTAAATAAACAAAGAAACTTATCTTCCGTTTCCACCGTTACCCCCATGTCCGATACTGCCGTTCAACAATCAGACATTCGGAATATCTCGGATTTCCTATCAGTCGTGTGTCTTAATGAATTTGATTTAATGGAATGTACTCAGTAATTACTCCGACACGAGATTTCTCTACATATATTCGCTGCAAATTATATTTGGATTTTAAGATACACATATTTTTGCGCTCACTAAAATAAATTTGTATCATTATCTTCATTTTGTGAACTTGGGTTTATTTCCCAATTGGAAGGCTAGTGTATCTAGAAAACAAACTGCTTATATAAAGAGATACTCATTATATACAAATGAAGGGGAATATTTTTATATTTAGACAGCATTATCAATGTTTAACAGTTTAATTAAAATGTGACAACTTTCCTATGCTTGTATGAAAAAATCGTTTCCGTTCTTCCGAGACAAGAAGCACATGGGTTTTGACGAGGAAGCTTTCCTTTTGAATTTTGATAAAAAGTAATAAAATAATGAAAGTTTTATCTGTTTATTATTCCGTAAAAGTGGTAGTATACAACCCGAAAGACAATTTGGTTGTATTAATTATGTGTAAGTTTGATCGGTTAATGAACGTGAAAAGCACGATGGAAGAGACAGTTGATTAAAGAAGTTTCGAAATACCAACCAACGATTCGAATTCCAGTGATGGATATAACCTTTCAATTTCTTTACATTTTAATGAGAGGGGGATTATAGAAAGAAAGTGTTATGGATTGATATACCATGTATTATATAAACTACATAGGCCTATTGTACAAGTTGCATATAAATGTAACTAAACGAAAGTTTGTTAGTTAGGTGAAATGGTGTTTAACACACCACTTTAAAAATATAACTTTATACTATATGCAGATGACTATACAACGAACTTGTAATGTTCAGATTGTGTAAAATTTCACGAATATCACAAATATTCATATAAACTCAGTTAGGTCATTCGTATTTATGACCTACAGCACAGCCCCCACTAAAATCCATAGCCGCTAATGCATGGCCCGCTGTTGAATGGGTTGCTTCTGCAAATCGATTTATAGATTGTCTAAGTAATACTGTCAGTTTTGCTCAAATGGCATGACTCCAATGTCTATTTGAGTTAAAAGTATGTATTTCAAGCTGAAAGTAAAACGAATCAATATATTATTGCCATAAAATGTGATGAATGGACTTCTGGTTCATTCTGCTAATGGCATTTGTTTAGTTTTCACTCATTTTGCTATTGTAAACAATAATTAATGAATGGTGATGACATTGTACATTTTTAAAACTGCCAATACCATATAAGAGTATATATTTTTACACACTATTTCAAGAGACGCACAGGTGAAAGTCAATAGATGAACATAAATGAATTCCTGTTAATCAGCCAAGACGACACCTGCCCGGAAAATGGTAGGATGTCCTGCTGAAGCGATGGAACCGGTCAGTGACAGGCTGTATAAAATAGTAAATGACAGTTTATAACAAGTTGATGTAAGAAAACTGAAGAAAGTACGCCACATGTCCATAAGTATAGAATAAATACAGTGTATTTATTAACGAAGCATTTTTTTTTATATAGCCTAGTAATTTCATTTAATCTGCATAAAACTTTCTGAATAAATATATGGATATGCAAATCAACAAAAATAAAATGTAGAAATGCATTCCATTTTTTGGTTTTAAAAAAAAATTAATAATATTTCATAGATTGAATTTAAATCTACACGTTCATATGTGAATCTCTACTGAATCCGTTTGGATAGGTGACATTTCCAGTTTTACCTTAGAAGGGAATACATGTATGTTTTCTAGGCGATGTTCAAACTGAAAAGAAATTCTGTTAAAACGGTAAACCCTAAATGAAATAGTTTGTTCATGTTTTTATCCAGTGAAATCCATCTACACATATTCGCATGCTCTTCAGACAGTTTGTGAGACTTTCAGGATAATATATTTAAAGGTATTGAGATGTATTAATTGTTTGCATACAGTCAGCGTACATTATTTGCAGGTTAATCAAAATGAATGCAGACAATAAACAAATACTGGGTAAGGCTTATGCCCATTGGATTAAACGCAACATTCATTGACGGTTGTACGAGTATAGCCTCGTTCATAGCTCAATAAATCATTAATATTCAGTAAAAATATAAATATTTTCGAAACAAAGCATAAACTAAGAAATTAACCGTATGTGATTAATATCGCTTAATTGTATGACAGAAGACCGGTAGCCCCTTTAACAAGTTCTCCCCGTTACGCGTTATCCAACTTCCACGCAGTAAAGCCTGTCTGCAGCCAGTCGCTGGTCCGAGAAGAATTAATGGTCTTGGCATGCAAATAACGCGCATATGTTCTCCTGACAGCCAGAATGTCCACTCATTTTTCAATCGTCGTCTTTCTTGAAACAATCTAGCAAATTTTATGAGTGTATCCTTGCATCCTTACATACAGAGCGTCACGTCAGTGAAAGCAATGCCGCCGCCGACCCTCGGGGGAAATCTTGCAAAGGGCTCCGTGCTCGAGTTTAATTATCCCGTTCCGCATTCGGAGAATAACTATGCCTACTTTTCGATCTTATTGGTGATACTAAAATGCGGATCGGAGGCATGAAGTTGAAGCGGACAATTAAGTGATGATTGAGGCATTATGATGTCTGAACCAATCGAATCAAGTGTCCCGAATGAACTTTCATTATTTTTTCTTGAACCTTCTTGTTCAGCTAAATTAAAAATATCCGTACAGATGTCTCATTTGAAATTAAAATCAACCCGAGCTGAAAAGGTCAGGTTTGACAAATATGAAGATTATCAAGCTCCGGTGTTACAATCTATTAGCTCTACGGCAGTGCCGATGCTGCTCGAACTTCGTTCGTGGCCTGACTTTTTCATTGGCTTTAGGGTGGGGTTTTCCCAGTAAGGAGTTTACAAAGTTTCAGAGAATAACATTCTTTCCTGAAAACAATGATTAAACATAGGAAGATGTATGTCTATTGATTGGCCAATGAGTCAAAATAATTGTTTAAAGAAAAATGAAAATAACTTACAAGTTTTCTAGACTTACTTGAGTTCCTTATATACTTTACATTTATTTAGAATTTAGTGGACAAACTCACTGAAGAAACGATAGTAAATTAGTAACCATGAGTCAGAACGTTGTTACACGTATTTATATGGAACCATCTTGTAAAAAAGCTTTTAATTATAAAAAAAGAGCTTCAGATTGACCCCGTGCTCCTTTATATTTTGACAATATAAGCGAAATCAAGAATAGATCATTAACTTGATATTAAATACCCTATGATATATTAGAGAGGATACTAAACGGCCTTCCATTTCATACCATTTTCATTAAACGAGGTAATGATTTGGTATAAACGAGCGAAAGCGAGTTTGACACCAACTCATTCACAAGTTTAATAAAATTGGTATAATATGGAAGTAATATAAGTTCAATATTCTGGAAGGACAATTTTTTTATATTTAATCTCGCCAAATCATGTATATAGATATGTACATGGGTCGATGGCCTTTATACTGGAATAAACAATTGTATCTATTACATGCCCATATCATAATCAAGTGAAAGTGTCAGCAGCGTGCTATAACTATATATGATTTCCGCGAGTAATGTACCATCGTGGCGGCGGTACAACCGTTGTGATTTCACAAATTCGCAATGTTTAGATGTCATACTTGCAGCAATATTACACAAGTTAACATTGTGGTATAAATATTTGGCCCTACACTGCAGTATCTTTCACTGGCGAGTAATAATGTATTTTTAATTGTGATGGTCGTTTGGTAACCTGTATATATCAAATCAAATCAAGTATGTCGATTAGTTAACTAAAACATGTCGATATGTTGAAACAAACATATGCACCCCTCCCCAAACGTCGTTTTTGTTCACAATAAATAAACAAAGTTTTCTGATAGTCTATTCCACTTCTAAATGTCATTCAAAGACTTAAAATACCATGTTGTTGAAAAATAAACCGAAGTACAAAAGAAAGTTTACACTTCAGTCGGTTCGATTAATTCAGTACAATAAGAAATGAGATGCATTTGATTATGGCATGAGACAATAAAACTTTTTCAGCAGTAGTTTGAATGAATTACATCGGTGACTGGAAAATTTTTAGTTACAATATTTTTCTTTAATGTAGACACAGGCAAGAAATGAAATTTACACCAACATGACCATGACCATGTTAAAATGTTGTAAATGTGTGCAAAATGAGGCACATTTATTGATTTTCCCATAGATGATGACTTATAAAGCTGATGAACAGTTATGTTGTATCCAAAATAATTTTGGAAGAATTTATTAAAAAAAAGTTTTTAAAAAGGTTTAAAAACCACATGCAAGTATTCATTGGATGTTGACTAAACGCCTGCACTTTTCGGTTTTAGAGTAGGATGTCGCAAACATAATATATTTG
This sequence comes from Gibbula magus, assembly GCA_936450465.1. Lineage (NCBI taxonomy): Eukaryota > Metazoa > Mollusca > Gastropoda > Trochida > Trochidae > Gibbula > Gibbula magus. The sequence continues at coordinate 15,397,360 of OW388289.1, forward strand.
TAATTGAAAATCAAACATATGATAAAACCAACTGAGATGTAAACTTTCTTTTGTACTCCAGCTTATTGTTAGGTTATTAGTATTACTTTCAGTAACGTTGTTAGTCAAACTTGGAATCTTCGTCTTGATATTGCCCCGGGTGTTTTTAAACAGTATTATAACCATAAAGTGTAAAATAAACTGGACTTATTTATTCACACTTATATGACAGTGTCTAAACTTAATCTTCAACCTATATTTATATTCACTGAAATGAATAGAAATACACACATTTTATTACAGTACACTCAGGTACCCCGTCAAACCACTCTGCACCAAGCGCCCTATAGGTTAATATAAGGTAAAAACATCCATGTCATCTTGGTGGGCCTAAACTAAAAGTGTGAATGCAATCATATCGTAATTGCCCGCACGTAACCTCGTACTTCAAAGAATGAGATTTTACGTGAGATAACGAGAATTAATGTTGGGATACACCAAGGAGAGCAGTTGCGGGTGTAGGTTTTTTCTAATTCGCGTTTAATGTCACAGTTTAACTCTATCTACTTGTATATTCTATCGCTGATATCCATAGTAGAACTTGCAGCAACACTTTCACAACATATATTATAACATGTACATGGGCAGATAAGCGTGTCCAATTCATTGAATACTCCAACAGTGTATGCAATATTCGCTTGAAAAAACGTTCTGTAAACGAACAAATATATGTTCCAATCGTATTTATCATTTATGGATTAAACTATCTTGCATTTACGTTAATATAGTTAAGCTAGGTTATATATATGTATATGTATATATATATATATATATATATACACACACACACACACACACACACACACACACACATATATATAGCGTATGTATTCACTTCAGAACATGTATATTTGCCTTTATTTGAGTGTCTGTACTTTAAACAATAATACACATCCTTTATACTTTATCACGTACTTTTTATTTAATTCTAATTGAGTAATAACTTGGAACAATTTAAACCAAATCACGTTTCCCTCTCTTGCAGAGGGACAGCCGGAGACGGGGAGATACAGTGAGAGACAGAATAAAGGGATACACAGAGACACAGAGAAACTACAACAGGCAGTTGGACAGAGAGACATAGAGAGAGAACGATGGGATACAAAGATGGAAAGACGTGAGACAGAGACAACTAAGCAAAAGAACGATCGGCGGACAACAATGTGAAGGAAAATATAAGTCATATGGAAGAGTGACGTTGATTGTTTTCGTCTCCCCCTAATGTCAATCTCAAGTTACAGTAAAAATTCCCCCGCAAGTCATAACTAGCCTGTCTCCATCAATGACATATTGAGTCTTGGTGCGTTTCATCACCTTTTCAGTGCTTGCTTAGCAGCGCGCACTATGAAGTTCAAATGACACAGAAAAGGTTACGAAATGCAGCAAGACTCAACTAAGTAGTGATGAAGACAGGTGCGATGTTTGACTTATGGGGTTCGTTGCCTAGGGTTAGGGTACCAACTGTAGATCATACCTGCCTTTACGTCATAAGTACCTCCAAATTAGTTTTTGCATAAATATATATGTATGCGTTATGGTCATTATCACCATTGTGGATTATTTTAAAAGAACACGTAGGAATTGTCAGCACTTTGAAAGGACGATGAATGCGCAACATTGTATATAAGATTACTATAGCTTCGTATATCAGTGCGGGGCAGAATATGGCGTATATCATAACTGGACTGGGGAGATGAAAGCGTCATCACGCGTCTCATGATTTCTTTGATGTGTCTCATATGTTCGTATTATCCATGGGTCCCCTTGTCGTATGAAATACTCGTATGTCCACTAACTACGTCAGAATTCACATGACCACTGACTACATCAGACATGAAAGGAGTCCGACATCACACCTTGTGTGTATTCTTCACAGCAACATGGCGTCACAGGTCCTTCCTTACTTTCATCTTGTGCACGTGTGCTCGTCGTGTTACGTGTACATATATTTAGACACATCAGAACTGACTGGATTGAATCCAAGTTCAGTTTCAATGAATTGAGAAGGCTACTGTAGCCTCTTTGCTAATCCTTTTTCCTAAATCCTAATTTATTGTATGTTATATATGTCATTTTGGGGGAAAGAATCATATTATTTTCAGTTTCGTATTCCTACCATAATTATTTCAATCAAAACAAAAATCTGCGTATACGTAAATGTGTTTTACACTTGGCAACCTCCCAACTGATTTTGAAAATACTTCACAATATATCATTTGATTTGAAGATAAATGGAATAAGATAAATGCAAATGTACCCGGAAATCGACCACCCGTTTAAAGACGCACGTAGCCACCCGACTGATACGATCTAAGTGTGACCCCCCACCCGTCCACCCCACCCCGGTACCCGACACCAAGAGGTACCCAGATGGGTTCTGATTACCACAATAACATCTACATATTGAAAATAAAACACCATGACATGGCTTTTCTAACATGTCTCGTTATTTCAGTGTCACTGAGTTCAGACGAGAAAGTTATGTTATTTTCATCCATCTAGCGTCGTTATGTTGGCTTTTATTCAGCGCAGTGAACTACTTCGTTAATTAGACTTCTGCAGGTGGTGACTTGAAGTAATAGATACCATCTCGATATGCTTCATCGGTGGTGCATGGGTGGAGAAAGTGAACATGCCTTGGAATTCCAAGTTTAAACATATTCAACTTCAATACGTTTTGATCGACTTCAACAAGTGTATAATAATCTCGCCATGAAACCTAACAGAACTTTATAATATTGATAATGAATGGCATTTCTATTGCGCTCACGCCTTCAAGTTGTCGACTCCTTGCGACCAGGCTGACAAACATGTTACGAAAGTTACTTCCATCACAACCTTTACCAGGTAGCCAGTTGTACTGCTAGATGGACAGATATTTATAATAAAGTCACTTTTCAAGGGTGAAAGTATTAGTCCCTTAACTAGTGTTTCAATGTGAGAAAAGCTTATTTCTATCTGTTTATGGATCACCCACCCATCCGACGAGCCGCGCCCATTGTTGCTGAGTTACAGTGACATCGGTAACTGATCAATGATGCTGACATAAATTCAGCATTGTATATGTATATACATATATATATACGTATCCCCTTTAAAAAAAAACCATAATTTCCATGTTTATAATACCATTTATAAGAAAACGGGAGAGAAAAAAACATGAACTAACTTCCGGATTGATTATTGTGACGATACATCCAGTATCAACAGAACAGTATGCAATACAACCATTTCCAAACTCCTTCGACGGCTGGGTAATAATCGAGACCCGGGTTTTATTCGATGAAGTATGGTATTGTCCCCCTAACCGCAATGCTGTGTTGTACATAGCCTACAAGGGCTTGCTCTCGTATCGCCTACACCCCATATTGCCTCAACTCAAAATCCCCTCGTATCGCCTACACTAAATGCAGAGCATCTGGGATTGGGATGCCATTGCGATGTGCACTCATCCATAAATTTGTTTTCATAGTGGTGTAGGCAATATGGGGTGTAGGCGATACGAGGACAGGCCCCTACAGAGGTTTACATATAAATCCTGAGCAGAGGGATCAAAGAAGGACAATCGTATAACTATGATCCTATTAAATAAAATGCGAATAGACTCGTTTCTAACTTCATTCAAAATACGATGGGCTAATCTATAACGTTTTGAGTTTTTTTGTTATCTCATATAAGTTATGCTGGAAAATTCAGTAACAAAATTTGTCCAACGTTTTCCTTTATAGGAATTTTATTTTCAAAATCTAAAATTTCAGTATCAATATGTTTTTGTTCAGATTTAGCACTTTAGTTTAAGTGGCATTTAATTTGAATATTCATCCAAAACAAATAAATCAATTTACATGGGAGGTGTTGGATGTCTGCCTGAAACTCTTCAACTCTTCAGTGACATGTACAATAAAATAACATCGAAGAAGTTTGATGTTGTATACAGCATCTTCATCTTCGAGTGCAACCTGAACAACTTCAAGCATTTAATTTCACCATTGAAATTGACATAAAATACACAAATTCCCTCTTATGACAAATCGAAGCTCCACAGGACAAAATCATTGATATTGTTTGTAAAGCTCCGTCTCACAGCCACGTCTCGTTACGTCTCGTCAGCCGGAACGCCCCCTCCTCGAAATCACTCGACCATGACCCCCGCCGATATATATCAATATGCGTCAACCAACACCTTCGCAGATTCGCTGATGCGCTTTTAGAACTGTTTGCCGCTTCCACTTGATCGTCTCTGTGTTTTACTTAAAGCTGAAACCGCTCAGAACAAATAGGGGGTGATAGATTTCCAATAGCGCGGAGCCACCCCCCACGGAATTAGTCGGGACTCGGTCTGGGGGGTCGGGCAAGTGACAGATTGTAAGCGGGTAGTGTCTCCGATCAATCAGTATTGTCAATAGATGTTTTGATTTCATTGAAATAGAAATATTGTTGAGAATGAATATTCATTGATCGAGGATAATCTTTATGACAATGGCCGGAGTATTACATGTTATGATTTCATTCAGATGTTTGAAATCGGGTGTACTTGAGAGAGCACCCCCTCGCTGTTTGAGGGGGATGAAGCACGCGCACTGCACGTGTTGTTACTTGATACAAAACTCTTCAATAATAGAAGAGGATTTTTAATGATTGAAAATTTCATATTTCTAAACTTTCAATTAGTTTTCTAAAATATTACGCGGTTTGAAGATGGTCGTAAATTTTGTGGGAGTTTTTATTGCGCACATCAAGAGAGAAGTTGAAGAGTCCCCGAGTGTCAGTGAAAACCATCAAGCGTTTAAATAGCTGAGCTATACTAATGGTCAAGGGACTGAGGTCTTTGAGTTTTTAGATGTCGATGTTGTTTCACCCCATTACAGAAACGGTTTAACGATTTCTCTAAAATGCAATTGATGTTGGTATTTTATAATATCTTCATCACATTCATCGTGGATGTTAGTTTATAGTTGCTTACTTCTGTATAATAAATCGATTTCTTGCTGCAATGTATTTACATCCACAATACGGAACTTGAAACGTGAATCGATATCATTTAAAAGTATATGTAGCGTGTAATTGTCGACTAAACAGCTTACAACAGGGTCAACATGACGTAACAGTTCATGGTTTCAGTTGCTTATTCAAAAAAGCAATATTTTTATTCGAGAGAGTTAAGTTAAGTCTAGAGGAATCCATGGTTGTTTATCTGTCGTATGGCGACTAGGGTTATCATGTCGTCTGCTGCCCATAGCGCGGGAACAGAAGCAAACGCATGCTGGAGATATTGTCCTATAAACATCAGGTGCCACACACAACTTGAACATGTACCCAATGAATATAACTGTCCCCCCACCCCTTAACTGTCATCTTGACGATCAATATTCTGATGTTGAACGATCTTTGGAATAACGACATGCCATGGTGTTCCCAACAAAAACTAGAATTTATGTCAAGATTGACATTACGAGAATGGCGTTCTCTCCATTGTTGGCCTATGAAGTATATAAGTGTACATGTTCAGATAAAACTTGTTCATATAAAGTTTTGAAGCTAACGAGTATAGATAGACCATGCATGTACGTCTGCGGCTGGGGTAGAATGCCATCATGCCTACTCAACTAGAGTAAGTATGCACGATGAACATATAAGTATGATTACCTGCCATCTCAATTTTGACTCCAGTTTTGGAATATGGTGTTACTTTTAGTTTGACAGCCCATTTACCAGAGGTTGGGTGGACTGGCAAATTGTTAGTACGAGTTATATTGCTATGTCCCCCTCACCGCCCCCTCTGGACTACTGTTCCATCTAATTAATTAATATGTATTGACATCTCGACAGCCGTGAACCGGAAGCAGGAAGGTGGGATAGGATGAAATAGAGTCCCTGAACTCACAGATTTGATACTGGAATCTGAGACCAGGAGTGATAACAGGGGAATGAAGAGCGACAATAAGCAAATCAATACCCTATAGTTCGTACTGTCACGTCTCACCCCTCGTTATCGATGGTTTCGATACGTTAGTGAGAGTTTTGAGTGGATATGTAGTGTAGTTCTTTTGAGTTTACATCATACTCAGGACTTTATTGGTTGATAAAGATCGATGAGTGGCCACCAGACCCTAGTGCATGAACATGCAGGAGTCATATAGTCGCACCTACCCTATAGTCCTACCTACCCTATAGTCCTACCTACCCTATAGTCCTACATACCCTATAGTCCTACCTGTCCTATAGTCCTACCTACCCTATAGTCCTACCTACCCTATAGTCCTACATACCCTATAGTCCTACCTGTCCTATAGTCCTACCCATCATATAGTCCTATCCATACCCTATAGTCCAACCTACCATATAGTCGTACCCATCATATAGTCCTATCCATACCCTATAGACCAACCTACCATATAGTCGTACCCATCATATAGTCCTATCCATACCCTATAGTCCAACCTACCATATAGTCGTACCTACCTTATATAGTCCTACCTACCTTATATAGTCCTACCTACCCTATAGTCCTACCTACCCTATAACTGTACCTACCCTATAGCTGTACCTACCCTATAGTCCTACCCATCATATAGTCCTACCTACCCTATAGTCCTACCTACACTATAGTCCTACCTACCCTATAGTCCTACATACCCTATAGTCCTACCTGTCCTATAGTCCTACCCATCATATAGTCCTATCCATACCCTATAGCCCAACCTACCATATAGTCGTACCCATCATTTAGTCCTATCCATACCCTATAGTCCAACCTACCATATAGTCGTACCCATCATATAGTCCTATCCATACCCTATAGTCCAACCTACCATATAGTCGTACCTACCTTATATAGTCCTACCTACCTTATATAGTCCTACCTACCCTATAGTCCTACCTACCCTATAACTGTACCTACCCTATAGCTGTACCTACCCTATAGTCCTACCCATCATATAGTCCTACCTACCCTATAGTCCTACCTACCCTATAGTCCTACCTACCCTATAGTCCTACCTACCCTATAGTCCTACATACCCTATAGTCCTACCTGTCCTATAGTCCTACCCATCATATAGTCCTATCCATACCCTATAGTCCAACCTACCATATAGTCGTACCCATCATATAGTCCTATCCATACCCTATAGTCCAACCTACCATATAGTCGTACCCATCATATTGTCCTATCCATACCCTATAGTCCAACCTACCATATAGTCGTACCTACCTTATATAGTCCTACCTACCTTATATAGTCCTACCTACCCTATAGTCCTACCTACCCTATAACTGTACCTACCCTATAGCTGTACCTACCCTATAGTCCTACCCATCATATAGTCCTACCTACCCTATAGTCCTACCTACCCTATAGTCCTACCTACCCTATAGTCCTACCTACCCTATAGTTTTACCTACCCTATAGTCCTACCTACCCTATAGTTTTACCTACCCTATAGTCCAACCTACCATGTCGTACCTACCCTATAGTCCAACCTACCATATAGTCGTACCGACCCTATAGTTCTACCTACCCTATAGTCGTACCTACCCTATAGTTCTACCTACTCTATAGCTGTACCTACCCTATAGTCCTACCTACCCTATAGTTCTACCTACTCTATAGTTCTACCTACCCTATAGTTCTACCTACTCTATAGTTCTACCTACTCTATAGTTCTACCTACTCTATAGTTCTACCTACTCTATAGTTCTACCTACTCTATAGTCCTACCTACCCTATAGTTCTACCTACTCTATAGTTCTACCTACCCTATAGTTCTACCTACTCTATAGCTGTACCTACCCTATAGTCCAACCTACCATATAGTCGTACCGACCCTATAGTTCTACCTACCCTATAGTCGTACCTACCCTATAGTTCTACCTACTCTATAGCTGTACCTACCCTATAGTCCTACCTACCCTATAGTTCTACCTACTCTATAGTTCTACCTACCCTATAGTTCTACCTACTCTATAGTTCTACCTACTCTATAGTTCTACCTACTCTATAGTTCTACCTACTCTATAGTTCTACCTACTCTATAGTCCTACCTACCCTATAGTTCTACCTACTCTATAGTTCTACCTACCCTATAGTTCTACCTACTCTATAGCTGTACCTACCCTATAGTCCAACCTACCATATAGTCGTACCGACCCTATAGTTCTACCTACCCTATAGTCGTACCTACCCTATAGTTCTACCTACTCTATAGCTGTACCTACCCTATAGTCCTACCTACCCTATAGTTCTACCTACTCTATAGTTCTACCTACCCTATAGTTCTACCTACTCTATAGTTCTACCTACTCTATAGTTCTACCTACTCTATAGTTCTACCTACTCTATAGTTCTACCTACTCTATAGTCCTACCTACCCTATAGTTCTACCTACTCTATAGTTCTACCTACCCTATAGTTCTACCTACTCTATAGCTGTACCTACCCTATAGTCCAACCTACCATATAGTCGTACCGACCCTATAGTTCTACCTACCCTATAGTCGTACCTACCCTATAGTTCTACCTACTCTATAGCTGTACCTACCCTATAGTCCTACCTACCCTATAGTTCTACCTACTCTATAGTTCTACCTACCCTATAGTTCTACCTACCCTATAGTCCAACCTACCATATAGTCGTACCTACCCTATAGTCCTACCTACTCTATAGCTGTACCTACCCTATAGTCCTACCTACTCTATAGCTGTACCTACCCTATAGTTCTACCTACTCTATAGCTGTACCTACCCTATAGTTCTACCTACTCTATAGCTGTACCTACCCTATAGTTCTACCTACTCTATAGCTGTACCTACCCTATAGTCCTACCTACTCTATAGCTGTACCTACCCTATAGTTATACCTACTCTATAGCTGTACCTACCCTATAGTCCTACCTACTCTATAGCTGTACCTACCCTATAGTTCTACCTACTCTATAGCTGTACCTACCCTATAGTTCTACCTACTCTATAGCTGTACCTACCCTATAGTCCTACCTACTCTATAGCTGTACCTACCCTATAGTCCTACCTACCCTATAGTCGTACCTACCCTATAGTTCTACCTACTCTATAGCTGTACCTACCCTATAGTTCTACCTACTCTATAGCTGTACCTACCCTATAGTCCTACCTACCCTATAGTCGTACCTACCCTATAGTTCTACCTACTCTATAGCTGTACCTACCCTATAGTTCTACCTACTTTATAGCTGTACCTACCCTATAGTTCTACCTACTCTATAGCTGTACCTACCCTATAGTTCTACCTACTCTATAGCTGTACCTACCCTATAGTTCTACCTACTCTATAGCTGTACCTACCCTATAGTCCTACCTACCCTATAGTCGTACCTACCCTATAGTTCTACCTACTCTATAGCTGTACCTACCCTATAGTTCTACCTACTCTATAGCTGTACCTACCCTATAGTCCTACCTACCCTATAGTCGTACCTACCCTATAGTTCTACCTACTCTATAGCTGTACCTACCCTATAGTTCTACCTACTCTATAGCTGTACCTACCCTATAGTTCTACCTACTCTATAGCTGTACCTACCCTATAGTTCTATCCGTATCCTACCTATCTTATAGTCCTACCTACCCTTTTGACTACCTATATCTTATAGTCCTACCTACCCTTTTGACTACCTATATCTTATAGTCCTACCTACCCTTTTGACTACCTATATCATATAGTCCTACCTACCATATATTATCATACCTACCATATATAGTCCTACCAGTATACCCTAAAGTCATGCTAGCCCTATATATATAGACCTACCTATATTATACCTACCCAATATAGAACGTGTTGACAAAGTTCGACCCCACCCTCCGAAAGTGAGCGTAAAAGTAGATTGTGTACTTTATAAGACTCTTTGCAAATTTCGAAATTTTGAATAACTGTGCTATCCGCAACAGATCAACACATGTGAGCATTTCGAGGGATACTTTATAGTTTTAACGCAACCATCCATTGGATTTGTACATATAACATCCTGTACCTTAAAGAGCCATCGAGTATGTTGATAGACATGCCGAAAAATTACTAAAAATCTATCGTATTGAAACATATACACTTAATTGTTCGCAGATATGTTCAACTCAAAATTAATGGAGAAAAAACACCACTTAGTAAAGGTGTTTCCAGTCTAATGTGGGTGCCCCGGAAACGCTCATTGCTGTGAAGTACGTTTTATGCATAGAGTATAGAGTATAGAGTGAATTCTGTTTATTTGACGTCAGATTTTATTGACGTGCGTTAATCGATAGAATATTTGTCTTCGAAACCAAATTTAATCGGATTGCCGTGATGTGACTATCATATATATGTTACGTTGTACATAAAATATTTCTCTGGCGATTGATATCATAAATAAGTTTTTAAAAAATAGTTTTGTATGTGAAACACTAACATACTGGATGGCTCTTTAAAGTACATGCGATTGAGAACAGTATGCAACAAGAATAAAACCTCCAAACAGTGGTGTGTCATTGCAGCAACTGTACCAAATGTATGAGTACATGTGACTTAATGTCTAAAGATTATAGACTAAACTCTTAATTTGTAATAGTTAATACCTAAAAGAATTGAAAGGAGTCCCGAAAATAATTAGTTTGCAGCTTAGACAATATAGACTTTAAGTTCATATAGACTTTAGAAGATGTCCATCTTTGGAATGCTTCATGGCAAAGTTGAAGACACACCTCTTCTAAAACATATTACACAGATTGACATTAAATTGTAATCCTTGACAGCGCTTTGTGCATATGATCTGTATATGTGATGGTTTTGTGTAGTTTCAACTTGTTACGAAATGGTAATACATGTGTATATGTATACTCATTTCTTTTATCAATTATCAAATGTGTAGAAGAGTGGTGTTCAGACAGTTGTCATCCCAACCCACCTGTGCAGGTATAACGCTTGCTATGCTTAGTTTATGTTCTTAGAGGAGTCCATGTTCAATTAGTCCTTTGGCGGAAATCTGTCTGTTGCATAGATTATATTTCGGATTATACCAGGTAGTTGACTTTATATCTTGTTTATAAGAGATGTTTTCCAATTGTAACAGAAATAAATGTCCTGAGCCAAATAAGAAATAATTCAAGCGTCAGAGGGATACATTCCAGGAATCACTAGAGATAAGCTCGGAATATTTTAGAAATAAAAACTAAAATCCATTTCTTTCTTTTTAAATTGAGTCTCATTTAAATTGCATTTATATATGTTTTTAATTAGTTTTATGGTAATCTTATTTCACGTTTAGAGAATACGCATTATGCATGTCTACTTTGAGGAAATACTTATTCTCAAAGTAGTTTCTATATCATGAAGATCAGTAAAATAAATAAACAGTTATCATTTTTATTATAATTATAACCAAAATATTTTGAAATTGTATATAGATGAAGATATTAATTATATATATATATTTAAATAAGTATTTATTTTACTTCATAATTGAACATTATGAAAAAATGTCTAATTTGAACGCACACACACACAAATAATTTTATAACAATTTTAAAGCATAACATGAAATATTATTCCAGTATTGCATACATCATTTATCAACCACACTTTTGGTTTTCATAGTCTTTTTCAACAATGTGTCTAAAATTTGGAAAGATATAAGTAATACACGACCTCCACAAAGAGTTTAAAAGATTGATTTATACACGGCACGCTCTGGCGCTTCAGGTAACTAATGTCTGTCTTACCTTGGTCTTATCTCTCTGTCTCCTTCCAACAGACGTCTCATTGGTCAACTATACTGACGGATGTCTTTGCCTTCACATACTTATACCTAATTATTCATTTAATAAACTCTGTTTAATACGCGTATTTGTATTTAGGTTTAATCATCACTTCCTTATATTTAATACTAATTTTCAATTAGATTGTTTTAGCATTGTTATGTGTGTATTTTTTTTAAAATATTATTTTAACCGTATATATACCTTTCATGTTTCTATGTTTGCATCTGCTTATATAGAGTAATTATTTGTTTGTTACAATGTTTTGTTTGTCTAAACACAATAACAATTTATTTGTTTGTTACAATGTTCACTTGTAATAATGATAAGATATATATTTTAAGGATTTACATGTTTGTTACAATGTTCACTTATAATAATGATAAGATAAATATTATAAGGGTTGTTTTATTAAACCGTATAGTCTACAATTTGTTTCATTTATGCGTTTTCCTTTCTTGTTTACTGTTAATAATTATGTATTTGGTAATATGTTTACATGTTACATGTTTATTTTCCATTTGATTTAATCTTCACATGCTCATATTTAAGAGTAATTATTTGTTTGGTTTAATCTTCACTTTTCACAATTTAATATCTTAACTGACTTACATAATTAAAACTCATCATATTTCTCTCCATACATTGTGTCTAAATTTAGTTTGGTTTTCAATTTGTTATGTATGCCTACTTATATAATCAATCTGACCATACTATTCATTTCTATCATTGCAAAAACATTCCTTTTTAATTAAATTCTTCATATATTCTTTTATAAAAACGCACTTTCCCTTTTGTCCGCTTTGTTAAACAAGGTAACGTGTAATTATTTAAATGTATATTGGTATTGTCTCAACATGTACAAAGCCTAATCGTCCCTCTAGTTTAATGATTCTTCAGTGTGAATTTGAATTGCTAATGATATCATCTTTGACTTGTAGTTTTTCCTTTCTTATATTTACGTGTATTGTATCATTGAGTTTGATAAATTAGTAATTATATATAAATTTGATAATTCACAAATAAGCTTTCTTAATTTCAGGTTGAATATTAATTATCAATTATTCTTTATAATCGATATAGTTATTGAAATATGATAATTCGCACTTGACTTGATATATCTTACACTATGAGCAATGTGCTTTTCGGGATAGAGGTTCCTTTTCAATAATTTATATAATGATGATATGTTTAGAATAAATACTTTTTGTCTGAGGGTTAGACTATTGATATATGTTGTGTTCAAACTACGTTATACCTGTAATAAATAACCTTCCGTTACAATGCGTAATATCATATGTAAGTACTAATCATGTATACCTATACCATTTAACTTGTATTATTTATATGTAAGTATACGCGACACTGCTAAAATCAACGAAATCGTCCACTGTGGGAACAAAGCCGAGCACGTTGTAACGGTGACGAAGAAAGGAATTAGAATTTATTTCGAAAAAAGAGGTAATGGACAGACCATTTCGATAGTTTATGTCGTAGGAAGGTCGGTTTTCTTCTACAAATATTTAAAATGTAGTCTTTCATGATGTTTAAGTCAAAATAAGGCAAACAAAGATATACACACTCGTTGGTTATCGCTAAAGCCTCAATGTAAGACTAAGATATGTTCAATATTCATTTTTATTCATCATTTGTTCAGGGAATATTAAACATTAAATGCATTTTAATATTTATTTGGTTAGTAGTCATATTTATTTGGAATTATGTCAAATGTTTTAAATGCATTTTCATATTCAAATTAATATGTATATGGAATGATATCCAAAAATGCATTTTCATATTCAATCAGAACTCATGATCATATTTATATGGAATGTTATCAATCATGAAATACCTTTAAATATTCATATTAATTTATATCCATATTCATACTGAATGATGTGAATCATCAAAAGACATTTTAATATTAATTTTAATTATCACATTGTACCAACAACCTCTAACAATCATCCAACACTGATCAGAACGATGTTTACCGACCTCTCCTAGCCATTAATTATAGTTTACACTGTGTTTGAAGTAGCTAACGTACGTTGCGCTCATCTAGGAAGTAGTTGATCCATCTTAATGACCGGTCCGAGCGCCTCTGTTGTGCATGGTCAACCAACTATAGGTAATCAGACCCCTGACCTCGTTAAGTCAAGTAATGTCCAGTTAACTAAAGCTCGTGCCACGCGCCACGTGCGGACACTGGTCATTCAGAGCGAAGATGGACGACCTGACGTGGACAGGTCAGAAGCGTTACGAACGTGTCATACAAGAGGTACACAATGTTTACGCACGTGCATGTTTATGCTCGGATGAAAGCTAATAACACAGAATGCACGTGCATTAACGAATGAGGATTATTCCGGACTGGCTGTACTGCAACTGTTTCGAGAGACGGTCAGTGTTAAGTGGCCAGATGGTTTGACCGGATGTCGTCGAGATTATAAGACTCGTTATGAAATACGAATCTTGCAAGTCTCGTGTTACGCGAGACGTTATCAAATATGGCGGCGCGCGGTGTCAACAAATGTGTAGAGTTTGTTTGACATTTCATGTAAACTATTTCCAACTCCCCACATGGGAGAGGAACACACGCAATACGACCTGGGATGTATAAATCAAGAATTACATATCCTTAAACCAACTTTGACAGCTTCGTGTGAATTGCAATTTAACCAAATTCCACGTCTTGTCTGTCTTTCTCTTGGTACAACCAGGGACATTTCCACATCCCCATATAGAATGCTGCTGGTACAACAATAGAAACGATACAGTGATGTAGATTGTATATAGATATGAACATTGTTATTCATTTGAACATTCGTTGCAGTTTTTTTCCCCAATAATGAAACACATGTTCGAATCATGGCGAGTGGGATCAACCAATTTACTGGAATATTCTTTGTATTTTCGCCTGAATGACATGTTGTATGGGAACGGTGTTATCATAAGAGAGTCTCTCACCAATCCGAGTTCATCATTATGAATACAAATATATTTAAACCAACTGCGGAACTAACATACAAAATAAATGAAAATGCAAGCAAAAAGAGCAATGTTTACACTACGAAATACACATGTACGATCCAAAGATTGAGACCAATAAATAAAAAGTATTCTGTAGTTACCCATATACACATTAACGAATAGTTAATTAAAAGGAGGGTTCTATCGGGGTATTTTTTTGTTGAAACGAAATTCGAGAGGATATTCCCGTTTACACATTATGCTATAAACATATATATGATCAAGACAACGTGAAATTGAAACATTATTAATGAATTAAATACTATGATTATTTTACATTTCACAACTTGATAAATACAACCGCATATTTGTTGAAAATACAAACAATGATAATTGAAGCCATTCATCGGCGCTGCGAGTGGGGAAAACTTCGCTGCGGCCTTACAGCATATTGTTTATACGTTTTATGATATGTTATGTGTTACTATGTGAATATTCTATCAGTATATATGTTTTATTATTACAAAAAAAATAAAATTGGATTAAATATAGCATGTTTTCATTTCACGAATTTCCAAGAATCCAATATGGCGGATGCTGCCGATAGATCGGTGATAAAACTTTCCCTCTAACGCATGAAAGCAGTTTTTGATTTCTTTAAATTCAATTTATAATGTCTGAATTTATATGTGCTTATTGAAAAAAAATTAGGATTTTTACCCTTTGAGTGCTAAATTGTTTGCATAACAGATACATATACATATAAATATTAGAAACATGCTTTTTATCAGCAGAACATAAACAGAGCCAAACAATACATGTTTTCGTTCTTTAATTAAGACCAATTCACAAATGTCTATTTCCCGAGGCCAGTATTTTCGCCCCGGTACACGGAAACTAAACGTTGGGATGTGGCGTTTACATTTGAATTTTTTTTTAAAGTTTTAGATAGAATAAAACTATTTGAAGAAACGTTGATGCAACTTTTTTCTAAAACGTTTGGTGGAAGTAGGGATATAATAAGGGTATAGCATCAACCTGTTGTACGATACAACATTAATTCCACACATCTATAGGCAAGGTTCTCTCAACACAACACATGCAGTGTCAATGTCGCTTGTATACTGCAGTGCCCGTATTATCGTGGCTACTGGGCGGTATTCGCCAATCATCTAATGGAAGGCACGTAAAAAAATGTCTGCAATCATTTCTTTTGTAGCCTGAGAGATATGCAAATTGAAAAAAAAATAATTAGCTAATTGATGACGAGGTAGTGATAGATATTAGCTGATGGAATAAATGAGGTTGTCGCGATGACACCATATGTTTCATTATCTGCCTGTTTTTAATTCAAAGATTACCCTGGCGATGTTCCTGCTTAAATAAAATTATAATCAAATTGTGTCGTCAATTCTTCTTGTGAAGTGAAATACTCGTTTTTCGTGTGCGTGGAGAATCGAGTAATGAATCGAACCTGATTGCATGTACAGCAACGACGGTTCAATTGAGCGCATTGAAATTGGAATCGGGAATGAAACGGAATACGGATTTACAGTTGTGTATTCCTTGGAGTCCTGCTCAAAGGGAATTCGTTTTAAAACATGGATTAAGCTACTCACAATTCCGTAAATATTTTATAAGTTGAAATCCATGCAATTAGATTTAGCAAAAAGCGCCCTATCCATGACTGGCTATTTCAAAAACACGACTCGGTTTTCCAAACGCAACTAACTTTGAAAGTGAATTTCACGGTAATCCAAATCCGCAGAGAGTTTCCCGATGCAATCCGCTTTTGGTTTCTGATCATGTCTGCTAACCTTTGAACTCGGGTTACTTTTCAGAAGATCGTGATTAACGCTAATTAAGGTTTGTGTGCTGAATTCGGTTCACTGCTCGCAAACAAAGTCAGGTTTTAGTATTTACTTTGTAAACACAGCAGATCTTGGAGCAATTAGTGATATTGTTAAAGTTCAACGAGAACACATAGTTCTGAATGGGAATGGACGGGGAAATAGCTGCATTAACATTGTCACAGCAGATCAGATCTGATCCGATAACAACATTGATTAAAAAGAAGCAAACAAATAAGAATAGATAAACTTGATATTTATGAATGGCTTACACATGTCATGCATGCAGTGTCTATAAGGTGAGGATCAATATTAGCCTCACTTTTGAAGTACATCGATGGATCAAAGAAGTTGTTTAGTATATATTGTTCTAGTTATCTTAGTTTCAGAAGAAGTCTCTCACCCACCCTAGAATGACCCGTGTTCTAGTTATCTTAGTTCAGAAGAAGTCTCTCACCCACCCTGGAATGACCTGTGCTCTAGTTATCTTAGTTCAGAAGTATCTCACCCACCCTGGAATGACCAGTGTTCTAGTTATCTTAGTTCAGAAGTCTCTCACCCACCCTAGAATGACCAGTGTTCTAGTTATCTTAGTTCAGAAGTCTCTCACTCACCCTAGAATGACCCGTGATCTAGTTATCTTAGTTTCAGAAGAAGTCTCCAATCCAACCTAGAATGACCAGTGTTCTAGTTATCTTAGTTCAGAAGTCTCTCACCCACCCTGGAATGACCTGTGCTCTAGTTATCTTAGTTTCAGAAGTCTCTCACCCACCCTAGAATGACCCGTGTTCTAGTTATCTTAGTTTCAGAAGTCTCTAACCCACCAAGGAATGACCAGTGTTCTAGTTATCTTAGTTCAGAAGTCTCTCACCCACCCTAGAATGACCCGTGATCTAGTTATCTTAGTTTCAGAAGAAGTCTCCAATCCAACCTAGAATGACCAGTGTTCTAGTTATTTTAGTTTCAGAAGTCTCTAACCCACCCTATAATGACCCGTGTTCTTGTTATCTCTGTTTCAGAAGAAGTCTCTAACCAACCCTATAATGACCCGTGTTCTAGTTATCTTAATTAAGAAGTCTCTAACCCACCAAGGAATGACCCGTGTTCTAGTTATCTTAATTCAGAAGTCTCTAACCCACCA
The DNA here is from genome assembly GCA_936450465.1 of Gibbula magus. Classification (NCBI taxonomy): domain Eukaryota; kingdom Metazoa; phylum Mollusca; class Gastropoda; order Trochida; family Trochidae; genus Gibbula; species Gibbula magus. The sequence goes on from OW388289.1 coordinate 15,415,130, forward strand.
AGGAATGACCAGTGTTCTAGTTATCTTAGTTTCAGAAGTCTCTAACCCACGAAGGAATGACCAGTGTTCTAGTTATCTTAGTTTCAGAAGTCTCTCACCCACCCTATAATGACCAGTGTTCTTGTTATCTCTGTTTCAGAAGAAGTCTCTAACCCATCCTGGAATGACCAGTGTTCTAGTTATCTTAGTTTCAGAAGTCTCTAACCCAACCTATAGAATGATCCGTGATCTAGTTATCTTAGTTCAGAAGAAGTCTCTCACCCACCCTAGAATGACCCGTGTTCTAGTTATCTTAGTTCAGAAGTCTCTCACCCACCCTAGAATGACCCGTGATCTAGTTATCTTAGTTCAGAAGTCTCTAACCTAACCTAGAATGACCCGTGTTCTAGTTATCTTAGTTCAGAAGTCTCTAACCCACCCAAGAATGATCAGAGTTCTAGTTATCTCTGTTTCAGAAGAAGTCTCTGTGCCACCAAAGAATGACCCGTGTTCTAGTTATCTTAGTTTCAGAAGTCTCTAACCCAACCTATAGAATGATCCGTGATCTAGTTATCTTAGTTTCAGAAGAAGTCTCAAACCCAGCCTAGAATGACCCGTGTTCTAGTTATCTTAGTTCAGAAGTATCTAACCCAACCTAGAATGACCAGTGTTCTAGTTATCTTAGTTCAGAAGTCTCTAACCCACCAAGGAATGACCAGTGTTCTAGTTATCTTAGTTTCAAAAGTCTCTAACCCACCCTGGAATGACCAGTGTTCTAGTTATCTTAGTTTCAGAAGAAGTCTCTAACCCACCCTATAATGACCCGTGTTCTAGTTATCTTAGTTCAGAAGAAGTCTCTAACCCACCCTGGAATGACCAGTGTTCTAGTTATCTTAGTTTCAGAAGAAGTCTCTAACCCACCCTATAATGACCCGTGTTCTAGTTATCTTAGTTCAGAAGAAGTCTCTAACCCACCCTATAATGACCCGTGTTCTAGTTATCTTAGTTCAGAAGAAGTCTCTAACCCACCCTATAATGACCCATGTTCTAGTTATCTAAGTTTCAGAAGTCTCTCACCCACCCTAGAATGACCCGTGTTCTAGTTATCTTAGTTTCAGAAGTCTCTCACCCACCCTATAATGACCCGTGTTCTAGTTATCTTAGTTTCAGAAGTCTCTCACCCACCCTAGAATGACCAGTGTTCTAGTTATCTCTGTTTCAGAAGAAGTCTCTAACCCACCCTATAATGACCCGTGTTCTAGTTATCTTAGTTCAGAAGTCTCTCACCCACCCTATAATGACCTGTGTTCTAGTTATCTCTGTTTCAGAAGAAGTCTCTAACCCACCCTATAATGACCCGTGTTCTAGTTATCTTAGTTCAGAAGAAGTCTCTAACCAACCCTGGAATGACCAGTGTTCTAGTTATCTTAGTTTCAGAAGTCTCTCACCCACCCTGGAATGACCAGTGTTCTAGTTATCTTAGTTTCAGAAGTCTCTAACCCACCCTGGAATGACCAGTGTTCTAGTTATCTTAGTTTAAGAAGAAGTCTCTAACCCACCCTAGAATGACCCGTGTTCTAGTTATCTTAGGTTCAGAAGAAGTCTCTAACCCACCCTAGAATGACCCGTGTTCAAGTTATCTTAGTTTCAGAAGTCTCTAACCCACCCTGGAATGACCAGTGTTCTAGTTATCTTAGTTTCAGAAGAAGTCTCTAACCCACCCTAGAATGACCCGTGTTCAAGTTATCTTAGTTTCAGAAGTCTCTAACCCACCCTGGAATGACCAGTGTTCTTGTTATCTTAGTTTCAGAAGAAGTCTCTAACCCACCCTAGAATGACCCGTGTTCAAGTTATCTTAGTTTCAGAAGTCTCTAACCCACCCTGGAATGACCAGTGTTCTAGTTATCTTAGTTTCAGAAGAAGTCTCTAACCCACCCTAGAATGACCCGTGTTCTAGATATCTTAGGTTCAGAAGTCTCCAACCAACCCTAGAATGACCAGTGTTCTAGTTATCTCTGTTTCAAAAGAAGTCTCTAACCAACCCTAGAATGACCAGTGTTCTAGTTATCTTAGTTTCAGAAGAAGTCTCTAACCCACCCTAGAATGACCCGTGTTCAAGTTATCTTAGTTTCAGAAGTCTCTAACCCACCCTGGAATGACCAGTGTTCTTGTTATCTTAGTTTCAGAAGAAGTCTCTAACCCACCCTAGAATGACCCGTGTTCAAGTTATCTTAGTTTCAGAAGTCTCTAACCCACCCTGGAATGACCAGTGTTCTAGTTATCTTAGTTTCAGAAGAAGTCTCTAACCCACCCTAGAATGACCCGTGTTCTAGTTATCTTAGGTTCAGAAGTCTCCAACCAACCCTAGAATGACCAGTGTTCTAGTTATCTCTGTTTCAAAAGAAGTCTCTAACCAACCCTAGAATGACCTGTGTTCTAGTTATCTTAGTTTCAGAAGAAGTCTCTAACCAACCCTAGAATGACCTGTATTTCATTTATTTGAGTGTTTGAGAAGTCTCAAGTCCAACCAGGAAAGACCCGTGATCACGTTTTCTTCATGGTATGAATGAGAGACTCTCGAAAAGGCCTCACCTTTTAAGGGTATCGATCAATTCGGTTGTCATGAATGTACCCGCTGACCTAGAGGTATGTGTACACCTGCAGATTAACCAACAACTTACTGGACTACGTGTTGGGTGGTTTAGAATGGAATAAACGAAAACGTCCCTATATGTTTTTAATTAATTACAATGTATAATCTAGACTTACAGGTAAGTTTGTGCAAATGCTTTGGATTTTGAAAATGTGTTTCGCGTTCGTGGCCCGTGGTATTCGAAATAAATGGAGGAACAATATTTGGTCTCTTTAGGTGACCTCTTCTGAACGCTCTTGGTTGGGACGATGAGAAGAAGATGAGATGAAAGATGAGAGCAAATCTAAACTGTTGATCATATAAATCTGTTGAAGTTTTAATCTTAATACTTTCGACACTATGTGTTTCATTGTGGTTTGGCACATACATACAGTTCCCAAAAACATCGAACATGTTCATTACTCGATAACTGTGAGTCTGTGCATGCGTTTTACCATTTCGGGGAGAATCGAAGATGGTGCCCATCGAAGAGAGACGAGATGATACATTACGAAGCAACAGGTAATAGTGCAAGAAGTCAAGTTACCGGGTATAATTAACAATGGTTCTGATTTTATCTGACGTTATTGGATATACAAAAATTAGCGTTGACACTCCGACAGTCAACGTAACCGATGCCGTCCCGGTAAAATCGAGAATGGTGCCACTTGAATTTGAGATGAAAGGGGTGACAATGTTAGCTTTGGAGCTTCAGCGTCTCCTGAACCAGACTCGACGTCGCAATACAGCAAATGTTACCGTTCTTGTTTCCGGTAAAATCGAGGATGGTGATTTTAAAATCCGAGATTTCCCTCTGTACAGAATCAGGTTGGACGGCACAGTACACGTAACGTAGACCAGGGAGATGTTTGACTGTTGGTTCTGGATGATTGAATATAGCCATACATCTCTGTCACCCTGACAAACAAAAACTCGTCTTTTAGAGTTGTCTCCCCTCGTTGAACAAAAGAGAGGCGACATCTATATACTCTTCAGTCAGCTGACTTGGCTGCGTGTAGATTTGTCATACAAACACGGGTTAAGTAGCCCAGGTCAGGGGCGATACATCAGCGCGACTTGCTGACAACTGGCTCTCTTAGATGGATTGCAAAATAGTTGTGTCTCTTCTGGCTAACACTAGTGTAACTTAAATGAACATATCAGAAAAAAAGCAAGTTGTAAGTATAACTGCTTGCCAGATATCGCTTCATTCACAAAACGATTTGTATTTTATTTTAGACTTGTAGACTTGTAGGCAGTGCATGTTTGATTTGAATCTATGTCATTGTTTCTTCGCCTCATGCCTTTTTCATTTAATCTGATTTTTTTGTTAAAGTTTCATATTCTCCTCCACGGTATACGGATGGTTATTTTCTGCATGAAAAGTGAAATTGATTTCGTATCTGTTAGTGCAAATGCTCCGTGTATTCTGTAATTGTAAATATCTAAATAAGTGTATGTAGGCTACATGTCTTAAATTCAATCAGGACACGCACCACAGTTCTAGACCACATGTCATGGAATATAGCCTACCTGGCATCCTTCAGCAATCACACGGTGAAATGATTTTCAAACATGAGTAAAAAAATAATTACAAACTTAGTTTCGCTTTGCGATTAGATATATCGCGTAACAATGGGAACGGCCGTGTCCTGATTGAGTTATTACCGTGTCCGATTGCACGTGGATTGTCAAAATATTATGAATTGTTCAGCCACAAGTCAGTCGGGAAGAACCAGCCAACTTCATTGCGTGTCCGAGGGGTAAAGAAAATGAATACTGCGAATCTCGCTCGAACACAAATACTCACTGTCACATGCGAGTGATTTTAATCAGAGGCTCCCAGCACGAGACGCGTGACAAATGCCCACGTGGCACGAGCTACCCGTGCAGCGTGCGCACCAATTACCCAGAGTTCCAGAGGCGGCCATTATGGTGGCGCTATCTGTTTGATACGCTTGCCTGCCCGGCTATTAAGGCGGCCAGATATTACATGGGAGAAAATTAAAATAGAATACCCGGATGGGACGAGAGCTTTCACTTCTAATCAGCTATTAATGAATCGCAATCGGCAGTTGAGCGGATCCTTGGGGAATTCGTCGACTGATAGGCGGGAAATCGACGGAACACGAGGCGACAACTCCAAACAGAGCGGTTGAATATTTCATAAGGGACAGGGCAAGCTGTGGGTGATTGCGACGATTATTATTATGCGTTGTTTGTGATACGACTGGATCGGGACGAACCCGATTTGGTGCCATCTTAGATATTTGACCATGTGTGAAGTTTTACACAACTGTGAAGAAGAGGAAACGTAATGGACTGTGACGTCATCGTGAAGAACAGATTGACAAGGGGGGCAACTCTCAGTTGTGAAACTTAAAGGGACTCTCCGACTACGTTAGGCGGAAGTCAAAACTGAAAAATTCTCCTGGCTTCGCGGTAGAAGATTAAAAGGAACCCTGAAATATATTAAGTTCAGATTAGAACCAAGAGAAACAACAAGTGACAGTATGTTCTACCTCTTGCGGCAAACCTTTGTTTATATTAAATGTAGGATATGGAGGAACGGTAAAACATTCCTCACTTAATTTGTTTTAATTGATGGCTAAGCTGTTACTTCATGGTCAGTCGAACAGGATTGTACCACGAAATTATTTGAGGGATATTTTGCTCAAAATCATTTTAAAAAATGCACTTGTTTCTTTAAAACACACTAAATTGACATTGTAATTTTACGAGGTAAGAGTGTCTAACATTGAATATTCTAATTATGTTGATTGAATACACTAATACACGGGCAGTAAAATTAGAATCAATAGAACAGAAAATGTTTAAGTGTGAACAGGCACTTTACTTGTTAACATGTCCCATCATAATGATAGCACCCATCACGACAGCGTGATCGAGTATTTTAAGACAAATTTACGAAACAGGAAGGGTAGAAAATCAACGAAGTCGAACCTTGTAACATCATGATATTCTAAATACATTCTGAATAAAACTGTTCATGTAACTTCCTACTTATAAGTTCCCATTGTGATATTTTAAATCTATTCTGAATAAAACTATTCATGTAACTTAACAAATTGACGAAACAGGTAGAGTAAAAAATCAACGGAGTCGAACCTTGTAACATTATGATATTCTAAATCTATTCTGAATAAAACTATTCACGTAACTTAACAAATTGACGAAACAGGAAGGGTAAAAAATCAACGAAGTCGAACCTTGTAACATTATGATATTCTAAATATATTCTGAATAAAACTATTCATGTAACTTAAAGATAATATCATCTCTCTGTTTTTTTCATGTTGATTCGTTTATTCATATAGACAATACTTTCAAGTAGGCAAAACACAAACGATTATTTCAAAGCGTCACCTACTCATTAAGATATAGCCCTTCAAAGTGAGTAAATTTAGCCTGCTCATTATCTCATTCTTGAAACAGTTTGCCGCGGCCCCTCAGTGTAGCATAACCTTCGTTAGCGATGTGACGTCATACACAGGAGTTGCTCAATGAAATCCTTAGGCGATTTGCCGATTTTCGTCGATAATTCGTTTAAAACATGATAAGAACGTTTTGACATTACAAGTTTCCGATAGAATGGGTATTTGTGCGTCCGTAGGGGGTAATTTCAGAGTTTTAGGAGCATGTTTCGATATTCAACCGCTGATTTCAGATTTGTTCTTTTCCCAATCGAGTGGAGTGTTATGTTATCTTATAAGCTACAATATGTTTTGAAATGAATAACTGACAATTCAAAAATAAAAAAGATCATGCAATTTTTTAAAATTATAAACGCCATTATTAGTTAATTGTTTTTGTTGTGCTTGATTCTGTGTTTGAAGAGTGTCTATAGCTTGAAATCTACTGCGTCAATATTTTTCATGGTGCTAATAGAATAGTTTCATTACAACTAAGAAAATTCTATAATTTTCATCAATGTTACTGGTTTACACTTTTTAGAAGAACATATTCGGGCTATCTTTAAATCTATAGTCGTGTACATTTACAATTACTTAGATTCAGTGTAATACCACTACCATTTTCCTAGCATGTTATATAAAAGGCCTTGCATTTTATATTACATGTAGTTTTTGATGGTCAATTCATATGTTTGTGGAAATAAAATATATTATAATCCGTATGAAATGTGTAATAGATCTCTGTGACGTTTGAACATCTTCATCATCTGACATGCGTGCCGCCGCCATATTGGGCAACGATAAGAATTGTTCCAAAACACATTGCAGAATTACGGGTCCCGCAATGGTCACATCCAGTACTAAACAGTGTTGAAATCTGCTGCCAGTTGAAGTACGTTTTACGGGGCGTGTATATATGTAATTTTGTTGGATAAGGACACAGGTAAATATGTTATTTAGGCAGTTATGTAAGGCTAAATCTATTGGATTCTGTCATTAGACGCCAAGCGACTCCTGTGTATTACGTCACAAGGCCAAGCAAGCGGATCGCTCTCGGCTAAAGTTTTATGAGGCGTAATTGAGCGGCGTTTTAAAAAGGCGTTATAAAAGATGTTTATTGGTTGAATTGACAAATATCAAGTGGAATCCTCGTCATCTTGGAATATGCTTGAATAAAAACCGAAAAGTGATATGGTCGGGGTTAGTGGATCTTTAACAAATTGACGAAACAGGAAGGGTAAAAAATCAACGAAGTCGAACCTTGTAACATTATGATATTCTAAATACATTCTGAATAAAACTGTTCATGTAACTTCCTGCTTATAAGTTCCCATTGTGATATTCTAAATCTATTCTGAATAAAACTATTCATGTAACTTAACAAATTGACGAAACAGGAAGAGTAAAAAATCAACGGAGTCGAACCTTGTAACATTATGATATTCTAAATCTATTCTGAATAAAACTATTCATGTAACTTAACAAATTGACGAAACAGGAAGGGTAAAAAATCAACGAAGTCGAACCTTGTAACATTATGATATTCTAAATACATTCTGAATAAAACTGTTCATGTAACTTCCTGCTTATAAGTTCCCATTGTGATATTCTAAATCTATTGTGAATAAAACTATTCATGTAACTTAACAAATTGACGAAACAGGAAGAGTAAAAAATCAACGGAGTCGAACCTTGTAACATTATGATATTCTAAATCTATTCTGAATAAAACTATTCACGTAACTTAAGAAATTGACGAAACAGGAAGGGTAAAAAATCAACGAAGTCGAACCTTGTAACATTATGATATTCTAAATATATTCTGAATAAAACTGTTCATGCACCTTCCTGGTTCCTGGTTCATGAACCAAGTCCCGTGTTCATATCCTTTAGGATCGATCGTTTCTCGTCTCTGTGTAGTTGGTCTCCTTGTGATAGTACCAAGAGCAAACAGTTCACAAACAACTCGTAATACACGTATTCGCGGTAATCATTGGATGTAGACTTCCAAGAGAGATTAGTTCGCTGTACAGATACAACAAACGAAGAAAAAATTATCTTAAAGTGTGTATCATCTCGTAATATAAATACATATTAATCATGTTAATACACAACAAATTAAAACATATTTTCTCTTCTCTTTATTGTTCATTATTAAAATTCACATTTGATTCGTTCCTTCCCTTGCAGACGTAGATAAAAGGGTTTAAAACATTTCAATAACGAAACTATTCAAGATATAATAGTTGTTTTATCTTTATATTATAGAATCACGAATTTTTAAAAAGTCGTTCTTTGCTTACATGAAATATATAGATAAAACATTAAAACAATGTTAAGGTTTAAAATACGAACAAGTTTAACGATTTTCAACTTCTTTATATATGTGAAAGGCGACGTTTTGGTAAAGATGTTATGCCGTCACATGTACTTGATAACGGTATTAGAATATATAAAAATCAATAAAGACTGGTCCTTATTTCCCATGCTCCCAACCTTCTAAAATCCCTAAGTTAAAATTTAATTTCACCCAACCACAATATAAAAAACCGAATTAACGTATTGTTTTTGTCTGGTTCACCCCAGTGCAGTATACGCATACACTATCACTCAAACGTTTATCATATACACCCAGGAACCAAAAGTTCTTCCCCGCCCTCGCATTTTCCATAGACTTACATGTTAATTAATCGTTGCAAGAATAATTTTCATAATTAAACTGTATGTAAAATGGTTTTCAAATATATACCAAAAGATGGGAAATCACTTCAGCTACAGACACGTAATTTCCATGTTAGTTTCCGTTGAGTGTCAAGAAGGTTATCTTCATGTAAGCAAAGCATATATATACATCATACGTCAATAATTAACATGGCGACCAATGGGACATTGGTACATGAACTTATATATACGTTCTTCAGTCGGATGTCATTTGATGAGAGATCAACATAAAGATGAACGAAATTACTGATGCACAGCTAACATAATTTCAAAGATGTTTGTTAAATTTTACAACAATTTGACTTAAACTTAAATTATGAAAATTATTCTTGCAAAGGATAATTAACATGTAAGTCTATGGGAAATCCGAGTGTAGGGAAGAACGTTTGACCCCAGACTGTAGTAGCATATTTTGCTTGCACCGTTTAATCACGAATTTTTATTTTCGTTTGTTCCTTATAATACAAAACAAAAACATAAATGTTTGTCGTCCACAGTCTATTATATCGTAGATCATATTTCAAAGGTTTCGTTCATTTCGATTAAAGTGAAGTCACACAAGTCCCAATGAGATTTTAATCAGTCCGCCATTGTACCCGCATCTTGCAAATAAAATCATAAATCAGAGAGACCGCCGCTTTCACATCTGTTCGGTTATTTATATAATTAATAAAAATATGACTTACGTCTTTTTATAAAGTGTATCATTCTACATAATTGATATGATTTTTTATTACAATTTTGTTTAATATTTCAGGTCACATTCGATACAAACAAAATACACGCTATTTGTTTCTGGTCTAAAACAATGTATACATTTACTTTGACTTTAATCCAACCTTCATCTTTTAAAACTACAAGTGATACCAAAATACAGACGTATATATCTACAAACGACCTGACGAAATGATTCTTTATTATATCGTTTTGTAAGTGTCAATGTTTACATGTAAACCACGATTCAATACATGTTATCTGAACATTGTTCCATTGTCAATGGATTAACTGAATGCAATTAAATATGAATTTCATTTACCGTCTTGAATCAACTTCCTTTTGTTCATGTTAGGAAAGCTGAATAAATTTAAGATGCTATCAATTTTTTTACATGGGATTGAATTGAAATAATGAAATCGAATGCTTAATTAATCGAAATAACTATCACGTTTTCTAAAATCATTTCACGTATTGATCAATTTATTTAATAATTTAACAAATTATGTTGTACACATTTATGGCTGATAACTGTACATTTACTGTGAACCAAATAGCACGTGGAGCATCACAGGACATCGCCATAATCGTTTACTGGTAATTAGACAAGACGTTTGAAGCGCCCCATTGCCTCTTGTCTCAGATCTCCATTCAACAGAATCAAAACAAATCTTCAGGAGGAAAAAAAGCATTGTATTTCAAAAGATGATTATTCTAGGCAATACAGAAATTGTCATTATATTGGTCTTTGTCGGGCAATAATTGATCACATATGTGATTTTTGTCAAGTCCAGCTGTTGTGATCGCAGAACAAAAACGACGACGTCATTGACGGTGTGCGGTGGAATCGTTCCCCCGAGAAGCGGGGTAATTAGGAGGACAATATAGACCAGAAAATTGTATCCCCGGGCCCAATTTCATCTCGCCCTTGATTATTTTATCTCAATCAAAAATGACGCCTTTTCGATCAACCAGACCTGCTGCACAATACTCATCTGACCCTCTCGGGGGTAGGGGCTCGGGACGGCGGTAGTTGGGAGGGGGACGGTAGAAGCTGGGAGGGGTACTTAGTGGCAGGGGTTAAAGGGTGAGGGGGGGGGGGGGGGGTCTAGTCACAGTTCAGTGCTCTGTATAATTCATAATCATATTGCCCCTGTCGGGAGGGGGTTGGAACATGAGAGACGGGGAAACTAAGGGGAGGTGGGAGTAGAGGGGGAGGGGAGAGGGAGAAGGAGGGGAAGCAGGATTGGTGGAATACTTGAACCAAGGGGTGGGGATGAGGGTGATGGTGTTACCCACGTGAACGCGGGGGTATGAGAGGGGTGTAAGTGCATGGGAGGGGTAGCTGTGTTCTCGGCTACGCCTCACTGCACGGTTCATCAAGAGGGGGGAGTATACAAGGTTGTGTGGTGGTAGGATGGTTGTGAAAGTGGCGTATCAGGTTATACAGAGGCTGTTGAGAACTCCGCGACATTGTTCGAAGAATCGAAGTAGAAGAGAAAAAGATGAAACGGATTGATTACTCTACTTTATATTATATTATATTATATTGGGTGTGACGTTTTGAGTGCTTGTGATTTTAGTTTTGAAAGAAGCGAATCGGTATGAAATAAAATGCCATGAAAAGAATTCAGGGTTGCAAAATCAGGTTCGATTAGACTATCAGAACGTTATTTTTCAATTGAGCGGCAGTTTAGATTTTAGAAATGATTTACAAAATGGATGAAATATACAAATTTATTTTGCTATTTGCAATCAATTTCGAACAACCATACAAATGTCCAATTCTTATACATTTGTATTCCTAATCATTACAACGCACCGAGCGTATTCCTCAGTTTAATCTCTGCAGCCTGTACCCGAGGGATCACAGTCACGGGTGTTTTAGATTAACGTGCTTCAATATTTGATGAGAAGCGGGGTGACAGTAAATAGGAAGCAAGTATTTAATCAGGGGAAGTGTGATGATAGGAGGAGGGGACGGGTACTTGTAGCAGTGCGGGCTAGCAGCTCTCAACACTGACATTCAAAATGTACCAATAATCCTCTACAAACCTTCCACACAATTGATAAAACAATGCTGTTATACAGTTTACTTGTGGTGCTAACACGGATAACATATTTAGTAGATGTTCTCATCGTGCGCAATCATTATCCACATTGGGGATAAATAATTTAAAAGTGGGTTTGTGACTTTGTTCGTTCGGAGAAGGAATACTAGTAATTGGTTTGGTTGATTTACATCTTTTTATATCTCGTGGTGGTTTGTGGTGAAATTGATACACAATGTGGAGAAATACACTCCTGTAACCAATACGTTGAACGTATATAAGGCTTATGTTTAAAGCTGCAATTATATCGAAAATACATAGTCTGGGTATATCTATATTAGCCAAATTGTATCATGTGACACTATAATAAAATATGTTTGATTTCTTTTCTCTTTATCTTCTTTCTTCTGTAAACATATTGAGGGGCCTGTCACAGTTTTAATTTATTTGAACAAATAAACATCATAAGCTCGGAATATTCAATGAGAATAATTGGTAATAATTTTGCATTCAATGGAATAAAAATAGAATATTTAATAGACGCATTGTGTCTATGCTTGTTTTATGCTTGTTAACACATAGTACGACAAAATATTGTTGTCAACTAAACGATTTGTATATAAATTTAAATTTAAAGAGTTCGAAAGACATGTTTGAATTTAACTCAGCTGTTTTTCGTATTTGACATTCATAGTTAACGATAAACAAAGAACTTTGAGAGAAACCTCGATAAATAAATATATCATGAATGTTGAGATAAGACAAATAAATATATACGTTCTCTTTTTCAGATAACCATTATTTTGTTTCAATGTGCACCATTTATTTTCTTGATATATGTACTTACCAGAGTGCTTTTATCCCTTTAATACACGTAGACGTCCGTCAATATCCCTAGTGTATATATATTTATACGTATTTTGTGTAATATTATTCAAGGTGAGACCTAAATAAACTATCTGTCTGTCAGTGTGTTATGAAACTATCAGTTAAATTAGTACATGTTTGTAATTCTAATAATACTTGATGCTATTTTGTTCAACTAAAATATATAAAAGTGAAAGTTCTCGTTTAGAAATGTGTAACATTTTTGTACGAAAATGACTTCTGTTATCAAAGTAAAATGTAAAATGACATAATTTTTTTTATCATCAATTCCCAAAATATCCGGTTATAAACAACACAACCCTCAGCATCAGTCAGGCCTTCATATCAAAGTAGACATTTAAAAACGAGGAAGAAGAAATTAATTAATTTAAAATGGTTTGGGGCAGACAGGAAAACCTGTTTTTGTTGACAATTTATAGCATGCTAGATGGTGGCCATATGGGTGAGATTAGCTACTGACACCGAATACCAATCATCACGTGCAGCCTTTAATTAGGTGAAAATGTACCTTATATTTGTGAACGAAATCCCAATACCCTTGAATCATTTGTTGATTAGCTTGACGTGTTCATCTGCTCGTTGGTTGGATATGTTGATTTACTGCTTTCAATGACTCAATCAATATCATTTACTAAAAAAGTGTAACATTACTTCTTTTAATTCTTATAATTAACTATATGACTATAAATGAAATACTGTGTTACGTTACTTGATTTAAATGTTTCAATTGACTATAGGACAATATATAAATTACTGAAAAAGTGTTACATTACTTGATTTAATTGTTACAATTGACTACAGGACAATATATAAATTACTGAAAAAGTGTAACATTACTTGATTTAATTGTTACTATAGAGCTATATGATTATATATAAAGTACTGAAATGGTGTAAAATTACCTCTTTTAATTCTTATAAATAACTATATGACTATAAATGAAATACTGAAGTAGTGTTACATTACTTGATTTAATTGTTACAATTGACTACAGGACAATATATAAATTACTGAAAAAGTGTTACATTACTTGATTTAATTGTTACTATAGAGCTATATGATTATATATAAAGTACTAAAATAGTGTAAAATTACCTCTTTTAATTCTTATAATTAACTATATATGACTATAAATGAAATACTGAAGTAGTGTTACGTTACTTGATTTAATTGTTTCAATTGACTATACGACAATATATAAATTACTGAAAAAGTGTTACATTACTTGATTTAATTGTTACAATTGACTATAGGACAATATATGAATTACTGAAATAGTGTTACATTACTTGATTTAATTGTTACTATAGAGCTATATGATTATGTATAAATTAATGAAATAGTGTAACATTACTTCTTTTAATTCTTATAATTAACTATATATGACTATAAATTAAGTACTGAAGTACTTGATTTAATTGTTTCAATTGACTATACGACAATATATAAATTACTGAAATAGTGTTACATAACTTGTTTTATTTGTTACCATAATTGACCAAATGGCTATATATAAATTACTGGAAAAGTGTTACATTTACTTCTTTCAATAGTTACGACTATAACTATATGACTATGGGTAAACTACCTAAATAGTATTGCATTACTTGAACTAATTCTTAGAATTTACTATTTATGAAAATTGTGTTAGTAATCACCGCACCATCTGTTTATGATTCACAGTTATGTCCACATTGCTGTGTGGAAGAATATAACTTTGCAATTTGTGATAATTCTAAACATAAATAATGTTTTAATAAGTAGATTACCAACCCTGAGTATTTTACAGTTTATTCGTCTTCAAAACTCGTTCGTAAAATAATGTGTGTTTTTTAAAATAATATTTTCTCATTTCAATGTGCCGGTTTACTTTCATATTATTCACTTTCAAACAATCTCAATGACAGCGTATTATCTAATGAAAGCTGACAGACTCATTTATAAAGACAATACATAAAAGAAACGAATGAAAAATATTTTCAAATAATTTTAGTTTATTCTTTAAGCTCTTGGGAATAATCGCTCTTGGAAGAAAAACAGCAGCAAAATTTTGTTCTAAAAAAGGGTGACTCAAAATGTCCGTAACGATGCCCCCTAGTTCTCTTCAACGGGATTTATTATTCTTTATTATATTAATATTCCGTTGTCCAGGCCATTGTCACTAGAGGGTAGCAGCTGAGCGGAGCTGTTCCGAGTTCACAGGTCTCCACATGTCATAGTTACAGCACAGTAATGAGTCGTGTGGCGTGCTTGATTAAACAACGTAAGCCATCTACGGCAAAAGATAATGATTTATTTGTCGGCGTCCGTCGCTTTCACCCCGTGTTATTTTCATGCCAGCCACTGACCAACGTCCCGCCTTCACTGGACGATGAGCTCGGAGCGTGACCGACCCTGATTGAGGCAATTTACCCGTGGCTTCTGCCTTTTTTCCACAAAGAATGACTTTACCAGTCATCTGTATAATTACATTTTCTCTAAAATTGAATTTGTTTCTTTTTGGCGTGTGTAAAATGTCGCAGCCTTTGGCTTGGTCGCAGCATCATTTCGCGCCGCACGTGTTGTTCGTGCTTTGCACGTGCTTTTATCACGACTGAGGAGCACGCGCCCTGTATGTCCAGTGTAAAGAGGTCCACTGTAGGCACGTGAGGCGCGAACTCGGACCTACCCAACATCTGTCCACACTGCATGGTGGCGCTCTGATGTGACGCGATTCAAACTGTAAGATCAAACTTGCCCTTTAACTGATGTTAAGCATTTGTTGTTATATGAAACAACGTTTGATAATGATACGATATGTTGTTGCGTAGATGAAAAGTTTACCGTCGTTAGTGAATTCAAGTTCTCCCTTTATCAAAATGTACAAAATTATGATGTTACAAAAGTTGGTGATATAACTAATCCCTTTTTAAAAATACAAACAACGATGACAGTTTTAGAATGAGAATGTGTTTGTTAGAGTGAGGGGTAAACAGAGGTATTAATTCACTCATAATAAGCCATATCAGTTCAGTTTACATGAACCATAATGTCAGTATAAAGACATCGCTTCCAGATAAGCAACATCGTTGTTGTTAAAAAAAAGGACATAAAATTTACTACAATAATCCATGTAGGTTTGGATTGGGATATTAGACTTTCCTGAAATGCAGCTATTATGGTATTTGTCAAGTATAGCTGTTGAAAGTTCACCACAACATCCACAACAAGAGCAGGGAAAGCTCTCAAAGCTGAACCACTCTGTGAGAATTAGTTTGATGTTTAGAAAGAGGTGGGTTGCAGTCTTCAAGCAAGAACGATCATGTACAATTTTATTTTTTTCAAAGTTCTTCAGAAATGAAATTCCATTTCGCTACGTGCTATTCCTAATGAAAACAGGATGAGAATAAATCCAAGCCATTTCATATTTTCCCCAATTCCCTCTGGCTTGTGGTCTCTTCGCAAGACGAGGAACAAGCACTGATCTTGTATAAGAGGCAGATCAGGCGACAATATCAATATTCGCCGAGTTTCAAATCCGACAGTGTCAGTCCATTTACTAATAAGAAACACACTAATTTGGGGATGTGGACTGTTTGTGGACTATTTGGGTTCCAGCGCTCATCCTTCGCCAATGTTTGGGCTCTTATGCGATTCAAAGATTCTTTTAAATCCCAGCGTAGAACTCTCGTCTTATTTGCAGATCGTCCTTCGCCGGAAACCCTCGGGCCAAAAAGCCTTTTAGTCCTGTGTCACTGCCGATCTCTTATGAAGAGAGATAGCTCTAATATACAGCCCTGTCGTCCCAGGAGGAACAACCCTCACCATCTGATTCAAGAGACATCCTGAGTTGGTGGAACTCTCAAGAATCCTCGACGGTCACGGGTCTTCGACGGTATCTCCTCAGAAGCTCGTATGCTCCTGTTCATGGATTAAGACTAATTTTGTATTCAAACAGGCAAATTGTCGCGTCCATTACTCGACGTTGCAAATACATTATGATCGGCGGTGCCCCAAGGGTTGAGCGCGGAGCGAGAGGGCCCGGGATAGCAGCAGTGTATTGACAGTTGCTGCAGCTCGGGCCTAAAAGGATTCCGTCTTCCGCACTGTGATATTTTCTAACGAAAAGAGGCAACCGTGCCCGCTGTAACTAATTTGATTAAATGGGATCGATCCCGTCCCGGTGAGAAAGCATCTCAGACTGGCACCAGGACCTTTTCTCACGTGCAATAATCGTCCTGCCCACGCCTGCTCCAAAAACGTTTAATAAGGGAACAACGTTGTTCTATATAATGATGCCATTAGAAGTTCATAAATGTATCTGGTGATGGGTGGATGAAATTACAATAAAAGACAATTTTCGCCGAAAAATAACTTTTATTTTTGTAACAAATATGGGCGCATGAGTGATGTTTTTCGAAACTGGCTTACCGGTACATTTTGAAACAAACAGTGTTCACAAAAATGCCGTCACGAGTTGCACAGACACGTTTGTAGGTGTATGGTTCGGTACAGAGTGATTTGTCAATGACTGTACGCTTAGTTAAGTAGTCTTGTCTCTGAAATGAACATTGCTAACGTGTACTGAAAGTACATTGTATATCACCTCAAGTCACCATGATGTCGCAATTGTGTATTAACTCTGCCTTTTCATTACTATTTTCACAAACTGGACCTTATGGAGAGATGTATTTGCATGCATTGAACAGCTCATAAACTTCAATTCTTCAAATGAAATTCTTAAAATGAAATTTAAATTGTTGCTTTACATCGTCCAAGATTTTTATGAAGTGAAATGGATATTTGAATATGAATAATATTTGCATACAGAGGTAAAATTATATTTGCAAGGCGAACAGATGATATCAGTTTATTCTGTTCGTAAATATTATTCCACGACAATGCAGCATACAAAACATGACAATGTAAAATTTACCATAATCCCCCAACTTCCCTCGCAAAGCACAACTTGCTCACTGGCTCACTGGCTAATTTCAGTCTTGCTGCGTTTCTTTCACTTTCCCTGAGCCAGCGTAAAACTACCTTTTGCCCTTGTACCGTAGAACTCGTGTTACGTGTATGTGTCCGATTATAAATTATAAAATAAATATACTCTTTCAAATAAAGGACATGTTTCGGTTCACAAATGTGATGAAATTGTGTCCTTACATGATGAATTATATACTATCTTGATCTATAAAAGTAGAGTCGTTCTCAGGCTGAATGTTTCCCATGGAGTAAGGAATTGTTATCATAAATAATTTCTTTGTACACGGTATGAATTAAAGAAACAACGAGACCGCCCCGATACTGCATGGCCAGTGGTTAAATGAGCATGTACTGTAGATGAATCATTTACTTCTTCTATATTGTATTTGTTCAACGCTGGATTGCTCAATATTAATAATATGAGGTTTTCGCTGAACCTAATCAACGTTTGCTAAATGTATTAATAATTATTAGCCAAGGCACATATATGTTGTATATTTATTAAGCGTTGAAACGTATTGCCTGCATGAACTATTCCAAATTGAAAATATACAGTAAATGATGTAAAAAGCCTAAACTAATTTCACTGTTTTATAAAAATTTTTATAGAAACAATTAATATGAAAAAGGAAAAAAAATAATACCATATTGCATTTTATTTTATAAATGCGAAAGCCATTTTCCCTCAAATGTGCCGTAAAGAAAGAGTGATTTTATAAAACCTCTAAAACATTTAAATCTTATATATTATTTTTAAAGAGAAAAACAATGACCTTTCCAAAAGTTGTTTATATATAAGAAAGTAAACTGATTTTAAAGTTCCTTGTTTTACTGAATATCTTTAGATTCGGTGCATTATTTTGTGTTCTTATATTTCTTCTTGAAAGGGTGTTTATTTCTATTTACCATGATAACTATATTGAATATACATTTCGACTGATATCAGATGTTGTAAGTTACCCGTGAATAATACACATGGTTGGTTAAAGGGCCCGCAATGGGGAAAATGAACATCATGCAAATCACACAGAAAATAATGTATAGTGCTTTGAATAATTCCGAGGGATAGTTCAACACTGAATTACGTGACATCACTGATACACATCATCTAGTCCTCTACTGTGTGAAGCTGTGAACAAGCAAGTCCCTCACACGATCTCACACAGAACGAAATCAAAGATGCCCGTGAAAGTACCGTGAAAGCGCCGATAAGATTGTTCAGATACGATAGAGGAGTTGGTTTTATTGAGCAGTTCAGATATACACCGCCTCCAATTGTCAGGTGTTCATTTTAGCAGATCGCTGGGCAGAATTACTTCTCAAATTGGCGTGTGAAGAAAGAAGGGACGAAAAACATGGCTATCTAAAAAGTCGTCTGCTTTACTGAGATACTGGCGATAAGCTTTGACTCCAGACATCGCTATTCACTTCTGCTGTCTTCAGTCGTCTGCTATTTGCTCGCTAATGATCGGCGGCGCAACTCGATCCTGCGTTCATAGTCTTATTACTGAAGTCGAACACTGGGTCGGACTTGGGGCGGTTGCTAATCAAACACGTCGGGTAAGCGGAAGAAATACACGAATAATTTACTCGCACCCTAGAGACCCCACAACCTTCCTCCTTGACCGATACACCCGTATATGAAATACTATAAAACGCAATGAAATAGAGAAGAAGGGTCGACCTTCCCAACACACCTCCCGCCATTTCTGAAGACGCCAGTCGTGTCAGACGCCAAAAATGTTCATGATTTCTACAAAGGTGTCGTTTAGACTAATCCCCTGGCGGTGGCACCGTGGGTGACACGCGCAGTACACATCCAGAAATTATTGTCTTTACCTCTAATTAGTTCATTTCAAGATTTAGTTTTCTTAACACCTGGGTATTTTCGCCGGAACGCGCACGTGCGAGAAAAGGGTAGCTTGCTTACCTGTAATTAGCCTTTCGTTTCCATCAGGCGCCAGACAATATTTCCGGTTATTTATGTACGCTTGGTTCATATTTTTTGTCAATATCGTAAAGCTTATTTCAGATCCTAGTTTCTTTTGGTTTTAATATTTTTAACAACTTTGTTTAAAAACTTTGTTTTAGTTTTAGTCTTGAAGGCGTGGAATGTCGTACTATTTGAGTACATGTAAAAGATTCATAGAGGAAATAATGTTTTAAAAAGAAAATATAATACTCATTAACTCAAGTGCAAAATAAACGTCACCAACAAAAATATGATCTATTTCAATCCACGAACTTTGAATACGAGTGAAACTAAGTTACATAATGTCTCCAGAAGCAAATTATGCTCAACATCTGTTCTTGTTTCTGAAAAAACACGTCTTTTATTGTTTATCTGAATCCCTAGTCTAACATTTAGCCTCTGAAATGAATTATTTCATAAAATTTAAAAAATATAAAAAAATAAAATAAAATAAAAAGGAGCCTCTGAGATGTGTTCATTTTTAAACTGAGCTCAGAGTCTTGTTGTAGACTTGCCCAGGCGCTTAAAAAATTAAGGGGTCTGGATGACAGACTACTGAATCCCCTTGACTCGGAGAGTTAGGGGAGTCAAAAAGGAATGTTTTTCTTGTTTTGTGACGTCCTACAGTAATAATGCTTCAAAGCATTAAAGTCCAAGAAGATAATTTATGTCGACAGCATCTTTTATTACTTAAATTTCCATATTTCATACATTTTTCACTTAAATGTCAAATATTCTGTCGAAAACCAATTTTAAAAAGCAGCCCATGTGTGTTTGAACAATAAAAGTAGCAGATTTTGAGAAATGAAATCGTGAGTAATCCCTACAAAGAATAGATATTCCTATCACAGACCAAAGTCGACCTTCTCCTGCAGCAATTTTTATATACTCAGTTGAAAATGTAGGTGACGCTTCTTTCGCCCTGGAGTAAATAGTTGATGAGAGGAATAAGTAACGTGTACATAAACTCTGTGTGTTGTATATTATCTTTAATGTTTCAAATGTTGATATTTACATGTATTTATTGTTGATATTACATTACCCGTTCAGTAATCATTTTAGGGTTGATAGTTGCAAGTACAATTACGTTAAAGGAATGTGTGTGTATATATATATATATATATATATCAAAGAGTAAACATCGGATGGTTTTGACTGGATCAATATACGATGAGCTCATTTCGACCGGTGTATTGGTCTCTTCAAGTATCAACCTTACTTGAATATATATAACCTTATTTCACGTGAGAAGCAACTCATCATATTTATATATATACTACTCGTTTTAAATGGGATCTGATCACATGTAACACTTAAGCAACTTATAACCTAAACCATTTCATTTTAACAATTAAAACATACCAACGATTAAATGAACAGGAGTAAAATTACGCGGGTACTTTTAAAGTATATACTGATATTTACGTTTCTAAAATATTGTTTTAAGAATAAATATGTCGTACATTAAATGAAACAGACAACCGACTCTTACGTGATCTAAAGGAACTTGATATTTGGAGATGACGTAAATATGACCTGTCCGTTTCTCAAGAAAAAAAAAACACTCAAAGAACAAGACAACGGTCTGCCAAAAGTTATTTTCGACATCAAAAGCCATCCTGAGTAACTGTTGTATTCTCCTTGACAGGAGTGTGTTACGACATGCCAAAAAGCGCTGCCATTCACGACAGTTGGTCAAAACATGGCAAAGAATCGCAATTTCGAAAAAAGGATACAAGGAGGGTTGTCCAGACTCGTGCAGCTCAGATAAAATAATGGCAATAAATGTATTTCTATAAACAGGCTGCTTTGAAAAATTTGTTTCTTGTCGTCAGTTTACATACATATTTTTTTTTAGAAATATCAACATCTGACCGATATTCATACGAAGACAGCCGCAAGTGATATATAAAATGTATGCCAATACGACATTATTAATAAAGTTAAACAAAAACATCGTGCATAATGATATATCGTTCTATCTGATCTTACTATAACGTACATATAACAGCTAACGGTATTACAGATTAAGAAAAGTTATTCCGAACTTCCTAAACATGCAGTTATATATAATTACCGAGCGAAAGGTGGTCATAACTTGGCCAGTATATACAAGCAGAGGTAGTCATTGTTCTTAATGTTCCATCCGACGTGTGACGGGTGAGAAGGATCCAGAGGTCCGAGTAGACACTGTTTGATAACCGGAAATGGAAACAAAATTAACTATGGCACCTCATCAGTACAAGAGATCTCAACAGTTGTTACCACACTATAAACTATTATTATTTATCAATATTTACATGATCATATATTTATTTTGTTTCTGATGATATAGTTCTGAAACGTCACTGAAAACAGCAAGAAGTTTGGATAAGACGTGTACATTGTAATCCTGTTCATGTTTACTCTTTCAATGGTGAATCGAAGATACGAACATCATTGAATATATCTTTTTGATAAACTATTATGGTATTAAAGAAAAAACTTCTCATTTACCTAACTAAGGCGCAAAGATGAATCCAGAAACGTTGCAATCTACAATAAATACGAAGATTCATTCATAACATTTGAAGATGTCAATGACGACACAGCACTCTTTCAGGGATCCATTCAGTGTTTCTATCCATACAGACGCGCCATGCCATTGCTTCATTGCTGGGAGAGATGAAAAGGCAAAAATAGCTCATGTCGTGCTCGATTCTCCATGGGGATTCTTGGAATTTTGGCGGTTCCAAGGAATGTTTGTT
The DNA here is from genome assembly GCA_936450465.1 of Gibbula magus. Taxonomy (NCBI): domain Eukaryota; kingdom Metazoa; phylum Mollusca; class Gastropoda; order Trochida; family Trochidae; genus Gibbula; species Gibbula magus. The sequence continues at coordinate 15,437,236 of OW388289.1, forward strand.
TGCGGCCCACACGATACGTATCAAGCAGACGACAACACGGACAACTGACAGAAGCGCGCGCAGAATGTCCCGGATGTTCGAGCAGCTTCATGGGTCGTGTATACTTACAGTGGCTTGGCGGATATTCTGGAAATGGACTCGCAAACTTTGAAAATGAAAGCTTATGCTTATCTGGACAGGGGAAATTGTGGTTGATTTTGTTGTTATGAACTTGTATTTCAACTTGTATTTCGACTATCATGGAATGCTTAAACTTACCTTGGTCAGGGATGTCTAAATAGGATTATTTTGCAATGACCACAGTTTATACAAGAATGGTTGGACGTGTACTTGTCCAAAGAGGGTAAACTTGTTTGGTAGGATTTTGTTGTAATGATATTACATATCACTGTTAAAGAAGAACTTCCATTGATTATCAATATTTAGTTCACGTATACTTAAGTTCAATATTCTGAAGTCAAACTGTGAAATGGAGTCAATGAAGTTGAAAAGGCATTGGTTGATTAAACGTACCTTTTACTGAAAACATATCTGCGTGATACGAGTTCAGATGAACGAAGATAACTTCGTTTGATCTTTTAGTTACTGAGGGCGAGGAACATAATCTCTGCGAAATGGACACATTTGAAGTACTAACAGACCACTGTTGAAAGAGGAGTAGCCATTGTCGTGTGTATACAAACTGGAGAGAAAACATCTTGGTGAAATGGTACCGACTATAATGAACCATCAAACCACTGCTGAGAAACACTTTTAGAAATGGTCTCTATATTATTACAAACTCGTACATGTAGGTCGCAGTTGAAAGAAGAACAGTTGATTGGTATGTCTATGGGAGATTACCCCAGGGCAGCAGTTTGATGTTGACAAATGTACATTTGTCGAAGTTCATCAATGAATCTAGATTATTACAAAATGATATTGGGTGAAACCATTTTCAGAAATCATATGACATGACATTTCGCCAATCGGCTCTGACATCAGGTACTTCGTGAGAGAAGGTGACTATTTGCATAGTATTGAATTATAAGTAGATCATAATTAAACTCGTATTTTAAAGGGCGTAAGTAATTTATATATACGCAGCGTCTTTGAAAATAGTGTAACCAATTATCATACCATGCTAACTTAAGAATAGAATGTTACATGCAACTGCTGTGAAAATGGGAATAGTTGAAGTAAAAGGGTTTTCGGGAAAATGCTGCATAGCATAACTATAATCGTCGCACATTAATTTTGACAACGATGCAGACTTCCAAGTTTGTTAACATACAATGGAGATATATCAGGTGAAACGGTTTAAGACTCCCAGTGGTGTAATATAGGCAAATCAGTTTTGACCAAAGTATATATTTCACTGAACATCGACTTTATGTACAGGATTTTTTTCTGGAAATTGTTAGACACAGTTTTTTTTAATCCACAAAAGCAAAGCCGTTAACCTTGACCCCAGTATATTTATCTATATCTAGATGGACATTTTAAATAGATTAGAGGAAAGCTAAAACCATTTTAAAAAATATCTTGCTTTGCATCACACTATTTGCAAATTAGTTTTGACCACAGAACATATTCCAGACTGTCAACGTTATACGCATGTTATGCGGAGTGTCAGTGCTGTATCCTGGATATGTGAACATGGAAATAGTTTAAGTGAAACCACTTAGAGAAACATCTACACATGCAGAGAACTTTAATCAGCGTTGACCACTGGCCTGCATATTTGATGGACGGTCCGTGTTAGATGTCACTTGGACATTTGAACAATGTTAAAACGCCAATGAGAATTATCTTAATTTTAGTCCATGACATCTAAATAGCGTGGACAGGGCAGAGGAAAGGGTTTTAATGAAATCTGCACTAAAGTTTAATACGTAACACCTAGCCTCCTGTGCACTAGAACTCTAGCGAGTCTAAATTGTGTTCAGCTTAAACATACATCAAAGGATTTTTTTTTTATTCGGAGCAGCATTATCGGAACATTGATACACTAACATTATGTCGTTTTTATTTATTTGTTATCTAACACATAGCTGTTCTTCTTCATGTTCTTGACTTACACTTTCATGTGCTGAAAAGTGAATGAGCTTTATGGACTGGTGAGACTTACTAGATGTTTGTAGATTGTATAAAAGACTAAAAAAACGATAGTTATAATGCTAGAATATGAAATACCTTTGCCGTAGGAATGAGTCGTATACATAGTCATACAGAACTACGAGTACACTTGAAGTCAAAAAGGTCGACTGTATGCTAAAATGATGTGATAAACTCTGTAAATCAAATGACAAGTGTTCCAAGTCCGATGATCAAAACATACTCAATAAATAATTCCTGCACTCGCCTGTCGGAATCAACTACTTTATATATCGGAACACACCGTGTCTTCATAATTCTGCTTCTTTTAGATGAATGTTACACGTAGGTGGTGCAAACATGTCCCTTTTCATTTGATGTGACAGTTAACGAGGTAAAAACTATTTTGTACCACAGTTGAGAATGAACACTGTTGAACAAGAGCAGTATGGTCATCTGCAACTAGGCTTTCGGCTTCTTCGCTGCTCAGATCAAGGGCCATGTTCAAGAGAGGTTTCAAAGTAAAGTAGCGTTACGTAGCAAAGCGAGCAAACCTGAGGAATCGCATCGTCTCGTTCAGGAGAGAATGCGCTACATTGAACGATCAATGAGCGATTATAAGCGCTCACTGTTATGGAACGGAGCCCAGATGTACGTTTTCAGGTTTTCTTTCAAAATAAATGTAATCAGTTGATCTACAATCATGCACCTTGATAAACGGTCAACTTGTCATCAGTATAAACATAAGTACGACCTTGTATGTATTGCACCTTATTTTAATGACAGAAACATATATAGGTCTATGTGTCTGCTTGTTGCTACCTGTATCTTACATAAGACAAGTGATTATTGTAACAGAAGTGTGGGTGTTTGACTGTCACTCTCACTCCAAGTCTCTTCTCTCAGTTCCGTATCGTTTACGCTGAGCTACCAGCTTCTCGTCCAGGCGTGAAGAATGCAAAGTCAAGGTCACCGTGGTCGGATATCCAAGATGGCGACCCAGCGCAAGATAACGTTATGCGTGTGTTATGTGAAGTTTTGTAGGAATGCCATCGTGTGTGGAAGCTGAATATGTGCATCAGGTTGAGACAAAGATATGTTCCTTCTTCTCTTGTCATCTCTACACACCCTGACAAGAAGATGGCCATCCTCTCTTGGCATGTATTCCATCTGGTGCTCGTGGTGTTGTTGGGTCATTATGTTGTTGGTACCTCGAAAATGCTTGGTAGCTTAAACATCCATGCATTTTTACAGTGTAGATGTTTATTCTTGATTTTAGCACAGACAACGTCGTTATTTGGTTCTTCATGAATATACTTCATAAACATATAATCTGGCTCCTTTTAATGCCTGTATAAGTTTATTTTGATATAAACAACATACAACTCCATTATGCTTGGAAAATGCTTGGTAGGTTTTCGTAAAACTGCATGACATGATAAGCGTACTACAAACTCACTGAGAATAAAAGTAATATATTGGAAAGGGCTGTCCCTTATTATGGGTGTATTTCTTTTCAAAATGATACGGTGATCATATGACTATATTTGAAATGGCACTTCATATGTGTTTTTAGCAACAAACAAAAATCATTTCGGATGTGAATAGTTTATTGATAACCATAAAGATGCTGATACATCACAACCCATACGCAAGCTCAGTAGAGCGGCATTATGCAGTCATTCAGACAATCAACCAGCAAACTACACACAATACACACACAGATACATCAGGGACATGCAGTATCACAGAAAGGTTTGGCATCTGTAAGAATCGGAGAGACAGGATTTGCTACAGACATCTGTAAGAATCGGAAAATCAGGACTAGCTTTAGGAAGTGGTTGAATACCTTCAAGAAAGGTGAAGTATTTGTGCAAGAACATCAGTTTATATTAATCATCAGGGGCTCCTTTCACAAAAAACTTTACTGAGGTTAACTTTAACTCTTATCCTTTAACATTGTACTAAAGTCTCCTTGGTGTCTTATGATCACATTATAATGCTTTGTGAAAGGGAACCCTGGTGAAACTTACAACAACAATATATACTCATCAAAATAAGGTAAAAAATATACCAAAATTCAATATTAAGGTGTTACATAGATTATTATATGAACTATTAAATGGCTCAATATATATAATTGGGGGTGATCCTTAACCTTTTTTTACTATACATTAGATATGCGTAGGTTCATATCAATAGCTTTTTTTATCAGAGACTAGGTGTTACACTGCAAGAGATCCAACAATTATACAGGGACATAAATTTAAATTTGGAAATATTTAGCTCAGAAAACAAACAGAATGACATCACTGGTGTCATTGCCTGTTGATGTACATTAGAAATATTAGGTAGCTCATTACACAACATTCTAGACCTTTGAAAACAATTTATAATTGAGAACTTTGAGAACTTCAGTAACAGGATCTTGGACACATTTAATGTACCGGTACCCATATTTTAAGACAAAAACAGATTCATCAGTGAGAATGGACTAACCAATATAGCTCAATATAAATTTTGTGAATTGTAGATGATGAGTTCAAGTTTATGACTGACATATTATTGAAGAAGTGAAATGTTTTGCATCTGTAAAACCATAGTTGTCCATATTTGATAGATGTAGTGTGGCATCATACAGACAAGGCAAACAGGCTGATGATTTGTATACAGGAAATAAAAGTATCTGTAACAATTGACTTTACTGAAAAGACAACCTTTTTCAGCCATGCAAGCTTGGGCATCTGTAAGAACATCAAAATTCTCAAAACAAATTATCTGACCAAAGGCAATGACTTCAATGCTGTACACACCAGAGAGGGTTGAGCATAGTAAAGAATAGGAGCAAGATATTGGCAAATGTTGTATGAAGTGTTGACTCAGTAAAGCCATCAGTTGGTGATTTGTGAAGAGATTGGTGTGATTCAGATGACCATTAAGGACTATATCTAACAGGAAAAGACAAGTGGACAGAGAGTAGAAAACATCAAACAACATCTGAATTAGACAGTTTGTGCAAAATAATTATGTGGAGTATTGATACATATACAAGTTACAAACTAAACTAAAACTAGCTTCCACACTGCAAACACTGACAGATCTCAAAGACAAATCAAACAACCAAACAAAATAACTGTATTAAAGTTAAATTAAATTAAATGATATTTTCACAACTAAATAAAATCTTCAATTTTCATTATTGATGGTACCATAGTTTTCAGAGTTAAAACAATATTTGAGGACTAAATAGAATTTTTTTTAACTTTGCAAAAATTCTTGTTATTATTATAACAGATCAAACCAATTATGTACAAATAAAACATAAGACATTTTGAAAGAGTAAAACAAAATAATGGTGGAGGAAAAAACAGTATTAATAAGTGAGATTTTGCTTGAAAAACCATTGCGAAATATATTTTGACTAATCATAACGACAAAGACATTCAAATACAAGATCTGTTAATAAAAACTACAGTAAAAGGAATGTAAAGCAATACATAAATACCACTGATATGAAAATATCTTTCATGCTTTGTATACAACACACAACATCTACACACAATATCATTACATTTTACATGTAAACAAGTGAATACTGCTATTGTTCAATACTGTTCTACATGTGGGGTGGAGTTTATATAGGAACTAGGATTCATATCACAATTTTTACAATAAATATTGTAAGAATATGAATTTTTACAAAGCATAACTTACTCTAACCAAACACTCATAATAATTATGACAATACACAAGAATATGAAAATATACCATCATCACTCAATATATTAATACCATAATTCATAATCATTTCACTCAATACAAAATTGTTTCACTCAAGACATTATCATTTCACTCATGACATTATCGTTTCATCCATGACATTATCGTTTCACTCATACCATTATCATTTCACTCAAGACATTATCATTTCACTCAATTTAACTTCATCTGCATGCATGATAAGGAACTACAGAACTTGATATAAAATGATACAAAATGCCAACTCCGATACATTTTGATTTACTGTGCAGTATGAAACCAGTGCTAGACATTGTACAATATGAACATATATAGAGATTTACAGTAACACTGGCTATATAATATGACTCGTACACAGATGTTATCATGCAGTCTCAACACTGATATGGATATAATGATAAACTTATATCCTTATATTTTGATTTGAAAATTACTTTGGTTCATGTGAAACAAATTAATTTAAACTGAGAAAATATAATCATAAATACAACAAAACATTATTTTATACAAGTTCGTTAACATATTGAATGGTAGATCAGATATTAGCTGATAGTGTAAAAACAGGTATTATCATATCATATCATATCATATCAACAAAGTAAAAAATCTTTCATTGAAGAGCTATGGCATTGACAGTGTAGTGTATAGACAACAAAACCATTTGCCTTAATGAATTGTTTAGCTATGGATACAGTAAGAATTGTTAAGAACTGATACTTAGACTAAAAGGTTTGCAGACCTGATAATCAAGGAACTCTTGTTGACTGTAGCCATGGTATGGGGCAAAAAAACCCATTGCAGTTGACCAATGGCGCCGTTGCAATGGATCTCTTGAATTGGGTAATGTAGATACAAGATTTACCTAGGCAAGTTGTACAGTTCTGGGCCTAGATTTTCGAAGCTCTCTTAGTACTACGACAGTCGTATAAGTACCATACACTAATATTGGCTTAAGACTATCTTAGTGCTAAGATAGCTTTGAAAATCTAGGCCCTGGATACCATTCCACTAACCAATCTTAGCATTAAGATCAATCTTAGCAGATGATAAAAAATGGGCTTACAATTGATCTTTGTTCTAAGACCAGTTAAATGAACAGCCCCAGGATTTGGTACAGCTGATTCAAGAATTACGGAGAATGTAGGCTTGACCAATGGTGCCAACATATATGAACTCTTGAAGACTATTCCACTTTAAAGTATTCCTGGGCAGCTACCCACTGTTCTGGAGGGAATCGGTTCGTCAGTGTCATCCTGGTCTCTGTATCACGGTCTTTGTCTGCGAAAGAAAAAATAATTCATAATCTTATTTCATTCAAACATAACAAGTTGGCTTATATTGCTATACCTTGTCTGGAAAAATGTTCTACAGATCCATAACTGTAGAATGGTACTGAAAAGAACAGGGAAATAATAAGAAACTTTTATTCTTGTCTGCAAATGAACTGGCTGAATGAATGAATGAATACATCATTTAAGTAACAAGAATTTGCTCATCATCGTTCCTTTGTTTGAAGACAATTGACTACTTAAGCTATGCCCTGTTAAAGATCCTAATCTTTGCTAACATCAGGGATCTTGAACATACAACTGATACACAACTAAAATATAAGGTTAGATATATATATATATATATATTATATATATATATACACAATCACAATTAACAATCACTGAAGATCTTATAAGAAAAGAAATAAAGCTTGAATTTTATTCCTACCACGACACCTTGTAATTTAACAAAAAGTTCCAAACAAACTGAGGAAGAACATGTCTCACTTCTTTCAATTTCCATATAAACAATTTATCTTCGTTACCTTTCAACAACAGTATCATCTTCAGCAGAAAAAAAAATCACATCCGCAAATTATCATGGCATTTATCGCCCTGGAGAAACACACGACTGCCTTAACTTCATCTAATAATAATAAGTTATCATGTTTGTCATTGAAATATGATTTATACATTAATCCAACCAAGACCACATGGAAGAATTTAGAAATTCAATCTGTTGTTTTTGAGATGCTTATTTTGTTTAGCTAAGGAGACCCTCCTGCTTGAAAGGGCCTGTACTCAGCGGAGATAAAGCCTGACAAGCGACTAAATGTTTGTTGATATAAAATCAAACAGATATGATGGCTTGATGACACTTAATGGTTGACCCCTGAAGTTCATTTATCACAGAGGACGGGAGGGCCGCGCTTATCAATGGGTATCTTGATGAATCTCATTAGTTACAGGTTACGCATACACTTTGTCATCTTCTTTCATGTGCAGTTATGGTGTAGGTTGCATATGAAGTATTTTCTGCAGAAGGCTCTTCTGAGTTTTGTTTGTTTTTACATACAGATATCTCCAGGCATCTGTGTTGCATCATTTTTACATATCTCTTTATTTAAAACAAATTTGACATTTTTGTCTAATATCCAAGTAAGAGAAATATATGTAATCTTCCATGAGCAGCATTATACTCTCGGATTGTTTCTTAGACCAGGTACTGTTCCCCTAAACAATTATCACCCAATGATCAATTTTAGCCAAAGTTGAAATATGAACTTATATTTCATGTCAGCCCCCCCCAAAAGAATATGTTTCTGGTTTCCGCCCGCGTCAGTTTCAAAGCCATGCATCAGGTCTTTTTTTTCTGGGTTTTAACAAAAGTAAGGGGCAGATAACTCTAATTCTTTAGCCTCAGAAAATTCTGGACATAGAAATGTCACTCGTTTCTGTTGAGATGGAGTGTAGAGGCGAGATTATTGACTGTATTTTTTAGGCCTTACGGTACTTGAAGTTACGATTGATTGGTTGAGGTTTAGATAAATGTCTCTGATTTATTATATCTTTGAATGAAAGATGCTCGAGACAAATTCTGGCAGGAGGCAAGACCTGGACAGATACTGTTGGTATAAACTTATTGTTAAGATTGTCAATGTTTAAATATTATATGACAAATCAGGGGTAGAAATTAACTTGAAATATACGGTAGGGGCTAGTTGTTCATATTTTGACTAGCCCAACTAAAGGCGCACCAGCCCATAAAGTCTACTCTGTATTGATAAATCTAAACTTCTCTTTTTAACAACACAGTTATTGCCATTGTTTCTTGTAAACATAAGATGCTTGTCTCTCGCTGTAAGTAAATAAATTTATAAACAAGCAAAAAAGTGAGCGTGGCTCACTAATACCCCCGACTGTTTAAGTTTGACATTTTTATTTTACTTAAAGAGAGAGGTGTCTGCACACCTAAGGATTGATAAGCTTTGAAATGTAATTGCTAAGATTAAACTGTTTGTGAAAATGGTAGGACAGGTCTCGATCTTCATGTGAAAAAGGTGGTTTAAGTCAAAATAGGAATAAAAGTAAATTGAAAAGGTATTGGTAATATAATACACTACTGCTATTACCACTGATTTCAACTTTATTTTGGAAATTAATCCATCATAATGATTCATTCGAGTGACTTTAAACAACAGGTACATGGAAGCACACCCCTGAAGGCACAGTGAGAGATATACAGCAGTTTATGGCTGAAAGGAAAGAAAATTTAACTTTTCCCAAAATATAACCAGTGGAAATATAAAATAGTAAAATCAACGAGAACACAGAAGTAGCTTTTGATGAAAGTTACATGAAAAAGAAAATAATGAAGTCAACAAATCACAATACAGAAGTAGCTTCATTCATTCTAGCTATGATAAAGTAAAAGAATATAAAAAAATCGCCAAAAATTCAAAAATTCACCAAATCGTGTTACATTTTGCAATGCACCTATCCTAGTGGTGAAGGAGACATGTGCCAAATTTGAAAAGGATGAGATGAATAGTTTTTCTGTAATCGATCGGACAAAAAATGCTCAGAATTTGACTAAGTTAAAAAATAAAAAAATTCGCCAAAAATTCAAAAATTAACCAATTCGGTTTAAACTTCACACTGCACCTCTCCTAGTGGTGAAGGAGACATCTGCCAAATTTGAAATGAATGAGATGAATATTTTTTCTGTAATCGATCGGACAAAAAATGCTCAGAATTTGACTAAGTTAAAAAATACAAAAATTCGCCAAAAATTCAAAAATTCACCAATTCGTTTTAAACTTCGCAGTGCACCTTTCATAGTGGTGAAGAAGACATGTACCAAATTTGAAAAGGATGAGATGAATAGTTTTTTTGTAATCGATCGGACAAAAAATGCTCAGAATTTGACTAAGTTAAAAAAAATTAAAAATCGCCAAAAATTCAAAAATTCACCAATTCGGTTTAAACTTCGCACTGCACCTCTCCTAGTGGTGAAGAAGACATGTACCAAATTTAAAAAGAATGAGACGAATAGTTTTTCTGTAATCGATCGGACAAAAATTGTCTTCGGACGGAAGGACGGACGGACGGAAGGACAGACGGACGGAAGGACGGACGGACGGACGGAATCGTTGGTATAACTATATACCCCCAACCGTTGGTCGGGGGTATAATAAATGTTTCTGGTCAACATGGCTGGCAGTATCCAAATTTTGATAGCCCAAGGAAATTTTTACTATCCTTTGGCTGAAGGACTAGTGTTAATTTCTAGCCCTGCAAATCAGTGTGCTTTGAAAGTTTCTAAAATGTGGTACAGACCTGGGGTCTGTTTCATAACAGCGAGCGCTTATAAGCGCTTATAATTGATTGCTCAATGTAGCGCTCATTCTCTCCTGAACGACACTATGCAAAACCTCAAAGTTCGCTCGCTTTGCTACATAGCGCTACATTGAGCAATCGCATTCAAGAGAGGTTTAAAAGTAATCGCTAAATGAGCGATTACTAAGAAACCTCTCTTGAACACGGCCCTGCTTCCTCCACCTGGAGAAGAGGAAGAAGATTTCCCCGGCTGTACATCTGTGTGTTTGTGTGATTGTGTCAGTCCATAGATTCATAGTGTTCCGCAGTATTACAATATTTAGGTTACACCCTCGCATAAACAAGCGTCTTGACAAAATAACATTTTGTTTATTCAATAGATGAGGCTGATGTCGTGTGTTTAGATTTACTGATTGCCGACAAATAAATAGAGATCTCATAAGGCTGAGGAACTGTAAACAATTAATGAATTCAACAGATAATTTGAAAAATAAATCTTGCTCTGAAGATCAGATAGCGTCACTGGGCATGCATAGAAAGGTGGTAGGTTTCTTCTTTGAGGGATGCAGAACTTGACAGGAAAGCATAAATAAAACTCACAATCCTTGATTTAAACATAAGTAACAAGTCTGATGTTCATAGGTGCAATCATATATAAGTCACACGGATTTTCACTTCTAAAGAAATACATTATCATTACAGAAGGCAACAGTTGTATGCTAAATATCTTAATTTAAAAAAAAAATTGTTTATGTATCAGCAACCCAATATTGTCTGCCAACTCATGATTGGTTTATATATATAGAATTTACATAAAACTAAATTTGAGATGTGGATTCAATATACCTTGATATAACATAGTGGCCACAACCTAGGAACTGATCAAAGTCTAGTGTTTTTGACATAACCAGTAGCTGGTAATACTACTTTATACAAAACACAACTTAGGAAATAAGCATGGGCAGATCAAGGAATTTTGAAAATGTAAAACTTTTCAAAGGGAGTTTGGGGTTGAACCTCCTGAACCCCCAAACCTCCCTCTGGATCCCCACTGACAAGCAGTGAGTGAATGTTACTTCTCAGCAAGAATTTTAAGACAACACAGCTGCATAGAAGTGTTTCCTCTGTTTCCTGGTCACAAATCAAGGAATGATCATTGCTCATTGCTGTTTAACTAATAATGTATCTGAACCAACGTTCTACTCAAGTCCGTAAGAGCAGATACACTTGACATGAAAACAGCAGAAACAATTCTCTTATTGACCATGTTCTACTATCAAAAATGTTTTAGTTGTACATGGAGATTCAAACAGAGATTTGATAGTACGTAATCAAGTTGTTTTCCTTGACATAGAAAATAGCCAACAAAAAATGTCAACATTGGAGAGAATAATTCTTTCGACTTCAAATACTAGTATCTGAAGGAAAGAAAGGTTTCTAACAATAATGATGGTACCTGTCAGTACAGTTTTGCAGTTACTGAACTTTCATCATATCTATACGAGCAATAAATATGCATATATGAACACTGACATTTATACCCAACTCAGATACTAAGCTTTTATTTGTTATAAAATGTCGTGAAATTTTTTTATTTGGATTTATATAGTCTTTTTAGAAAATAGAACAATTTTATACATATGATGGAAATGTGAAACACACAATGACAGAAATATTATTAATTTTAGGTGTGTAGTGGTGAAAGGGTTAAAAGCAACATATAATGGACATTTCTAAACCAAGACATGGTTGTTTTTTCAAAAGCCTCAAATTATGACAATTTGAACATTGACAGAGGTTTCTCCAGTACTCACCCTGTGGTCTTGCCTTCTTGGTGGTTGAGGGCAACAGTTTGGCTTGCTGAGCTTCCAGCTGCTTCTCCTGGAAGAAACATGGAATTGTAAGTCATATTGGATAGTTTAAAGTAATGACACAAACCATCTAGTATGTGCTATAGGGCTTGTTGCTCTGTAGATAATCTCAATAGCATAGTGATCCACTGAGGTTGTACTGTCCAACCATGCAACCAGTTCCAATGGAGACATTACTGACAACATGACAACATGAAGGGATGCCAAATACAAAGTATGAACTACCTTAAATAATTTCAAAATGACAAATTGTTCTTAAAACTATTGGAAATATATAAATTAGACAAAGACTCGTGACAAAAATCAAATCAAACAGAACTGAACACGACAGCTGCCATATGTCACTTGAGTCTTCTATGTACATTCCCTGACGACATGTCAGAGTGGGTAGATAAACACAGACACACATACGTGTTAAACACATCTGACTTCCACTTGTCTGTGATGAAAGTGATAGTGACCTATGAAATATCTATGAATGTTGGCTGACTTATCCCCAAGTTTATGTCCCGATTACTGGCAGTATTTAGAAGGATAAACAGAGCCATGTTTACAGTGACATTCCAGTGAGCAAGTCTACAGGTAGAACGTGGTAGTTATCTCGAGTGCTCGGTGATCACTGCACTGACAGAGGCGGGGTAGAAGTACCGCGTGTACAAACAACCGCGGGGAGAATTGGAGGTTCTCGAGATCTCCGAGTCGTGTTTGACAACTGTGAACACAGTTTGGACCCTGTAGTCAGTCACCCTATCAATCTATGCCAGTGTGGCGTCCCTACCCTTCAAAACAAAGCCCTAATTGGTCAACACATTTCTCTCTCTTGTGTTCCCAGCAGGTGAAAAAGGTATTTGGGAGAAAGTCTCGGTATGCTGTCTACCCTTTTAAGGAGCTTCAGCTGGTGACTGTTTAGGCGAGTGAGGAGCAAACATGCTAATCCCCTACACACAGACCGACACACAAGAGGTGGGACAAGACAGTAGGGAGCCGTGTTCAGTCAGTTTGTCAGCTTGTCAACATGTGTAATCTAGTTGTACACCCGGGGATACACCTAGAGACACACAGACAGACAGAGGGACACACCCACGCCTGTCTTCTGTCATACACAGAGATCTTCTCCAACACTTGAACACATCATTGTGATAGTGTTCTCACACAAGGTGTAAGTGTTCACAACCTGGCTGCAGGGACTGCATTCCTAGGATATACAGCTTTCTCTATACATTTTCATTAAATAACTTAATGATTGTCATATATGTCATATGTTCATCTAAATGACAGTTGTCATTAGGGAAAAACACAAGTTTTCGGTATCATTTTTCTTGTGACTTTTCTTCTAAGATTCATTACAATTCAGTATCTCCCAACAACAAATGACAGACAGAACTTGAGCATCAAATAAAATCAATAATATATTCTAAGGGAAATTATTATTGACAAAATAGCAGATATAGTAACAGATGATATCAATCAAATAGGGTCTACTATTTGATGTGCTATAAATAAATTAGATGTTTTTTAAATTATTATATATATATAAAGAACGATACTCCAGAAAAGACATTGAGGTTCCTTGTTGTGTCTTGTACATGATATTATATGACGCATCACATCCTCCGCTGTATGACACACTGGACATAATCTTGACAGAATGACATCACATTTATATAAAGCTCACTAAGATAGGATATTCTTTACTAATAGCAATAACAGTTATGAGCATTTCCACATTGGGATGGAACTGAAGGAAAATTTACCTGAAAGTATTTCATTTTGGCAGAGCTAGCTGAAAATTAGACTAAGTTTTAGTGACTGAAATGATTTCTTTTTTGGAAATGTCCAAATTTGAAAACTGAAAATGAAATAAAAGAAGCTTCTGAGATTAAAAGTGAGCTCTCTGATTTTGTTGTAGACTTGCCTGGGCTTTTATCTAATTCAAGGGTCTAGATGACAGAATAGCTGAAACTTCAAACTATTTTATATTTCAATTCTACTATCGGTTACTGTATGTATCTTTTTTCTTAAAATAAGTTGAACTGTGAAGAAAATATCAGAAACTAAAAGCGTAAGCTAGTCATTCTGGTATGACATATAAGAAACAGATATTCGAGAACTGACAAACAATACATTTTATGTAAATCTCTTCGAGGTGAGGTAGTTGGAGTTTAATGCCGCTTTCAAGGTTATTTCACGTATATCACGGCTGCTAGTATATTGCAGGGAGAAAGGCTGCAACATCACTGTGGCTATGCATTGTGGAGAAACCTACAAGCATCAGCTGTAACCAGCGAACCATGGGTGTGAAATCTCTTTGAAGCAACATGATCGGTTTGACTGACAGTGTTTACATCACGGAGCTGATCCCTATCTATACTGGTGAGACTGATAAAAACTTCAGACAATAGCAACACTATATCAAAACTGTCAGAAAATATAAACCAAATAAAGAAATAATTCAAAACGAAATTTGATAACATGGTTCAAGAACATTTATAATTGATACATACACCACGAAACTCTTCCCAAAAATAAACATCAAATTGGCACAAATCTAATTAACAAATTCAGCTGGTGGTGATTCTGTCTTATCAAAGTTTATAATTGCCATAAAGCCAGGAGGCAGGCTCCACATGAATACACATGGCATGCTAAGCAGATTTAGTGCTCTCCAGTAACAAAGTGAGGTAAATGAACACTGACAGGAAATACAGGTCTGGTGGTGGCAGCTCCACTGGTAGAGGATTTACCAATATTTGGCAGGGGATCCTGCAGGGAGTCAAGTGTTGGGCCACCTACTTACTGTCACTCAGCTTGTATATGTATATATATAGACGGTCAGTGTGATGTAATGTCAACAAGCACATGTCAGAATGAGGTCTTTACTCTTTACTGTCAGATGGGACTTGTACAGGAGGATGGTAACTTGGAACCTTTGATGGAATTGAGTTGTTCATGCTAAGTTCTCTGAATCTTTTACTGTCACCCAGCTTATATAGATATGTATATATAGAGAGTCAGTGTGATGTAATGTCAACAAGCACATGCTAGGCTGGGGCCTTTACTGTCAGATGAGCCTCGACACAGAAAGATTGGAAAGTTGAACTTTTGATGGAATTTGGAGTTCACTCAAATGATGATTTTTTGTGGGATCCTTTCCATTTTATTTGATCCATAATTTTTAAATAAAACTTGTGTCTACATCAGATGGGGGTTGGTTTCGGGAGATCAGGATGTTGAATTATATTTGAGTGAACAAGGTGATTTGTTTTCTATGTTCTTGAGCATGCATTTGCTACATATTCAGATGACTAACACTTTCTAGATGTGAAATTTACACAATGCATAAGGTTCTTAACTTTTAATACACATCCATGGTGTTGGGATTTTTTTTATCAAAGGTAGATCTAATTGGACTAGAGTTTAACATAAACTTGAAAATTAAAGTCAGCCTCAGACTTGGGTATTCAGAGATTGAATATTAAATGTTAGATGCTATTTGAATTACAAATTTTACTCTTAATTTTCTGAATAAAAAATATTTTTACAAAATATATATTTGATCTCTTTTGAATTCAAAGATAGGAGATTACTACGGAATGTTGATTATACCTTGTTAACTTTTAGATAAGCCTCTTTTCACATTAAATCATACTGATTTTATAAATGCATAAATAATGTGACAAATTAAAGAAGTCTTGATGATCATTAACACTGAAGTTTATGTACTAAATGCAAATATTTTAAAACGAAAATAACCATGAACATCAACCATTATAAATCCTTCAATTAAAGACATAAAAACAGCAATAAACCATCATCTGTGCCCAATGTTAACTTGCAAACTGACTAAATTTTCTGCACCGACTGACAAAATACTGAAATATTGGAAAATTGTCTAATGACCGAGCAGCGATCACACAAAACCCTAAAGTGATACATCAGTCTGTGACCTTCGACCTCTGACCGAAACACGATCCACTGTCTGCAGAGAATACATCAATTCATTAAAACATAAAGCTAATTAATAAAGAGTAATTAAAAATCAATGTTGCCGATGGGGGTGAGAGTGTCGGGTATCAGTGGCGCAGTTTGACGAGGGTCTGTCTCTCTCCCTTATGGCAGGCCCTGTCAGTACCAATAGCCCTCGTCCATGTGATGCTAATAGTATTAACTAGCGGGATAAAGCAGAGCAAATTCAATCAAAGACAAGAGCTTGTCCCCGTCACCAAACAAATGCATGTGCTTGGGGTTTCTTCCATAATCAAAGCACAAAAGGAACTCTAATAATATTCCCACTTCATGGAAAACCTCAGATTTTTATCCCAAACTGTCAAAAGCAAACCTTTTTATGCAAATGAGGATTATTATTTCTGATATGAAACCTTATTACGGCGACCCCCAACAATTATATCTTGACCACAGTGCCTGTGATTGTAGAGCTGTCGCTAGAACTGGTCATTTCTCTAGCCAATTCTCCACACCAGTCAATTACTAAATGACTCTCCCACAGAACTGTCACACGCTCTCATTTCTAATATGCTCATTGCTGTCACAACCCTGTTATTTTGTGTCAAATAATCCCAGTTATTTTCTTCACACTTAATCAAATGTTTGATCATATTTTCTGATGAATCACTTACAGTAATAGAAGAAACAGGTTGGAAATAGTCTTGAATAAATCCTACAATAAGACATGAAATAGTATCTTATATCTCAACACAATACTTGAGATTGTACTTGTAAAAGATATTGACATTAGTTCATAGAATGGTAGAACAAGTTTAAGTTGTTAACCCTAGGTCATCACTTCACTTAGTTGTTATACTTAGTACATTGTCACAGTTTTAAAACTAACCAAAAAGACTCTTGAAAACTAACAGGACAAAATTAATTTCATGCAATACTTGAATGTAAAACATTTACAATTTTATGCAATACTTGAACATAAATCATTAATAATTTCATGCAGACAGTTATTATACCCTCTTCATTGTTAAAATTCACTTAATAAATTCAAATCATATATTAGGTATCTTAGTAAAAATTTAACGATCCTCAAGTTACATATATGTTTTGTCTAACAAATGTCATGTAATTCTCAAGCAAAGATGAAATTATTGGTAAATTATGACCTACCGGTAGTTCTCACATTAAACAAACCCCTGTTATTTGGATCAGTTAATCCAAATGGAAATTATTCTCCTCTTGTAAAAGAGAATAGCCAATATTAAAGTAACCATAATGATTTTCTCCTCATTATAAAACTATTCATGTCAAATATTTCAAACATTGATCAAATCTCAAGGTGACTGCAACTATTTTTCTCTAACAAATTCCCTTTAATTCTCAGCTCAGTTCCGTGGCAAGAGGTGAAATCTTGCTTCTTGTGTGGCAAACATACATCTCTTCTACTGACAGACGCCACAACCAGAAATTACTAGAAACTCTGCAACTCAATCCCAAAAAGTAACAAACAAAAATCTGCTTGACTTAACTGTAATCCCAGTTACTAGGGTGGTATCTGAGAGCAAGCTTGGAGCTTTAAGGCCATGTCATGGAACGGATTGAAACATGCTTAAAGGAGTTATAGTAAGATTACTGTATATGTTTAGCCTGAAGAATTACAAAATGTTCATTTGGCTCATGAGGATTCAATTCTAAATTATTGCAATCATTTTTTGGTTACATCTCTTGCAAAGCCTAACATTCAACAGGGATTTAGGCTTTCACAATTTGTCAACATCAAATAAAATTCCGAAGGAGTTTCAGTCGTAAAGCTTAGCTTGATAAGATGACGTCTTACATCATTCAGGAAGTTGCTTCGTGGAAGAAATTTGAAACATTTGGACATAGTTTTAATTGCTGAAAAAGTATTGGAAACGTTAATTTATTTTTCGCATGATCAAGGTGACACGCAATTTGTATGCAATTAGAAGAGTTTCAGATTTCTTAGCTGTCAAAATTAGTACAGTCAGTAAGTTGAATAAACATTATAAAATCATTTGCAACATCAAATTATGTATACATGAATATATACTCATAGACTTACAAACTTACTTTGGATATAAGCTAATTTATTATATAAATTACTTATTAAAATGTGTAATATCAGGACCTTGTTGCATGGTTATTAGATATTGAAACACAGGAAATTTATACAAAAGAAATCAAATTGTTAAGAATCAAATAAGCATAAATACAATAACAGGAGTGTTTATATTTTGTCATGGTCGTCTTTTTGAAAAATGTGAAATACTAATTATAAGATTATGTGAAATACGACGACAAATAATTCCAATGTCCAGAACAATACTAAAATAATTGAAATAGCTCAAGCAGAATTTCAAATCATTTGGGAAACGAATATAAATATATTTTTTATATATACAACATACTATAACTAAACAATTCATCCCACAAAACTTTAAGGAAGAAACAAAATCATTGATGTCACCTGAGAAGAAAGAAGTTCAACTAACTAACCTTCCATCACTTACACTCAGTATAAAACTTAGAATACACATCATTTTGTGCAAATACATTCATTCAAGGAGAAAAATGAATAATAAAGTCAAGTAAATTTGACATCCAAATCTAATTAGTTTTGTGTTTTTTTCGAACAATATTAAATCAAGGTTGATCAAGCAATTGATCACTTCCTCGTTAACAGTGTTAGTATCTACACTGAAACGTTTTCATCCCAATAGAAGAAGTTGACTATATAGGACTTGGTTTTCCTTCACCTACACAACTTCTAAAATAGCTCTACATAAAGGTAGTAGAAGCAAAACACCCCTCTCCAAAACGGTTAACCCAAGGAAAATTTACTACCAAAATAAACAAAAACATTTGGAGGGATAAAGTTATGAATGATAACAAAGCCAGTTCTGCCCCAGGGCGCTGGTTCGTCTGTGATCGGACACATGGAATGATGCGTCAAGCTTCCGACGATCAACTAGAACATCCCATCCCGCTGTCAAGTACAATTAGAGCTCTGATACATCATAACTCATACTTCCAGTGTCTCCCAAGATAACAGACCCAATGATACGCAGGCCTTTATTAGAACTCCCCTCTCTTATTACCTTCACCGGGCCCTAATATTGCCAAATCCTACGATGAATCAAGTGGGGGCTCGTAACAAAGCAATAACACGCTTTGGATCAATTACGGAGGAATATTCATATATCAAGGATATTCCTTCTAAAAGGTGTCTTTAGTCTGTACAAACATGTAATGAATGTATCCAGGTGATTGATACATTGAGTTGGTTATGCTGAGATGGGGAGTAGTTTAGATAAAACAGGTTTTATGCTGGACTTAGATTTCATATCTATCATGATACTCATTTACTCATTATTGCTTTTTCATTATCATTTGTCTAGCTCATGTTTGTCTTGTTTCAATATTGCTAAGAAGGAGAGATGGTTGATGATAACTTGGTGTATAGGTGAATTAAGAAATACCTGGATTTTTAAATTCATTTTTATTTACACATGTTTTTAAAATGAATGGATATTATTTCTCTTGGCAGTGAATTCAATTTAATACATCTTCATCCTTCCCGATGTCAACTTATTAATGCCAGTCAACTTTATCCTTTTTAAGAACCTTAACTTTTATGTCCCTTGTTGTAGAATGGGTGGGATAGAGTAGTTTGAGAACATTGTGAGAGTGGTGTTCCTACCACTACATTTTGACATCACATTTCTCACCATTGTCAAAATATCATGACATCACATGCACATTTATATAACATCTCTTTTACAATCATAAAGTGTTGTTGTTGTTGTCGTTGTTGCAAAGTGAGAGTGTAAGAATGGTAAGATGTCACCAAATTGGAAGTGAAGCAATTTGGACATGTGACACAAAAACTCCAATCATAGAAGAACATTTAAAGGAAAGAGAATATTTTGAACAAACCAACACCAGTAACCAGTAATATTTTGAATTTTTGAACTCCTATTACGTATCTTTCATTTTGTGACATGATAAACCCTATATTTTCGTGATCGGCACTCATGAAAATAATGGCCTTACCCAGCAAGTCAATGTGAGATAGCTGATATATCAAACTGAAAACACAAAATATCCTCTATATAGCCCCAGATCTACACTGATATTAAACAGTTTAGCTCTAGGCTTACGACTTGCTCCCTGCAGCTCTCCCCGTTACACAACAATTACTCACACAATGTAGCAACACAAACTGCTGCTGATGCTTGTATAGGGACGAGAGCACTTGAAGCAACTTTCACTCTTCATTGCAAATCATTGTGCATTAAGAGCTTAATATTGAATAATATCATATTCTTTTCAATCGGTTTGAGTCTTTTCATCGTGCCAATCTGCAAGAGGAATTATTGACAGATTTGCTTGACATGGAAACTTGGATCTGTGATCGAGCCTGATGGTCTGGCAAATGAAAAGACAATTGATTGTCCCACGGAATGCATTCAGCCTAGATCCTAAATGCAACAATGCACATTGTGAAAAACGGTGCTAGGATGGATGTCAGTAATGGATAGAGTAAACAAAGTGTAATTTACGACAAGAAAATAATCAAAAAGATTGGAGGAGAAGAAGAACTTGTTTCACTCTGGCCCAAGGCAATACAAGTCTTGTACAACAAGATTAAAAGCTTCCTTTCTAGCAGTTCCGCAAAAAGGTCCAAAATCATATTTTTCAAAAACATTTTTTCCTTTTGAAATGGATAAATGCAGCATCAGTTTTGAAAAGCGTATCTGAAGAGAGGAGAGACAAGAAAGCGAGAGTCGTCAGATGTCCCATCTTTTCTCTTTGCTAGCTGTCTCTCTGATTGGTCGCCAAATTCACACAAAATTGTCCATCAATAATTTACATCATAGGAAACGGACCGAGCAATTAGAACAAAAAAGTACTTTGTTAACAAATTTCATTCCTTCTACTGAAACTCTTACAGGACACTGAAAGCCTTTGATTCGGAGTTTTAATGCTAAAATTTGGGCAAAAAAAATATTCCAAACTAAGTGAATATTGAAAACAAGTGAGTGTTGTAAACGTCATCTAACATGATGTAGTAGGACATTTTAAACTCTTCACTTTGTTCTTTTAAACAATTTTTAATGCTGATTTTTTACCATCTATTAACTCTCTCAGGCTGAGGACAGCTATGCACACTTCAGGCTCAAAAGAGGAATAAAATGAAGCTCTAGATGAATACAAAGGTGGATAATATGAAGAGATGAATACGGGAGCTAAGTGAATCTGGATCCGAGCTCTGTCCACTCTATAATATTTTTTGGCACAACTGTGTAGTTGTCAAGCTGTCACAATTTTCCAGTAATCATTGAAGTACAGGTGAAGTTTAGTAAGAATTTTGTAGTTACTGTCACAGTTTTCTTGAAATCATGGAAGCTAGCACAGGTGAAGTGGTGAATTATGATTGATATTTCATCTGTGGCCAAATTGTTCAACCAGACAAACCAATTTTAAAGAACTGTATATATATGTTGGATCAGAACCTGGATCCAAGTCTCGAAAAATATGTATTACATGCTTTTGGAGAGTACTGACAGAAAGTGCTTTAATTAACGGCAACAAACTTTTAACTCTCATCTTAAGTCATGCCGCACGACTTTAACATCAGCTATATTCATGGTAAATATGTTACTTTGTTTGTTACACTCAAGCTAATGATGAGTTTGAATTGCCTTGCATAATCAACTGATAGTTGTTCTTCCACTATACAGTCTTAGATTGATAGTGTATTCAATAATAATTATACCATAAGCCATCAAGGGTACACTTGAAATGATCAAAATTGTCATAATGTTGTTTTTTTTTATGTTAGAGTAGGACATTTAGAAAATGTTGATAAAGTGATAAAAATGTTTGATGACCCCCTATAATATTTGTGAATTTATTTGTTGATTCAAATGTTCACATAATAATACATTTTTAGCAATATCTAACATATGTGCATCAGTGAAAAATCCTGTTGAATATGCAAAAAAACAATGATAAAATGCTGTTTTCTTCAGAAAGTGCTGAATTTAATCCTTTTTCTCCAAAAAGCGCCATTAATTTTCAAAATATAGACTTGCTATACCTACCTAAACTTCATCTGTGCTTCCATGATTAAAGGATTCTGAGTTTATTCATTGAAAGCATGTGCTTCAATAAAGCAGACCAAATTGGTTGAAAAATAGTGTGTAATTTGCCGTATTATTATTAATGTTGATAAATCGTCCAATGACCCCCAAATTTTCTTAAATTTTGGATAAAAGACATAATGAACGTGCTATTTTGAAAAAATAACAAATTCTAAAATTATTTCTTCGTCCAATCTCTCCTAATGTAGATGACAGTGTTGAGGGAAGAAACACTACTTGAAACATATTTCACAAGTTTCAACAAGTTTCAGATACTACACAAAATAAAATATGACGAAAATTCTCTGTCAAGTTTTTTTCGCTCAAGTTCTTAAAGATTTGAGAGTCTGACTATGTGATTCTGACATTAGATTCTGATGCTTTCTGTGACAGTTTGATACATCAAAGATGGTGAGTGTGAAATTACATCAGGAGGGCATTACAAACAAACATGCACCCCCAGCTGAGGCAGTATGAGTGTTAACTCCCCGTGTACCGTGATACAGTACAGGGAACTGCTTCCTGATACACTTGTCAGTGGGGAGACAAATGGCTCATATCCCAGTGGCACGGAGAGCAAAAACACTAATCAAAAGAAAGCCATCTGTGTTGATGGTGAGAGACCAAGTGAGAGAGAGACTATCAAATCAAATACAAGTCGGAAAACATTGCCTCGAATCAACCCAAACTCAGCAGAGCTTCAATGTTTCAACATAGGCCCAGCAACACAAGCATAACATTAAACTCCCCTTATATTATCAAACATGGCTACAAGACAAATACATTGTGCGCATTCTCGCAGGTGCATGAGAAATGAGAGAGTTGCGAGGCCCACTTGATAAGCATTGCACCAAAAACATGGGAAGACAATCTGTAAAGAATACATGTATCAGTATACATCACAGTGAAGCTGGATCCAGGACGGGGTAGGGGATCCACCTGCCCCCAGTCACCTGTGTAGGGTGGAGGGTGGGGACTTGAGAGGGGGTGGTGGAGGATGAAGCTGTAGAGTTCAGTTGTTTAGAGGGACACTTCAAAGCAGTTAGGACTGAATTTTTACAATTAAACTTTTTTACAATATTTGTCTACACCAAATACACCGATACAAAATACACAATTCAAATGATACAAATAGTCACATTTTCCTTCCATTTAGCAATGTATGGGGGTAAAATACATGTACAAGAATTTTATTTCACCAAATTAAGACATTACACTTATTGAGAAAATTATTAAATTCGATGTTGTTTCAGTTTCTCATATGTAGGATAAGCAGCAGTACAAATCTCTAGAGTTCGGTTAACAAAGAACAACATTTTAAAAATCCTTTTCACTACAATTTCACACAGTGATTCTTCCATTAACACTTTCACTGCTGAATGAATTAGCGTTTAACCATGCTTAGTGGCCAACTTACAGGAATCACAAATAATGAAGAAAGGGAAATATCAGAGACCTCATGGTTACAGTTATCCTGTAATATCTGGTGTCAGTTAATCAAAGGTGAATGTTAGGTGAGGTGAGGTGAGGTGAGGTGAATGTGAGGTGAGGTGAGGTGAGGTGAGGTGAGGTGAGGTGAGGTGAATGTGAGGTGAGGTGAGGTGATGTGAGGTGAGGTGAGGTGAGGTGAGGTGAGGTGAGGTGAGGTGAGGTGAGGTGAGGTGAGGTGAGGTGAGGTGAGGTGAGGTGACAGGGGTTTAACCCCACTTTCAAGAATATTTTACTTATGTCAAGGCAGCTAGTATATTGCAGGGAGAATACCTGCAACACCATTGTGGCTATGCATTACATTGAAACCTATGGGCATTGGTTGGAACTAGCGAACCATGGGTGGTACTGCACTGAAATTCCCTGCAGCATTGCACCAAAACCTTACTGCGTGTATAACAATCTCTTCAGTTGCTGAATCCAAGGTGGAATTAAAATCCTAGATCTCTTGATCCAAACACACTAACCGCTATCCCTCCCCAAAGATGATTTTGAAATATTCAAAAAGGTCACCGGTCAGAAAATCTTGTTTTCTATAAATATTCAAAAAAATGAGTCTATCCTCGGAGTAAGGTCGAAGTGACATTAAACATAGTCTTAAAGAAAAGTAGAAGTGAAGAAAGAGAAGACACTTCCCTGAGACAGCTACATGCTAGCAGATGTCTACCGAGTGTGTACAGCAAGCAGTTCTAGGAAAGAAGTTGGAATTTTGATACATCCTAGTGCTTGTTACATCATGCCAGTCATTACATAAACATGTTGAACCTCGCTCCTCATTGTGTGAAGCAAATTTAAGCCACAACGTTTCTACAAACTTCTTCCAAACAGGAAACCATTCCAGCATGAATATTTTCACAAGAAGGGATTAATACACAATCAAGTTTGAAAAGAAAAAGAAAGTAATATCACAGTTAGGTCTAACTAGCTCATCAAAATGAAATAACAAATAATCAAATGTTAAATCTTTTTAAAACAACAAAGATGCATGCTGTAAAAACAGGAAACTCTCTGATCATCTCTGTAAACTAGCTGTAAGGGGGAAGCCTGTTTCTTATGGGCTGGGAGGATGTTTGTTGGGGGAGATGGTGAAATATTACATCTCAACTCTGTCATCGCCTGCTTCATTTAGAAGTATATCAGTATCAAGTGTCATTAGACCCTCATTAGTTTTGTGGAGAGATTGACTGGGATCAGGCATCACCCTGTCCACACCTGATAAACACCTTCCTCTCTCGTATCATAACACCCTCCCCTGTCTCTCCTCCCTCAATATCCCCTCCTATCCCCTTCACCTCTGTGGACACCTTCCCCGTCTCATATCATAACACCCCTCCCCTTTCCCTCCTCCCTAAATCTCTCCTCCTATCCTCGTCCCCTCCTCCAACACCCTCCTATACCCTTCGCCTCCCCCTATTTGAGTTTGCTAGCTTTACATCTATCAACATCACATCATACAGTTCCAGATAAGGAGCATGATACACTCAGAGAATTGTAGTGTTATATTACACAGGAACTTACAACAAATGTTATATTGGAGTATAAAGGTCAAGGAGAGAAGCACCTTCTTCTTACGTCTTACAATTTACATTTAGTCGACAAACGTTTTGTTTAAATTAACTATACGTTCATCCCTGCGATTTTATTTCTTTATACTTTCAATTTCAAGTTTTGAATTGAGTCTTCACCTGTTGAAAGGAGTTTGATCTGGACTGTTTTAAAGGTTCATATTTTCTACACAGTCAAGATTAGTATTACTACTCGCACATCTTCAATTCCATTCCGGGGCGGGATAGCGCAGTGGTTAGCGCGTTCGGCTTCGGATCAAGAGGTCCGGGGTTCGAATCCCGCCAGGGGCACGGCAACTTTGTCTGCAGTAGAGAACTGTTCTACATGCAGTAAGGTTTGGGTGCAATGCTACACTGAATTTCAGAGTAGTACCACCCATGGTTCGCTAGTTCCAGCCGTTGCTCGCAGGTTTCACCGCAATGCATAGCCACATGGCGCTGCGGGCTTTCTCCCTGCCGTAATACTAGCAGCCGCGATATAAGTGAAATACTCTTGAAAGCGGCGTTAAACCCCAACTCACCTCACCTCACCTCAATTCCATTCCCTTGTCCCTTGTCCCTCTTCCCCCCAATGTGTACATCTCTTAGCAGATGATCCATAGTGTTTCATAAGTAGTGTTCTCAGTGTATATATTAGAAGCAATATTTGAAGGTGGTTGGTGTTCTGTAGATCTACAGGTGTCTAGAGTACGGACATTCAGAAGGGTACAAGTCAAGTTTGTCATACATGTCTAGTGTCTCACCTTACAGTGGATCAGATGTCATCACACTATCATATTACTCTCTCCTGTTTGAACACCTCTTCTCTCTCTCCTACCCCCACCCCTGTATCTTCAAAATTAAATTATTCAGTGTATCATTCAAAAAATAGAGCCATGGCCTCTGTAGCTCATCAGGAGATAATAAGTGGGGTATGTTATGGAGTGGACTTTATAGCAATGGTCAGATAATGGAATGTAGTAATAAGAATCTAGGTAGTGAAACGATTAAAGCAGTTTAAAAATATTTTGTTACCATAACTTTGCCAATCTGCTATATATATGTGTTGAAAGAGCAACACAAAGCTTGGAAATAAATTGCTGGTATCAAACATATAATAATGTGGTGGAGAGATCATACTATTTTTTAAGATCGTACACACATTATATAATAATGAATATACCGGGTACAATTCTTTGCATACAATTCACCACTGTAAGCTATTGCAATAATGGCCTGGGGCTGTAGAAGAAAATGAAAAAAACCTTTTTAGGTCATGACCCCTGCTAATTATTATCAAAATTGGTTACACATAAATCAACATTCGTTATGAATATCATACACCTTTGCATTATATTGTTTTAATTCTTAATTGCATTATGGCAATACCAACATTTATTACATAATGAATAGGAGCCTCAGTTTTTGAAAATCCCATTTCTCATAGGCTCCATTTCAATACTTAATAAATTGGTGAATTTTTTTTAGTAAATTCTTTTTCACCATTTCTTATAGGCTCCTTTTCAATATTTGATAAAATGGTGATATTCTATGAATAAATTCTTTTTTAGAGTCAGTGGAAGACTAAAGCAGTCTCACGCACAGTCTATGATAACACAGTGCTGCACAGTAGTTTGAAGTAACCTGAAACCTCTGTGTAACTATCAGTTTTCATTCTTCTGCCAGGAAGAGGTCAACACAATGCAATTACATAACATGCAGACACTGGACTCACAGCCAGTAAAATTTATATGTTAGATGCAGTTTTTCCTACAATTAATTATTTTTCTGTACTGGAGAAGATGATGAAAATAGGTGTGATGTCACAATCTCATATAGCTACTTCTTTTATAGTCCTATGTTATCACCAGTCATCACTAGTCATATTCAGTTCACATATCTCATGTAAAATGAAAAAATTTAATTCCTCTTCAAGTTATTCCTTCAAAGGGTATTCAATAGTTCTCATTTCAAATAGATTCACATTAAACATGTCCATGATGTAGACATCTATCTCATTTCTTGTTCCTATTGAATAAAATTAACTGCAAAGTTAATAGAAAACTAAATCAGTTATAAAGTATAAAATATGATATAAATAAGGTATACCAAATTGACTCGTACTGGAAATTCTCAATAATTAATTAATTAATTCTCCAAATAATTACACAATATCATGAGATATTAAAAAACTCCATTATTTACTCTTAAATTACAAAGAACATAATATTAGATTTAATAAAAGATTCTGTATTAAGTCTTTAGAATACTTTTAGACTTGTGTACCTTTATCAGCAAATTCACTTGCAAAATACAAATAATTACTCATATGTGAAATGTGAGACAAAGATAAAATATGACTTATAATTTTTGTTAGACCTCCAATTCTAAGTTTTTAATTCTAAATATCTCTTTTTCATCAGACATATTATATTCTCAAAGCACATGTTAGAACTCTCACATCAGAAAGATGAAATGCCTTTAACTCAGCTGTTTTCTTTAAAATTACCTCCCTTACCTAATTACTGATTGAAGTGCACATATAATCTCAGAAAGATGCTGTAAACTGAAATAGGCTTTTAGGTTATGATCTCTGTGACCCATATTTGGGGTCACAGACTCACCAAATTTACAATTTAGAATCCCTTACAGCCAAGGAGTCTGTACATAAAATTTCAGCTCGCTTGAGCCATTGGGACTGGAGATGAAGATGAATATAGCATTTTAGGTCATTGCCTCTGTGACCCAATATTTGGAGTCTCACTGTCACCAAATTTACAATTTAGAATCCCCTTCAGTCAAGGAGTATGTACATAAAATTTCAGCTCTCTACGTTCATTGGGACTGGAGAAGATGATGAAAATATTTTTTTTTAGGTAATGACCCCTGTGAGCCACACTTGGGGTCACAGGGTCACCAAATCTACAATTTAGAATCCCTTTCAGCCAAGGAGTCTGTACATAAAATTTCAGCTCTCTGGAGTCATTGGTTCTGGAGAAGAAGATGAAAATAGCTTTTAAGGTTATGACCCCTGTGACCCACATTTGGGGTCACAGGGTCACCAAATTTACAATTTAGTATCCCCTTCAGCCAAGGAGTCTGTACATTAAATTTCAGCTCTCTGGAGTCATTGGTTCTGGAGAAGAAGTCGAAAAAGCGAAAAGTTTACGGACGGACGGACGGACGGACGGACGGACGGACGGACGGACGCCATCCCATGCCATAAGCCCATCGGGCCTTTCAGGCCAGATGAGGTAAAAACAAAATAGAATCATGAAGAGTGAATTAGAAATGTGAACACTACATATTTCCTTTCTCCAGTCTGAACAGTCTAGAGAACGTGAGAACAGTCTAGATATCTCTTCCACCCCTGTCACTCTATCCACTTTTAATCTTCAAAATAAAACAATTCAATGGATCACTCAAAGAATAAAATAGAATCATGAAGAGTGAATTAGAAATGTGAACACTACATATTTCCTTTCTCCTTTCTTAACATCTCCTTTTCTGTCTCCCCACCTCTAGATCTCTCTCCCAACGCCATTACTCTATCCACCTTAATCTTCAAAATAAAATAATATGTGAACGCTAAATAATTCTGACTTCAAGAATGAATAAATTCATCAATGTCAGTAAAGATGTAAGAACAGCCAGACAGAAGTCAGGAGATCTGTCATATGGAGACAAGATGATGTCAGAGACTAAAATAGAAAGAATAGTAAAACAATGAAATATGCACAAGGAAGTATTCCCACATGAATCTTAGTTACAAGGACGGTCCGCATAGCTTACCACAAAAATGTTTTTATTTCATGAACAAATTCAGTCTTTGTACTGACATTCACACAAGTTGAGACATGTTCCTATCCTTTAACAAGCTGAAAATGAAAATATTCTGTACATGAGAAAGAGTTTCTTTAAAGAATTTTACTGGTCACGGCAGGTTTAGCTTGTATTTTAATCGCCTGCTATCAATTTTCAGAAATATGTTGGTAGAGAGAATTTGTAAAATTTAACTGTCAATTCCTACATAATTGTTAGACCCAAAAAATGAACAACAACATTTAAAAACAAAACCCTAGAAATTCTGCCTTCAAGACTACAATTCTATTAAGGTATACAAGATCAAGAAAAATAAGTCAAGAAAATATACACGTATTCTTTATTCTTGAGCTCATAGGTCAAGATATTTTTCATTACAAAATCATACCACTGACTTCAACAATCAAATCTACATTCACATTTTCCTCAGATGAAGTTGCTTGCTGTATCCCACAAATACAACTGCCTTCGCCGAGAGGGAATGAAAAGGTAATATTTACACATAAGTATCAGATAGTGGTTTTATTGTGGGAATCGGCAACTTTAAGATGTCATTAAACGTTATTGCTGACAGGATGTGTGGATGTTGGTACCGGTATTAAACTGAGTTGTGTAATTTAACATCCTCTAGAGGCTGGATAGCACTTTTCACTGCTATAACTGCCAGCACACAATACTGAGCTCGTATTTAAGGGGGGATTATCTCCCTCTTGTAATTCTTCGTCTTAATCCCGCTAATCCGTGTGTCGCCTGTGTGCTATCATTCATCTGCCTGCTCCCGTCCTGCGACTTTTAACACGAGCGTCAATTCCTATATCAGCTTATGCTACAAAACAAGAGCTTACCGACCTCACTGATGCCAAGCTGAGCACATCTACCTTGGATATCCTACACTTACTGCAGTGTCGGTCCTTGGTCACTTCATGGGAAATGTGTTATGTAGGACGTATGAAGAGTTTCTCTACAGTCTCAAAGTCACCAATGATAAGGATCTGCGTATCACTAGCTGCAGAACTACGACATTAACCATTAACTGAAACAGTCCTTTTAAATCATTTGCCTATAAATATTCAAAATTGACAGATGTTTGGTTTTCTTTGATGACAAGTCTAGTTTCACACGGGAACCATTTGTCGCCTGATGTCACCGGGTGACAGTGCCGCAATCTCTCACAGGTTTTGAGTAATGTTGGGAGAGGTCCTGGTGGCTGAGTGGTTAAAATGTCGGGACAGTCAGTGCTGAATTAGTGTCTGTATGTATGGGGGTAGTTCAAATCCCACAATGGACTTGCCCAAAATAGTACAAGAATTTGTACTACCGCAGATAGTGTTATTCCATAGCATTATTCCAAAAATTTCAATGCTGTATGTTGATAGAAAATAAATATCTTTCTTCTTATACATCTCACTTAGCAAGTGAAATAGATATCTTAAATAATTGTTTGATACTGCTAAGAACAATCATATCCATAAGGTCCTGTGATACTGTAAACTTATCATGATCTCTCTCACAGGTTCCTATGATAAAGATCATCTGAGTCATAGCAACTCGACATGTTAGATTACTTTCATGCTAGTTATTCCCACACAGTTAAATTTACACTATATGTTACCACACAGTCTCACAAAGGCAAACTGCTACCCAACTTTGCAGTTTTGACAGTTGTATATAAATGTTCCCTATGTACTTCCTTCAATCACTTGTTGACTAAAACTTAAACCCAACAAATCTTAGCATTATTTGTAGTAAGCTTGAAAAGCATTAGTTTGACAATAGTTGAATTTTTGTTTTAATTTGCCACTGCAAAGTAACAGCTGGTTACAATATACTCAAATGACCTTACCTAATTTCTTGCAATAATCACAGTTAAAAGTTTAAAAATTCCACATTTTCCAGATCATTCCCAGTCAACTGATAACCTACGTTACAAAACGCTCAGATGTAAACATACACATCCATGTTACTAAAATTCAGTCTATGGAATTTAATAATTACTCAACCTTCATCCCTTCGATTTCAGTTTATCTAGACTTGCTAAATAAAGACCTAGACTGTAAATGCTCTTAATTTTTACAGTCATGGGACAGGACTCATGTTACAACTATAACATTTAATATCAAACAATTGATGCACAAATACCACCATAAATTCCAAATTTTCCTGGACGGACTTTCTCCTCACATTCCGGGAAAGCTCTGTTGCTACCTAACTAACTACTCAGGTGTGAGAGCTGACACTCGGAGTACGAACCTCCGCCCGACTGTCAAACTAGAAGGGAAGACCCCACAGACACCGTGTAACCAATGCTGCCAGTTGGAACTGGGAGGTATAAACGGGAACTGGGATGCACAATCGAGACCATGTTTGTTTTGCCCGACCTGGAAGTGTTTTTTCAAGTCTGCCAGCAGGGGTGCTGAGATAACGGTACTGTATACTACAGGCTGATGGTGACCGGACAACTGCCAGTTGTTGCCATTTTTATTTCATGGTCCTTCTTAAGACTGACACCAGATCTCACATGAATCTTTGCTTTATAATTTCTCAGGTATATTTTATCCAATAGTTAACCCTTTACCATGTGGGTCTTAGCATATTCTGGGAGAGTCTGTCTTTTGCTCTGGTAAATTCTGGATTCTTCCATTTGTGAGCTTTATCTGGTTCTAAAAGTTCCCTTTCTTAACAAGTTGTGATACATGTAAATTAGCCATGCAGAATGGTGTGGTACTAATTAATTCAAGAGATTGTTAGGATCCTTGATTTTAGAACATTTTGGCAAGTACATGACATCCTCATTTATTGCATAGACCATTTTTACCAGTGTAACTTTTTGAATATGAGAAAAAAAACCTGAGTGTAAAATTATGATCTGTAAGAAATATCCCAATTTATTTAACTGAGTAAAACTAGCAGTCTCCTATAACTAAAATATATTTTAATTTAGGTCTTTTATTTTATTTTTCTACGGGTGCTGTTTTTCAAGATAAAATCCCCATTTCTTTTCTGTTCCTGTCTTCCTCTGACAAAAGGGTTGCATCATTTTGGTGATTTTCCATATTGTTTGAGGGTAAAGGTGATCTGGGGACTATATCTCAAAGGTTCTTTTCAATATTTGATACAAAAAAACCCATTTGTTAACAATAAATGAATAAAAAGTCCCACACTTTTCAAAGATTAAGCATCAGTCTAGGGACAAACAGAGTTTGCTTGTGTTTGTGTGGGCTGGGACACCATGGTCGGGAGATGATCACCTCATTGTAGACTGGTTTCAAGTAGCTGTGGTTTGTAATATGAGACCCAGCCAATCATCATCAGGGATTATTTGTGTTGAAAGAAAATACATTAATTGACAATAAACCTTGCATTTGGAACTAAACAGTCTGTGAAAGTAGGGAATTTGATACGTCCTAATTGACATGTGAAGACAATATCGTTTAATAGTTTTGTATGTAAATATATATACACAGTCATCTACAAGAGACGGAGAGAGAAGTTTAACTCAAAGTATAAAGGAAATAAATACTTTGCATTTCATTTAATGATTCTTCCTATGATTGATCATACCATTGTTTATTGTATTTGTACTATGTGAACGCCAAATTACTGAGAGGAGCTAGGACAGTCAGGAGTTAAAAAGTCAGTAAGTCATGGAGATACAGCAGTTTATTATATTTTCAGGTCTGAAATATGGCAATGGCTACTCAGTGACATAACACTACCAATCATATATATGACATCATCATAACAATAGGATAACAATATCACCGTAATAAAGCAGGGCCACCTTGGAGGTTCCATTCATAAACTTAACGTCATTTATGAAACTTGTTAAATTAAATAAATCTAATAAATAGAACATTTGACATTTCTCGTTGAACACCATGAAAAATAAGGAAGTCATGGAGATACAGCAGCTGCCTGAAAATCACATAAAATGGAGAGTTAGTTGTTTTGAAAAAGACAAGCCAGGGTCTTTTCAGTGATAATTGTGGGCGACATTTTCTACCTCTTGACGGTAGCCTGTTAACGTACCTCGATGAAGTTGGCGAGGAGAGCACAGGAGAGTTCCTGTTCGAGGATGTGTCTGTTGGACTCGTTGTTGTAGCAGCAGGAGATGAGGGTCGGGAACAGCACGTTGGTGAGGCGCGGGTCCGAGAAGTACTGGAACGGGAGCGCACACAGCTGCTGCAACACTGTCGGGGGCTGTCCGGACTGCACAAACACCTGCAATATACAGTATATACATGTTAATGTAGGGTAGAGTCATATTGGTAATGCTCTGGCATGTTCATAGTACTTTCACAGTGATGTCTTGGAGGACTTCAATACCTACAATATGGGGAGATATTTCTCATTAAACAGTGTCACATGTTTTGGTCAGCATTCTTTGCTTTTGATTCCCAAAATTTATTCATATGAGCTATAATAGACTGCCAATCCGAAATGGGGATGTGGTGCCAAATGCAAGAACCATTTGTGTGTTTTCAACTCATCATAAAAAAAACATTCTTTTGTAAATTAAAACTTTCAATAGAACCTCACTTATAGTACGATTGCTATTATTATTGCATTGTGACCGTTTGGCTATGCACCTATGAGAGGACCTATGAGAACAGCAGAGAAAGTTGTTGAGACCCTAGCAGGATTTGACCCGCAGACCTCTTGATCAGAAGACGAACATAGTAACCAGTACTAACCACTGCCCTATCATGTATTGGTCAGCATTCTTTGCTTTCGATTCCCAAAATTGTATTCATATAAGCTATGATAGACTGCAATTCCGAAATGGGGATGTGGTGCCAAATGCATGAACCATTGGTGTGTTTTCAACACATCATAAAATACACAATGCTTTAGAATATCTACACTTTCAATAGAACCTCACTTATAGTACGATTGCTATTATTATTGCATTGTGACCGTGTGGCTATGTACCTATGAGAGGACCTATGAGAACAGCAGAGAAAGTTGTTGAGACCCTAGCAGGATCTGACCCGCAGACCTCTTGATCAGAAGACGAACATAGTAACCACTGCCCTATCACTACAACCAATGGATGGAGAGTGACAGAGAATCAGATAGGTGTCTTACAACAAGTCTACATCCCGGAAGTACAGGTAGACTGAGAGTCAAAGACAGACCATGAGAGTGTACGGCTCAATGGAGAGTGACAGAGAATCAGATAGGAGTGTTAAAGGTGGCGTCAGACAAGGGACTATCTCACAAGCATCATCTGTACTGCTGCCCTTAACCCATCACCTTCACACTACAACTGCTAATCCAGGCAGACAGCTTAAAACAATGCTGCTTCATAATGACATCTCGCATGAGCGAAAATAGAGCAAGCTTCAAACTGATTACATTCCAAGAGAGATGTATTAATGCTAGTCCTTATCTTTGGAGTCTGCCATTGTCTTGGGGAGAAGGGAAGTTTGCATGTCAAAATTATGAATTGTTGAGCGTGAAAGAATTTCAGACATTTTGCAGGAGGTTGTTGTCTTCTTGTCATGAAAGATCAAGAGGAAATCAAGTTTTTAGTTGAACATGTGTTTTCTTTCAGTACATTCAAAAGTGGGGGGAAACAATAACAAGTTTTGTTATTTAAAAAAACCCTCAGAAAACAACAAAACATTCATTAGAAACCTCACTATGCTGAAAGCCACAATACATGTACATATATACTTGAATGAAATAAATATGTTTATACTAAACTGCTCCAAGTATGGACATTTACATAATGTGTGACAGTAAAATAACAAAACACAAACAAGATAGGGCTCCCTGGAGTATCTTCCTCCCTTTCAACCCTGTCAGGAGACCAGAAGCTGCTTGTCAGGGGTCAGAAGCTGATACGGGATATTTTGATAAGCTCCAAAATTAATAAAAGTCGAGCAGTGGGACGAAGCACGGGCTCAACAATCTCCTCAGTTTAGAAGGACTTGATCAACGATACTCCCAGAGAGCCTTGGAACAATTTATCTTCTATTCCGTGGTCAATTGATTTCATCTCGCGGCATGATCGTCTTTCAGAATAAATGAAACACAGATCGTTTGTGGACACTGGCCGTGCCTTTTGTCTAGTGGGAAAACATTGAGTGCATTAGATGAAGATTTTGCTTCTTTCAATGAAATCAAAATCTTAACTTTAGAAGTAAACAATCAGGTCACCACTCACAAGAAACACCTCTAAACAGAGAGGTCATGGGTCGAGGATCAAAGGTCAAGGGTTAAGAGCTTTAGTGATTAGGTTGCAGTAATGTTTCCTTCTCCAGTTGGACAAGCTGTTGCTCTAACACTTTGAAATCGTAATTATGATTTTTAAAATAGACAGTGATTAATTAATCTAATATTTAATTTTTATTTAAATGTGTGTTTGTTTTTTAATTGGCTTAAAATAAACAAGTCTTTTAGTT
The DNA here is from genome assembly GCA_936450465.1 of Gibbula magus. Lineage (NCBI taxonomy): Eukaryota > Metazoa > Mollusca > Gastropoda > Trochida > Trochidae > Gibbula > Gibbula magus. The sequence continues at coordinate 15,472,946 of OW388289.1, forward strand.
TTATAATGATATTCATTGCCTGTGAATTGCAAAGAAAACTTGTAAGGAATATTATATTAGATTATATTATAGATATATATTTCTCAGAAAGAAAAATGTATTTCATTTCACAGATCCCATATTTTTTATACATGCACAATCAATCACTTTCCTGTCAAGCTCATTTTTCAAATATTTTATCTTCATTGCAATTTTAGATTTTCGCATCCTGAAACCAAACCGCTAGGTTGGCAAGTTAATTTTCCACAAACATTTCTCGAAACTGGCCGAGATGGTGACATTTAGGATTGTGGGCCTGATAGAAGCACAGATGGAGCAAGATACAGAAAGCAGATCCCTGGTTTAATTCGCAGTGATGTGTTTGATGAAGGCAGCGCTGCTCAAAGTGACAGTTCCCCTCCTAGTTCTGCTGCAGATTATTTCCACATCTATCACCCCGCTGACTCTCTCCCTGGCACACACACATCTACACTACACCCCGCTGTGATGTCATAAATCATCCAAATCTTTCATTGGTCAAGTCCAAGACTCTCGACTCAGATATCCGAGCCAATCACATGCTTCTAATTTACAAACATTCTTATTTCCTGTTTTGAGGCCCCAAAAAAATTGTGAGGAATTTTTTTGTCTGCAAGGCAGCATAACTCATTGCACCTTAATATTGAGGGAAACGCGGAACATAATTAAAGGCAGATTAAGACAGTGAGGGTTCTAAGCTCAAATCAGCGGGCATGGCACTTTGACTCGGGAGGTAACATAAATCTCTTCATTTATGAACAGTTAGGTCAGAACACATCATAACTGTCACCTCTGCACAGTATGCACTTGAGTAACGAGAATAATGCCCGAGAACATGCACATGGTAGGCAGTCACTTCCCAATTATGCATGTCAGCATTTACCGTTGTTTGTAAAATAAACTATTATCTTGTATTAATGATAATTGAAATATCGGGGTTAAAAATTTGTCAAATTTCTTAGTAAAATATTGCTAGAAATTAAATTTTTCCAAAATATTAAAAACCCAAAAAATAAAGGAAAAGTTTCTCAAAACCTTTTTTTTTTAAATCAGGAATTACATCCCAATGAGCAATAAACAACCATAAGAAAACCCTCTCCCACAGAAGTATCTTAAAACCTGCAGCCAAAACACAATAAACAAGAATTTATAAAATTGCTGACAGAATGAAAATGTCCAAAGTATAATTGCTCCTTACATCCTTCTCCTAGTTACACAATACATAAAGTCATTCCTCTCAAAACATCTTTAAATTGCAAATGACAGTAATTTTTTCAAGGAAATTACTCAAAATGACTGTCCATAATTAAGATATCAAATGCCATAATAAGCACCTCACAGAAAAATTGGCCTCAGGATAACAGCTATTAGAGAGGACAATTTTTTAACTAATTTGATCCTAAACATTCAAATTCTCCGACAAAGAATGATACGGGGCAGAGATCAGTTGCCTTAGCTGGAGTGGAATAATCGGACCTTTGATTACATTCTCGTTTGATTTCGTGACAATTCCAACTGGCCTCTTCATCCCTGGAATGTAGATAATAGCCCTTGATGATGGAGCTTTAGCCCCACTTTCAACTTCTCTGACTTTCCAGCCCCCATTTCTCATCATTTACAGAGGCCAGTATAATCCAAATGGAAAACTCTATCTAGCTAAGCCCTAATGACCCGAGTGTAATTTCCCAAACAGAAAAAGCGTCTGATTTGTCTTGCAGGTACACAATCGTAGAAGTCAGGCAGTGAGATATGTTGAACTGTGATTGAACGTCGACTGATCAGCTGATCAGGTTGCTGGACAATGGAGGAGTAAATCCCCTCTTTAACCCTTTCTCATCTGTCATGCCCCGGGCTGCCAAAACATTAGGACAGTTGCTTAAAGCCGGCCGCCCGGCTGTATATGATGCTCTCTGTCTCTCGCAAGATGAATTAGCTATTTCAACCGTCTTATCCTAAATGCATCAGATATCAACATCTGAAAGCCGAGTCAAGAAAATGCACCTTTTGTTATCTCATGTTAATCACTAATGCATCAAAAAAATTGCATCCGCTTCCATTTTTTCCTCCCCTGGAAGAACTAATCGCTGTGTTCAATGCCTGAGTTTTATTCTGATGCCTTCTTATAGACTAATCCAGAGGCAAAGGAGGAATCCAACACTCAAATATCACAAATAATGTTTTTCAATCAAAGAATTGTGGGTCCCTGTCCATTAGTTTAATTTGCTACCTACTTTGGAAATCACAAGTTTCAAAATAAGCCGAGTCGTAGAGGCCTGTTCATCTACCTACTTATTACTTACATACAGAACGGAGTATTGCTGTCATTCCTGCTAATAGGCCACACAATCCTTGATTAAACCTTTGTTTCCATATGTATAGTGGATGAGAGTAGCATCAATGCACTTTGCTCTTAAGTAATGTCTATACTTAGTTCTGCCATGAAAGGCCATTTCCAATTTAAATTTGGCAAAACAGAGGAGAGTATATCTTCTTACATTTATTAAAAACACAACATCAAAGATATGAGAAGCGTACTGTTTTGCAATGTAGATGTAATGTTGCGTGCCATTAGTCAGAAAGCATCTGCCACTTAGAGATCTCTGGACAGATTTAGCTCTGTGACTGTGTCCTTATTGTTAAGTCAATCTATCACAAGAAAAGACAATTTAAAGAAAGTAAAATATCTTCAAAAACGTTTGATTTCCTTTCAGAGTCATTTGCTTAATGCAAGATGGTATACATTGTTATATATAAATTTACAATTAGGACATTTATTCATTTCAACCGAAAACCAATTGTATTGAATTAAGACATCAAAAAGACCTTTTAAAAAAACATAATTATCTGAATGAAACTATCCAAACTTTAATATGGTGTGCTTGATTTCATGTTGAAATGTCCATAAATGGAACAGCATCTTCATTAAATATAAAATCTTGTTCTTGATAAACTGTCACATACATGTTTGCACTATTATTATATAAATGTCAGTATAAAATTTTTATGGAATCTACTTCTTTTATTTAAAGGAAGAAGCTGTATTTAAGTTTTGATGTACTACCCGCTCTTATTAGAACTAGAACAGTACTCATCCGTCATGTTATGCTCTTTTTTAAATGTCCACAAGTAAAGATATACTTATAGCTTTCGATAACTACCGCAGTAAATAAATGGGGCCTACGACAGAAAGTTACTGTTCACTTTAAGCTGATGCCGTGAGTGGACAGAGGTGTTACATTCTAGCCCCTAGAGGGCAGCACTGACTGCACACGAGTCGGTTATTATTCCAGGCATACCCGTGAGACCTCTCCTCCCTCCATCTCGGAATCCAGTGTTCCCATCAGACACCACTGGATCCCTTAAGACGAAGCTTCGGACCTAATCTTGCCGTACAAAAACTAATCCAGGCAAAATATGAGCTTTATTCAATTAAACGTCACACAAAGCTGCATTAAAATATTTCATGTGCTCCCGGTGGAATTCAGTCTAGTTTGGAAAAGAGCTTTTGTTTGTAGTCTGTCGATTTTAACTTGATTAAATGTGTCCTCATCATTGTCTGGTAAAACTCACAAAGTCATAAATTTGTTTTGGGATTACAGTTTTCCGCATTAATGCTATGATGGTTCCGCCATTAAATATGTGTGATAGAGATACATCATGGAGAGATGGGTCGGACTAGCGAGATGAAAGTAACGCTAATTACCCTGAATGTGGAGGTTATAACATGGACTTACCAGGCCAGGAGCGATTTCACATCACGCAACACATATCTTACATTGGACTTATAAAAGCAGACTAATGGAGAAGAGGAGGAGAAATATGATATGGTTTGTTATTTTTGTGTTTTATTTTCAATGATTATATTGTATTATGAGAATGAAGTTTTTAAAAATTGTTGTTACGTTTTGTATTGTCATATTTGTTTGGTTCTGCTGTATTTAAGCTTTACTTGGTTGAGAATACATTTTCTAATCTGATTGCTTTGTCATCCTATTAGAGTATTGTAAAGCATCTCACGTACATGATGATATGACGTAACCTGGTTGATATGACAACCAAGATTACTACACTCAAATGCTATGCTACATTCTGACCCACCTGGTTGAGTATGGTGAAGTATTCCACACACAAGATGACTTCACATAGTTGCTATGACATCCTAGATGACTACACCCGATTGTTACGCTACATCCTGACCTACCTGGTTGAGTATGTTGAAGTATCCCACGCACAGGATGACCTCACATGGTTGTTATGACAACCTAGATGACTATTCCCAATTGGTACACAACACTCAGACACACAGGATGACCTCACACGGTTGCTATGACAACCTAGATGACTACACCCTAACTACATCTCTGACCCACCTGGTTGTCCTGGTTGAGTATGGTGAAGTATCCCACACACAGGATGACTTCATGCTGGAGCTCCTCTGACTGCGTGTGGTGACAGCAGTACCAGATCAGGTAGCTGGAGATGTGTCGGAACTCCAGGGACATCCCCTCCTCACCCAGCGTCCTCTGTAACATAGATATAGACAAACATTAGGCAATACAGAAGTCTTGTCTAATCCCCTCACATGCTGAAATACTTACGGACAAAACATTAATGGTCACCAAATATAAAATAGATAATATCTTCATTGGTCAAGGAACCTGTACACAAGATTTACCGTTAGTCAGTCAGTGGTTCTTAAAAAGAAGTCTAAAATGTAAACAAGTTGATGGTCAATACAAAAGTCCATCTTGCCCTTCATGCCTGATGTAAAATGACATTATTTTGAAGATAAGCTAGACTTTCCATAACTGTCTAGACTGGAGATGTATTCTCAGTAATATTTGCCATGTTCTGGGTCTGGAAATGGACTAAGGGCAATAGACAAGTCAAGTACTATGCAGACAGTTATCATTCCAGTACAAAGTATACAATGGGTATCTCTCGGCCCATCTGTAAACAATGTTCCATGGGTGGCACGGTAATCTCGCTCTCTTCTATCAAGGTGGTCAAGAAATTCTGGTCAAAGTAGAACGTTTAACTCTTTACATATGTTCATGAAGTGAACAGACTATTGAATTCACAGGTCATTGCAATTTTACAGAACATTCCACCTCTTGCTTAGGCTACAAGTTCTCACATACTGGAGGAACTAGACTAAAACTTAGACTATGCAATTTAATATTACTCGACCTTCATCCATGTTGTTTTATTTCTTTAAGATTTCAGTTTGATGATAAAATGTATAAAATGTGATGCACATACTGAAAGACGGCACAGGTGCCTTATTCCAACATTGTGAAGAGGCTTACATTGCATATAGAGAGATAAAGCAACAAATAGAAAAGCTGAAGATGAACATGATAAATTGTTTAAGTGACACTTGGCCTTGGGAATTGTCAAAACTTCCATGAACTCACACAATATCAGAGCCAACCTGCAAGTATGTGACAAGAATACCCAAGAGAACAAAAGAGTATATCCCAAACAGTGCAATCCTTAAAACTAAAGCTTATGACATGAAGAAAACTGTCATTTTAACCAAATTTCGAAAAATAAAACACAGATTTCTGAAACTTATGTATTGCAAATATGTGGTATGTTTGCATAGATTGACTAACTTAACCAAATAGGAACGTCGTATGAACTAACAAGGTTGATAAACTACATAGAATAAACAAACATCAAAGCATTTACAATGTTAGACAAAGATCACATTTTCAGATTTTCTAAGCACTTGGATGGATGCACCATATCTAAGTGTCAAAATTTGGCATGACAATATACAATGTATATTTACTGAGGGAGAAAGAATATTGTAAAACTTAATGATAGATATTAGCAAGAAGATCAAGTATTAATTTGAACTCTGCTCTGAAGTTACCCTTGATAAATGTAGCAATATTCCAGATGTATGTCAATAGATGCATGGTCAATCATTGCTAATTGTCTTCATTAACAAGTGTGATTCCCGTACTCCAGACACTCAAGAATGGTCCGGCACTTACTTATGCAACAGGTAAAGTTGTAATATGACAAAAATCTGGGGGTCATGCACAAAACAATCTTAACACTAAGGTAAACCTTAGTGCTATCTTTTACCATTGCAAATACTGTTAACCTTGGTGAAAAATGGTGACCTTAGTGTTTTGTGCAATGGCACAATGGACAACGTATAACTGGAACAAATGGTATCCAGAACTTTTAACTGCAACTGATATGAACTACAAAGATCTGGGTGTCAATGCACAAAACAACCTTAACCTTAATGCCATCTTTTACCATTGCACTAAGATTAACTTTAATGAACCATGGTCACCTGAGTGTTTTGTGCAATGGCACCATGGGCAACATATAACTGTACTCTGTAACTGTCATATAAGTACAAGCTCTGTAATGAGATATAAGAACTGAAAAGTAGAACCATGGAAGTGATGAGAAGAGTTCCCATGAGAAAGACAACAATGAAGAGGTCCAGAAGATTTGACCATCTGTGATTGGTCAAGTATGGTCCGGAGTGTCCTGACCATCACAACATGCACTGGTCAAGCCCTCACTGACTTGTGGAGCCAACACACTCTAACCATCTCCAGATATCTGTAACTGGGACTTCGTAACATCTTCAAGTCAATAAACACAATCTGCATGCTCAGATTGTCCCAGGACAAGTGTAACTAAGACTTGGGTGACATTTTTAATCCTTTACCCGGTCCAAGAATATTCTATCTATCTATCAAGTTGGTGGCCAATCCCAGATTATTCTGTTTCCTGTCAATTGGCCAATCAGAATGGTTTGTAACTAATTAATTCACTTGGGTGTCAATTTTAATCCTTAAGCTGTGGATGCAAATAATCTTTAGCCAGTGGCTTATCCCAGATTATTCCTTTTGTTAATGATGAGTGTTCCTGTAACTGGGCCATTCAGCATGGTTAGTAACTAATTAATTCAGCAATCTAAAGTGCTAAGTTATCTGTCAATTCTAGAACTAACCATGCATCCAGTCCTTTTTATAGGACTTTCTAACATTTAGATGAACCAAGGTCAACAGAGTCAGACATCTTCAAGTATTTAATATATTTTTAATAGACACAAAGTACCTACACAGGACTTAAAAGGTTCATTATAATCATAAAATCAAATCAACATATTTTAAGCATGTCCATACATTTCTGACTGGAGCATTGTAACATCTTGAAATCAAGACTTTTGCAATATGAATTCATGAGATATCAATGGACCAAGTTCAAAAGAATTAAACATTTATACAAGCTATTTTGACTGTTTTGAGCACACTTCGGTGTCTAACAATATTCCTATTTAACAAGGACTTCAGCACAACAGACAGGATAAAAATGCAAGAGGTCTTGAATCAAGTAAGTATGGTTACAAACTACCATAAGCCTTCGTTACATATAAAGAAACACGATTCAATCCACTAAAGACATATTCCATAAATTTGCTAAACATTGAGTAAATATCTCCATAAATATAATAATCAGATTATAACAATCTGAGGACTTTGTCACATTTTCATGTATTACGGTAAAAAGAGTCCGAGCACATGGCTGTTGGTAATACGGACATGTACAAAGGTTAACAAACTCTAACCATCACCAGATTGTTTCCTCAAGAACCAAGTTCAACAGATTGCAACTCCTCTTAACCTTTCCAGAGAGACGTTGTGACTTCTAGAAGCGATAGACTCTCACCGTCTCATGACACTTCACCACACCTTCATGTATCTAGACTACTAACTACCTCAAGACATCATAAATACTACACTGCAACAGTTCTATTGAGATTGAATTGGTGTCCTTATTAATGGTCGCCCGGAACAATGGAAGACTAATTCAAGACAGTGATGCCAACAAGAGAGGACCTTGTTAAAGAGGAGTTCAGAAGAAGACAAACATCCAACAACAACAGATGGTGCCTGTAGAATTGGTAGCAATGAACAAAGATGCCTTCCATGTTTGCCGATAGTGACACAAATTGATGGATGTATGGTCCCTGTTACAAATTGGTGGATTCACTGACCTCACAACTGAAGCATGGCCTCAAAACGATACAAAATCATCAACTAAGATCTCTTACAGGTTATGGGTCTGGACCCCCTTTTAAAAAATGTTTGCATGGGCGGGTATTGGGGAAACAAATTTGGATCCCCCTCCCCCCCCACCCTTTAAAATTCCTGGATCCGCCACTGCTTTATGCAAGACTATCCATAGTACTTGTTCTACTTATTAACCTATAAATCACAACTTTTAAAATGCCTATCATGGAGCACTTACTGATTTATGGAAAAGAGAATATGCAAATATTCTATTAAACTTACCTATTTAAAATTACTAATGGATTCATGATTGCGTAAAGTTTATTCTAAAAGCAAATTCTTGGGGAAGTTCATGAAACAAAAACAAATATGCATTTCTAAATAGCATTCGTAAAACACCAAACTTTTTTTAGAAACACTGTATATCTGATTATCTATAAAAGAAATCAATTTCATTAGATTTTTAAAGATTGTACAAGGAAAACAAGGATAAACGAGAAGGGTACACAAAGAAAAGTGTAAATTCGATCTTGCTCCAGACATGTATAAAACATATGCGAGAACAATTTCCTACATGTGCCAATGCAATGCAGAGGAATGATGAGATTGTATATAAGAATTTAGTAGCTATTTTATTCAATCCACAGGGATTCAGTATCAGCATATTTGCATACCTGGTGATGACTGCTGTATGCAAGTTATTATAGACTGACTGGCTGTCTTTGAAAAACAATTCTAAGAAATATAAACTTTTTAAACTGAAAAGCTTTAACTATCATATTGTTCTGAAAGAAAGAGGCACATAAAATTGACAAATACTCATGGAGACTATGATAATGTAACTTATTGCAAGAAAGTGCTACAGAATGGGCATGAAGCACATATATGATCTTCTTTGATTATTCTTGGTAAAGGGTGACATGACATCAGATCAGAAGTAGTCAAAAAAATATTTCATTTTGAGTTGTACAATGCCACACAGAATTAAGGGACAGAACAGCTCAAGGGTGAAGCTAACAAACAAGAGACCAACCAAGGCTGTGAACCTTTGATTTAAGTTAGAAAATATTAATTTTTAATATATATTAAAAATCACAAATATCAAAGTTTTAAAATTTGAAGTTTGATTTAAGTTTTATGATAATGAAAGGATTGAGAAAGGCTAGAGTTATTTCTGTAGTTGCACTTGTGAGAGAGATCAGCATGTGCATTCTTCTGCGTGTGAGATACCGTGTTCACATGATGACAGACACACGTGGGAATACTCTGTATAAACTGAAGCAGCACGCAGTTAGATCCCCATAACAAAATATCAACAGGTCCTTCAAGCTTCATACCTGGCTAATCACTTCCAGGTACATGCACAATGTGGGCTCCATTGTCTCTTGTGAATGCACATCATTGTCGTGTACTCCCACCAATGAGGGAAGCATGTTCTCTTGTAACACTGCATTGTAGCTAAATGTAAACCCTGAACCTGCTGTTGTCATTAGTGCCTGACAATTCCTCAATAGATTTTTCAGGTACTATAATTCTCAAAAAACATTGATAATTCAAAATTGGTCAGGGACTAATTAAAGGCATGTAGAATCTACTATTTTCAATGTGAAAATACTATCATATCATTCACTTCAGAAAAAGTCAAGCATTACATCTATACAAAATAAGTCAATTTCAAGCTCGTGGGTTTTAATTAAGAAAACAATTTCATAATTTCTTTAACTCTTTGCGTACTGATGCTGTATTATTCTGGCCAATCACAGAATATATATATCCTTTGTTAACAAATATTGATCAATTCAGTAAGCAAAGGGATAATAATATTTAGAACTATACGCAACTAAACAATGCTCCTTTACACTCTCTTTAACATAGAACAAGCTTACAAGAGGTACAAACATGTGGAAACTGTTGAATTCCTTTACATCAGACTATCATATGCAGTGAATCTGTTCCCCTCAACTTGCAAATGCCACACTGTATCCACAGAATTGTATCACATGAAAAAACAATGGAGTCTTATAATGTCTATAATTATCCCATCAGCACCCAAAAGAAGCAAACAGATCTTCAAAGACTTCCAGCCAATGATTCCATCTTGTCAGTAAATCACAACATTGCGACCTCTCCTCGTATGACCTTGTCGGCAATAATAACCCAGGGCACATAAACATATACAAGAGATGAAATGAAATTCAAGTATTTGAGGAAAATCTCCCACCTCACTCCTGTAGCCACAGGCCAGTTGAGTCGGAGGGGACTTAGCCAAGGAGATTGTTTTCATCAGTCTGTCTTCAACTAAAAAACTTACATTGGCTGGTTTATGTGCGCAGGGAATGTTAAACCACATCAATGAAATTCTTTAAGTGACAACTTTTGTTTCAATGTGAACTTGAATTGATGGGACGAAGATGAAGAGAAAAAGTAATTTCCTCTTGCAGAATTTAACAACAGGATTCTGTTTTGATTTATGTGAAAATTTAAACTTCAACATAAATATTTACAGAAACGGTCCAAAGAATTTTGAAATTTGAACATAACCTTTTAATTTTGACAATTCTGCTATCACTCCCTTACCAAAAATTTAAAATATTCATCCAATTTTTTCAATGGAAATCTGCACAGAATGAGAGAGCAGCTCTGTGACTCACTACTAACTAATACGAGCCAAACAGGGTTCCTGTGTTTCACAGTTGTGACTATATGGGAAGTAAGTATACACAAATACAGGAAAGTAATAATTCCCCCCAATGAACTTATGATAAACTGAGTGTATGAGGCAAGTAAACAAAAGCCTCGACACCCAGTCACTACAAACACCTTACAGCCTGTCATTTATTTTACCTACAGATTTTTTTCCCTCTCGACAAAAATAGAAGGAATAAATTCCATATGAGAATGTTTTCTGAGCGTGGTTGCACGGACTCACTCGGGAAATGTGGTGACAATCACAAAAAGAGACATACCCTAGGCATGTTGTCCAAATATAATACCAACGCTTTCGCCACCGCCAATACTCTCTTAATTGAGACAATATTATCAACTCGAGCCCCTTCAAGAACAGAAACATTCAAACATCTTGAAGAAAGAAGTAACAAAAGAATATATGACCCTGCTTGGACCTCGAGATCCGTGCTGACAATACCTGAGAATGCTTAACTGTTTGGTGGAGAGATTTGTACTTTGGTCCGGAGAACGGTGCCGCTCTCGGTAACAATACCTCCTCCTTGTACTGGGCTTACCTTGAGATGCTTTTGAGATTAATCAATATGCACAGAGTTTAGAATTAATTCTTCTATCAAGTATGCTTCTTCACCCGCAGCAGTGATAATTACCTTGATGAGAGCTTACCTTATCAATACTTATGGAGAGACAAAACTCACAATGGGTCGTTCACTGATGTTTTACTGGAGAACTACAACATGTGTTACGAGTAGCTGGATTTATGACATTTTCTCTCATAATTGATAACAACCATGGAACAATTGTTACGAAAATAAATTAATAAATATATTTCCTAAGGGCAAGTTTGATGCTATTAATCGTTGAAAACTAATGTCTATCCTAACAAAATATTTACCAACTGGGAATTTCAAGTAGGAGAACTTCTAACAAACCACAATTAAGAAAATTTCAAATAATTAGAAACAGCTCAAATAATCATTGACCTTGCATGATTATCCACCAAAAAGAATAAATGTGTAACAAAATGGTAAACAGGGGCCTCTGATGTCATTTAGCTTGATTTATATCATTTGACCATACAAACAGTCTCATAATTAAAATATTTCTGAATAAAGCATTCATACTAAATAACATAACTTAACTGCCTGAAAAAAACTTTCCACTATTTCTCTTCATAAAAGTTCATGGTAGCACAATATGGTCCGGTACATAGCTCAGTTGACCGCTTTCCTTGAAGTTCAGCAACAATTGGCGTGGCTCGCCACATGGGTGGGTGACCTGCTTCATTGCTGAATTAACTGCGAGTTTGAAGGGTAATTCCCTGCCTCAAACTGAGACACGAGTGGAGAGACATACAGTGTCACCCTGGGTAAGTGACTTAATTCAACTATGCATCAATAAGTGGGTACCTGGTGAAAGATGGAGGTGACCATCTAACACTACGGCAGCCCAGGGTAATAATGTTGGAAGCGCCTTGGGTCAACAACGTGGAGATATGAGCGGTATATGAAAACCAACCATTTTTTTTTTCTCTGAAATTTTAAAATAGTTCCCAAAATAAAATTCTTCAATGGAACCAAATATACATTCAAGAACAACTTTTTAAAAATTCAATTCACAAGGACACAAGAAGCGTACACTACAAGAGGGTATAAGCAACTGCATTACACCAAGCAAGAGGTGTGCGCTGGCAATCCTTCGTATGGGACTGTCACCTGGACCAAATCAGTCCCCTCAATCATTTCTCAAAATTGTGGCCAGCTGCTTAGAATTTCATGTCCACGAATGTACTTCCTTTTTCAGCATGTCAGCAGTGCATTGCGTACACCGTGACACCAAGTGCAGACCGGGACCTCGTAAGGGCACCATGCAAAACAATGGCGAGATTTGTGCAGTCCCAACCTACACGTGGTACCAGTTGGCAATATAAACAGTGTAAAATCATTACAGGCACACGCCAACCTAGAGATTATATTGAACGCCCTTTGTCCCCTGTCCCCAGGGAGGAGTCACAGGGGTCAGGCTACATGGCAGGGTGGGATCAGGGGGAGGAGCATGGAACAGCCCCCAGAGGGGATAGGGTTACCTGGTGGCTGCGTCTCATTAACAGGTGTCAACCAATAATGTGATGTTTGTATACACCACAGGAAAGTAAGATGTCAAAGTCGTTGGGTGTTTCTGGTTTGCATACATCCTGTTGAGTTGAAGATATTTTCAACCCTTTTATATTATTTTTATTTAACCCTTTTGAGACAAAATATTATAAATGTCACAAGCCAAACTTTAACTATATTTAGCACTGCACCTTCTTACATGTTTTCAAAGCTTTAAAAAAATACATAATTTTTTTAAAGTTTTTATAAATCACCATCATCTTGCTGAAAAGGAGTCAATATTTAAGTCTTGATCGAGCCTCAATGGCACAAAAACAGAATAAGAACCTGTATTAAAACAATTGTTACAATAAAGAAGTTGATAATCAAACATGACTTTTCTTACTTTTACACAATAACTTCTCTCATGCCTCACTCAGTGGCATAAGCTTACAGATAGCACATTCTATAAGATAGATACTCTTAGATGAGCATCTGCAAGCTCTAAGAACGCATACTCCTCCGCAGCTCATGTCTACCAGGCTTGCATAAAGCTCTGCTTTACGACTCCTGACACCTTAGCAGTGTAATAAATGCCATGGAGGGCTACAAATGGCGGAGTTGGATGGAAGGGGAGAGGTGGTACCAACAACAAGCTGCCAGGAGGGAGGAACTGGAGGTGCTCAGCGGAGACTGTTGAGCAAAGTGTGCACATCTTTACCTCGTTGTGTCGCCTGGTGATACTTGCAACTCCTGACCTTTCAGACTCCACACCGGGATAACATTGTAACACGAGTCTACCACAAACATGGACGCACTCCCATCGATACTGTGTGTTCAGTGTTACAGGCAAAACATTTTTTTATACAGTGGTTACCATTGCATGCCTTTCTAACAGTTCATGTAGTATGTTCTCTTCATTCTCTTCAATACTATGGACCATCACATCAGAAGCACATTTCTATTGTAATGGTTACCAATCCATCGCTCGGGACTCTGATTCTTTTTGCATATTAAAAGAGATTCAATATGTTCCTGTGCATAATGTGGATATAGTCAATGATAGGGACAACTATTTTCCTTTACACAGTCATCTTGCATGTATTGCTTAGAGTCTTGCAACTTGTTCATGCACGTAACACCAATTCCTAAAGTCTATACCTACCACTACCTATAGATCTAGATAAATTCCTTTTACAGTCTACTTGCTTCCACGTAAAGTTAGCTTTGAATCCTGCAAATTGTCCATGCATGTAAAATGAATTCCTAAAGCCAAAACCTAGCACAAACTCCAGTGCGCCTTGTCTTCAATAATGACTTAGGTACATGCTGGGAATCTTCTTTCATGAAACATTTTCAAGTGTCATGCAGAATAATGATAATGACTGTATGGAGATTTTGTTGGCCCTAACATAATATATCCATAATTATATTGAAAGAAACATGTTGAGTCTCATTTAGAATCAATTTAATAGCTAAAAGGGATTTCTTGCACTGAGGGTGATAATGTAACATGAGGTCTGTATTATTTTTGTTTTTATCTTTAATTTAAAGTTAAATATCAAATCATGATATCTAGCAAAGGTTACATATCAGCCACAATTGATAAACTTGCTAAATATTCAAATATGGAATGATATCATAACAATAAATAGGAAGAATCTTTCTAGAAATGCAACATTAGGTATCTGAGTTATTCTGACATCTCTTGCCATCTCCTTGGTTTTCCATAGTCATAAGCCATAGAGGGAATTTCGGATATTGAAAAAGGTCTCGGAAATATTTTTTATTATAAATGTTACATCTCCAGACTCACTTTGAATTTTCATTGTCACAAGTAATAGAGGGAATCAGGATAAAAGTTTTCAGAGTTATTCTTTCATAGTGGGAATAGGGAAATTTACCAAGTCAAAAGAGAAGTGGATAAAAAAGAGACTATTGTTTTATCTCCTACTTAGGTCTACTTACCTGACAAATACCAAACCAGTGTATCCTCATACAGTAGACACAAAAAGTTGCTACATCAATAATTCACCCTATACCCCTAGGAGGAGGTTGGAAATAAAAGCAAAATGAATATGATATCAAAAAGATAGTTATCACCATAAAATATTTGGAAAGAAAGCACAAGAGACTTTCATGCAAGAACGACTTCTCCCATTGGCACCCAGCGTTCCAAGAAAGGCGATTATTTTCATAGGCATGGCAAAGTTTGGGGAGCAAATACAGACAGGGTTGAACAGGGAGCCGGCCTCAGATCTTTGGGAGAGTTGGCCCCAGGCATTGGAGATTGATATCGGTATTATACAACAACCTTCGGACATGCAGAAGTAGATGTCAAGGATCGCCTCGACAAACCTCTGCACAGAACTATCGCTTTATGGCCAATAGGAGGGAAGTTCTTACCAAAATATCCCTCCATTGCCGCCCATGGCCAATTAGCATAGTTCTGCTGCGAAAGGGAAAATCAGATTGCAGGCAGCATAAACAAAAGCTGGATGTTATAGCAAGAACCGCCAATAATGTAAACTTGTAGGATTCCCCACTGTGGAAGGCAGGTGTTTAGCAAAGTCTATGTCAATTGTTGAAGGAATTGGACATCCCATGTTATGATCTGGCCAACATTTTTAGCCGAGTGTTTGACAGCACGTCAGAGTGGCAAGACTATTGACAGGCGTTTATTTGCCTGGGTGACGAGCGCTGGCCTACGGGCTCTTTAACAAGTAACATGATACTATACAAATTATGTAAAGATAAAAAAACTTACATTACATAGACCTGATGGTTTATTTTAATGAAATCCTGGCATGCAAGCTGCTCCTAATCTGTGAGAAACCTCGCCTCTTTAAATGCTAGTTTGTTTAACTGAAGATACAGAGGAATTTGAGAAAAAACAACAGAAATCAGTTAATCAAACTTGATAACCCCGTTTGCAGGCCACATGTAGGTGGCAGTGCTCTCCATTGTAAATACACTGCCACTGCTTATTCAGTTGTTTCTGTAGCCCACATCAGGAGCTGGATTTTAAACAACAGTCGCTCGTCGCAGCTCCCAAATTACACAAAGATTACTCCACCTGTACAAGTCAGGGAGGCGGTTGTGATAAAATAACAAGGGGAAAAAATGATGTGGAACAAATGGATGGTTTGGGATATGTGATCTCTTACAGCTACAAGCAGGGATGAGGGATTGGCCTGTTAGAACATGTGTCTGTTACGGTGGAAGAATGGGACACACGGGTGGAATTCACTTCACGTGCATGAATGTCAAAGAAAGTGAAACAACCATTTGTCATCTGTAAATGATGAAGTCGATAGGCTCCACAAACAATCGTTTCAATGTTTCTTTTTGTAAATACTGCTTTATCTTTTTTTAGGAGAAAAAGTTTTTGCTTCAACATTCTAAGATTGAAGGAAGCTTCATAAGAAGGCTATAGTTGACAATGTCTTAGGCATTTAATAAAACTCTCACATGAATGAAAGTTATGGTCAGTGAATATCATTCATCTAATTTTCAGAAAAATATGTTAGCCTAAAGAGTTTCAGATACTTGTAATAGAACAATCATTAAATTATAAAAATAAAATAATTAGCACCATAATTAGAGAAAAAATGGCACGGTCACATAACACTAGCGTAATACCACTGTCAATGACATCCTGACTGTTTATAGTTTTGACCTAAAAATGTCAATACTGCCATCACAATGGAAATTTACCGAGTATGACTCTAAATTGTCTTAGTGTCATCACACTGTCATCAAGTTCACTTGATTTTGGGGGTGAATAAAATTATAAACTTGCTTACATGAGATACCCTTTTTAACAAACTTACGAATGATTTAGTAAATTCCAAAACTATTTTACACACTCTCTCACTTAGTATCCTATGATTGCCTCGATAATCCTAGTGTAATTACATTGTGATCAAATCTACTTGATTTTGGTGGTCAACAAAATTTTACCCTTTTTTATCAAACTTATGATTTAGTTTTAGTCATTAACAGGTTTAATTCAAACTGTATTACACACTCTCTCACTTAGTAACCTCTATAATAGACTGCACCCACCTGTAGCATGTCGAGGTCGAGCGCAGCCATGTGGTTGAGCATGCGGAGCCCTGTGAGGGTGACAAGGAGGGTGTGTTGAGGCAGCTCGGGGGGTGGGGTGTCACCCCGACTGGGCGCCCCGGAGTGGAGCAGCATCCCGTACAGCAGCGACACGATCCCCACCAGCTCTGTCACCTCGAATGTGGTGACCAGTCCGGTAATGTCCTCCCCCTTCTTCTTCTCAAACAACGATGGGTTTCTGTAACAGAGAAATACAATTATTCATAACACATCAAGCTGTGTACATGAAGATAAAGTTTACACAATCAGTGTTGAATCCTCCTCCCCCACCTGAATCCACCAATGATGGATGAAACATTGTTAGGACAGAGAGAAAACATACCGGAGGTAATATCATATTAACGGTCAACAAGAACTGGAGAACACAGTCACAAAACTATTATAACATATTCCTCGATGCATAGTTATGATTTGCAACCTCACTTTCAAGACTACATGTATATCATTTAAATCACAGAAGACATCAGTTTTTGTTGTGTTCTCACTTCGAGTGGGAGATTATTCCAAAGGGTAGGTCCACTAACTTGAAAGACCTGTCTCCGAATGTCATGACAATCCAATCCTTTAAATTACCTAGATGGAACAATAAATTTATTATACGTTTTTAATTAATTTAAAATTTAATTATTTTACTACATCTATATGAGAAATATTTTTTATAATTTGATAAAAATGTTTTAAAATATTAATATATTATATTATATAAGAATATTTTCCAATAACAATTTCAAATTCAGAATTTTTTTAGAGCAAACTCTTTTCATGTGTTAGGTCATAATTCAGTTTCATTTTTCCATTAAGGAAAGAAAGTTTTAAAATACGCATTTTACATATATTTAAAGAAATGAGCACTTGTCTCTTTCATGTTTCTTTGAGGTGTCCAAACAATAAATGGCATTCAATTTCTGACACAGTGTTGAAACAAAGGAGTGTCTATTGAGTCCCACATACAAGGAAACAAAAAACGCCTATGGATTAAGTCATGTATGAACTGCCTATATGAACCATGAACTACCAACCTTTAGAAGAGAACATGATAATGAAATAGTAGGGGATCAATAATAACAATATTTACCGTGAGAAAGATTCTCTGATTAATGTGACGGCAAACTGCGAGACAAAACATGAACAATCCTGCAGAACTATGGCATCAAGTGTTTTCATTCACCATATTCAGGTGACACGGTAAAATCAATTTTCTCACCAAATGAGGATGGGACATGAAATTTGTGTATGAAAAGCTTTGATTTCGGACTTGCAATGGAGAAATTAGCTTGGGGCTATGTAACAGCAGCGATTTGGTCGATAGGTGGAATTTGCCGCTACCTTATATTGTAGTTACATCGGAGGTCTCATTCAAAGAATAATCACTATCACTGCAAAATACAAAGCAAGGGAAATAACCAATTCTATTTTATTTTTTGTCAAATATTGAAATACTGAGATTGCTGAGAAAAAAAGCGTTGATGAAATCGGTCTCGAATACCTGATCATGTGAAATGGTACTTTTTCAATGAATAAACATGTGTTTGGAGTGTCATTGATTTCCATCACCCATGCATACAGTTAAACTGCTTTGGGTGCAAACACATTTTCCATCAGAAAAAAATGACTATTCATCGAATAGATGATGTGAAAATATTGAAATACAACGCTTGGATTGAGACACAAGTTGCCTGAACAAAATAATAAAGTGATATTTGAAATGTCACAACAGTTATTCCGAACTTAGCACAGTCTCATAGGTCAGATTCTAAATTAGGAAAATGTTTGATTTCAAGCAAAAAAACAGTTACCAATGTCTACTCATAAGAAAAGAAGTAAATCTGTATAAATTTCTGTTGATATTAGTAAATTCAAATGTTTTCTTTTATTTGTATGAGAGAAACTTCAAAGACATGAAAATAGTTTCAAACGCAACAATCGTAAAGATAATGTTAGAAAACTTTGGCAAAAATTAAAACAGTGCATGTTTAAAATAGAAACATGGGATTTCTGGAAAGCTAATGGTACATCATTGGAAAAGGTATGTCTAAAGTGGACAATTAACGAAAATACAATGAAGAGTTAATGTTGAAATTACTGATGATTCATGACAGTCTAAGCTAGTATGTTACGATACGGTCTCTATAACTTTTGTCCTTTAATGTCAGTTATGTCGCCGTGGACCTTCACGGATCAAAGTGGTGCTCTTCTCTTCAGCTGGTTGCAATAATTAAACAGCATAATTCATTATCTTACAAACTGCTTCAATTTATCAGGTGAATAGCTCTGCGTGTGTTTACAGTAACTGCACACTAATCAGCAATTAATAAAGACATAGCTGCATTCAGGTGGGCCCTGACACAAGTTGACTGGATGAAATTCTAACACTGGAACCAACGAGGCAGATAGACCAATCAAGATTCTACCCTTTCATGTCCCAGGCCGCTATTCACTCGGCTCTGTGGTGTGTGAAAACATGACAATATCATGACAATTACCAGCGGACAGCGCACCGAAATCACAGCACGAGCAGCAGCTAGAAGCTGATCCTGAAAGACAAAGAAAGTTGGAGCTGCACTGTTGGCCCGTACGTCTCGTCCGGACAAGATCCTCTCACCTGGGGAAGGTGAGCAGAGAGGTGTGCAAATAGGTGACACGGACAGAACAAACATGGCAGACTTGCAGAGGAAATTGGGAAGATGGAGATCCAAGCAAACGATAAAATCTCCCCGACTGATTATTTTCCAAATATTTAACTTGAGCCTTTGTGCCCAGGCCACTAAAAACATAGCATATGATTTCACATTGTCAAACACAACCTATATTGATCTGTAATCAATTTGCAAGAATACCTGGCAATTTTACTGACAGGCAGATTTGTAAATAAATCAATGCGTAACTGACAAGCATCATATTAACAATGGGCAGAATAATGGAGCCTGACTCCCGACGGAATAGCGCATCAAAGTCACGCTCTTTTCTCAATCATGTCAACTTATCCTCGGTGCCAGAGAAAAACATATTACGAGGATTTGGTCGTGGAGTAATCGGACTGCTCCTGGTTGGAGCGAGAGCAAGTGACAGGGAGTCAATGGGATACAGTGTCACGAGCTCCTCTACGCATCCCTGCTGACACACGACAAATTACAATATTTCTCAGTCATTCTTCAATTTGATAACTTCAATCAAACTTTAAAGGTCAACTCATCACTTTGGGAAAGATTAGTTTTTTTAATAAATTACTGCATAGAATTTTTCAGCAGTATTCTCAAGATAAACCTTCCTTGAATAAAATTCTAATTCATTGCTAAAGGATATTTTTTAAAGAAAAGAATGAGTTATTACTTTCAAGGAAGTCATCTTTATATGTGAGATTTCTAGGAAAACATATAAGGTATTATCCCTTAAAAACATTTTAAAATACCATCCCGCTTATAGAATAAATCTATGTACATCAAGAGAGTATTTATTTTTATTCTAAATCTTTTGAATTTGAATTTGAATTTATATTCTGACCGTTCTAAAAATTTAATTTGACCCAAACTTTTTTTAAGGAATTTATTTTCAGTATTTTGAAACACTCACTAAATAATGTTGTAAATGGTAACAATATAGCTCCAATAACATCGCTAAAACAACTGTTCTCCTATTAAATTACATGAAGTAAATAGAAAAATTATGAGACAACAAAATCGATTAAGGATGATTATAAACTAAAATTTTATCAAATGTATTGAGAAATATTGTTATCAAATTGTCAAAGTTATTGTATAATATTTTTTAGATTAAACAATTTTCGCTAATTAGAAAAAATGCATCTCAGAAGTATGAGGAAAGCAAAATACATTTGTTAAATAATTAATTGATACAAGATTTAAAATTTTTTATTTAACATTTTAATAAAACACGCTATGTTTTTATTTACAATTAATTTTCATAACATATTTTAAATAAATATATTAAAAGAAGAATTACTCTGAAAAACACAATTTTACAAGGAAAAATCTTTCAAAATAATTCACATTATTTTTTTTTACTAAAATGTCATAGCAATTGAAAATCATGTTTGAATTTTACAAAGAAAATTTTAAAAATCATTTTAAAAACAAAGGATGGTGTTAATATTTATTCCTCAGACAGGTAACTAGAGCTGGCTTTTCTGATACGATCATTCATCAGCCATAAAGAGTGCATTGATTTGGCAATTTCCTTTCAGAAAACCATAATTAAGGTCATATTTCTATTCATTTACATCTCAACAATATGCAACAAAGATTTCCTAAATGCCATCATCTCGGAACAAGTGTCGAAAACATCAAATATATCAACAGTTTCCGTGAGTCTTTACATGGCTCATTAGTATATCTCATCAACCAATCAGCGAATCTTTAACATTAATTCTGACTGGTTTCACTACCGATGCTACTATTGTTAACATTCTGCTGAACGGCGGTGATCTCGGTTCTATTGTGATGCCACTTTCCACTTCACACCCTATTCAAACCTTATTCCTCAGCTCGTATCTCACAATTAAATACCCCATAAAACTAAGGAAGCCTCCTCCAATAACCCACTACTTGGAGAAAACAATTTGCTTTTTCATGGTTTCTGCCGTCAAGTTTCGCTTCAGATGAATACACAATTGCAATACTTTTCTCCGAGATTCAAAGTCCCCCTCTCTACAGGCGATCTC
This sequence comes from Gibbula magus, assembly GCA_936450465.1. NCBI lineage: Eukaryota > Metazoa > Mollusca > Gastropoda > Trochida > Trochidae > Gibbula > Gibbula magus. The sequence goes on from OW388289.1 coordinate 15,494,599, forward strand.
GTAAAACCCAAATTGGCCCTAATTTGCATAACGACTTAAGCAGGACAAAAGAGTGTAGCGACATATACAGACGAGAGAAAAACAAGCCATTCTAGTGGAAGAAGGGATGTAATGGGCCAATCAATTAGAATCGGCCAGTGAGCGGATATTGGCAATATTTTCCGACTTTTCTATCGGACTGTAACACTACTTGACCCAGGGAGTTTGATAACAAAACAGTAAACACATTTCAATAGAGCAAATGAAAAATCTATACCGGGATTGTGTCAAGCATTCTTGGCTTTCACCAATATGAATCTGTTTCATGGCCTTTCCAATAATTAGGTATTAATAAGTTGTTCTGAGAAGTAATTGTATTAAATAGCCATTAGATTCGCATTATGAACTGTTTTATTTTGTTTGAGAAAGGTGATTGATATCAGGCTGATAAAACAAGCAACCACAAAGAAATATGCATATAAAATATTTATTTGAAAACCATCACATTTTGAGATTTATTGAAAGGAGTGCCCAAAAGAGTATACCATGTTCAGGAACATTTTAAAAATGATTTTTAAGTTGAGTTCTCAATATTTTTCTGCCATTTTTTTGGCACGTGAGGAATAGGTGCTCTGGCAGGTGAGGAATAGGTGCTCTGATTGTTTTAATTGTTTGTATTTCTTTGCAAAAGGAAAAACTATTGTTGATGATAAATGGATTCTCTTAACACATACCAGTAACCTTTCAGCTTTAGGTCTCATAAATTAATAAGGTTCTTTAAACCGATAAATATTTCAAATTGTTTTGGACAGGTTTAACAGTAAATTGTCATCCAAAAGAAAAAAGAGAAAAGAAGAAATGAAGCATGGATGTTACTCACTTAGATTCATAATTTAAACCTACTTTTACTCAGGAGTCAAAACATTGCAGATCAATATTAATGTGTCATGCTTTAGAAAAGCTTTACCTCTCCCAACTAAAAACCTCACCCAAATTGAAAGCTGTTTGAAAAGACAAAGGAAGCTTCTAGCACTGAGTGCAGGGAGCATCAATTAAACAGACTCGTTTTCTCTTTACCGTTAAGCATGGGTATGACGTTTAATATTTGATAACTCGCAGACTGAACCTCTTGATGGTTTGGGAAGCAGAGCATGACTAAGTTAATACCCACAGTGTATTGTGCTGGCTGGGAGGAGCGGAGGGTGACTGGGGTGTTTGCCTCCAATCAATACTCTGCTTATCACCATTACTTATTCATGGAGTGATTTGCTGGCCGCAGTCTCTGCTCGGCTCGCCACTAATCCTCCCGATGGAGGGATGTGCAAGAGGATGAGGGGACAACATGGAGACCTGTATAAACCTGTCAGCTCTGAGGAGAAGGTGGATCTCTGCACTGTGGCTGCATCTTGATAGTCGCTTGACGTATCGTGTAGCACTGGGCCTTGATGCAGGGCGCTTAGCTTGTGAATAATTCACTGAAATGGCTTTCTGCCATTGCCTAGCACACACAACAGGCTCCCCTGACAGTTGCAAAGAAGCCTGATGCAATCTTGCTGAAGTACAAAGCTGAACAATCTGCTAAAATTGACGCGCCCAATCAGGCCGATCGCTGGAGTCCATTTGTCCCCAAAAGTAGGCTGTGATTGTTTCAGCAGACTGGGAAGCTTTTAGTGGAGGATCCCCGGGGACAGATCTTGCTTTGAGCACCGACATTACAGGTGTGACCATCCTATCTGGTCGCACCCCCGGGATACAAGGTGCGAAATAAACTGTCCCCATCCGCCCGACAAACATCAAATAATCTGCTATGAGCAAATCACCATCTGGAAAATAGCCTCCGCATGATATGATTATACCAAGTTGCAAATGATCACCGGTGCCAATTTGATAATGTACAAATTTCAAGGTGTAAACTTTTCATCAGCCGGTTGGAAATAAAGCTTGCAATGTTTGCAAAGATGAATCATGGCTTGCTAACACAATTAGAACTGTCATAATTCTCGATTAAAACAGTGTTCAAAACAGATGCCACCTATCACTTGGTCACTACGGCAGCCAGCAGATCGGCAATAAATAATTGAAAGAGAAATTGCGTAGCGGCAAAGTGGAACTTGAACCTGAAAAGCCATCATTGACCGAAGAGGTAACCAGAGCCACACCAAGATCTGATAGTTTTCAATTATCTTGTCAACATACAGTAATTTCAGTCAAGCAATCGCGCCAGGGCCAGCGCATAACAATGACACAGCAATTACTGTTATCAAACAGTACAAACATAAATCAGGCTATAGGAGTTAGGCTTGCTGGCAATCAGTGAACAGCTCTGCTGACAAAGCTTCACTGTCTTTGCAGTCACAGGCCATGAAATTACTTTTTCATATCGAGTACTGACAAAATAACATATAATAATTGATAATTCTTCACTTGATTTGAACTTGATGATTGCCCATGTTGACAATTCGAGTGAATTAATCGCCTCTGTGTTTACAGTTTGCAGTGCCCAATGCCAAATGACCTGGAGTAACGCAAACGATAGATGAAAAGAATTTATGAAAGCTCATTTTTGTGCCATCAATTGATCATTAGAAAATTGATAATTTCTTTCATATCAATTATGTCATACAAACAAGTAATTTAGAATATAATTATTGGCTTTGAAAAGGCTAGGGAAAAACTTTTTACAAATTATAACTTTTATTGTTGTTACATAACAAGTTCAAATTATCAATTAACTGACTGGAGTTATGAGAAAAGGTTTTTCACAAGACTAGGTTCGCAAACAATTTCAATCAATCTTCAAGAGAGTATCTCTTATTTGCAAATGTTTTGACTGAAAAAAATAATTACAGTGCTGAGGATGCAAGTGAAACTTGAAATAAAATATTTGGATTTTATACCCTTATTTTTAACACACAAAAACCTGGGAAAGATGGACTTGATTATTAACTGTTGGTAAAATAGGATTACGACACAAAACAAACTTTAAGTTTGGTCAAATTATCAATGAGAGCTCTCGCATTCAAAGATTTTCTTTTGATAATGTCGTAAATTTACAAAATAACAGTAAAATGTTTGAAAAATAGGAGTAAAACCCATTAATTGCCAGCCTGACGAAAATATTCCTTTCAACAAAACCAACAAATTTCATTGTAATATATCCCAGAATATCTGAAGACACGTGCAATAATAAATAATAATTTTGAAAAATATGACAATATTTTTAGCTTTGGAATACTTCAACATCGTGACACATAATTGGATCTCAAAATGCTCTATGATCTTATTTTTGGGGTTTTCTTTTCTTTTTCTTTTTACTTTTTATTTTTTTCAATTCATAAAAGGGCTATTTTGGAGATACCAAAAATAATGAAGTTGGTAATTTTTTTCCCCAAGCAATGAACAATTACATTTTATAATAATCAAATTTAATATCACAAATATTGAGTTATAAAGTATTTTCTGATAGAATTAGTTTCAGCCCTGTGCCTAAAAGTAAAGAGAAGTATCCTTTCTTAGCAAGGAAAAAGAGTGGAGTAAGGGAGATAACTCCTGTTATCTGATCTTCAATCAAAGATTGACAGAAGATATCAACAAAGTCATACTGACCCAAACAATATTAAATATTTCCTGATGAGATATCAATAGATGCTGGGTTTTTTTTCTGTGTGCAATATCTTATTTTGCATGTAGACAGTTGCTTAAGACCAAAATGGTTGAATTCTGAAAGTGTCTAAATTTAATAATTTCATCAATGAATATTTCAGCTCCCGACTTTGGTAAGAGTAACCTCTTGATAACAAAAGGAAAATGTATGGGTATTTAGGTATTGGTTAAGTTGAATGTGTGGAAAGTTGGATGAAGTGGGATGTATATTTTCTGAGATGTTTTTAACTCCCGTTCATTGTTGAAGTTACTGTTCATTTCTACATTTTGATGAATTCTGGGGTCTGATGAAAGCAACGCTCAAGGGTGGCGAAACATTTCATAAACATACATAAACATGTTCTACCTCTAAGCCTATCATGGTGTTCTACCTCTCGGCCTACCATGGTGATCTACCTCTCGGCCTACCATTGTGTTCTACCTCTCGGCCTACCATGGTGATCTGCCTCTCGGCCTACCATTGTGTTCTACCTCTCGGCCTACCATTGTGTTCTACCTCTCAGCCTACCATGGTTATCTACCTCTCGGCCCACCATGGTGATCTACCTCTCGGCCTACCATGGTGTTCCACGAGGTGTTCTACCTCTCGGCCTGCCATGGTGTTCTACCTCTCGGCCTACCATGGTATTCTACCTCTCGGCTACCATGGTGTTCTACCTCTCAGCTTACCTTTTTGACATGAACTTGGTCATGGCGACCAGCAGACCCAGACTGTGTTGCAGGAAGTCAGCAGCGTTCTTGTCACCGTCGATGGGACCGCGCACATTGCTGAAGTAGTGCTGCAGCTTGTCGATCACCCCGACACTGATGATGTAGCTGCAAGGAAATCATAAACATTTCAAGAATTATGATTTTACAATTTATATATATATTGATAGGTAGTCAGTCAGCTAGACTAAATTTAGTCGATGGATTTTTATTGTTACTGTACTTTCATCCTTATGGTATTATATTTTTCAATACTACCAGTTCCATATTCAGTTTATCTAGACTTGCTAAAAAAAAATCTAGACTGTATTAAAGGCTCTTAATAATACACAGTCATGAAGCAGGACTATCAGTCAGCCAGTTCATTGCTAAATGTAAGCCAAACAAGTCTATCAAAATGTTGTAAGACAAGATTCTATGATTATGGTAAGATCTCAGATGCTCCTTTAAGATTAATTTTCTTCTAAATTAGTTTAATATTTCCCTGCAGGTTAAGAAATAAGAACTAGTCTGGGAACCAATGGCAAATGAAAAGGATGCTGGAATAGTACCACTTTTAGTAAAATGGAATCACCAAAGATGATATGAAGATTTATTTTACTTTCTCGAATTTGTTTGGGCTAGTACTTCCAGAAATGCACTAGTAAGTACATAAGGCTACTTTTGCTCCCTGTTTTAGATTGTAATTGCAATCAAGACTCTTCAGATTATGGGACAATAAACTGTATTTGACGGTGAAAGCCAGGACTATCACAAGAGCAAATGAATATAACACTTTGACATATACAAAGAATTGACAAAAGAATTAAAGACATCTGCTGTAAATGCTATCACATAATATTGCTATATAAATATTAAACAAGTGTTATACTGCTGCATGTATGACGTCACAATGATGTGCAGTTTTGACGTCACAATTTAGCAATAAATTGAACCGCCGTCTACTACAAACAATACTAAATTCATGGAACCTTAGTTTCGGCAAACTGCTGACAATTTATCAACAGAATAAATGAGTAACAAACAGAATACTACACTTCATTCCATACAATACAATTTTCATTAAACTTGAGAAAGATTTGGAATCAACTTAATCATTACCATGTTTGATAATAATAGTATTACATGTAAGTTGTTTAGAATTCTATATTTATTTCTTTTCAGTGAGAAACAATATTCTGTCTTTATAGTCATCAGTATGATACAACGAAATTTTATCATTTACAGTTTCTGATGTATCTATAAGAAGAATTGTTACAGAAACGTTACTTTCATTTTACATATAAATGTAAAGAAACCCATGACCTTAACTATACCAGTCAGGAAACATTAAAACGTCAATAATTTTTATAACTTCCAACAGTACAAGTAAAGTTGAGCCCAAATACAAGCCCTGCCTTCGAACCCTTCAGTGAAGGCTGATTCAGTCGACCGATGCAAATCTGAGTTATCTCAGCTACGAAGCATAAGGAGGCTTGACAATTATCAAGTAGAGTTTCAAGTCTTGCCATCATTTCCCAAGTTACGCCAAGCTTGCAAACAGTCCCACTTATTTCTGTATGCAAGGATTTAGCTAAAGAAGCACACACCATCATTCATAATTTTCAAACATGGTTGCAAGATTCAACCACCTCGGAAACACTCAATTACATCAGAAAAAATCCTAAATCGCCCCTTGAGGAAATTAAGTCATTCTTTTCAAATTTGTTCTTTATGTGAGAGTGAATTTGGTGCTGGATGTGAATGCAGTTTGACTGAGGAACGTGACGAGAAGATGATGAAGAGTCAAGTGTGAGCTTCTAATGATCCTGGGGACCCACAAGAACTCCAGATTTGGCCGGGATTTGAACACGACATCCTGCATGTGACAGGCTCTATAGCCGCCAAGATGAAATCAATGCCATATTACGAAGTCGCTTCCTTTTTCCCCAAGAATGTGCCGCTCTTTCGAGGTGTTCCGACACAATGTGTCTAAATCCCTTTCAACTCCGAGTCGAAGGTTGAATAAAAGCTAGGGAATTTCTATCGACCGTTTGTGAGCAAAGACAACGTTAATTCCTAGGCTATTGAAGCGTAGGAGAAATGTTGCCTTTAACTCAGGAGTCACAGGAAATTAACAACTCTCTGGTCAACCCTTCATTGCTCCGAATGTGTGAACGGGGGACTCAGCGCCCATTGAGTATATAGTCATTAATTAAAATCAAATGTGCACTCCCTGGTCTGAATAATAGTCCATGATTCTGGAATTACCATGTGTGGGATTGTGCTGGATTCAGTTTATTACCACTCCCATCTTTGACAAATTATTTGTTAAGTTGTAACATCATAAATTCAAGAGAATTGATATGTTGATAAAATTAATTCATGAAATTATTGAGAAAACTTTGCATTGCATTATTTAAAATTCATAAATGAACATATCCCTAACTATTTTTTTCCAGTAAAGTTCCTTGTCATAATAATTTACTAACATGGGAAACTTTTGTGTCAAATTAATCTTAATTTAATTATTCAAGTGTCAATATTTTCTTCAACATGTAATTCAATGTATACTAAATTAATAGGATGTTACAAATTGTCTCCAGGTTTTTTCTTTAACAATGTTTTATTATCTGAACCGAGTCACTGAAATTAATAGCAACTATGAAATCAATTTGTAATATTTAACTTGATGGTTGTAAATGTAAGGCAAGAGAAGATTGATCTTTCTACAACTGAATAAAAAGAGAGCTTAGTTTATGTTGATTCATTAACCAAGCCACAGAGGACCTCAAAAGAAGGCGAGCGATTTTGACAAATGAATTGTTAGCTTTTGGAAGGAGATTTTATGTCTGTGGTGCAAGACCTTGATGCCAGTAGTCTAATTTAGATGGAGTTGTGATATCCGTTTAAATGCAGCCCAATGTTTTTATTGTCCAGTGCAGCTGAAACTCAAGCAGTTCATGGACAGCGTTAATAGATGGTATATTAACCAACGGCTTTATTTGGGCAATTTTTGCCGTGCCAGTTATATTATTCAAGGAAAGAGAGTATTGCGTTTCATCCTCCTTTATTATAGGGCCAGGCTGAATCAGGAAGGGACTGTCATCGATGGAGAGGCAGTGAATAATTTCAGCTAGCCACAGCCACGTGTCTCTGCACTAAGTCCATCTATCAAACCACACCTTCTCGTTTTGTTTTAGTCGGATCATCAACGGCTTCGGGCAGGCTGCTCCAGCAAAACAAATGATTAATATCATGGCACAGATAATATCCTGGGATGCTGACAAAACTTCAGCTCCATCGAACATCATCCAGGCAGCGTGTATTTTGACATTTCCTGGATTAAAAGAACTGTCATCTCAATCCGTAAGGACCTGTTTTCTCGAGTCGATGCCCTGCAGACTTTTTCGTCTCTCCGAACTGGTCTCTCATTTCAGGTGTGTCCCTCCGTCCTACATCCTGCTATCAGAGGGATACCCAACTCCAGCAGTTCTGCCCTAGGTGAAGGAAACTCTGCCTCTGTCATTTGACAAGCGTGTAATTTCTCACTTCGCTCCAGCTCCGATCCCGGTGGATATTTCATGCTTAATTTCCAGCAGTGTTTGTGAATGGCATGCCCCTGCAGCAAGCAATGACAGTATTGTAACTAACCACACATTAGCAAACATTGGCTAATACCAAACAATGTAATGTGAGCAGACTAAAGACATCACTAACTGTCTGACTCTGCCCCACCCTCAGCTCGGCCTCCCTGCTCTATAATTTACAATTTGTGTCCAATCAATTACGCGTATTGCAGGATGTATTTTCTCTGACAGCTGATGTTTAATTTCAGTAGAGATAAATTTCAAAAATTTATTCAGATATTTAAAAAATAATTCATGTGGTAGTTTTTTTAAATATATTTTTCTTTGAAATTAAAATCATATAAGTAATATTCTTTGAAAGCAGATGTTAGATTTAGTAGAAATGATCTTTAACAAACTATTGTAAAAAAGTATTTTATGAGATATCTTTTTTACACTTAAAATGTTTGTTTAAAGATTAAACTGACAAAAGTTCTGTACAAAGTAAACATTTTAGCATAATGTCATTGCAATATATTGAAGCAATGATTTGATTACAGCAAAGTGACCATCAACACTCCCCCTCCTCTCTACATCTTGTCCCTTGAATGAATAAAGTGATGTTTATAGCTAAGCCATTTGAAATTCAAATAAGTAACAATGTAATGTGTAACTTCAAAACTCAGCTCTATCAGATCTGTGGATGGCTCCATATGTTGACGGATTCTTAAAAATTTATTAAGACAAATAATCAACCTGCATAAAGAAATATTTTTAAAAATAACTCTTTCTGGTAGAATAAATTCATTTATAAAACGACACAGTTTGTTGAGTATAACCCATGTGTAAACTTCTAGTTCGAGGTTTACTTATCACTTGATGCGTGCTCCCAGTGACCCTGTGACATGATAGGCAGTGGTGGGGAAAGTCTGCTCAATGTTGCTTCCCTACAACTAACTCTACCCACAGATACCATTCCCCTAAAACTAACTACAACTGACACTGACAGCCTCAGACGACTTCTTCTGTGTGATCTCCCAGCGAGGGAGTGATAACGGCTTTCTGATAAGGGGAGACAATCTGCTTCCCATACCGCAATATGCGATAACTTCACAACAGACGAGCGATAAACTCGCTAGGGTGCTTGGACAGATTTCACTTGTCATGTAATTCTCTTGTTCGACTATCCAACCTGTACAGACAATCTAGGCTACAATTCCTTGAGGTACAAGTGGTTTCCAAAAGTTTTAATTTAGGCCAGGCAAATGAATTACTTGGTTTACAAATTTTTGGGAGCAAAATGTCTAAAGGCAGGAGAAATTCTGAATAGCATTTTTTCTCTCCAAATTTGTCAATCCATGGGTAAGAGAATCCATAGACCAACTAAATACAAACAATTGGATTATTTTAGGACAAAAGAGCTACAACTTATTACATTGGTTATTTTTAAACACTAGGTGCTTTTGAAATGGTAGAGTATGGCGAATTAGAAAATTTAACTTCAATGCAGCTACAATGCATAGACAGATCTAGGAATTTTCAAGGGAGGCGGGGAGGGTGGTATGGCTCTTCAAAAAAAAAAAAGAGGACCAAAACCAATACATATTACATTTGAAAAAGGACAGAAAAAAGTAAAGTTTTTCAAGAATAGCTCTAGGGCAACAATTCTAACAAGCTGACTCTACCTTCAATTCTAAACACAATCTGTTTTGTGAAAGAAGAAACTGGCAGCGAGCATGACTGTGTCACTTTAGATTTACTTTTGCGTAAACTGCTTGTTAAAGTCATCTGCACGATGTCTTTTTCAATGAGCTCTAGGGTCAGACATGCAAAACTGCTCAAAAACAAATCTAGTTGGCTATGTGTGAAACAATTACTTAGTTTATCCCTGAAAGAACAAGCATGGAGTGAGGAGATCTTATCAGGAATTCCACAATGAAATGACATCGCTAAACTGTCTGGAAAGATGTAAACTGCTCGCTGGATGTGTGAAATAAGACACTGTGTCTTTATCATGACAGGCCAGCTCGGAGAGGAACACTAAACACGAGAAAATGGAAATTCAATCGTTTGGGAATTGATAATCTTAATCAAAGAGTGCAACCAGAAGTGTCAAGTTTTCCCTGATAGTGTCCGTGTCAAGATTTTTTTTAGAATTTTGGAAATTTAAGCTTCAAAATATGATATGAAGGTTAACTCGTAGAACTGATATAATACATTCAACGATTTTCCACGGAACTATGATATTCATAATTCCATAAAGAAATAAAATTTAATCGTTTTTGTCTTTCATAAACAACAATTAAAATTTCAAACATAAACATTATTTATATTTATTTATGTATTATGTAAGTATTAAAGCAATATGAACAAGAAAGATATAATATTTACAATATTCACCTCTAACATTTGATTACTAATGATTTAATTTCTGAAAATTCTTACAGTAGGTTCAAAAGGTACCAGTGAATCACTTGTAGCATATGCGTACAATCTTTCATTGAGATATCGTCAACCAGTTTTATCCTACCTCATGTAAGAATGTCGATCTATGATTGGTCCACGTGACCCTGAACAAATAACCATATTCACCCTCACCCAGGTGGATAAATGTCACCGAGGGTGATAAAAACCTTATACCCCGCTACCGAAATAAAGCGTGCGTCCACGTCCATGTCACGTGATACAGTTTATTTTGATTCTGACCCAGATTTGTTGCTTCTTTGAATAAACGATGTTCGAGCATTTCTGTTTGTTTTTAATAATATTTTGAGACATTCGGTAGGATAAAAACGTTATAACATTCAGTGGAGGTTTACATCGTGAATTATAAGACCCTTATTATTTTTTATTCTACGAGCCGGAGAATAAAAAATAATGCGGGTCTTATAATTCACGATGTAAACCTCCACTGAATGTTATAACTTATATTAACTTATGGATAATGGTCTGGCAATGAAGAGTTAGACCGACAAAAGAACAAATAAACAGAATAAACTTTTACACAACCTTTCATTTCACTGCCGAGATTATTAATATTTCAATATTAAACAGAAGATTGATTTTCTCACAAAATATAACATCTCACACGGACAATGATGTACATAATAACTGATAATAGCTGCTTGAGTGATGTTCCACAAAGAATTTCTATACATTTGGCATGTAAATTTGATAGAACCTAAAGGTGACCACCCCCACCACCGACCCCTCATACAATTTCTGAATCCGATACTGGATAACATCAACCATCCTCATGTCTCGCGTTAAATATTCAGGTTCGTTAAATAACTCACTTTGAAGGTAGGGTTGGATGCTCGATGGTTACTTTCGGGATTCATTAAAAGGGTATTTCAATTTGACAAAAACTCACCTTTAATTTTTTAAACCATCCTATAAATTCCTTTTATACAGCTTTATAATTACACTGCCTAATTTGTGCCGTAAAATGATTCCCTGATGTCACTGAAGCGTATCTGCTGGTTTTGACGTCACTCCCGCATACATGATATTTCAATGTGTTTTAGCACCTTTTTAACTGTCGATTATAATGCTAATATTCATCAAAACAACTCAAATCTTCAACATATTGAATCCTTAGATATCTTACTTGGTAATTTTGTAAATGACAAATATGATTATTGTATAAATATGTGATTTAGTTAATTTCAAATACCCAATGATCAGCTATAATTGCAGTGACAATTCATTACAAAGGTAATTAACGGGGCACAGCGCACAATGTTCCTGACCTGCAAAACAGATGGCCAATCACGCAGTCATGCTTCAGGGTGTTTGCCGGGCTAAATTTGCAGCTATACACAAACCAGGTTATGGCTAATCATCAATTAACACCTTCTAAAATGTCTATCAATCACCTTCTGATAAGTTTAGTTAAGATTTTGTTTGACAAAACTGAATGAAGCAAAGTAGTTTTGTTCATCATTCTGATGTTCACACACATTGTCATTCTCTTCTCAAAGGCTCATTTCTTCCTTTTATGGTTCAAATGGTTCAGAATTGTTATTAGTTGCAATATTCAATTGTTGTGTAAACAGCCATGTTGCTACAAAGTTGAAATTTGAAAAGCTGTGATCTCTCCTGGACCCTCTTGGAAACTGGAGAGACAGATCAGTCTTGTGAACTCTCAACTTTGCATCGATTGAAACTTTTGTTGAGAGCATTTCATCTGTGAAAGTTTTATCTTTCAATAACCTTTTGTTTCACAAGTTCCCTATCATCAAGAATACTCAGTGAAACATTCAGTGAAATAAAAAATATCTGTCTCTTTCCAATTAAAATTAAAAGTATTTCGCTTGTTTAGACAAAATAATGGTAATGATTGTGTTAACATCTGAAGCTCTCATAAAATATATCAGAATCACTAATTTCAGTCAGAACCAAGCGAACGGGTATCAGTTGAAGTCTTGATTGGAAAGAAAGGATACCAAAACTTGTGCTTGTTCAATGAAAAATTCATTATAAAATGAGCAATGAAAAACGGATTTATCAGTAAAAAAAACAAGACCGTTGAAGATATCTTATATTTATATATATATATATATATCACTACTCAAAGATGGAATTTCAAAAGTTTGTCCTCATAAAACATATTGGTCTGAAGTAACAAATTATCTTATGATGTCACACTGTTACTTTTTTTTAATAATATTTTTATTCTAGCATGGAGACATGTATAGTTACACGGGCATGAGTGGTACAACAGACAGAAATGGTACAATATTGGTTTTCTATACTATAATGACACAGTTGACATTACTTGACAACAGGTATACATGATCAGAAATAATTCCCTGATTTCATTTTACATAACCTTTGAGAGTGGAGATAAATTTTTAATCAAATGCAATGTATACTGTTACTTAGTTGACATTTTTTCCTAGCGGCCAATCATGGTGAAATCATCCTGTTTTGGCGTAATTAGTAAGTTCACATCATATAATACATAGAATTTCTAGTCATATCTAGAAAATACAAGAAAAAAGTGAGCATGGCTCACATACCCCCGCCATCCGCTATCCATTTTATAGATGTGAAGGTTACTATGTTTAAAAAACAGCTTCAAGCATCATAATATTGTCCAAAATAATTTTAGGAACTGACTGTTATTACAAAATTTCATTCACCCAGATGTAATATTTTTCAGGTAATTTAATTTTTCCCATTAGGGCATCACACCGGTAATTTGTACCAAGTTCAATTACAGATTCAAGGGCTTCATAACTCCGTAAAAAATAATATTTCAGAACTGGACTGTGAACTCGATGAAGAGTATCATCTGGACTACCTCCATATTAAATTTCATTCACCTACATGTAATAATTTCCGAGAAAACTTCCCAATTTGAGCATCACAGTTCTTTTGGTACTAACTTCAATTTCGGATTCAAGGGCCATAACTCCATAAAAAATAATATTTCGGAACTGGTTTTCGAACTCGATGAAGAGTATCATCTGGACTACCTCCATATTAAATTTCATTCACCTAGATGTAATAGTTCCGAGAAAACTTGTCCCCATTGGAGCATCACAGTTCTTCTGGTACTAAGTTCAATTTCGGATTCAAGGGCCATAACTCCGTAAAAAATAATTTTTCGGAAATATTTTTGGTTTTCGAAATCGATAAAGAGTATGGTCATGAGTACTCACAACCAAAATTTCATTCACCTAGATTGAACAGTATCCGAGAAAACTTGTCCCCATTGAACACAATAAAACTAAGTCCAAAAAGTGACGTTTCCATGGAAACGACAAAAAATATCAATCTCAGAAAATTGTCTGTGCGCGATCGGAAGAACATGGTTAACATCTGTACAAAGTTTGGTTGATGTACCTTTGACGGTTTTTGAGAAAATTGACCGGACGGTAGGACGGAGGGACGGAATGACCGCTATATACCCCTGCTTACTTCGTAGCGGGGGTACAATAACCTTTTTACAGCACTCGATGAATTAAACATGGCATTAGTCATAATTAAGACGGATCTCCTCTGCATAATTTGATGCTTTCAAAATACCTGATAGTCTGTTTCCAGTTTCTACAACAACTGAAATGTGTTAATATATTGAAGCACCTGTAAAATATTTTAGAATTGTTATTTCAGTCCAAAGCCAACAGAGTGTATCAATTGAATTGTAAGTTTGAGCTCATTACACTGATTATCACATGCATTGTAATCTCATGAGTGAGTGAGTGAGTGAGTTGGTGTTTAAGGCCGCTTTCAAGAGTATTTCACTTATATCACGGCTGCTTAGTATTATGGCAGGGAGAACACCCGCATCGCCATGTGGCTTTGCTTTGCGGTGTAACCTGCGAGCATCGGCTGGAACTAGCGAACCATGGGTGGTACTACGCTGAAATTCAGTGTAGCATTGCACCCAAACCTAACTGCGTGTAGAACAGTTCTCTACTGCAGACAAAGTTGCCGTGCCCCTGGTGGGATTTGAACCCCGGACCTCTTGATCCGAAGCCGAACGCACTAACCACTGCGCTATCCTGCCCCCCATTTGGGGGATGGGGGAGAGAAGAGGAGATATTGAACTACAGGTCAAAATGATCAAAATTGTGTAGAATTAGTAATGACTAAACAGTGTTCCCGCTGGCTTTTTTAACAGCCAGTCCACGGGACAGGCAGTCATTAAAAATACCGGTCCCCGGCAATATTAACCAGTCCTAAAATGTTAATGTTTGGAAAAGACTAAGTATATGTTTTTATAAAAACAATAATAAATGTGTGCACTTGTGAACGAACTTCATATTGTTTATAAATATCAGTGAAATGCTGGTCACATGACACTAACAGCGTGATTGAGTGACGTAAGCAGGTACTAAAAGTTTTGCGACAGTCAAAAGTAAAATCATGCATATCTATACAAATACTACAAATCAAATTGTTAGATTGTCAAAGTTCTTGATAAAAAGTAATGTCATATTTAATGTAATTTGATTTTAATTTTATGCTGATAATTTCTCAATTGCAATCGTAGTATTCAGGTATCAACAAAGTGCTATTTTTAGCCGTCACACGTTTGCAGGATTTGAACATAACATACAATAACTTCTAAAGCAAAAACTTGTAATGCTTTTCAAATGTTTTACACCTGCAAACATTTCATCAGTGATATTTTTAAACATACCTCAACATATAGTTTTTGGTAACATTGAACTGCATGGCTGTCTAAAACTACGACATTGAAAACAGAAAATCTGCATGATCTGCAGACCTCCCGGATAATCCATTTTCAACACAGGGGTGGCAATTGAAAAAAACTTCAAACAAATTTGATTATTGTTTCTTGGTTTGAAAAATCTATCATCTAATTATTTTATTTATGTTTAGACTAAAATCAATCTTTATTTTCTATCAGTAATAATCGTTTAATAAGTTATTGTGCTCTATCCTATTGGAACTATGAAACTATGTAATTATAAGATTGACAAATGCTTATTTAGCATACATACCAAATTAAGGACTTATTATTTATATATGCTTTTTTAGGATCATTTCTGCACAAATACCCAATTTTGAAATTGCCGGTCCTTGGGACCGACAGTAATGAGAAATACCGGTCCAGCTTCGAAAATTCCGGTAAAATACCGGTATTTACCAGTAAACGGGAACACTGCTAAAGCTTCAAATACATTTGTTCAGAACAATATTTGTGTGATCTGAGAATGCTTCACATTAGAGATCACTCAATATGGAACAAAGTTGGTTGTATAATATTTCAGCCTTATAACAGTTATAATCAAAATTCAGTGGATGTTTTCTAAGAAAGCATATGAGTTACCTAGAAAATATATATTCTGAAAGAAAGTTCCACTGAATATTTACTGAAAATACAGGACCTGAGAAGAATGCATCACAAGGATGGTTGTTTTCTAATGCAGTTTGTGAGAATATAAGTGATATAAATTTACTTTTGACTAACAAGTAACAAGGGTGATAGTGATTTAGTGAGTGGTGTGATGCCTGACTTGTTATATACGGATACATTTTCATATCAGGTTTTCATTTGGTCAACATGTCAACCACAAACTTCTGGTCTCGAATTTATTAAGTAATAGATGATATAACTGTATAAATATTGACAACTTTTCATAACAATGTAACGGAAGGAAAACAAACTAACACATACACAAACTACAAACTACATTCCCCAACATAATAGTTGTCATGTTACTAAACAAGATGCCCCTGGATCTAATCATTGAGGTGACCTTATACTGGATAATAGCTATCGCTCTCGGGTCTTCCCTTGGGCAAAGGCTAGAACACCCTAGGATGACGGTGTTATCCATTACTTAAAAGCTCAAGAATCGGTTATGTGAAAACAATGAACATAGCTGGAATCAGTGTAGTATTGGATTACATTGGTCAATCCATCCAACATGGACCGTCGTGAACATAAATGTGACAACCTACCTGATGATGTCATTTCCCCTGTTAGCGAAGGCGTCACCGCTGCTACTCATGCGCTCCAGAGAAGCCTCACTCGAGTGGAAGACTGGGTTGTTCTTGGCCAGACACGACAGCACGGTTGCGATCACCTGCATCAAGCTCGCCGCTAGAGGGTCGTATGGAAGTTTTGGTTCCGTCGTTCCATTAGAGGCAATACTTTCTTCAGGCAGCAGCAACTGTAGGACAGAATGTTGGAATTTCTATCTTCAGATTGTTATATTAGGCTATTAAAAACATGAAACCCAAATTTTCTAAATGATCTGGCTGTTACTGTAATTTTCTGTCAGTGAACTACAAATATTTATGGGAGTTTTATTGCTGTAGGCTTTAAACTTGTCTTGCCAGAGAGCAACAACTAGAGGGTAGTAATAGTGTTGGACTCCATTAACTACAACAATACCATAATATTCTGATGAGTTTCTCGAGAGGCATTGAGAAGTTGTTATTCAAATATAAGACAAAATGGTCTGGATAACAACTTCTTATTGTGTTTCTGGGATTTCTTGGCCCTTCGTCATCATTGTCATCATCAGAAGGAGCAAGAAATAAACCAAAAATGTTGTAAAGAAGAGGTCATCAATAATATTTTGATTCAATGTTAATATATTTATAAAACACATAAACAGGTATGTGTATGCTCAGCATTACTATTGGAGACAATATTTTAAAATATCCTTCAAGCATTTGCATTATTTATGTTTTTATTTATTTATTTATGGATGTTATCTTTTACAAAGGAGTTAGATTTAACATATATATCTCACCGAGAGCTGATGAATCAGATGGTCCACCAAGACACCAAGTTTGTTGCTGAACAGCATGTAGTGACAGTTCTCAAAACATCCTTTACACGCCAGACGATATGCGTCACATGCCTGGGACAGTGATCTGAATGAAAGAAGGCAATGCATGTAAGGATCTCGGACTCTTTGTATAATAATGGAGTAATACTCTGGGTATGTGTATCATTAGCCTTTTTCGTTAATCAGTTATGACTCTTGAAAATCAACAACTTAGAAATTGTATGGCCCCCATACAACCGGATTAATCTGGTTACAGTTTAGCAATAGTCAATAAATTGGTTTTAATAACATTCTGAACGGCATCATTTATGTAAATAATTACATTCCAACTTTGCAAAGCTAGTAACAAATGCTCATGCTTTTCACTTATTCTATCAAAATGTTGCTATAACATAAATTGCAGTGTATTGCATATAACATTACTTGAAAATATACATACTACAAAATGAAAAGAGTCAATCAATCAAAGGGAGGTAATTCAAAATTAGGCATAGATCTACAGAGTTTACACACACTAAAATTTAATATTGCACCCACTAGCAGCAATGGGGTAATTAAAAAGCCATTCTACAGATCAGAGAATCATTAAGGAACTTACTTTGGAGGTACGATGTGTGGCAGAGAGGGTGTGGACTGATCGATGGTCAGCAGAACTCGGCTCAGTGTTGTCAGTCCTCCAAGTATGCGGTAACTCACTTGATCGGTCATCGACTGCAAAATGGTACATCATGGTATATATTACCCATATGAGTTAATATTATTGATATGAGCACATGTGCACATATCACGTTTGCCTAGCAACGATTGTTTTACCGTGGCTTCCCTTATTTTGTTGTCTGTGACGTCATAAAACAATTGTTTGTGACGTCACTGTAGCTTGCCGTCGCAAAGGAAGTGGGTCATTTCCTGGCTAATTTTACGCGAATCAAATGGAACAGAATGGGTAATGAGGAAATTATTACACTCGAAAGTGTGCCATATGAATTTTATGAAACTCGTGCAAATTTATGTATAACCCTCGCTCTCGCTCGGGCAATACAAAAATTCACACTCGTTTCGTAAAAGTCATATGACACACTTCCTCGGGTAATAATCTCTATATATTCTTCATATCAGCTTCAGTGTATTCAAGTTATTAGAGGTTACTGATAAGATGTATTCCTTATTACAAATTATTATTATTATTATACAAATTCTGTGTAACCGGTTCATTATATGCAATCACAAACTGTATGACAAGCTGCATTCCCTGTATTTGTTTATTTTCATCAGTTTATTAGAGGAAATTGAGAGCATGTATTCTTTAAAACAAGTTATATCGTCAGTTAATTTTATGTGATTGTCCTGAATTTTGTATAATGTAAACTTAGGACCCTTCCTCTTATGGCTTATAAATTATAGTTGAAGCATTAATAATAGTTTGTGAATAAATTTCAGTGTCAGAAATGTTGCAGATAGACTTGTAAATACAACTGCAAACAATAAATTGTATCTGACTACATTTGTGTCAAACTTTCTTGACTATGAGAGTGCATTCTCGAATAGTCCGTTTTGACAAAGGAGTGCCTTTTGTTCGAGAAGAAAGCAAAGTAAGAGAGAATCTAAGCTGTAATATCAAACTCATATCTCACCTTCTTTTCAAGGATGCGTGAGAGTTCTCCGATAGCCCTGTCAGTGGCCGACACTCTGTTCTGCGGCCAGGGACCCCGATCTGATGTCTGGAGGTATTTGCTTAGGTCCTTGATCAGCTTCTGCAGTCTGAAATAATATGGGAAGAGATAAGTTTGATTAACACAGGGATTTAACACCTAGCGTCCTTTAAGCCTTTATATCTGGCTGAAATACCTGCTAGCATCAATATTATTGGATGTTAAATTTGTCGACTTTCTAAAGGACACACTGTAACTGTTTGGATTCTAAACTTACTTTGCTTTGTGTTCTGAATCTACAGTCTGCTGTTTGTTGGCCAATGTTCCTTCGTACTCAAAACCTCTGTAAAAAGATAATAGCACATTCATATAATAGAATTAAATCTAGAACAATCGAAAACAATATTCATAGAAATATAGATTCCGTAACAGACACAATTTGAACGATGTGAGATGAAGTCAAGCAATGAAGTTCAACAGTGCCTTTGTAGACCATTTAATATGAAGATGTAAACTTACAAATTGTACTGTAAAAATAACTTTTACACTTGGGTTGCATACTCCCTTATTATGAAGTGAAATAAAGAATGCAATGATGAGTGTCCTTGAAGTAATAATTCTAGAAAATAAAAGTGACAATACACAATTGTCCCCGGGTATAAGAATATTTTTCTTTCGATTTGTTGCACCGTGCATCAAAGTGAATTTTCGGTTTATACCACATTACATATTTTATGTTACTAATTTAATAAAATTTCATTCATATATTCAGGGTGTTTCTTTTTCATTTTATCTCCATAAGACTTTATTTTAAAGAAAAATATGTTGTTGTTTTTCTACTTTAGTTTGTTGCATTCTTCGATCTGAACAAAACCCAGGAACCCAGGAACCCAGGATTCTGTATGTACCGAACTGAAGCTCAAGTGCACTGTTTCACCTCTAATGAAAAACCCTTGTACTGTGAAAGACCTATGCACTTTAAAAGACTTTATAAGTGTGCCAGATTCATAAACATTGATCATGATTGTGACATTAAATAATGCTGACCTGGATGTCATTCGTTGTCGGAGTTTCTTGCATCTCTTCTTGAGAGATTTCTGTCTCTCTTTCTCTGTGACGATCTTGGGATGGTTGCTGTTATCAGGGGCATCCACAATGTGCTTCAGGTTGAAAGTTTCCTACAAACCACATAAAATTTAGATTAGAGACTTCACTTAACGATTGTGCTTAAACTAATCAAAGCACTAGCCATTCAGACAAGTTAATTTCCCAAAGTACTAGTTCAAACCCATTTCAGCTAGCCAAATGCATCTACAGGATCATAACATATTTAAATTTAAACTAGAATTTTGGACTACCATTCAAAAGCAATTCTTTCACTAGCCATGAGCTACCAGACTAATGCCAATTTCGAACCTTGACTAGAAGGTGAGGTGAGGTGAGTTGGGGTTTAACGCCGCTTTCAAGAGTATTTCACATATATCGCGGCTGCTAGTATTATGGCAGGGAGTCTGTGACTAGGACCCATACCCTCAAATATCTAGCCAGATAATTAACCTTGACCTTAGCCCATGTGTGAGGTGTTAGGAATAGGCTAAAGCCATTCATAGAACAACAAAACTTTTGAGATAGTTTGAATCAATTTGGAATCATTTGGAATTTTGGGACTGGTCATCTATGATTTTTTTTATTTGCCATTTACTTTGTGAAGACAAATTTCTAAGGACAAGTGGGAAAACAGTTTGCATCTATTTGATTTATCATAACTCATCTAATTGTTATTGATTTGACAAAGAATATCTCATCTTATTGTCGCGAGTACTGAATTCTAAAACTTACAATCTCTTGTTTGGACATGGCGTTCCCAGAGCTGTTGTCCTGAAGAACCTGTTGGTGCTTCTTGCCTCGCAGATGGCTCAACAGGTACACTTCTGATGGGATCTACGGATAGAACAACATAAAATCGTAATGGCACCATTAGGGTATGAAAGGTGAAAAATATATCATACAGTGACGAAGATATCGATTGTTCCACATTGCTTCATGCATGAAGCCCTGCTTACCAGGACATTGCAGATGGTGCACACTTTCTTCCTGTCGTAAGGTGTGAGTTGTGGAGCATCGTTGTGGTCCTCGGTAGAGTGACGCAGAACACTCATCACAAACGCCTTCTCTCGAATCTGCTTCAGAATCTCCTCGTGTCTCTGAGTGCTCGAATCTTGCTGTGAACCAAACACACAGGCACACTGGTGATATGTGAAATTCAAATGCTAATGCTTTATGTGAGAAAAAGAGGTTTACCTTTAACTACTGAATCAATTGGTGTAAACTGTGCTTCAGGCGGCGCTAGTCGACCTGTTAGAGAGAGGGCTTGGTAAGGATAACAACATGCGGATCCACTAAAGGATACACAGACGGTACCAAACCGAAGTTTGGGATAAAATAGAAGAGGATAAAGCCTTTTAAAGTCTTTTTGAGGATATCCCCATGTGCTGATGGCGGCTTTATCCTCTTCTGAATCAATTGGTGTCAAACCATACTGAGTGAGATCAATGTTTATGGATAAACAACTGAGATAAGGACGTTTCGATACAGATTCTTTAATTCTTCAGGTCTAGTCTTAAGGCGACGCTTGAAAGTGTGAGAGAGTGAGTTATTGTTTGACGCTGCTTCGGCTGTATCGCAGCCATTCGACGCTCGAAAGAGTAACGAAACATAGTTAAAGTATTTCTTGAAGATGTCTCCTCTAATCATCTGTATGTTTGGTGGATACACCCCCCTTTTAATTTACTTCCTAATGTTTAACAGCATGAGTGTATCAATCTGCATCCTTTAGTGACCACACTTCAAGCCACCCTGTGGACAAGCATAGCTAGTGTTTGATCAGATTCTTGTATCATTATCAAGAATGTAAGTAAGAGCAAACTGTCAGATCGTGCTCACCTTCTGCTGTATCTTCTTCTGCAGCTCCTGGATGTGTTGCTGCTGCTGAGCGTTCAGCGCCGCCAGACGCTCTTCACGGTCTCTGGACAGAAAAAGATTGATTAAGTCAAAGGGTCCCTGGACATCACGAGTGAATAATTCAAAGATATTTCCCACTGTCTGAGCTTTCATGTTCTTGAGGCTTAAGTTGTCAAAATGGCATACTAGTGATTCCCTTCATAATTTATGTTATATATTTTTTCCTTTGTGGCCCTTAAAATTTGTAAAAACAAAACATTTCTCTACATACACAAGTTCAATCACTATTCTAACAATTTATCACTCTCAGACAAGATCATGCAGGTGTTTACCACTACAGTAAAACTCACTTCTCCTTGGCGCGGACAGCTTCAAGCCTCTCCTTCTCTCGGACCTGTTGCTGCTGCTCGATGCGCGCGTCTCTCTGTTTGCGTCTCTCCTGCATCTCCTGGAGACGAGCCTTCCTGTCCGCCTCCAACGCACGACGTCTCTCCTCTACCGCTGCTTCCTTTGCCTGCTTCTCTTCAACCTTCCGCTGACGCTCCTCCTGTGAGTGGAAATGAATAATAAAGAGGTCAGGTGAGCTGATTTGGGGTTTACTGCTGATTTCAAGAGCATTTCACTTATAAAACAGTGGCGAGTACTGCAGGGAGAGAGTCTGCAATATTAATGTAAGTATGCATTGCGATGAAACCTTCAAGCAACAGCTGGGAATGGCAAACCAAGTTGGTACTGCACTGATACTCAGCAATCGTTTTAAGCTTTTATTCATTTATAACTACTAATAACTTACATGATTATGCTTTATAGAAGATATATCTTTTAAAAAGTTTTCTTAAAAAGTATTACAGAGGGGGAAAAAGCAAAAATTTGTTACAAGAAGAGTTCATTACTCACGATCAAATCCTGTAGCCTTGCTTCTGACTCCTGGTGTTTGGACATGATGTCGTGTCGCTTGTTCTGGGCCTCCAGAGTGTTGATGAACGCGATCTCATTGGCCTGGGAAACAAACACACAACATATTGAATAGCAGTCTTTTTGACAAAAGGAGATACTAACTCTTGACAAGGGATATCAAAATATCCACCAGTCGTCTTACAAGGTTTTAGTTTGAGTATTGTATCACTGAAGAGTCAATGGCTGGGATCGAAGCTGTAATCGGTCTTTAAACATTTTAACACTACATATTACTTTGACCTCAATGTAATATGTTATAAATATATTGCTTATTTCAATTTAATTAAATATATTTCATTATGATGAAATAATCCAGTATTGATGGTTTATAAGTTTGATAAGATACTTTTCTTTGGATACCATCTAATTTATGGTCTTATTTTCCCAACCAGGAGCATGGCTTCAGCTTACACTAGAACTTTTTTTCCTCTGTATCGGATTATAATGCTGTAGTTTTACTTTAAACCGAACATATCTCTAAGCATTATGAATATTTGTCTTCTCACCTTGGCCTCCTCTTCGTGAGCCTTCTTAGCTTTGATCTTGAGTTGACTCTGACGCTTTTCCTCGGCATGCTGCAACTTGCGCTCGATGGTCACTCGCTGCTGTCTCATCAGTTCCTCCTTCCACGCTCGCACTTCCTCCACCTGGGTACAGAGGGCAGTGTGAATCATAAAGCTTGACATGAATAATGAGACAGACATAAATGACTACATGAAGCATTCAAAATGGAACTTAATTCCCAAGTCGGTACAGGAAAAACATCCACTTAATATTATAATATCATTACCATTATATTCACAAATATTGTAAGAATAACCTAGATATAAAGTTACATACAGCCAAAGTCAAAATGACAGCTGTCATATCACTTACTATTGTCTCATCAACTCTTTGCATGCCCATACCTATGCCAAACCAGAGAAATACTTTTAAAAAAAACTTCATTCAAACTATATATCTAATATTTTCCATCAAGCGAAAATCTTTCATGGGCTATATGTCATGGACAACTAAAGATCTTAGCCCATTCCAATAACCCAGTCTATATTTGCGTCAAGAGATCAAACATGACTCCAAGAAATGAAAGTAATGGTATGGGTACCTTCTTTGATAAATCTCGGAGTCGATCAGCTTTATCCTGCATCAGTTTCTCTCTTAGTTCCTGAGCCTTGGCCTGCTTCTGTTCATGCCTACGTCTTGATTCCGTAGGAGACCTAAAAGGAAATACAATATTTATGAATCTTTCAAATAGGCTAATGATATTCAAAACGACTGTATGTATAGTATGTGTAACATATACTTGTACATTTGGCATAGTATATATATGCTAAAAAATATAATACCACCAATAAAAATAGATATTAAAGATAAAATGGATATTTGATTTATAACTGGGACATCAGTTAGATTTGTTTTGAGACATCCAAAAACAAACTGTAATGAAACAAAGAAATGATTCTAGACAAAATTAAAAGCTACCTTTTCAATCACATCTGTTTTCTTAACATGACTAAAGTCTTCATTATCACTCTCTAATTCAATTATATTTTCAACAAGACAGTATGGAATAGACTTCCTTGTACGCACCTCTTGCGAGAAGGAGATGAGAGTTTCTCGTGCATGTGTACTCCATGTCCCGGAGTGCGAGCGTCAGCTTCCTCCGCCATCTCGCCCCATGACTTGCCTCCACTAGACTCTTGCTCTGCTACAGGAGGAATAGAGAAAATGTCTCATATAATGATCAGTTTAGAACTGTGAGTTATGGTACAAGACCAAGTGATTTTATACAATCATATTTTCTCAGAATTCTGCAGAGTTTCTTGAATTCTTGCCATAGATCTATTTATGTCAATCGGAAACTCAGTTTTATTTCATTTTACTGAAATAAACTGTAAGCCATCATTGATTTTGCCGGAGATAAAAAAGGATTTAAACAAGCTATCATTTCTGGGTATGTAGATAAAGGATCAACAAGCAGACAGAGTCGGCCATATCCCCCGCCTTTTGGAAAATTTGTTGAATAGTTGTCGAATAACAGTGACTATGAACCTTTTTCAACTAAACACAACACACAAAATTTCAGCTCCTTAGACAAAGTGGTTCTGGAGAAGAAGACAAAATGCTAAAAGTTGCACCATGCAATGCCATAAGCCCATTGGGCCTTTCAGGCACATCTACACATGATGATTGTTCCACACACCAAGTTTCTTTGAGATATGTCTTATAGTTTTCGAGTTCTGTTCCGGAAACGAAATTCTAAGTTACATTTCCATGGAAACGGTAAAAAAAAATAACTCGAAGAAGTTGAAAACCCCTAAAGGCACATCTACACATGATGATTGTTCCACACACCAAGTTTCTTTGAGATATGTCTTATAGTTTTCGAGTTCTGTTCCGGAAACAAAATTTTAAGTTACATTTCCATGGAAACGGTCAAAAAAAATAACTCGAAGAAGTTGAAAACCCCTAAAGGCACATCTACACATGATGATTGTTCCACACACCAAGTTTCGTTGAGATATGTCTTATAGTTTTTGAGTTCTGCTCCGGAAACAAAATCGGGACGGATGGACGGACGGACGGACGGAGCCCATTTCAATATCCCCCCCCAACTATGTTGGCGGGGGATAATAAACCATGAGATACATATTCATTACATTGCTGAAGTATGTTTTCTTACCATCATATGCAGCCACCATTGCATCCCAATCCATGCTCTGTCCACAAGCCTCAAAGGAACTGGTTGTATTCTGTTGAAAGAAGGATCCGATGAAAAGATATGCTAACTCAGAGAGAGACTATTCTAATCCTGGAGTGAGTGAGTTGGATTTAACGCCGCTTTCAAGAGTATTTCACTTATATCATGGCTGCTAGTATTATGGCAGGGAGAAAGCCTGCAACGCCATGTGGCTATGCACTGCGGTGAAACCTGAGAGCAGCGGCTGGAACTAGCGAACCATGGGTGGTACTACACTGAAATTCAGTGTAGCATTGCACCCAAACCTTACTGCGTGTAGAACAGTTCTCTACTGCAGACAAAGTTGCCGTGCCCCTGGTGGGATTCGAACCTTGGACCTCTTGATCCGAAGCCGGACGCGCTAACCACTGCGCTATCCCGCCCCCGTGAGTCGTGGAATACTCAGGGAATGCCTTTATTAGAGTTGTGGTTCCTGTAGATTGATCACGGACAGTTGATACGGATAGATTCACCTGCTAAAGTGTTAAAAGGGAAAGTTCTATCACCGATTTATCGGCAGCCTCCGCCATCTTGGTTTCTTGGCATTTCGTGAAATGAAAACGGGCTATTATTAAGCTAATTTAAAATTTTTGTAATAATAAAACATATACACTGATAGAATATTCACATAGTTACTCATAACATATCATTAAACTAATAAACAATATGCTATTTGGCCGTAGCAAAGTTTTCCTCACTCGCAGCGCCGATGAATGGCTTCAATTCTCATTGTTTTTATTTTTCAACAAATGTGCGCTTGTCTTTATCAAGTTGTGAAATGTAAAGTCATCAAAGTATTAACTTCATCTTTCAATTTTACTGTGTTTTAATCATGTATTAATAACATATATGTGTAAATGGGAATATCCTCTTGAATTTCATTTCCACAAAAAATACCCCGATAGAACCCTCCTTTTAAGTTGAGAATGCTGATATGAAAGTTTGGACTATTTGGATTTACTCCTGCAGGTTAATTCAAATGACGGTGATCACTTGCTTGACAACGACATTAGTATCTATATGGAAATGTCGCCTATACAGAATAAAGAAGTTATATACCCGTTATTAATTTTTCATTCTTCAACATTTAAATGTTTTGCTATTTTTTGCTATTTTGATAGAATTTTGCCATTTCAATTTACAACAAAATCATTCTGTCAATTTACAAGAGAGATGAGTGCACATACCCCCAGGTCACTCTCGTTCTCTGTCTCCACCTCGATCTCGGTGCTTTCTTCCTTAGCCAGGGCCTGTAAGTAGGATTCCTCCTCCTTGATAGCCGACTCTATAGCCTTGTTCTGCTCTCGCTCCAGCTGACTTGACAAGTTGTCTTCTTCGTCTAGTGCAGATGCAAGGGCCTGACAAAGCAATCATGAAGAACTCTTGTATAGAGTAAAGGAACTTATATATGAGGAATATAAACCTTTTAATAACACAACAGTCAACAGCCAAACTTCTATAAATGTGTCTTGAACAAAGCATCAAGTTTGACGGTCAGAAGTGGTGACCTATGAAAAATGCAATCAGATGTATTTCAAACTCATGGACACAGGAACTCCTGTCCCTGTATATCTGTAAACTAATAATCAAGGAACTGTGACTCACATTATCGAGCTGTTCGGCCAAGACATCCACATCGTCCTTCTCCCGCTCATCATCTGAGCTGAAGCTATCGTTGTGTCCCTTGGAGAAGGAGTTGGTCAGCTTGTCTATCATCAGCTGGGTGCCGGTGAGATGTCCGACATCGTGCAGGAGGCTCAGCACATTCGGATTTACAAGCGGAATGTTCTCCTTCTCACTGTCCTTGCTTCCTGCACGTTCACGTCTTTGATTCCCGTTCTCCAGATACGAGTCTGAAGATGTCCGGTTAGCGGCAACCTCCGCTGATGCAATAAGTTTCTCTTTGGCAGCAGCTTTGGTGGAGTCAGGAACTGACTTGGATCTCTGTAATTTCTTCTTCTCTTTTGACTTTGATGAGGAGAGGTTCTCGAGGGATTTCTGGGAAGGTGATTGTCTTGGTTTGATCTTGCCTCCTCTCTGTACGGTCTCCCAACCATCACTGTCCTCATCTAGAGCAACGTAACATGACATGCTGTTCAGGTAGGCCAGATTTATCAGTTACATATCATTACTTTTAATCTCAAAAACAAACCACTTTTAAACCTTTAAAGAAGTATCTTTCTGAAGACACAAGTGGGTCTAGAGTGGAGACTAATGAAATTCAAAGAGTTTACCGCAAGTCAAGAAAAAAAAACCTCCCCTGTTTATGCATTTTTCAAATCAAAGCTTTAATGACCAGGACCTCTCACCTCCGGGAGAGACGGAGTCCTCGGTGAAGGAGGGATCTCGCCTCCTGGTGGGTGGAGTCCTGTGAGGTGTGCGACTCGGAGCTGTTGCTGTCTTGGCCGGAACTCCACGCACCTTGTCCGCCCAGCTGTT
Organism: Gibbula magus; assembly: GCA_936450465.1. Taxonomy (NCBI): domain Eukaryota; kingdom Metazoa; phylum Mollusca; class Gastropoda; order Trochida; family Trochidae; genus Gibbula; species Gibbula magus. Next base: position 15,522,527 of record OW388289.1, read on the forward strand.
GCCTGTAGAGGCTGGCTTAGCACTGGCAACACAATAATTTTGTAAAGAATTTCAAAATAATTTGTAGAGTTTTTTTTACTGCAAAGGTCATCTGACCATCTTACAGTTACAGCACAGAATCCATAGGAGCCTCAAACTGATCAAATTATCAAATTAAATGTAATTTCTACATTCACGCATATATTTGGCTAATGCTAGGGAAAACTTATCATAATCAAAGCCATATCAAAATCATTTGTAAAATCTAACAATAACATACTTTCAGGTTACCCTTTAAAAGTTATTAATTGGCGCCAAATCATTCTGGAATGACACTTTCAGGAATTCAAACTCAGGAACAAAGAGAGTAATCTCCGCTGATGAGAAGTAAAACCTTGGATAATAAAAGAACTGCACGTAAGGAGTTAACATTTAAACACACTTCTCAGGCTTGTTGTTGTGAGGTGGGCTGGAGAAATGGAGAGATCTCTGGGCGGGGCTGGGGGAGCAGCGTCCATGTGCCGAACTATGACCTCCACCGTGGCCGCTTGCATTCTTGCCCGGCGACATCTTTCTCACCTCCCATGCTATCGATGTTGGTCTGGAGAATAAAAAGTATTCTCTAAAGTTTTCCTGCTTCTAAGTTACTTGACAAATATGTATTGTTTGATTACATTTATCAATACAAATTGTTATCAATTACAAAGGAATAGACAGTTTACTCAGTAAAAGGGCATTAGCCCAAAATAACTCATAAAGTATGTACCGGGTATGTGTAGCTGTATTGATATTACAAAAATGTACCAGAATTTTACTTTTCTGGAATTATATTTAAACATAGGACATAACAAAACTGTGCTGTGACAAGAAGATAAACAGTTTATCTCTAAAATCATATCCTACCTGCCGCCATCTCTGGCTGCATCCTCATAAGCCTTGAGCAGATTCATGCGCTCTATGAGAGATTTGAAGTCCTTCGTACTCTGTTCCAGCATCATTATCACCTCCTGCAAGTTAGTCACAGTATCACAGAACTGGCATCAATAACTGTACACTATCAGGGCTCCAACATGTTTTGAAATAATTACTTGCAATTGAAATATTTTAGATTTCACTTAACCCTAAATATGCATATCTTCTTACCAAGTAACATGATAATACTGTAAAAAATAAGTCACGGATATTTGAATTTTTATGATTATCCTTTATCAGTGTGACTGTCAATGAATATATATATAATAAAATAGAGCCATGGGCTCTGTAGCTCATCAGGATTTGATTTATTATCTAAGGTTGAATATCTAAGTTATCTCAAGTAATACATTGTTAACAAGCATAAAATAGGTTTTTAGATCATGACCCCTGTGACCTGTATTTGGAGTCACAGGGTCACCAATCCTACAATTAAGAATCACCTTTGACCAAAGAGTCTCTACACAACTTTTCAGCTCTCTAGACCTTTTGGAACTGGAGAAGAAGATGAAAATAGGTTTTTAAAGATGTGACCCCCATTGACCCCATTTGGGGTCATGGGGTCATGAAATCTACAATTTAGAATCCCCATTACCCAAGGAGTCTGCACACAACTTTTCAGCTCTCTAGAACTTTTGGAACTGGAGAAGAAGATGAAAATAGGTTTGGGGTCATGGGGTCACGAAATCTACAATTTAGAATCCCCATTGGCCAAGGAGTCTGCACATAAAATTTCAGCTCTGTGGAGTCATTGGTTCTGGAGAAGAAGTCGAAAAAGCGAAAAGTTTACGGATGGACGGACGGACGGACGGACGGACGGACGGATGCCGGACACCATGCCATGCCATAAGCCCATCGGGCCTTTCAGGCCTGATGAGCTAATAATATAACTATTTCTGTTCTGCATCCCTTCCTTAGCAAGACTGGAAGCAAAGAAAGTCTAGTAAAATGTCCCAAATCAAAACTAAGACCCATTATACTGCAAAATAATATTCTACCCTACCTTACATTCTACGACGCTCTCATCGTGTTCACAGGTCTCATATATAGCGTCCACTGCTCTCTGCAAGTTGTCAAACAGGAACTTCCAATATCTTGCTCTCAGATCCACTCTTTTGCCACCAATATCAGACTTAGGAGATTTCAGCATGCTGGGATCGATTGGCGAGATTTTACCATTAACAAGTCCAAGAGACGACAGAGACGCTGGACGCTCTCGGCGTGTCCCCGGCTTTCGGATCTGTCGTGTTGTGGGTCGTCCTGTTCAAAGTTGTTCAATTTAAAAAAAAATATTTTTGTAACTTGCTTCATATACAGGAGAATGATATTATTTTTGGCAGATGAAAGAGATTGAAAACTAGATGGAAATATGTCTGTTGTCTGTAGGTTTCTAAAAGTAGGTTGCTAATGACACAGATGAATATCTTTAACAAGATCATGGTCTCAAATAGCTCATATATTACATATAACATGTGAGAGAATAAATCTACAAAGTTGCAGGGCAGAAATGTCAAGAGATTTTATAAAGTGGTAGAATGAATTCATCACTGTTATATAAGTTGGTATGTGTACGTACAGTATCACACTATAACATGACGTATAGCAGTGAAAGGCTTTCAATTCAGTATCAACACAATTTTTTTAAAAACCCATTAAAACAGCTATGGGAACTTTAATGGTCATTCCTGAGCTAGAAAACAGTTCTCAGATAAGGAATAAACAAAATAACATACAATTGAAAGCATAGAAAGACTGCATTTACTACATGTCACGTGAAAAACACGTGAACAACACAGAATTACTTTTCATCCATACCAATAGTGATGATAAAAGATCATTGGTTCATTTGCTCATGCTTTTGGTTAAGTATCCCTTAAACTTTTTCAATTTGGTCCAGTTGTACCACTGCAATGACTGCAAATTGAGCCTGGTATGATGACCTAGGAAAACATAGAATGTGCTGGTATACAAGAGACGAACCTGTGCGTTCATGATGCGTCTCGAGGGGCAGGTTGTACTGGACCAGGTTCCTTGCTGTCCTCCCTTCCTCCTGGACTATCTTCCTCACTCGGTCAAAACTTGTCATTCTCTGGTAATGAGACTGAAAGCAACACATAAACATTAGAGATTGCAAATCTGTAAGAGTGTAAGGTGAAATAATGAATCTTGAAGTATGAAGACTAAAATCCATTGACAAAATGATATGGAAATATGTTTGCAATTTGAATGATTCGGTTCATTCAGGTTGAATTTATCTTTAACACGTCTGCATGCTTTCCCACTTCCATGCATTGCATTCATTGTTAGGAGGTTACTTTAACATAAACCAACATCATGTGATTTAAGTACTTTACAGACAATATCATATGTAGAGGATATATGTTTTCCCAAATACCATGTTTATCTCAACTACAGTGAGGAAGAAAACTGGGTATCACGAGTCTTGTATAAATAATCCTACCTCACAAAATGAGATATGCTATTTGTCAATGCAAAACAGATTTATTATATCATTATTTCTGTGTGTTACCAGTAAACTGTCAACCTTGGCAAGCTGCCATCACAACAACGTCTTAATGACGTCACAAGAGTATATCACTCGGTATAGTGATAATGGTTATCGTCACTGTAGACTCACAGAGAACTTGTTTCACTGTCAACATGTTTTATTGTCAACATTAACATCAATGACAATCAGGGAGCCCCACTAACTTAGACTTTTCCAAATAACTTTTCTATGATTCAATTTAGGAGTCAAAGGTTAAATTAGGTAAGTCAGTGACCTTGTACTATAGCATTAACTTTAAACAGCTGAGAAAGTTATAATAATATAACAATATCTATTAATATGGAAGTAATCTCCACTATAGCATGCTCATAGTGCATAAACGAGTCCTTGAGGAGTATAAACTGGGGTTCAGTACTGAGTTGACTTCAGTACATTGGGTGGAACTGGTGTGTGATATTTTTAAAATGTTACTGGACTTCTTTGAGGTCCATTTAAAGGCAGTGACAACACTAAAAAAGCCTAAAGGACAAATGAATTTTTCTTTCATGTTGGTATTATAAGATTTTTTCCCCTAAGAGAATACTGTAGAATGTATACACACAAGGTTACATAGGATGATGGGGCAAGGCAAAAGAGACACTGATAAGTAAAGATAAGGATTTTAAACTTCACTATTGCAGCTGCTGGGAGCCAATGTAACGACTTTGTGCATTCTTGAGGAAGTTCTGGTGACTATCCTGGCAGCTCGATTTTGTACTTCTTGAAGTTTGCTGAAGAACATTGTTGGTGTGTTTGCAAGAAGACTATTGCAATAGTCTCTATCTATGACAACATCAAACATCGAGCAAGTTATGCCATCACATCCTCGGTTAATGAGATTTCCCCAGATTACTCAGTTGAAAGTAAAATTTAATACAGATACTGCTCACTTGCTGTGCCATTAATTCTACTGCACCCATAAGAACATTTTGTAGTCTGACTTGAGACAACTTTGAGAACTTCTGTCGTCACCTCATTGAGTGGAGGCATGTTCTGAGTCATTCATGTATGTTCCATTTTCTCCCATGTCTAGAGCTCTTCGACCTGCTCGATTTAAAAAGAGTACCTAATACATCCTGGTCTCATCAGCATTGAGTCATTCTTCACGTTCTCTTCTGTTAGGAGCTGACCTAGTTGCTTCGTGTATAGAGTGAACAAGATAGGCTCCAAGACAGACCACTGAGGTACCCCAGAGGTGAGAGGAACTGTCTGTCTTTATAACAAATGACTGGTGCCTGTCTGACAGGTAGGAGTCAAACCATGCTTGGATTGTGTCATACTGAATAGAATTCATACCATAATGGTCCGTGTTCAAAATGCTCTTCACCGCTTCTCAAGTACCTTGAAAGAAACTGCAGATTGGACATTGGCCTGTAATGTCGCAAGTTGTTGATATCTAAAGATGACTTCTTATGAAAACTTTTGATCAAAGAGTTTTTACCCGACATGGAACATTTCCTGTTGAAGATTTCAGTTGATAACTTGAGTGAAGAACACAGGGTAAAGTAAATTCCAGAAGGAACTTTGTAGGAGCAGGATTCACTTCACAATCTGTTGATTTGCATATAAGTTTGCTCAGAGAAAGGTTTGAATGCATGTAACATAAATGCACTATAATCCTGGAACACATTCAGAGATGGAGTTTCACTTATGTCACCGAAGATTTCTGCGAATGTTCTCTGTTTGCTGTGAAATGAGCATAAAATCATCTGTCAACTCCTTGTATCTTTGGTATTTTGACTCACCGATCAAAAAGTTTTGATCACAGAGGGTGGTGTTCCAGCCTTCCATTGTGGTTCATGGGGGAAGCTGTTTTGCAATTGTAACCGGATCCACTAAAGGATACTGGATAGTATCACTAATGGAGAACATTATAAAAGCAGGGAAGGCAGGAGGGACTAGTAGGTACCATCCAAATGACTGACAACTCAGGATTATCTTAGTAATGTTTTGCCTGTTGTTTTGGCTTCATCAGAAGTGTTCAGAAAAGTGAAGAGATGTTTATCTTCCCTTGAAAAGTCATGGCTTTGTTGTTGCAGACGTCAATCTTAGCTTCTCTGAGGAGTAAATTTGTGTTTCGCCTTTGGTAATATAAATCTATCAAGTACTTTCCAATCTAGATTTACACCATTTCCTCTCAGATTTTTGCCTACTACAAACCGCCTCAGAGATTGCTTATGTAGACCATGGAGAATTCTGTTTCACTCTAAGAAGTTTACCAGAGTGTGACGCATGTTTGTCAAATAAATCCACTAATGAAGAAAAGAAATATTATATGGATGATCAACTTCTTTTTTAAGAATAGCGATGTTTCGGTATAGATCCTTATACCGTTATCAAGCATGAAACATCTCTATTGTTATAAAGAAGTTGATCATCCATATAATATTTCTCTTCTTTTGCTTGATAACACCAACTTCTAGAATGCCTCTCAAACAGTTGATAAGTCCACTAATGTTGTACTCAGAATCTCCATTAGTGCATTGGAAATGCACAACTCCTATTTTCCATGTAAGAAAGATAGTTTGATAGTTTGTTTAATACTTTCAACAGGAGGTTTGATCCGTGACACCCTGACACACCCATACAAACTTCAGTCTCCACAAGTGTAACATATTCTGAAAATGTGAGCGTCCTAGATCAATTGGTTACTGAAAAGAAGTAGTTTAAAGGTTTTAGGGATAATGATCATGCTTGTCACACCCATATTTGAAGTTGGGCCAGGACCAAATTTCATTCCCTAAAGTGCAAAATTTTAGCTTTTCGGGTACAACAGTTCTGGAGGAAAAATTTCAATATATATAGACACCAGACACCAGATGACGGCTGATTACCAATACAGTGATTACCATAAACCCATCTTCCCCTAAGGTCTGATGAGCTAAAATATGACTTCATTGAAGATCCTTATTTAATATTTGGTAAAATTAACTATAAATGTGTACATTTAGAAAAACATTTACATTACGGATGTCCGCTCCTTCCGGTTGAACTTCAAAAATGAAATATGATTAAGTAAAGATTTTTTCTCATCTTTAATTACTTCATGATATTCTACATCATCTACATACTTTTAAAAAACAAATGAAATAAAGAAAATGTGACTTTAGAACCTCTAAAAAGTACTTAAACAGCATAAATGGCCTAAATTTGACTAAAAAAGGGGGTTTTCGGGAACATTTTGTGTCAAAGCTTAAAAAAACCCACACTACCATATATATTTTTTCATCGATTTCCGTAGGGTAAAATTAACTTTGTAACATATCAAAAAAGGAAAAAAAGTTTAATACTAGAAATGTAGTATTTTAAAGTTTTTAGCAGGTTTTTTTTCTCATTTTCCCATAGACTCCCATGTTAAAAATGTACTTCACCCCACTATCTTTCAGGCGTCATATCTCAAAAAAACCCACACTACCCCCTATTTTTTAATGCTGATTTTTCAATCATATACTTTGATCTTTTAAAAAATAAGTTAGAAAAAAAGTTTAATTCTATAAATTTGAGGAGCGAACATCCTTAACTAAATGTTAGTCTTTGTAAGTATGAAAAAATAAATTAAACTGAGTTTCAGAATTGTCAGAATAATGAAAAATACTATTGTTGTATTATTATTGACAACATTAATTGCAAATGATTAAATGACATTAAAACTTTATGTGAACAAAATATTTTATGTATTGATGTTACCATGTATTACTACAAAGATGGTTAATATTCACCTATTCTGTTTGTCATGCGTTGACTTTATTTAGATATGACTAATGTCATCTACAATAATTACTGCAACTACTCTGATAAAACTGATATTTGACACCCTGCAAAAATTGTAATGGTTCTACTGGTTCTACCTTTGCCTATTTCTCCAAAACAACCATTTCTGAATTTATTTCAAGATAAGAGAACAAAATACAAACAATTACTGGCTGCCGACCAGTTATCGCCGCGTACCAATTTATCGCCACTACCTCGTTATAGCGCATGCGCAGTTCCGATCGCGAAACTTTTCTTGTTTTATGAACGGCAATTTCACAAAGACCTTGGATATCAAGAAACATTTCAATGGTAAGTGAAAAACAATTCAAAATCGGTGAGTATAGTTTTGTTTTCCTGAAATTGTTATAGTGGGGGGTCGGGGGATGTCACGTGATCAAAATAGAGGGTGTCTAACTGTAATAAAAAATCATCAAAAGATGGATCTACATATAAACTTGAATATCCAATATGTACAGGAATATTTCTTCATGACTTTATGTATAAAATCTAAGTGGATCAACATTGCTTCGTTTTCTCGATTGAGACGGTGTCTGACACTCGCTGTAGCCGAGCTGTCTGCTGCAACGGCATGTGCATGGCCGGAGCTAGCAGACGATTAAAAACAGACGATATGCAAACACACTCTTTTATCAGATAAATGAAGTTGATTATCGTAGTGAATGTAAAAAATAAGTTAAAGTTCGTAAAACAAACCTGCGATTGCAATTTTAAAACATGTTTCCAAAGTAATAGATCCCGTACTGTGACGTCTGTTGATCGTAGCAGACGACTGGCATGAATAACAACATTTTCAAAATCCGTCCCGTAGAATGCATACGAATAGTTAATATATATAAATGAAATCATTTCGTTCCAATTAACTTTACTAATGCTGAAAGTTACATGCGGTGTGTTGAGCATTGTTCACGGACATGTCACCCTTAGAGCCAAGTCTACAGAGATGTCAAGTTTAGTGCCACACTCGGCTCGTTCGAACTCGAATAAAGCCTACTATCTTCCTAAGGACAACTTTTACGAATATAACAACACTTTGATTCGTCGTCTGTTGGATTTAATTTTGTTTATGCGAAACACTGTTTTAATAAAAGTAAAATGTGAATATGTTTTTATTTTATCATCATGTTTCATTCCAATCCCATATGAATATATAAGCCTTTATATTATTATTTTATAACATATTTACATTCATAAACAACTATAACGGGACATAGTCTTATTGGTGAGGTCACATATATATGTCCAACCGGACAATGGACCTTGGCTTGCTGCAGCCATAAAGTCAAACGTAATTTAATAAACTGTAATAAGGTAGATAGAAAGACAGATTTGCTTCCATACCGTTTAATAGGTCGTAACGAGTTAACGAGTACTTACGTATGTAGAGTACTAATGTCGGCTGCTACACATGTAGGCACCTATAATTTGATACACTTTTTAACCCAAAAATATATCACACAAACTGATCATGTATATTTAAAAGAGATGTTTAAAAATCCTAAACAATGAATAACACCATGATCTCAGAGAAATATTTTCCAAACAAAATCATTGATTTTATTTTGTAGATGTTGACGGTGAAAAAAAAACGGAAACAGTATGATCCGGCGAGTTTGACCACTGCGGTTAGATATGTTGAGGCGGGGAGAGCTACAATTGCGGAAACATCCCGCATTTTCAGTGTTCCTCGCAAAACTTTAGATGACCACGTAAAAGCTAACAAGCCGTTGTGTAAGCCAGGACCTGCGCCAATGCTAACACATGAAGAAGAACATAGTTTGAGCAACTATCTAGTGTATATGGCCAATCAAGGTTTTCCGTTAACTCGGTCTGTAAGCAGATCTTTTATTTCCTCAATAATAAAAAGATCTGGTAGACCTTCTTTGTTTTCCGAATCCGGACCGTCTGATCACTGGTTTCGGAAGTTTCTTGACCGCCATCCGGAAATTCAAGAGAGACGTCCGGAACGCCAGGATAGATCAAGGACGAGAATGTCAAATCAAACTGTCATGAATCAGTACTTCATTCTCTTAAATGACACATTAACAAAACTTGGTGTTGCCGATAAACCGTCTCAAATTTTCAATGTGGACGAGTCTGGGTTTTCTGGCAAGGAGGTGGGACGAGAGAGAGTGACTACGGCCAGGGGGCAGCACGCTTATCAGCAGTCTATCTCCACTTCAGATCACATCACAGCCACTGTAACTGTCTGTGCCAGCGGCCGTGTTTTGCCAACAATGGTTGTCTATTCCAAGTCACTCCCACATCGGAATTATACAGAAGGGGTACCAGGGGACTGGTTATTTGCTGTCTCAGAATCTGGTTACGTGGACACCGAACTTTTCAAATATTGGTTGACAAAAGTGTTCTTGCCAAACTGTGGTAGGGCGAGGCCAGTTCTTCTCATTCTTGATAATCACGACTGTCACATCCAATTAGAGATTCTTGAGATAGCCAAAGAAAATGAGATCACATTTCTCTGTTTGCCTCCCCACACCACGCACATCCTTCAGCCGTTGGATGTTGATATTTTTGGGCCCCTAAAAGCCAAGTTCTCTGGTTTAGCAACCAAGCTCGGTATTGCAAATAGCCACATGGTTATTGGAAAGGCTAGATTCCCATTCCTCCTGAACCATTCTATTGACCAAGTTTGTTCTCCAGCGAGAGTCAAAGAATCGTTCAGGAAGACTGGGATCTACCCGTTTAACCCTGAGGCTATTGACAAAACCCAGCTCGTCGCTCCCTCTTTCACTCCTAAGGGAGCAATTCACACACAATCCCAAACTTCCCAGCCATCTCCGCAGTCGTCACTCCAAACTTCCCAGGCACAACCCCAATCATGTGAGACGTGTGGAAATTTTCTTGTAAATCCACTGGTAACGTCAGGCCTCATCCCGGCTTATCTTGGTACTATCCTCCAACCCCCAAAGGCCCCAGCCCCAAAGAAAAATAGCAAGGCAATACATGTGGCGCGTGTTGTAACTGGTGACGAGTTGATGGAAAGTTTGCGTGAAAAAGAGGAGAGTGAGAAAAGGAGAAAGTCTGACATGAAAAAAAGGGACGAGGAGAGACAGTTGAAGAAAGCAGAGAAAGAAAGAGAGAAAATGTTGAAAGAACAAAGAAGGAATGAAAGGGTGAGGTTAAGGAATGAGGTTCAGAGAGAGAAAGAGAGATTGAGAAATGAAAGGTTGAAACAAAGAATGAAAAAAAATGAAAGGAGAAAGAAAGCTGCAGAGCAAGCAGCTGAAAGAAGGAGTGTGAGGAAGAGAAAGACACGAGAGTACGAAGAGAGTGACAGTGATCACGAGACTGTATGCAAAAAATGTGGAATGCGAGATACGATTGGTAGGAGTGAGTGTGAGATTGAGTGGATAACATGCGACAGGTGTGATGAGTGGTTTCACGATGTGTGTGTAGAGAGAGTTGAGGGATCAGTTTTCTGCAATATGTGCGTGATAGAGGATTGATGAAATGAGATATGTTATTGATAAAATGGATGAATTAATCTGGTTGAGGAAACCACTGATCAAGAAATCGGAATTTAAAGTTGCTGAGGCATTAGCCTAGTCTAGGGTTTATTATGTGTAATCATATTGAAAAGTGTAATTAAAATTTAATTGTGCACTTGAAGAAAATTCTCTGTATTCTTTTCAAAGTGTTTGTTTTCGTAGTCTCTACGCAACAATTACATACGGTTTGAAACATATGTTATGGTAAGTATATGATTCATTCTACACAGCACATATTTCGCATAAATACACAACAAACGGAAGACGTCCGGAAGGATGAAATACGGTAAGTCAACGACAATCCAAGCAAATGATAACAACCTATTTTATATTTAAAATTTACAATTAGTACATAAAAGCATAACCAAACTGTCTTACTATCTAACACACCGACAGCTTCTTTAAAACTCATAATGTTTTTGCAGAAGAAATAAAACATGAAAGACAATCCATATTAAGGAACAATAAAGTTAGAGTACTTCATTATCAGTTATCACCAGTCTTAGAAAACATCGCACGCCCGCGCATTCAAATGATAACATATCACTGTTCGATACTTCTTTATAACATGATGGTAAATAATATATAAATGATCTGTCTTGTTCTACAATCTAATTTTCTGATTCGAATAGTTCTACGTGTTATGCGACACATTGAAAACAATAGATATTACATTTCATCAGATACATTCAGTACGATCTGACTATTTGAAGAAACGAATGAGGTGGGGGGGAAAAGCGTCCGTAAAATCAGCTAATGACGGCAATTGTTAACATTCACAACAGCTTGGTTTCGTTGTTTAAGAATAATTTTTAAATCAAATTTCATGCATGAAATGTGTGCAAGTTGTCAATGTTTAAAATGAGATAGATTTATAACCAATTATTTTTACGTTGGGCGAAATACATTGAAAATTCGGAAATGGCGATAAACTGGTCCTGTTAGTTGTTTGGAAAGCACAATATGCACATTCGCACTTCCGCTTGGTCGCGTATCGGAAATATGCGATCGGAAACTGTAAACAAGTAAGAAACATCAGTGAATAGCTAATCTATCATGAAAATAAATCGTGTTCCATTTGGTTGATAAACATTTGAGTAATTTGCTAAAAACCGCTAAAAAGTGGCGATAATTACTCGGCAGCCAGTAGGGTTTAAGTCTTTTCTAAATTAATCATTTGGAGGGCATTGAAATAATTTAGGATTTGCATGTCAAAAATAATGCTAGACTCAAAAATATAATATGTGATTAACCAATTATTTGATGATTAGAATAATGGCACAATCTGTTTCCTAGGAGTTAGATAAAATTCAGAGAAATTCTTCACAAAGACATGATGACATTGAGTTATTTTTACTTCACCATCTCATGGCTGCAGAATCAACAGGTACGCCTGTTCTGCTTTCAAACTTCTGACATGTTAAAATCGGTCTAGTATTCTTTCAACAAAGCTAGCCGTACAAAACTTCCATTACACTTACGCTAGAATGGGATCCCTTGGCTCTCTGGGAGCTCGCACTCGCCAGACTCCGATGCGAACTTTCTCCGTTATCTGACCGAGTTTTTGGCCCAGGGCCGTGCCTCTTCCTTCTAGAATCACTCATAGTACTGCAGTGAAATAGGTAATGCCCGCGTTAGTACAGTTGTTACTCAGACATACCACAAATAAATATGATATCAGTATCCAGGTCAAGATACAGCCTGCGCTGCAGACAGCCAAAAATATGACGTCTGCGGGACTGCGGTATAGCAGGAACGGAGAAAATGTAAACAGTTACAACATTATAATATTCGATGTTAAGTAAGATTACGTCATGTACTTTATAAGGAAATATTTTTCTTATGTACAAAGAACATATTGTTATCTTCTGTTCGCATGTTCTTCTATTTTTCGTCAAATATAAATATAAGGGGCAGATTACTCTTCAGAGAGGCCCTGGAAAGGTTCGGAAATGTGGATGAGCTGAATGTTGGTCAACGAGAAAATGACTGTGAAAATCAATATAAGTGTAGCAAATCAATAAATACACAGTTAGAATGGGGAATCTTGAATGAGGACATTTTCAGAATATAATTTTTCTTTTTAATTTCAATTGTTCTTAGCATTAATTTATTGGAATGTATAACTTGCTAACATTGTAGTCTCTGACATTCAAAACCAATAATGATAAAAAGGCAATGTTCTTCTTTTTATCTGCTTTATTTGAAAATTAACAATATATTTATTTCATACCATGAAACGGTAAATGGGAAAGGTCGCCTATAAACTGAATAAGACCGTCTAGACGGAATCAAGTATGCATACATAGCTATTATTAACCCGTTAGCTTCCGTTAGGTCATTCAGGGACCTTATATATGTATATAATGTCCCTGGGTCATTATAGCTCAATAAACACAATCAAGTAACTGTTTAATCTCCTTACGTGTTCAATCATTTTCAAGTCTTTTTTTTTATTTCTTGTTAGAGTCAGAGAAACTTGCTCATGAACGTTTAAGCAGTAAAGCGTTAATGGTATCGTCTGTATACTTTATAAGGATGAAAACCTTTCATAACTTCACTCACTAGTTAAAATATGAAGTTGTGTCCATTTGTCCATTTGTGTCCAAGGGATAAACAATAACGGTATGATAAATATCCTTAGCAAAACTTTATGTTTAACCATAACCTGTTTACTTGAGTCGTGACTATAACAAGGGGTCAGTTACAGATATGGGTTCACAGGACCCAGGGAAATATTGGACCCGTGCGTTTAATAAGTTAGGTGTTGTAATAAAACAACTTCATATGCTTTTGTGTTGAATCAATTATTTTCCACGTGTGAATTCTGAGTAGCACCCCAGGTGAACCGACGTATGTACTAGTGAATGCATTGTGCTAGGCCAGATGAGGACAGACCATTGAGCTAACAGTCATGGATAAATATATGTCAGAGTATGGATATACAAATCCCTAAATCCTTAGGGATTAACAGTTATTAAGCAGTTTTTAGGGATTACAAGTGAAAGGAAAGGTTCCCTAAATCGTGAGTGTTTAAGATGTCAAATAACAGATTGCATACACATTTACTTCTATAAAACTGACGTCACGGATTTGTTCAGATTAAATCAAAATCAATACTATAGTTAATCTCCCGCTGTACTTTCAGTCTTCACTCAACGTCTTTGGGTGAGAAAATCAAAGTCTCGCTTCCGCTAGTTCTATTGAAAAGACAAGGACCATTTATACCAACAAACCGGTACTTGGGAAAGTGAACTACGAGTTTATAAATAATAATATATATATGCACACATGGTAAGTGGGTAAACGACATGTTTTGAAATCACATTGTCAGCGGATAATGATAATACATTCTATAATAAAATATAGGTTTTCTATAATTGGTAAAGAGTTATCCCAATGAAATCTTTTGAGTTATTCACGCTTCTGAACAAAAGAGTATCTTTATTATTTTGTTATGAACATCTGGGTAACCGTAACCCCCACATGTCATCAATAGTTCAAGCAAAATGTGTTTTAATTCGCCTGTAAAAGGGTAAGCTAATTAAAGAAATATTTTAAGAATGCTTCGCTTACTTTCAATATGAAACGCCGTATAAACGACAGTGCTTTGAGTAAGAAACCGAAGAAATTAACCATGATTAGCAAACTCTATCGTTCATCATGGAATAAAACATAGAATTAGTGGACTCTGTAGCTCATCAGGGATTATATTGTTTGATAACGAAGAGTGAAATATAATATTCTTTATTATAATGCACCAACTATAGCCCTGAACAATCTCAGTCTAGAAATTGTCAGTGCATATAAAAAATGTGATGAGGTGACCCTCCCAATTACCCAATTACTTACAAGTACGAGAGAGAGTACGAGAGAGAGAGAGAGAGAGAGAGTGTGTGTGTGTGTGTGTCATGGTCTCCATTATGCAAAGATGATATTAATTAGCTTCCTAGCATAAGTTCCTGGAGTCAAATTTAAGGTTTGAGTTTAACACCCGACCACGCCCATATTTGAGAAGGGATTTTGACCAAATAAACAAACTTAAGGATACATGTTATAAAGATGTTATTCTGAAAATTTCAGCTTTCTGAATCAAACGGTTTTGGGTCAAGTTCCAGTGAACAAACTTAAATCTCCACATAACAAAGACGTTATTCTGAAAATGTCAGCTGCCTATGTCAAGAGGTTTCGGAAAAGAAGTTTTCGCTAATAATGTTTGTCACGCCCATATTTGACGAGGGGCAAGGTCAAAATGAACAAACTTTGATCCCCCACAAACTTTCAGCTTTGGGGGTGTAGAGGTTCTGAAGGAGAAGACGACAATGTGAAAAGTTTACGGACAACGGACGACGGCCCATGCCATAAGCCCATCATAAAAAGGAAAGGGTACAAGAAATTTCGGAGAGTCGAGACCTATTAAGTAAAAGTACTTTCAGTTAATGTGATATTTTACGAGTGCTTCAATGATTAGAAAATAAAGTATTTTCTAATCATTGAAGCACTCATAAAATATCACATTAACCGGGACTTCTGAGGAAGTCACTTTATCTATAACACTCCTTCCAAATTGTTGCATCAATCTTGGCACAAGTCAACCATGATCCTTTTGAGGGTTAAACCTATAACTGAATTTGATTTCGTTGCAGTTTCCATGGAAACATAACTTTAATCGTAACTTGATAAAGAACTAGTTTTGAAAGAAGCAATCTCCCAAAATATAGATGTTCGCTTCTTGAAACTTGATAGGCTGTCAAACATGATCAATTGATGTACTTGTCGGTTAGATCTTTCTGAGATTGTTTTGGATTGAATGTCAAAGTGCTATACAGTATCTGTAGAGTTGTCTTCTTGTCTTGTCAGTGCTTCTCACTCAAATTTCATCCAACTTCAGTGACATGTTCTTGGTTAGCCTTATTTTGAAGCTTCTTTAACCAATGTGAAAAATGGAGTTATTTAAGAGCTGTGTCTACTAATTTTCTTGTTTTCTAAGGGACAAGGTTAGTCCTGTTCTCTGTCACTTAGGGCCCGATGTTCCTAAGACCACTATATCATCAACATTAAGCACTTGCAGACCAATGCATTAATTCATTTGATTCTATGATAGATCTATGAATGCATTTTTAGAAACAGCAAATATACCATCTTTCCTGGCACAGGTGGTTGATAATATCATTTATGGCAGAATTGTAATTTACTTTTTTAGGGTAAATTAAGTGGATCTCCAAGACCTTAGGTCAAACAAAATGAATAACTTGGTTCACAGATTTTTGGGAAAAATGTCTTGGTATGGAGCAAAAGGGGCACAGAATTGATTACGAAATCATAATTTTATATTGTAAAATTTGGTAAAATTTTTATTGGGAGGGATAATTTGGCACCTTTTTTATTTGTGAGGGATTCTGAGTAGCATTTTTTTCTCCCAAAGTGGTCAAATCATGGTTGGAGTATGTATGCTGTATGTAGCTATATGTAATACACAGAGAATCTCACCAAAGTGTCTTCTGATATCAAATATATCAACACGAGTTGATAAAAGTTACAAATATCCGAGGCTTGCCGAGGATATTTTGACATTTATCAACGAGTGTTGATATATTTGACATCAGAGGACACCAGGGTGAGATTCTATTTATCATCCAAAATCATTCTTCATTAGTTTTTCATGAAAAATGAAAAAATCTGAACACAAAACTGCCATTTAGCTTCCAGTGCTGTGATGTCACAGCATTGCGACGTCATAGTGGTTATGACGTCTTTGCATTGTGATGTCATCATTGTGATGTCATGTAGCTGACGTCAACAGTGCATTGTTCAAAATCTACTGTCAAAACGATATCTTCTAGGAGATATCGCTTGATCTCTTACAAGCGAAATCTCCTGTGGAACCCAGTTTTGGATGATAAAGTCATTATCCTTATGACAGTGTATTAGTTTAATAATGAAATCTACATGTTCTTTCATTGATATTTGAAATTAATGTAAAACATGACTATTATATATTATAGATCTTAAGGAGTTTTGACTGTAAAGTCATTTCAAGAATTTTCAGGCATAACTATGAGGCTAATATTTCAATATTATGTCTGGATAATTCAATTACGGTATTCTCAGTCTCGCTTTAGAACAATGTACAGTTACAAATTCTACAGAAGCAAACCACATCCTGGATTGAAATGGTCACAAAATATTGACTGAAAGGTGTTTTTAAGCATCAATTCAGTCGTGTCAGCAAAATATAGATCCTTATCATGACTTTTATAAAAGTATACTTCGTAGCGGGGGTATAAAAATAACAATCACTACGTCAATTTTGATATTGGTGAAAAAATGTAATTTGGAATGAAATAATTTTCTGGACCACAATGTTAGTTATAATGAATGTCTGCATGCTTGGTTCAATACAAGGGACCCTGTGTACATGCAACAATCTCATACTAATTCTAATGTGACACATTGTGGGAATCGACATTTTAATTGCGAAATATGAACACACAAACATAAACCAAAATCAGTGAACCAACATAATTATATTTCTCAAAATAATTTTTACAATTCAAAATTGTAAAACAAGATCAATCCTTAACAAACAATATCTAATCAGTCATCAAATTTAATAGATTTTGAGCTAGTTTTATCAATATAAAACTTTTTCCCTTCGCCAGGGGGTGGTGTGAAACCAAACCCAACACTCTTTTGTTTATTAAACTTATAAGAGAGAGCCTTATCAAAATCAGTCTCCAAATTGTTATTGAATCTTTCTTCCTGATCTTTATTCATTGCAGATTTGCCTCCAAATTTGCCAAGTGATCCAAACAAACCACCTTTACTCGGTTCAGCCTTCTTCAAGCCACCAAGCAGTCGGAGAAACTTCTGTTGTCGCTGGTCATCTCCTAAAGCAGCTGTACCCCACTGACCCGTACTTACAGTACTACTTTGTCCTTCACTTCCCTTATCATTGTCATAGTTAAATGGTTGGCTATTATAGGATTTTGGTTTGCTGTCTTTATTTCCATAATCAAATGGGTGACTGCTATAAGACGCATTTGAAGATTCTGTGTCTTTTAACTTTGGTTTCTTTGGGCTTGACTTGATGTCCAGATCCTCAGGTTCAATACTATCTCTATTTTTGCGTTTTTTCTTCTTTTTCTTTTTCCCGAAACTTTCATCATTTTCTGAAAGATTGTCATTCACATTTATGTCCTCCTTACTCTCTTCATACTTCTTTTTCTTCTTTTCAATTTTTACTTCTGTGTCCTCATCTGAAATCTGTTGAGATTTCTTTTTCTTCTTCTTTTTCTTCACAATGTCTTTTTCTTCCATGCTTTTGTCTTTCTCTTCAGTTTCATCACTAGTTGGGTTTAATTCTTGGTCAGATTCTTTTTGCTTAGATTTCTTTTTCTTCTTCTTTTTCTTCACAATGTCATTTTCTTCCATGTTTGTATCTTTCAAAGGATTCTCTCTTTCTTCAGTGTTAACACCATATGAGTTTAATTCTTGATCAGATTCTTTTTCCTTATTTTTCTTTTTCTTCTTCTTTTTTGAAGAACTCATATCCTCTTGTGTATCTGCTTCAATAGCGTCTGCACTTTCATTTCCATTGCAAACCTCAGCCTTTTCTTTTTGATGTTTCTTCTTTTTCTTTTTCAATCTTCTGTCATCACTGGTAACAGTCTCTTCCTGATTTATTTCAACACTGTCATCACAAAGTAATTCTTTATCTTTATTCCTCTTTTTCTTCTTTTCAGAGGAACATTCTGAAGTTGCATCGAGATTAATATCTTGAATATCAATTGTATTCGACTTCCTTTTCTTTTTCTTTCCTTTTTCCTGCACCATGTTTAGTTTATTTCAGTTAAAATCATTTGGTGTCTGAAACAGATAAATGTTTGATCATAAAATACGATAATAATTTGTGAATCTGATTGGTAAAAATGTACAATATACTAACTTTATACAGTTCAGTTTTAAAGATGGATATTTGAAAATACGAGTTGGTTCAGCAGAACTGACCACTCAATCAGGCAACATGAAAATAATACTGGTATGTCTAGGTCATTATGTATTTATCTCATCTAAACAAAATAAAATATTATTAGGGTGTCTAGCTACAACTACAGGTGAATTCGTGCATGGGTGCTGGGTGCATCATGGTTTCAATGGTCATTTTTTAAATTATCACATGACAGGGGGGGGGGGGGGTTGTAGTATTTACAAACATGAATGGAATACAAACATACCAATATTTCTAAGTATAGGCAGGTGCCCCACGTGCGTGCTGGAGGGAATCCCAAAGGTTGGCACGCCACCTAGCGGTAACGATGGAGGCCCATTTAGGGTTATAAAAAACAACTGAGTTCTATCATTATATTAACTAAATTCAATTACCGTGCTATTTAAAAAAAATTCAGATATGACATAAAGTATAAAATAAAAATTTTGTGATGTCTTGAATATAGTTTGTAAGCGTAAATAAGGTTTGTATCTATAATTTGAAAGGAAAATATTTTAGGGAATTCCCCACAGGGTCATGACGTCAATAAAATGGGGTCATGACGTCACGAGCAAGAAGCAAGTAGAAATGGCCGCCCGAAATGGAACTCAAGTTCATTGTACGCTAAAGTTGTCCGTAAAATGCACAGTGTGCTATAGGAAGATATAACTATTAACGTAAATTAATGGTAAGTTTAGAAGCTAACACTTTGCTGCAACATCTGCATATGTTGATAGGCGCTCATGAATTGGAAGTAACAGGTCAATTAAATTCATGTCCATCGGACTTTTTTGTTGTTTTCAGCTGTTCATCGATAGAGTTTTGCTGAAGCCGCAGTGTCCGGTCTGCATACTGCGCATTTCTATGGACTTAAACTTGATATACGTCTCTCTCTACCTAGAATAAATGAATTCTCAGTCTTTGAAAATGAGGGAGAGAAAAGTAAACTATAAATTTGTGTAAACGCTTTTATATGACCCCACTGATAACTTAGTGATGTAATATTGATTACAGGAACCTGGCTGGCTATAATTCATAAATAAAATCATTGCTTAAAAATAATATTCAATTTACTGTGAGTACCGCATTTTACTGTGCGCTTGTGAGTATCAATTGCAATGCATAACCAACCTTAGTCTAGAAAAAGTAGCTAACCCTAAAAGATCATGGATATAGCTGGTTTACAAAACATATTTTACAAATACCCTACTGAAAGCAGCCATATTCAAAGGTTAAAAATAGAGTTAGAAAATAACAGGATAGTTGTGAGCCAAATAAAATGCATTCCGTGCAATTCGCTGTTATCATATTTAAATACTTTAGAAAATTAACAAAGCCAGTATTACGCAGTTGAAAATAAATCAAGAATATTCTTCTATTGTTTCAGTGTCGCAATGTATGATGACAACAGAAGCAGTCTAGAAGCTGCAGCTGAAGCCGCTGCCAAAGTAAACGCCATGTTGATAGCCAAGGGTAAACTCAAGCCTTCTCAGGTCAACCATAACCAAACCACAAGGAAGGTAACAACATCTTTTTACAATAAATTATGCAAAGCTTGATGAGCCAATGGCTCTGTTGTTTTAGTGTCCTGAAGATATATATGATTTCCAATAAAATCCAATGATAATCAACAGTGTTCCCGTTTACCGGTAAATATCCGTATTTTACCGGAATTTTCGAAGCTGGACCGGTATTTCTCATTACTGTGGGTCCTAAGGACAGGCAATTTCAAAATTGTGTATTTGTGCAGAAATGATCCCAAATAAGCATATATAAGTAATAAGTCCTTAATTTTGTATTTATGCTAAATAAGCATTTGTCAATCTTATAATTACACCCAAAACAAATCATAAATTGATCAAAACAAATGCTTATCACTGAGTTATCAGTGCTGCATGGCAACTTCAGACAGGAAACGTCAATCAAGGTGTTGACCTAATTCCATGCAATTCCCCAAGAAGAGGGACTGGTTTATTTTTGTATAGGGGTGACAACACAAAGCACAATAACTAATTACCGGTAAACGATTATTACTGATAGAAAATAAAGATTGATTTTTAGTCTAAACTTAAATAAAATAATTAGATAATAGATTTGTCAAACCAAGAAACAGTAATCAAATTTGTTTGAAGTTTTGTCAATTGTCTCCTCTGTGTTTAAAATGGATTATCCAGGAGGTCTGCACTGTAATCAACATGCAGATTTTTCTGTTTTCATTGTCGTAGTTTTAGACAGCCATGCAGCTCATTGTTACCAAAAACTATATGTTGAGGTATGTTTCAAAATATCACTGATGAAATGTTTGCAGGTGTAAAACATTTGAAAAGCGTTACAAGTTCTTGGTTTAGTAGTTATTGTATGTTATGTACAAATCCTGCAAACTTGTGACGGCTAAAAATAGCACTGTGTTGATACCTGGATACTACGATTGCAATTGAGAAATTATCAGCATAAAATTAAAATCAAATTACATTGAATATCACATTACTTTTTATCAAGAACTTTGACAATCTAACAATTTGATTTGTAGTATTTGTATTGATATGCATGATTTTACTTTTGACTGTCTGAAAACTTTTAGTACCTTCTTAATCGCTCGCTGTTAGTGTCATGCGACAAGCATTTCACTGATATTTATAAATTTTATAAACAATATGAAGTTCGTTCACAACTGCACACATTTATTATTGTTTTTATAAAAACATATACTTAGTGTTTTCCAAACATGAACATTTTAGGACTGGTTAATATTGCTGGGGACCGGTATTTTTAATGACTGCCGGTCCCGTGGACTCAGACTGGCTGTTAAAAAACCCAGCGGGAACACTGAATCAAGCCATTCATTGAAGATCAACCTTTGAAATTCTATTTTTAAATTCACTGTAAATAAGATGTGGTAGGGGAAGATGTTATCCAGAAAAAAAAAATTTCTTATGTATTTCACTTCTAATGCACTTTAAAGACTTTGTTGAACCTTGTTGTGATTAACCTTTCAGAGCGGATCTTCCAATCTGGTTATTGCTGAGGTTGACATCAATGATGTTCCAATTGTATGTAGAAATATGCTGACTCGGGGATCCACTCAAGAGGAGGTAACTCTTTTGAAGTCAATTTGTTGAAATATTTGATTCTTATTCTTTTAAGAGATGTGAAAGTCAATAATGACTATCACATGAAGAAGTGAAAATATGAGGCTAATAACACTTAATTCACTCCTTAAGATATATTTTTCAAATCTCTAATCTATTGCAGATTTCTAAGATGAGTGGATCAGCAGTGTCAACCCGGGGGAGATATATGGCCATAGAAGACAGGATGCGTAATCCAGGGTAAAGACAATTACTCTCAAAATTATTATAGTAATAGTTAGAATCAATCCGGAATATCTACAATAACTACAGCTGCAAAACAACACTAATGTCAAAGAGAAGAGAAGGATATTTATGGATGGTCATTCAACTTTTTAGCTCATCTGGCCTGAAAGGCCCGATGGGCTTATGGCATGGGATGGCGTCCGTCCATCCGTCCGTCCGTCCGTAAACTTTTCGCTTTTTCGACTTCTTCTCCAGAGAGCTGAAATTTAATGTACAGACTCCTTGGCTGAAGGGGATACTAAATTGTAAATTTGGTGACCCTGTGACCCCAAATGTGGGTCACAGGGGTCATAACCTTAAAAGCTATTTTCATCTTCTTCTCCAGAACCAATGACTCCAGAGAGCTGAAATTTTATGTACAGACTCCTTGGCTGAAAGGGATTCTAAATTGTAGATTTGGTGACCCTGTGACCCCAAGTGTGGCTCACAGGGGTCATTACCTAAAAAAAACTATTTTCATCTTCTACTCCAGTCCCAATGAACGTAGAGAGCTGAAATTTTATGTACATACTCCTTGACTGAAGGGGATTCTAAATTGTAAATTTGGTGACAGTGAGACCCCAAATATTGGGTCACAGAGGCAATGACCTAAAATGCTATTTTCATCTTCATCTCCAGTCCCAATGGCTCTAGCGAGCTGAAATTTTATGTACAGACTCCTTGGCTGTAAGGGATTCTAAATTGTAAATTTGGTGAGTCTGTGACCCCAAATATGGGTCACAGGGATCATAACCTAAAAGCCTATTTCAGTTTACAGCATCTTTCTGAGATTATATGTGCACTTCAATCAGTAAGTAGGTAAGGGAGGTAATTTTAAAGAAAACAGCTGAGTTAAAGGCATTTCATCTTTCTGATGTGAGAGTTCTAACATGTGCTTTGAGAATATAATATGTCTGATGAAAAAGAGATATTTAGAATTAAAAACTTAGAATTGGAGGTCTAACAAAAATTATAAGTCATATTTTATCTTTGTCTCACATTTCACATATGAGTAATTATTTGTATTTTGCAAGTGAATTTGCTGATAAAGGTACACAAGTCTAAAAGTATTCTAAAGACTTAAAGGTACATCCATTGTGTTGTTGGTGGTCAAATATGACAGACGTTATAAATGGTCTTATTTTATCGAGAAATACCAACTGTTACCGAAAACAATCATTTCAATGATACTCGACTTAGTATATTGACGATATGAAGGTAAAAGTAGTGATTTCTGATCGAAAACCGGACAATGCATCACGTGTGGCACGCGCCAATGAGTCAAACGTAATTTTGGAATCTTATTTACACCAGACAAAATAACAAATTTGGATTAATAATGTTCAATAGGTCATATATCTACTGTGCATGTAAATAGGACGTTCACTTTCGGTTTCTACACATGCATAATGATGTTACTCGATTTTAATTGGAAAATAGTAATTATGATATGTCTGGCGATTGGGGATGAATATGCAAGCTAAGGGAATTTATTTGTATTGTAAACAGCACATATGGTGTGTTGGAACGTATTAAAACCAAATAAAATTTTATGAAACACAATGATGGATGCACCTTTAATACAGAATCTTTTATTAAATCTAATATTATGTTCTTTGTAATTTAAGAGTAAATAATGGAGTTTTTTAATATCTCATGATATTGTGTAATTATTTGGAGAATTAATTAATTAATTAATGAGAATTTCCAGTACGAGTCAATTTGGTATACCCTATTTATATCATATTTTATACTTTATAACTGATTTAGTTTTCTATTAACTTTGCAGTTAATTTTATTCAATAGGAACAAGAAATGAGAAAGATGTCTACATCATGGACATGTTTAATGTGAATCTATTTGAAATGAGAACTATTGAATACCCTTTGAAGGAATAACTTGAAGAGGAATTAAAATTTATCATTTTACATGAGATATGTGAACTGAATATGACTAGTGATGACTGGTGATAACATAGGACTATAAAAGAAGTAGCTATATGAGATTGTGACATCACACCTATTTTCATCATCTTCTCCAGTACAGAAAAATAATTAATTGTAGGAAAAACTGCACCTAACATATAAATTTTACTGGCTGTGAGTCCAGTGTCTGCATGTTATGTAATTGCATTGTGTTGACCTCTTCCTGGCAGAAGAATGAAAACTGATAGTTACACAGAGGTTTCAGGTTACTTCAAACTTCTGTGCAGCACTGTGTTATCATAGACTGTGCGTGAGACTGCTTTAGTCTTCCACTGACTCTAAAAAAGAATTTATTCATAGAATATCACCATTTTATCAAATATTGAAAAGGAGCCTATAAGAAATGGTGAAAAAGAATTTACTAAAAAAAATTCACCAATTTATTAAGTATTGAAATGGAGCCTATGAGAAATGGGATTTTCAAAAACTGAGGCTCCTATTCATTATGTAATAAATGTTGGTATTGCCATAATGCAATTAAGAATTAAAACAATATAATGCAAAGGTGTAGGATATTCATAACGAATGTTGATTTATGTGTAACCAATTTTGATAATAATTAGCAGGGGTCATGACCTAAAAAGGTTTTTTTCATTTTCTTCTACAGCCCCTAGCAGGGGTCATGACCTAAAAAGGTTTTTTTCATTTTCTTCTACAGCCCCAGGCCATTATTGCAATAGCTGACAGTGGTGAATTGTATGCAAAGAATTGTACCCGGTATATTCATTATTATATAATGTGTGTACGATCTTAAAAAATAGTATGATCTCTCCACCACATTATTATATGTTTGATACCAGCAATTTATTTCCAAGCTTTGTGTTGCTCTTTCAACACATATATATAGCAGATTGGCAAAGTTATGGTAACAAAATATTTTTAAATTGCTTTAATCGTTTTACTACCTAGATTCTTATTACTACATTCCATTATCTGACCATTGCTATAAAGCCCACTCCATAACATACCCCACTTATTATCTCCTGATGAGCTACAGAGGCCATGGCTTTATTTTTTATTTAACTGTGGAAATGTTTTGGTATATACATCGATATACCCTTATCAATGTGCTTGATAATGATGTAACGATCTATACCAAACATCACTATTATTAAATAAGGAAGTTACCGGTAGTCATACATAAATATCCTTATCTTCTCTATATTACCAATTTAATTACCTTTGAATGCCTCTCAGCTAGTACTAATGTAAAAGGTCTGATTAACTTTTGTTTTAGATTGGTGTAGTAATTACCTTTTAATGTATAATGAGAGCTGTTTTATAACATTCTAAAATTTTACGTTTCAACTTTCAGAGAAAGGGCTCTATACTTGTGTGTTCAAGGTCCAAACCAGGAAGCAGTTGATTGTAAGTATCCATCCACTTATTGAGGGACTTACTTATATATCTGCTGGGACTGAGCTTGCAGTAGCGGATTCTGCATGTCATATTTGTAAATTTTTCATTTTTATCAAGTATTTGTTCCACATAATGTTTAACGTACAATAGATATAGTTTTGTCAACACAATGAATGTGTTTAACATTAAATCTTTGTTGTCTGTTTATTTCTTTCATTCTCATAAATTTGGTGATGTTATTTTCAGTGGCAGTGAAGAGGATTAATGAAATCATCCAGAATGCCATAAAACAACGAGGCTCCAGATTCTCTCCTGCAATTCGGCCCCCACCAGTCATGGGGGGACCCCGGCCTGGTCCCCATTTCAATCAGCCACCTCCCCTCATGTCAATAGGGCCTCAACCACCGGTAGCAACGGTGAGAAGTCACAGACATTGTTCTCAGTAATTTCTTTTGGCCATAACCTGCTTCACTCTATCTCCATAAAAGTTTATCATGTCATATCTTCGCTCATAACATCTGTTATATTATAACTTCATTTCTTTTTTTCCCAGTCAAAGCCTGCTTGTGCAAAATTTGCAACAATGATAACTGTTATATCTTTTTATCCAAAACAAACACCTATGTGATCATTTGTTCTGTCCTCTGAGAGATTTCACCGCTAATGGCTGCAATACTGCCGAAGCGGCGTTAAACAATAATTCACTCACTCGCTCTGAGAGATATGTACATCACAAGATTCAACATGCTGTAGTCTACCTGAAGCATATGAGAAAAGATTCCACATTTACTTTGAAACAGTGTCATTGATTGTATGGCACATCAACTTGATCCGTTAGGGATTGACGGAACATGGGAAGATACAACCGAACTAACCTACACGAGGAGACATCAACACTTGTTTTTTTTCTAAAATCCTTATTTAATAAAGTTGTTGTGGTCAAATATTTGTTCTTGGTCTATTCCAGAATTGTTGGAAGGGAATCAAATTGAAAAGTTAAATTCTATTGTTATTGTGTAAGTTTTCCATATTACCTGTCAAGATAATAGAATACTCTGTTAGGGAACTTATTCATCCTCAAACCTCTAAATATATTAATCATTGATTCAGGTCTGAGGAATACTTGTTATGTTTTATTGATTTGATAAAACTTGTGAGAACTTTCTCTTGAATATTGCGTAGTTTTAGTAAATAGCCTAAATGGCAAGACAAGAATAGCCCACACCAAAATTGCCAGACAAAAATTTCCACATTATGAAGCTGTCTGACACACAGTACATAGTGTTGTGTTGTTGTGTGCAGGTTGCTGTGATACAGGAGAAGTTGTACATCGGACTGGAGCACGCTCCACCTTCCTTCGATGTCAAGAGCAAGATCATGGGAGTTGGGGTCAGTACAAAGCTTATGTTCACTTACGATATAATTACAAATGATTTTGTTGCACTAATTTTCGCCTTTCTGATTGGACAATAGCTCTCAAAAACCTGCTGCCATTTCTCGATTTATGCAGATAGAATGTGCCACCATACTTCATGCATTCATTCCTTGTGACGTCACAATCCAGTTGAACAAATGGTCGGGTCAGTCGGTTCTTTTAACTGAGCGTAACTTTTTGATGCAAAATATGAAATATCTATGTCATTTCGTCTTCACACCTACGCCGATGACTGGAATATAAATTTTTTCTCCGAATGAGACAATTAACGTCACCGGAAACACTTCATTTTGATAGATACATGTCCTCAAGCTTGTTCACAGTGCTTCACTATCAGTAGCCATGTTTGAACATCCCGTGATATGCGAATGAGGGTTAATCTAAAAATGCGGAACTAGAAAAATGAACTCTGATTGTATGCATGTAAATGCTTGGGAAAAAGAAATAAAATCTTCTGTCATTTTAGATCAAGGATTCCTCAATTTTGTTCGAGCCATGTATTGTTGCATGTAACATTGTGTTAATATTTAAAGGAACACTTGTTGATTTTGTAATTGTAGAATTGTCTTACATGTTTTGTGCCTCTATTGAAGTATAGAATTTATTGCTGTTATACTTCGATAGAGGCATAAAACATGTAAAACAATCCTTAATTACACAATCAAATCCTAATACTCAACTTTGCTGTAGAGAACTGTTCTACTTGCACAAAGTCCAATCTAGAACCCAATTTTGAGGGGGCACTTCACACCCCTTCATGCAGAAAAGGGAGGGTTTTGAAAAAGTAGGAGAGAAATAGTATTGCTCTCAAAGGAAGGGATAAAATTACAATGTATGACAGTTCCTACTATCATTTTTCAAAGGGGCTCTTTTGATAATTTTCAGCTTGAATCACGCAATTGCATGTCCTAGATGGGACACTGCTTGCAGTAAGGTTTGGGTGCAATGCTGCTCTGAATATTTTTGATGAAAATTCTTGTTATTATTGACAGGGATCATTCTTGAACCACATCATAAATGAGACGGGTGGAAAGGTCACTCTGCGAGGTAAAGGGTCAGGATTCATTGAACCGACAACAGGAAGAGAAGCAGCCTTTGAACCGATGCATGTTCACATTCAGTAAGTCTGCATTATCTTTGTGTCTCTAACATTTTGTGTTAATTGTGTGTAAATTGTGTATCCAGGCTGCTGTTGATCAGCTTGCAAGTATCAAGAAAATCTGTTGATTGTTATTTCCTTTAAGCTAAAAATTAAACTTTGATAGTGAAGTGACTGTCATGACTTTAGCTCTATCGTTGATTACGTGTGACCTTATCTTCAAGGACACCACAACACTTTGACCACTTTTCAAACTCTGGTATTTTTTTTTGTATTTAACCCTTCTTGGCTTCTTGAAGTGGAACACCTCATCTGCAGCATCAATGTTGTCTTGTACCTTGTCTTGTATTGACCCCAAAGGAATTGATTGTCTCTTTTTATCTGTTTTTTAAATTGGTAAATAATTGATAAATATTTATTTCTGTTTGTAATTGTTCAACAGACACACAACAGGTCTTGGAATGCAGCAAGCAAAACAACTGGCTGAAAACCTAATTCAAACAGTAAGTTGTTTTCCACTTCTAAGAATTTCTTTCACGTTTATCAAACATGTTTGTATTCCTCGTATGTGGCAAGTATAAATCATTTGTGTTGTAATCTTTTTTCTTAATAAACAATATAATGTTTAAAACATTTAAAAAAAAATTTAAAAACAATATCTGAATAAAAGATAATGAAGTAGATGGTTTTAAACAACTTAATATTACTTTTCTTTACTAATAGTATTTATTTCCAGCTAGCTTTGGAGTGTCCCCTATCTTGATGTCTCATAACGAAAATAACACATCCATCTTTACATTTGTTTTGGCTGTTATATTTTTTTTCTGCTGTCAAAATCAAAACTGATGAAGACCAGATCTCTTTCTGTTGGTTCACAGATGTTGCCGTCAACGTAAACTTTTTGGGAGATGTTTATGGCTAGGTGTGAAAGGCATATGTATTGTAGTTCTTTCACAGCTATGTTGCATGAATGTGATGCTGACATTTGGAGAAAAGACGCATGAGTCTTTATGTAGTTCAATATGTATTTTAAAATTTATTCTATTTCTGAAACTTTCTAAAACAAAAATGTCTGTTATTTAGAATTGTGTATCCTTTATGTTATTGCAGAATGTAATGTCGTTATATCTTCGTTGTTTGTGAATTACGATTTGTTAACATCTTGCTTAAAACTGTAAATGTTATGATTTCATCTGTAACCACACTCCTATGAAAATAAATAACCATTCGAGAGATGATGATTTAACTACCAAATCCCTGGGGTAGGGAGGAGATGGGTGGCGGAGAAAGGGTAGCCCTTATTGTTTTATCAAGAAATACCAAATTTGTGACTTAGCCAAATTCAAATAACATAATTTAAAATAATTTCATTCAATCTGTAAACCAAACAATATTATTTTAAACCCTTTCTTGTCCATGTACAAGGTTTGTCATAAAACATGTTTAATATTGCAGATATTGTGACCCAAAATATAACAATGTTATCACTGGCTTGGTTATTAATATTTTGTTGTAGAATAAGGTTGTTAATGTGATACCAAACACAAGAGGAAAATTGTGTTTCTATGTTTGCAGTGTAATGAATTTCAGTATCCTCTCCATGTTGACAAATGTAAAAAAGATTATTAGATGATTATCAGTTACAAATCTAAACAGTTTATTCTAAGGGGTTTGAAAATTGTGTTTCAGAAGATAAAGAGGATAATTTGTGTTTTCAGTGTAGTTATTATCTCTCCTGACAAGGAGTGGGAAATATTTTTACTTGGGGCACAGCCAAGAGTGAAAATATAGGCTGTTCCTCGTCACTTTACATTAAAAATCAGCCAACTTTGTGACACTTTTGCCTAGCAACGGCTGATGACATTACAGCAATTGTATTTGTGAAACCATACTATTACCAATCCATACATACCACTTAATGAGTGACATCATGTATTCTTTTGATAATTTCAGTGAACCATAAAGTATATGTCACTTAAGAGAATGTATCACTTTACTCAGTTTGAAAAATTCTTTGTTTTTCAACATTTAGAAAATAATAATTTAATTCAAACTTATATATAGTTTTATATTACAATCCATCTATAAAATGTAATGTTTATCACACTGTTAAGTTCAAATGGAAATTTAGCTTGCTCACCTTTGTGCTTTTCATTGTTTTGAGCTTATTTAACTTCACTTAAACAGAATTTATTAACAATTATCAATCTCTGTACTGTTTAGTCCAATTTGGATATGATAACGCTAAACAAGTCATGATGTTACTATGAATGCTTTCAATTGTAAGGCTAATTCATGCTTTCATGATTTGTGTCCATTTCTACCATAAACAATTGACACTTTCACCCTGTTTTCATTTAATTGTAGAACATAATTGTTGGTTTACTTGATTTTAAACATGTTTCTCGTGGTATACATATATGTTCTATGCATGGTGTAAGTTCGGTATGATTGTGAACGTGTCTTTTTATTGAGAAAGTTAGAATGAAATGATTGTGGATGATAGACATAGCTGTGAATATGTCTATTCAGCAAACAAAATTCAGAAACTTTGGTCATTGACATAAGGACAGATCTTCTTTACCACTTACTCACCACAAAGAACATTAACAGTGACAGTTATGTATTTGCTCTTGCCATTAAAGGCGCTGTAGCACGAAAAAGAGTTCTAAAACGAATGTATACGAGTTCATATCAAATTGAGCGGCCATTTTAATGTGTGCTACGATTGGCTTATCGGGTCGTGTACTGAGATGTTTTACCCATTAACATACCAATATATTGTATAACCTTTAATAATAAGTGGCAAATTTGAGAAAACCTTATGTGCAAAAAACGTACTACAGCGCCTTTAACATAGAGCTCTATATATCTTTTTGTACAGTAGGATTCTTTTTCACAATGCTAGATTCTCTTTTAATTTTCATACTTTATTCAAATAAATTAAACTTTTTGACTGTGTTGCATAGCTAAAATATTAACTAGATTGTTCAGTTTGACTATTGAATAAATTTATCACATATAGCTGATTTTGCGTATTACAGAGTTCAAATTTAAGTGTAAATTGTTTTTTATTTTGCTTCTTCATTAAATATCTTTAAAAGATTTTGTCAGAGAGTTTTGTTATTTATAGAATCTATTAACTTAATGGTATTGTCATCCTTTTTGGATTATCATCTATTACTCAATTTGCGTACTTTAAATTTTCAAATTTGGTGTGTGGGAATTTGGAATCAAACTTATTGGTGTTATTTCTACCTGCAATAATAGCCATATGGTCAAGTCATATATTTTTCAGCCATGGTAAAGCCCAAATCATCTCAGCAACAATATATTTAGGAAAGAGATTTGTCCTTAAGCTGTGAAAACAAATGTGTTCCTAACTTCATTTCATTGCTGAATAGATGCGTTTGTGTGCAAGTTGTTGATTCCGCAGGTTTGTGCCTGTATTGGCTAACCATGATGGTCCGCTTTATTCTAGGTACAGACGGAGTATGCCTCGTTTCAACAGATTCTAGCAGCCATGCCGACGGCCGTTAACCCCGGAACAGCAGCCTTTATAACCGGTATACAGCAGAGTAAGTCTGCAATAAGTTAAACACACCATCCTTGTCTACTTCTTTGTATAGGGACTTTACCGTGATGCCATTGGATAGATCTAGAGCCAGGGAGAGGTCCTGCTGCGGATTGGATTTCGTGATTATGCTATGTGTTTTAGACATTTATTTTTTATATTTAAGATTGTTCTGTTGTCCCTTATAATACTTTTGAAGCACATTTGGATCATTGTTCATTTTGATATTTGGAATAAATATCTGTCTTTTCATAGATTTTTTATGCCCTTATAATTTTCTTCTTTTTTTTTGGTGGTGAAATATTTTCTATCTTTCCAAAGAAGTTGTTGGCTTCGTTTGAAATATCTCTTCATTATTTTGGATTAAAATGTGCTTCATATTAATAATCTAATTAATGTTAGTTCTTCCAGCAAAATGTGTATTTATTTAATGTTTCTTTATTGTTGCTGTGCAGCAAAGCTTGAAGATGGAAATACAAATATTCATCCAGATTAATGAATTTTGCAGTCCGCAGGAATATTATCTTGGACCAAGGAATTAAAATAGTTGCAGTGGCACTCAAAGTGAATATAATAAATAAATTTTGAAACAGACGTTTGGAAGTCATAGGGTAGTGTCTAAGTAGTGTTACAAGATATGTTATGCTCCGTCGGAGGGGAAGAAGGTGGCCTAGTTATAACTATACTCTGCTACTGATACAACCCTCCTACATCAACAGACTGACAACAGATGTTCAACAGGGGAAGTAACTCTTGAACCCTATACTCAGTCTGACATTGCCGCATATAAGAGAGAACTTATTTTTATTCATTTATTGTAGAATCTGTTGAGCTGCTCGTACTCCAGTCTGGCTGTGTCCTGTGTTTAACAACTGATTTGATCAGAGCATTGGACATGTACAAACCTTGGACCAATCTGTCATAATACATAGGTCATATTTCTGATTTTCAGAGGAATTTCAAAGCACTTACTTTTGGGGCACTTTTGTCATGAAAAACAGCTTTAAGTCAGTTTTTTGACAATCTTAAATTTATTTTGCATGCTGGAATTGTGTAAAGATTTTTTTTTTAATTTGCAGGAACAAAGGTGAATGCACAGTATACAAATGGCAGTTTAATATATTTCTTTACAAAAAGGTTGATTTTTTATGTATTATGTATTAATGTAATTTCTTTCTCCACAAATACAGGCTCTTTAAAAAAAATTCAATCACTTTCAGATGAGACCATGATCTCTTGATTACCAAGGATTAATAACTTCCTGAGGATTAGTAGCTTAAACATTTCCTATTTAGGCACAAGCATTAAGCATACTCTTGGAAAAATAGTTGGAAATTCATGATGTTCGTTCAATATTCATCTTTTTCCATATATCTTGACACATTGACAACCAAATTAATAAATGACTCGAAATATTACAAGAGCATCATGTTCAGGTCATATCGGAAATTTGAACAGACTGTAAATCAAAATTAAAAAGAATTTGTAACAGTCGACCCACTTAAAGCAAAGGGTATAATATGATGTTAATTTCGTTGATCTGTGCAAAATGCATTGATATGATATTGTCTTCTTTTGCATCCTTTATTTTGAATTTAAATTGACATGGTCAAGAACAAAAATATAATTAAAACAAATTTGTTGCCAGAATGTAAATTTAAAAGAAATTATTCATTTTTGCCCAAGTTAAATCTCAGACAGTTTAATTGGATATTGATGTTTTCATGCAGTTGTATTGGTTCAACCTTTGAAAATAACATTGAATCAAATTGATGCAAATACTATTCCATATTGTACATCAGAACACAAACCCAGACAACAAGGCAAAACATCACTATTCAAACTCATCATTAGTCTAGTGTTGGTAATGAATTTCTTGATGTTATGTTCCTTAATACCAAGATATAATTATGTTCGGCCTCAAATCATAATTGCAACCTTTCCTATTTAAAGATTATGATTCATAGTTATAATTGTGTGCAGTTGACTAATGATTTAAAATGTCAAGTTTTGATAAGGGCAAAAATGAATTCAATATTTAGAAAAATGAACAAAGCATTTTGTATTTTGCATTGATTTGAAACATAAGTTAAAAAAAGTTTCTAATAAGAAGAAATAGATAAAAGGTATGCTTGTTGCTCGTGCAGGTTTGTATATAACAACACTTATTCTTGGACTAAATAACGTGTGTCTTGTTTCAGCGTCGCTAGCGGGAGGGAACCTGTTTGCTCCACAGCCAGGGATCACAACATTCTCACATCTCCAGCAGCAGCCTCTAGCTCAGGTCCCACCACCAGGTATGTACTCACTTATCTGTGCACCGACTGAACAGGGGACTGTGTATTTAGTGGTGTCTGGCAGTACGATGTTCTATGCGATGAGCCATATTACCCAATGTTTTCAAATTTGGTAAGAGCCTATACTGCCGGGTGATGTAGACACCAGTAAATTTCATTTTCACCACAATTGTAAATTCAGTGCAGTACCACTCTTGGTGTGCTCATTCAAGCTGATGCTTGTTTTACTTTCTACTTTCTCTCTTTGACTTTCTCCTTGCAATAATATTATTTGTGAATTTATAAATGAAAAACCTTTCAGAAGAGTGGTGTTGAACCAAAGTCAAGTCAAATCATATCCCTGTTGTTAAACCCATAAATCAATATACACAACAATTTGCCCAACAATTGACATCCCTCTTCCCCACCCAATATCCAGGTGTCCAAATAGCTGGGACTCCCGGGATCTTCAACCCACAGATGCTACCTGTGTCGACGCCCACCTCGGTGGTCATGTCTGGAACATCACTCAACTCCAGCCTCAGCAACCTGGCTCCCAGCGCTATCATCACACCAGCACCAGGTAAACGTTCTCATCAGGCTTCTCATCAGGCTTCTCATAGAGGCGAAAGTCAATGTTAATTAATTCAACTTTGCTATCGTGGTACTGTGTAAGCTTTGAGTATCTAGAGCCTGTACTCCTGTGATAACTTGCAATGTGACCTGTGTTTAATTTGAGCTCGTCAATAGAACAAAGTCAGATTTATCAGGGGTTGAAAAATAAGCAAGTTCGAGGTCAATGACTTGACCAAATAATACCTTTGAACACTCAAAAAATCTCCAAAATGTCAGTGACCTCTTATTTAAACATTTTTATTATCAAAGTAGCAAAACAGACCAGGCTCTGTGAGAGTGGACAAAACTTTTGTACGGCAATAACTTATTGACACACAAAAAACTTTTCAACCTGTTTATCATCTAAAAAATCCTTGTTTCCATTGTTGTTGATACTTCATTGGTTCATGACGAGAATATCACATTCATTAGAATTTGCTTAGATTGTATGCATACATTCAACAATTTTATTTGAGAAGGGTCACTTTCTCTTGATGATAATGATAGTCCCTCCTATATAGAAAAATGTATGTTGCAGGTCTGACTGTATCAGCAGGGGGACCGGCTCTTGTGGTGCCAACCACCCTGGGTACATCTCTAGCTCCTGTACCCGTAGTCCAGTCTCTACCCGTCTCGGGGCAGTCTATGGTAGCAGGTGCTTGTTTAGAGAATCTCAACCAACTGCCTTCCGATAGCAAACATATCAACTCAAATTTACAAGAATGCAATAAATAATTCCTTCGGAATTCTTTTTGGGATAAAATCAAAACCAGACAATATATATATATATCAGACAATTGTCAAATTCATCCCAAAGGTATTTTACTGCTGAGAGAAATCATTCTATTTAGGATATACATGCCAAAATATTTGGATTATATAAGTAAGCATTTTATACTCCCTCCTTACAGCATAAGTGAGGTATAAAGCGTTTATTCTGTCCATCTTTCAGTCCTTCTCTATCCACAAGACAGATAAACTTCTTACAAGTCTGTTAAATGTGAGCCACCTGACATTTGTTCCATGTATAAAACATTTGATATTTATATCTCATAAAATAGTCAGATATTGTACATGTTCATTTCTATTCTGAGATGAAGCCTGATTATTGACATGCATGTGACAGGTCCGCCTCCCCCAACGACAGTGAGCAGTCAGGTAGAGGCAGCTGCAGCAGCTGCGGCGGCGAGCGCGGGTCTCCTCCCCAACACTAGCCTCCCCCCTCCCATACTGCAGGCCACACCTGTACCCACGGGGGGCACCTTTGATGTGCCCATCACAGACAGTCAGTTCATAGGTAAATACAATCAGCTCCCCATCATTAGTCATCCACATCACATCCCTTTGTAATATAAGTATTCAATTGAAAAAGGTTTGGTTATCTTTCAAATTGTTTGTTAAATTACCTGAGTTTAATCTCAAGTATAAAATCTGTCAATTTCATTCAGTGTCATTTCTTTCAGAATAAGAATCATATATAATTAGTTACTGTCAATTTTATGAAACATGCTTGTTCTTGAGACCCTGATCTTCGTGATTATATTGTTTTTCACCTATCCGTCCGTCCATTTGTCCAGAACAAAATTAAACAAGACTCAAAACGTTTGATTGGTCAGTGACAGGCCTTTGATAATTAATCTTTCACATGGTTCAGTTGTACTTTTTACCTTGGGAACACTTTGATATTATAAATCCAAACTTTGATAATGTCTTGGGGGCATCAAAGTTTAATTAACCCATCTTGTTTTATGTTCCTGTGGTATTTATGACTAGTACTCAGAGTACATATAATGTTTTCTACAATCTCTAACCCACCAGGTGCCCCTGCAGTTAACGGAGCACAGCCAACCCACGTGATCCTGAGCCAGGGGCCCCAGCAGGTGGCCCAGATCCCTGTACAGATGGGAGCACCCCAGATAGCAGCTCCATTTGGAGGTCCAGCTCAAGCCATCGCCCCCGGGGGAGCCCCGCTAGCTACTGCCCCGCCCCTGGCTCAGCCATCTGCAGGACCCCCCGGTCCCGGGATGCAGATAGTCACACAGACAGCTCTTCCACCCCCAGGGATGCCCCCGCCCGGAGCCCCTGGTTCCCTGCCCCAGCCGCAGCAGTTCTTCTCTCAGGTTAGTGGCTTGCAGTCGTCTCACAGGCCTTGTTAAATCGTTAAAAATCTATAAATTGTCTCGTTAGTTTAATTGATAGCAAGGATGTAATCTTGATTGCTGAGTAGTGAGTGAGTCTTTTCTGAACTGTTGTGTTCTGAGCATTGTGTGTTCGAGAGGTCATCAGGAATGTCCTAATTCTTCAGTATGCACCGGTGAGCAGTGGTCCCCCTGCCTACAGTTTTGTGACATCCTCTATGCTTGGCTCCTCCTCCCCCGCCACCTACACCCTCGCCACATCCACCTACACATACGGCTTGAAGGAAGACCCGCCAAAACGCAGGTTCACCGAGGAGAAACAAGAGGAGAAGATACCAGAGAACCTGCTGGGATACCAGGTAAAAGAGTCCTTGCAGTGATGATTGAATGTGGGAAAATTTCGACAATCTTAAACCATGCCTTTTTTTCATGCCAACATAATTGGATGACATGGATTCCAATTTTGATGACAACTTCTTTATTGTATTGATATCTCTACCCGCATCTTAACTGCTTGTCAGGTGAATGAAATCTTCCAGATTAAGTAAAAGGTGTAGACAAGTGAAGAGCTTTCATCTACATTATTAGTGAGTATCTGTATATCTAGTACCTGCTACTGTTGCAGCACGGCCCTCCTCACCTGACAAACTTGATGGCGTCCGGACCCCAACCGCCTGCTGGTCTTGCTGTCACCATGGTTTCAAATACAATACCAGTTGGTCAGCCCTACTTCGCCACATCTTTACCCGAGGATGCACGGTCTGTAGTTAATAACTCCTCTGAGTGTTTGTTCTTATACATGCTGATCTCGATTAACGCCTGGCTGCTTTTGCTCCTAGTTCTATGATGTCCAAATTTTGTCATAAATGTAGGATTTTCTAGTATCTATTTTTCTGTATAGGATCTATCTTAGTTGGGACACATTTGTCAACTCGAACCTTGACATTGTTATTGCAAAGGGATAGATAAAAAATATTATATGACGTTTTTAAAATATACAGGTTGTACATCTATGAATTTGATCATCAAGTAATCATGTTGTTTTTTTCATTAGAAACAATAGACAGTGTGGTAAAGAAGTATGTTTCGACTTATTACAACTCAACGTTCCAATGTTTCAGCTCCCAACAATTTGGTAGCCAAGCAGGAAATGGTGTTGTAATGGTTGGACCACCTACTTCGATAGCAGAAAGGACAGAGACTGACAAACACCTGATGC
Source organism: Gibbula magus (assembly GCA_936450465.1). Lineage (NCBI taxonomy): Eukaryota > Metazoa > Mollusca > Gastropoda > Trochida > Trochidae > Gibbula > Gibbula magus. The sequence goes on from OW388289.1 coordinate 15,560,349, forward strand.
CACCCCCAAATGTCAAGGGTAAGTACCTCATAGCTACAGTTGCTTCTCCTGATACTGGGGAAGAGGTTATATAGCTACAGTTCTGCAGTTAGGTTCCTCACTGAGATGGCATTAGTTTTATGTTTAGTTCCAGTGAGATAAATACAGAAATTTAAGAGTCAATATTTATGTTATATTTGTGTGCTTCTGTTTCAATCTTCAAACAGGTAATGACATTTGTAATACTCTTTATTGTAGGGTTGAAGCGAGGTCATGGTGCCAATGGATCACAGGAATCAGAAAAGAAACCCAAACATGGTATTTATGATTTTATGATATGTTTTTTGCTTCTCTACCAACTTCATTAACTTTGGTTTTTTTCCCTTTGAGGTAACAATAATATCCCGCAAATGAGGAATAAATCTTTTATGTCAACATTGAACTCTTTTGCAGGTTTTGAAGAGGAGAATGAAGATGCCCCAAAGCACCGTGGTCCCAAGCCACTCCCTCAGCCTCCTCCCCCGCCCCCAGAGACAGAACACCCCGACATTCTGGAACAGGAACATCGGGAACACATTGAGAGGGAACGGGAACAGCGAGAGTATTTCAATCCGCACTTCCCTGGAGGCAAGCACCAGTCTTTCCGACCGGCCTCTCCTCCAGGCCGACATTCTCCCTCCCAGTTTGAACAGATGAATCAGCAACAACTGCCTCCATTTGATCAGTATTCACAAAATCCCCAGGAACAATTTGGTCAGGGAGGACAGGGTCCACCTCATCCCCACCCTCCATTTGAACAAGGGGGTCAAGGACCACCACCCCACCCCCACTCACAGTTTGAACAACCCGGACAAGGACCTCCTCACCCTCATCCACAGTTCGAGCAAGGCGGAGCAGGGCCACCACCGCCCCCACATGCCCAGTTTGATCAGTTTCCCCCACCTCCTCAACAGTTCCACCCACAACAACAGTTGCCTCCCTTCTCTGTTGCCACCTCCCAGAGTATGGGGCCTTACCAGTCACCACCAAGCCCTCAACCGCCGTACTCACAAGCTCCAATACGACCCCCAGAGGGACAAATCTTGGTTAGTCAGCACAACCCTATTCAAGCTGCACAGCAAAATCAACTTCCTCCCCAGTTCCAGAATAGTGCTCTTCCTCCCATGGCTCAAACTGGATTCTCTCAACAGTTTGTCAGTCAGGCATCTCCGTCCCCCTTTCCTCCTCCCCCTCCCCCTCCTCCACCCCCTCAAACTCAGTTTCCTCCCCCAGGGATGCAGTATTGGGTCGGTCCCACATGAATTCGAGACTTGGCCTTGTGTGTGTGAAGAAACTGTTGAAAGTATGTCAGTCAATGTATCCATCTTATATATGGACCTTGATCCGTTGTATCATAATGTACATAGCATCATATGTAGAACAATTGTGAAAATTGAAAAAATAATTTGCAATTGTGTCATTCCCCAAAAATGAAATATTGATAAACAGAAGAGGATTGAATGTTTTAAGAGGTGTTCTAGTCTTCCGTAATATTTTATGGTTACGCACTGAAATTCATCCGTGGATCTGATTTATTATCAGGATATTAAATGTTTTACAGATTTGATTGGCCCGTCATTCTATTGAAATAAATACACAGCATATAGAGTTCTTATTTCTCAGCTACAGAACATTTTCCTATTGCACATTCAGCGAATTAACTTGATTCCTATGGTCTGATGAACAAGCAGCTGATCCATTTAAGTAGCATATGTGATTTATGAAATCCTAATTTTATATTTGCAAAGTATTTTAATCATGATTGTTTCTGGTTTGTATAAATGCATCAACTTTATCTAACATTCATGAATGTTGCAGTTCAGTATTGTAAATATTACTTTGGGAGCTGATAACTTATCTTCCTGTGAATGATATGAGATGTACAAATGATATCACTTTACATAAAAACTACCATTTTGTACATATGTGCATTCAAGTGAATAAATAATAATGAAAGATTAAGTGTTTTTCCATGTTTTTATTAGCAGCTCCGACTAAGTCGGAGCTGCTATCAGTTTTTGTGCAGTTTCCATCGCCGCCGCCGCCGCCGCGTTTTGTATTGGTTATAACTTTTTTCCTATAAGGTTTTGAGAACTCATATACATAACTTCTTACTTATACCCCTGGGGAATTTTTTTGACATGGTCACATTCAAGGTCAAAGGTCAAGGTCACGAGTTCTGAAATCGCTAAAAGAATCCTTGTAAACACGATAACTTGAAAAATATTTGTGCTATCAGGCTCTTATTTGGTGTATATCAACTATGGAGAAAGGCCAAGATTTAAAAAGGTTTTCACTAACATCTGTCAACGGTCAAGGTCATAGCGAGGTCACAACTTAAGCATGCTTTTGCGAAAATGTCTTATTTCAACTATTAACACTTTGAATCATTACATGATTGTGATACACAATGAAAAGTGATCACTGATTGTGTGACCTTGAATTTTTAAGGTCAAGGTCACGACATAGGGTCATGGTCACCAGTTCTGAAATCACTAAATAACTTCTTTCCAATGAGGTATCAACACCTCATATACATAACTTCTTACTTATGTGCCTGGGGAATTATTTTGACATGTTCATATTCAAGGTCAAAGGTCAAGGTCACGAGTTCTGAAATCGCTAAAAAAATCATTGTAAACACGATAACTTGAAAAATATTTGTGCTATCAGGCTCTTATTTGGTGTATATCAACTTTGGAGAAAGGCCAAGATTTGAAAAGGTTTTCACTAACATCTGTCAAAGGTCAAGGTCATAGCGAGGTCACAACTTAAGCATGCTTTTGCGAAAATGTCTTATTTCAACTATTAACACTTTGAATCATTACATGATTGTGATACACAATGAAAAGTGATCACTGATTGTGTGACCTTGAATTTTAAAGGTCAAGGTCACGAGATAGGGTTATGGTCATCAGTTCTGAAATCACTAAATAACTTCTTTCCAAGGAGGTATCAACACCTCATATACATAACTTCTTACTTATGCCCCTGGGGAATTATTTTGACATGTTGATATTCAAGGTCAAAGGTCAAGGTCACAAGTTCTGAAATTGCCCCAAAAAATCCTTGTAAACACGATAACTTGAAAAATATTTTTGCTATCAGGCTCTTATTTGGTGTATATCAACTGGAGAACGACCAAGATTTGTAAACGTTTTCGCTAAAATCTGTCAAAGGTCAAGGTCACAGTGAGGTCAAAACTTAAGCATGCTTTTGTGAATATGCCATATTTTAACTATGAACACTTTGAGTCATTGCATGATTGTTATATGCGATGAAAAGTGATCATTGATGGTCATGGTCAAGGTCATGAGATATTGGTTAAAGCCACGTTAATCCTTGGCTACAATTTTGAAAGAAGAAATAGGTTTTAAGAACAAACTTGTGAAAAGTGACCCGAGTGATGATTAGTAATAACTCGAATAATGAAAAAAATTTTGTTAAAAAGAATTCCCATTTTATTGATGCTGACAAGAAGGCGGAACAGGGAAAGGCGAGACCCTAAGTTTCGGAGCTGCTCTGCTTTTGCGGTGTCCCGCAAACGCTAATCTAGTTGATTTCTCTTTTCATCTCTGCATCTGTACAATAATTCTATGAACAGTAACTGTCCTAGTTATAATAGTCAAAATTGTACACTCAACTGTGTAGCTTTCTGTGTTAAAGATAATAGAACCTCTCAGTTTTGTTCGATGTTAATTCGTTTATTCATATAGACAATGCTTTCAAGTAAATAAAACGCTAACTATTATTGCGAAGCGTCACCTACTTAGCCAGATATCGCGGTTCAAAGTGAGTAAATTTGGCCTGCTCATTATCTCATTAGCAGCTCCGACTTAGTCGGAGCTGCTATCAGTTTTTGCGCAGTTTCCGTCGCTGCCGCCGGTGCATTTTGTATTCGCTATAACTTTTTTCCTAGAAGGTTTTGAGAACTCATATACATAACTTCTTACTTATGCCCCTGGGGAATTTTTTTGATATGTTCATATTCAAGGTCAAAGGTCAAGGTCACGAGTTCTGAAATCTCTAAAAAAAATCCTTGTAAACACGATAACTTGAAAAATATTTGTACTATCAGGCTCTTATTTGATGTACATCAACTATGGAGAAAGGCCAAGATTTGAAAAGGTTTTCGCTAACATCCGTCAAAGGTCAAGGTCACAGCGAGGGCACGACTTAAGCATGCTTTTGCGAAAATGACATATTTCAACTATTAACACTTTGAATCATTACATGATTGTTATACACAATGAAAAGTGATCACTGAAATTTGTGTGACCTTGAATTTAAAAGGTCAAGGTCACGAAATATGGTCAAGGTCACCAGTTCTGAAATCGCTAAATAACTTTTTTTCATGAAGGTATCAACACCTAATATATATAGCTTCTTTCTTGTACACCTGGGGAAATATTTTGACATGCTCACATTCAAGGTCAACGGTCAAGGTCATGAGTTCTGAAATCACTACAAAAATCCCTGTAAACATGATAACTTCAACAACTTCTGTGCTATCAGGCCCTTACTTGGTATATATCAACTATGGAGAAAGACTAAAATTTGAAAATGTTTCCGCTAAAATCTGTCCAAGGTCAAGGTCACAGCGAGGTCACAACTTGAATATGTATAATATATATATAATTGTGAATATGCCTAATGTTAACTATGAACACTTTGAGTTACTGCATAATTGTTATACGCAATGAAAAGTAATCATTGATAGTGTGACCTTGAAGGTCAAAGGTCAAGGTCATGATATATCGGTTTAGGCCATGTTAATCCTTTGATCCAATTTTGAAATCAGAAATAGGTTTTAAGAACAAACTTGTGAAAAGTGACCCCAGGGATGATTCAACTTGTTAGAATGACTTGAATAATGAACAATTTTTTATCAAAAAAGATTCCCATTTTATTTATGCTGACGAGAAGGCGGAACAGGGAAAGGCGAGACCAAAAGTTTCGGGGCTGCTATGCTTTTGCGGTGTCCTGCAAACGCTCATCTAGTTTCGACATAATGTACATGTAAATCTTGTCAGCGGGATATCTCAAGAACCAATCACAGGAATTCCATCATAACTTACACAAAGCACCTCCTAGGGAAGACAAAGCGCGTATTCTCAAGGTCACAGTGGAGCTTTGACTTTTCCGACATGTTTGACAGTCGATTTTGCTAATTTTGCCATTATTTTTCAATTTTGAAGTATTAATTTGCTGCGGGGGATCATGTCACCTTAGTGACAACTACTTGTTGTCCAGTTGACAGCTCTTGCTTGAGTTTTTGCAAAAATTTCACATTTACTGTCACCTTGGTTGGCAGTTGTTTATTATTTAAATGACAACTCCAATGAGTGATAAGTATGAATCTTTATTTTCTCAAAATAATACAGCAGTTTTCTAGAGTTGAAAGCGTTAAAACATGTTAAGAGAAAGTTTTCCTGCTGTAAACTCCATGTAGATATGACATCTGAGTCGACACAATGATAATCAGAATAACAAAATAAATACATTCATAAACAACAAAAAGAGACGAATTGTTATGTGAGCAAACAAGTGGGAATATATTGGTACAAATGTAAAAAAGTGGTTTGGTGTCAGTTCAACAGTTTGTAACATGCAAATAGTTTCTGAGACATGATTTAAGTTTCTGAGATACGGTTTTAGCGTTTATTACTTTTTCCACATACATGAATTTGCACACAAATATAGATACAATGTTTGATTTTTATGTGCTGAAGCAGGTTAATTTAATATTTGTGCATGGTTTTATTATTTAATCGAAAGATTTAAGAAACTTCAAGAGATCACTAAAACTAAAGAGAGAACATTGAAGTCTTGAATATCTTTTTACTTTTGGTTTTCACTGGTACCAAAATTTACAAATACATCTACTTTAACCAAAACAGATGCTCAGGTGTTATTTCTCCTCAAAACAAGTGTATAAGTATTTTGAAACTTGTAAAATTAAACATTAAGAGATATTTTCCAATTCAGATTTCAATTTCTTTTATACATAATAAGATATTCAGTGCCCACATTCACATTGTTGCTATCTGTAAAGTTGATACACTGAAGGTGAAACAAATAACCATGAATTTAACACAAGATTTCTGCTCCTATTTGATGGAAAGTCATATTTAATATAATGTAGATATACATTTATCAAATTCTATAACTATCTTGCAAACAGTCAAGTTAACAGTAAATACAGAGACTTATTTGTTTAACAGGATGTTCCTGTACCAATTGGATGATTAGGTTAAATGTATTAACATAAACATAACTTTTAGCATTCCGTATTCCATGGAAAGTTGCTATACCGGTAGATCAATGAATAAATAAACATATATTTAATGAGATATTTTTACTCATCTAAGATGGAAAGTTTACATATCCCAAGCAGAACAAACAAGTGACACAATATTACAGTTACCAACACATCATATGATCGGAAGACGGCGTCAAACACTGACGGTGAGTATTTCTATCACAGTAAGTAAAATAAACCTCATGCAGTGGCTGCAAACGAAACATGGCCCTTCATGCAAAGGGGCCGACATAAAATATCACAGGCTTGAGAAAACATAATAGCGTCATAAATATGATTTGTGACATTCTGTGTGGATACACTGCTTGTGTAATACCATTTTATCTGCTGAAAAACAATATTTGGGTGGCTGAATTACAATTTTATCTTCTAAAAGGCTCGACGGACTATATTTGGGTGGCTGAATTACAACTTTATCTGCTAAAAGGCTTGACGGACTATTTCTAAGTGGCTGAAGCACAGCATGAGAAGGTTTCTAAGCCACAACATCCTGAGTTGGTTATTCGTATTCAGTTTGGAACCTAGTATTAGAACATACTATCCACACAGCAGCTAAGTGGTTAACAACTTTCAAGTGTAAGATGTAAAGCTTTGGTGCTGAAGATGAATTCAGGTGTTCGTTTCAAAGCATAAATACTGATCTAGGTATTTGAGTTTCAACTAAATAACATGTTAAAAATTCTTTGTAATATGGGTTATATACATTATTTACATAACAGTTCTCAGATTTGGCACATGCATTGAAGGCTTAAAAAGTGAAAGCAGTAATTGGTTTCTCAATAAATCCATCGTGGAATTTGAAGAAATAAAAATAACAGAATTTCTGTACAGAGGTCATTATCTGTACATCTGTCTCTGTGTGATTGATTAAATTGTTCTCAGGAAGTTTAACCTTTCATTTGGAAAGTGAAAATCAAATATAAACACCTTATGATTTTTAAATTATAAATAAAGTTGCCAAGTAGAAATGGCACTGTTAAAGTAATAATTCAAACAGGAAAGCTAATACTGGTTTTATGTTTTACCCTTTTGTATGGATTGAAGTAATTAATATAAGACGAGAAAAAAGACATACCATCAGATAATATCATTTAGAAAATCACAAATTAAGCACAAAAACCTATTTACACAAATGAAAAAAGTGCATATATTGATGAAAACAATATGATTTGAGGCATTCAATTAAGAATGAATCGTACATACTTAATTAAATTCTATATCCTATCAATTCAAAACATTAATAAACCAAACATGCAATGAACAAAATATTAATAACTTTGGCTTGTAACTAATTCAGATGATGTTTGTTAACACAAATCACTTGAGAGATTCAACAGTGTAGAAAGATAACACGGAATGAAAAGTGTGAGCAAGGTTTAAAACAGCTGAAGAAATACAAGCTTCGTCAACAAGTTCGAACCCCACAATATGTCAGAGCTTCAACACACTAATCTCTGCAAACTGAGTATGCAACTACAGTAAGCATAAAACATCGGAAGGCAAGCACTTTAAAATGTAATTCCAATGTATATATACTAATACGCCGATTTCATTGTAGAATGAACACGGTTATTTGTTCAAATTCAACAACCAATATGATTGTAAATTCAGTAACCACTGTTTATAATGCTTTAAGTAGTAACTTCACGTTCAGATTGTGCCACCGCTTGGCTTCATCACAAGTCCAAGTGACTGACATCCTGGTCACTGCCACTAGAGTACAAAGCATTCACAGAGGGTACCTGCAGTGTATTCGACACAGTTTTCTTCCTGATGGGAGAGAAGTTTTGGTTGGATATACTCTTGAGGCTTGCCCTACTGACAGCACTGCTAGGACGAGATGAGCCGAAAAAGGAAGTTAAAGCGTTGCTCAGTCTGCGACCAAGGCTCATCACACTGTTCGCCCTAGACCGAGAGTCTTGGGAATTGGAACGAGATAAGTTCTGCTGCATTGCTTGAGCAGTAATAGTTTTAAGCAAGCGCTGGGTCTTGAATCCTTTCCAGGCTCGTTGAAGTGTTCGGGCTGCCACTTCCTCTTTCTTTCGTTGCATGGTGCTGGATTTGACAGAGGTGTTGACACGTGAGGGAAACACTGCCTGGAACTTTATTTCCATTTGTCCTCGAAGCTCCTTGAATTCTGCAGTCTCCTCCACGTCTGATATAACATTCCGAACTAATGCCATCAGGATATCCAGGCAATGCAGCTTATCACCTTCCACTATTGGGAGGTTGAATGAAACAAGGGCTATTTCATTTGGTTTTGGAATACCCAGTGGTTCCTCCAAATCAGCCACAAAATCTGTGAGTTGGTCATACTTGATAAACTGGGTTGCGTGTGGGTCATACCGTTCCCACACAGCATAAAACATGTCAAAATCATCCTCAGTAATGCCCACCTCCTCCTGTTGGTGAGCCTGGTTGAAGTTCTCGAGGATGACGGCAATGTACATGTTGATGACGATGAGGAAGATGATGAGGATATAGCTCACCATGAACAAGTACGTCAACCAGGGGATCCCACAGTCTCCATACACCTCCGCTACTTTCGTTCCGTTGGGTAAAGTCTTGAAGTTTGGGTCACAGTCTGGCTCTCCGATCAACATTGGATCCATGATGTCATTCCACCCTGCCGAGGTGGCCAGACGGAGGAGCAGCATGAAGGAGTTGAAGAAGGTTTGAAAGTTGACGATGTCGTCCAGAGCCATGGTAATCTTGAGGTTTCCAAAGGAGGACATGCCGATGATGGCATAGATGTACATGACAAGAAGAAGTAGAGCTCCGATGTTGAAGATTGCCGGGAGAGAGATTATCAGTGCAAACAGCAGCTTGCGGATTCCTTTTGTTGCCTTGATGAGACGCAGCACTCTGCCGATTCGGAATATTCGCACGACTCTGAGTAAGGTTGGTGTTACAAACACGTCGGATAGGATGTCGTCAAGAATCACACCTGCAATTTTAAGCATAGTTTTTGTTTCATTGAAATATCATGACATTCTTATTTCATTCAAAACTCTTCAAATTATCTATTGTGACCATTTCAGTGACCTTAGTAAATGAAATCCTAAATATAACCCTATATCCTATATCTTAAATTTGCATGGCAAAGTGAATGATAATGAATCCGTTATTTTAAGAATCTACATTTTAATATTGAAACTGCTATTAAGAACAACAGTTCATGGTCTTCTATTAACTAAACTCATTTTGGAGATAAAATTTGAAAATTTATGATTAATGTAGACAGTAATTTTATAAAAAAAAAACTAGATGTAACAGTTATTTCTTTGACATAATCTATTATACAAATTCTGTACATAAACATTATAAACTATCAAAATATAGATAATGTGGTGAATAATTAACCCATACATGAGATATAAGCTGTAGAGAGAGAGGGGAGGGAATGTTGCCATGAGAAGAAAAGTCAGGTGCGTTTTGATCATTGATGGATACAGAGGAATACAGAGAGGATCTTTATACTACAAAACTCTACTCTGATGTACACAAAATACTTCATACAAAACAAAGAAACTCATTTTACTTGTTACTAATATTTTGGGATAACATGTCTGAAGACAGGAGGGAAATAATTGAAGCCACTTGGGTCTAGTGTCAATGAAGCTTTTCCTGAAACTTTTCAGGTACGTAGAACAAGCACATAATTGAAGAGGAAAAAATAATCATTACTTATATTTTAGTTCATTAGTATTTTTGGCAACAGTTTCAATGGAGAGGAATTTTGACTTTTGAGTATTTGAATTTTGTTTACTTCAAAATGTTCAAATCATGAATCATTGCATGAGTGATAAGGAGTCAATGGGCAAATTTCTCTGTACTTGGTATCGGGTAATTATATTTGTGAACACCTGTATGATGATTTCCTTTACAGAAACTCATTTCTGTTTCACCCTAACATTTACAATCTGTAAAATATTTTCTAAGCGCAAAACAAGAAAACTATCAGTGAAAACACTAATCTTATAATCAATATGTACAATTAACTACAAAGTACAACAAGTAGACTCTTCAAACGTAAAAACCCACAATTGATATAATACAATAAGAATACGAATAAACATATTTCTTTCAAATCATTGAATGTTTTAAGTAAAAGTATTTGGGAGGAAAAGTTTTGAGAGTTAACACTGGAATAAACACTGTGGGTAAGAATTTCTAAAATCTACAACATCTTTATAACATTACAACATCATGTTTATACAATGAAAGAGAAAATATGTGGCAATAAAAGAGAAATAAGCATGGCAAATGACTTTAATTATTAAAAGCTGATATACCAAAGTTATTGTCATGGTATGTTTTAGTAATTTTCTAGATTGAAGGCCTACCATGCTCTTTACTCCCACATAATTTTCAGGAATTGCATCAAATTGTATTTTTTGAAATTATAACAAAATCAATAAAAAAAATTCATTTAATTTTGAAAAATGTTCCCATTAATTCAATGCAATTCCTGTAAATATATATATATATACATTCAAGAACGAGGGTATTAACTATAAGAGTTCGAAATGTGGAGAAATACTGTACAGAAACTACAAAATAACTTGTGTCTAGCTAAAATTTCATTCAAAATTTAAAGTAGAAAAACATATTACCAAATAACATGACACGACTTAAACCTGATGTTTAAGATGGTGAACTACTCGATCAATCAATCATGATGCATTAAACTTGTTTCCAGTGTATGAAATAAGGCTTGCCCAAGAGCCTCTTACCAAGCTGACAGCTGTTGATTTAATTTGTTCCTCTTTGGCTGCCTACTTGAAAAGCTTATATCATACTCCAGTGTATGAAATATGCTTAAAAAGTAGCCAGCTTAAAGTTTTTTTGGGTCAAGTAAATGGTAAGAATTCATCCAAAATCCAAAATCATCCAAAAGTTCCCAGTCTGAACCAAAAGTTCTGAGGTTACGGGCTGTCAAACAGACCTTATTTCATACATGGCATAAAATTATTATGTAAAATTTTAATGACTTGACAAAATAAGGGACACTTAGCAAAAATAGTGTGCAAACATCCAATGACCTCCCTCATGGTCACAGTCTTGACTACATATACATAATGCATGGTCCTACAGTGTCAAAAAGTGATTGGTTGTACGATTCAGTTGAAGTGATTGGCTACGCATTCCGTCATAAAACATTATCATATAGTGTAAAGAAAAGGCTATGATATGAATACATGTTGAAAGAAGATAAATGGATCGCTACTATTTGTGTGCAGCCCATTAAACATTGTGAACTATCGTATGGTAAGAGATTGGGGTGAGGACACTGGACAGGACGTAACATATGGTAACATGGAGTAGAGTTGCTCTGTTACCTGCCCGTAACTGCGATATGATAATATCTAGGTAAGAAGATTGATGAAACATTAGTTCTTCTGGCTCAAATTAGAATATTAAAATACATGATATACCGGTAATACTAAATATTATGAGTTCTCTAGAATTTCAAATACACAACATGGTATTATGAATTCTCTAAAACTAGAAAAATCCAACCGTCATGAAATATTTAATTCATGTTTCATAAAACAAAAAATATTATGGATGAATACAAACCTGATAAATATTTGTAACATATAATTAAATTATTTTGGGAAAACATTTGTAAAGCTTTAACCTTTCTTTAAAAAACCATGAATTCATTTGTTGGTCTAATAATAAATTTCTTAATTTGATAGATTTAATATGAATTCAAGTTTGTAGTGGTGCAAAATTTAAACGATAATTTTCCACAAATTAATGGTATTCTACGGACTCTTTGATTAATAGTAAATACTATTAGCATAGAAATGTTATTTATATCATGAACTTTGTATGGCCAACTAAAAGGAAAAGGACATGTCATTGTCAATGATAAATAGAAAAAATGTTTTTAACTCTCCTATTAGAAGTATATGCCATTTTGATACTGTTAAACTATAGCCAGTAGCAATCCAAAATACCAACTAATTAAAATGTAATTCATATAAAATGAAACCTACCTAGTATTGAGAGGACAACAATTATAAAGTCAAAGACATTCCAGGCTTGACGGAAGTAATGCCAGCGAAGCCCGATGAGTTTGACAAGCATCTCGAGACTGAAGATGGTGACGAAAATGATGTTCATGATGTCCAGGACCTGGCTGACCGTGTCCGACTGGTTGTAATGTTCCACTCCCATCACTATCATGTTGCAGAAGATTATCAGAACAATCGCCAGCTCAAACTTGTTGCTTGTTGCCACATCAAAGAAGAATGCAGCCAGTTTTGTCTAAAGAAAAAAAAAGAGTAAAATCTTTGTAGAATAATATATAAATTCAAATTGTTGTTTTTAGTGGACATTCGTAGTAACAAGAAAACTATCTCACTGAACCTGTTGTCAACCAGCGGTCATCTTAACCCGGGATCCGTAACGTAAGGGTTAAATTACAAACTTGTATTGTCTCTTGTTCTTCAAACCTGGAGACTGGTGAATTTGAACTTCTCTTCATTTGTTTGAATTTGACTTGTGAAACAATATAACAAGATTATAATTTAGGAATTATGATTTCCAATATAACAACTATATATCTTATACCTTAGGCCTTTTAATTGTCTTTTGTGGCTTTTTGTTGCCCAGTTTCTTCAGTGTGTTGTAGTAGTTCCTCTGGCTTGACGTCAGGAACATGTCCAGATAACTGCCATCATACTGAAACACAACACTCTCTCGTTGACTGGAGATATATACATTGGATCATCTGCGCTGATTAAACCACCGATAAAGGCTCGATGGACAAACAGACAACAGCACTGTGAGGAGTTTGACATTGTACATTGGATACAGTTCTTGCTACTCACTCACTCACTGACTGACTGGAGATATGTACATTTGATCATCTTCCCTCATTTACCACTGATAAAGGCTCGATGCACAAAGAGACAACAGCACTGTGAGGAGTTTGACATTGTACATTGGATACAGTTCTTGCTACCAGATGGCCTCAGATTTACTTTAAGTTTTCAATACAAAAACAATATTCTAACATTATATATTCCAATCCAAAATCTATTAAAGATATTGTAAAGATTTTTCCAATTTGATGAACTTTTTAATACTTTCTACTTCATTTGTTTCACATTTCCTGGTAATTCTTCATAATCTATATTTGCACTTTTTAATATCAATGATTTTATACATATTCTTAAATATCACATCAGTGATAGAGAAATGGTTGAACATTGATGCCTAATTAAGTTGATGTTGTCAAAATAGTTATTGTTGCTAACCGTTGATCATGACATCCAAATTACCTGTTTCTTGAGGACATTGAAGTTGTCAATGATAACACCAATGAAGAGGTTGAGTGTGAAGAAAGATCCAAAGATAATAAATCCAACAAAATACAGGTAGTAGGCAAAGTTGGCCTCTTTCCTTGGTTGCAAGTCGACCTGAAACGAGGGGTGGAAGGTGCAAGTCATTTTGTGAACAAGATGAAATGAAAATCCATTGGTTATTTACTTTTGCAAGCAATTAGATCTTGATGTAAATTTTCAAAGGGAAGAATCATTAAAAGTACATTCATTTGTCAGTCACTGCTTCACACATAAATAATCTTAAGCCAAAATATGGCTGCGAGCTAGAGGGAGAATATTCCGCCACGGGGGCTAAAAGGGATAAAAAAAAGAAATGCGCAACTTCAGGTTTAAAATAATCATATGAACAGAGAAATTTGTAAACATAAGTCAGTTTGGGCCACCATTACAACCTCATATTTTTCAATTACTTAAAACATAAACTATTTCAAAGCAAGATACCTAAGAGTTTATTTCAAAGTACACAACTATCAAAATCACATAGCATCACATTTAAAGAATTAATGGAAGTTTGAGAGTACCTCTGTTGAATCCACTGCGTCCCTCATGACTTCAATCCAGCCTTCAAAGGTTGCCTGTAACAGATAGAATATTCAAATACTAGAACTTTCATCATTAGTTAAGATTAGGGTGGTATTCTAATACTTGCTCATCCCTGAAGGAAGTGCGAGTGAGGATTGTTTTTGTATTCTAATACTTGCTGATCCCTAAAGGCTGTGCGAAGTTAGGATTGAGATGGTATTTCAACGCATGCTGATCCCTGAAGGAAGTGCGAAGAACTTAGGATTGAGGTTGGTATTCTAATACATGCTCATTCCTGAAGGAAGTGCGAAGAAGTTAGGATTGGGTTGGTATTCTAATACATGCTCATTCCTAAAGGAAGTGCGAAGAACTTAGGATTGAGGTTGTATACTAATACGTGCTCATTCCTGAAGGAAGTGCGAAGAAGTTAGGATTGAGGTTGTATACTAATAAGCGCTGATCCCTGAAGGAAGTGCGAAGAACTAAGGATTGAGGTTGTATACTAATACGCGCTCATTCCTGAAGGAAGTGCGAAGAAGTTAGGATAAGGTTGTATACTAATACGCGCTCATTCCTGAAGGAAGTGCGAAGAAGTTAGGATTGAGGTTGTATACTAATACGCGCTCATTCCCGAAAGAAGTGCGAAGAAGTTAGGATTGGGTTGGTATTCTAATACATGCTCATTCCTGAAGGAAGTGCGAAGAAGTTAGGATTAAGGTTGTATACTAATACGCGCTCATTCCTGAAGGAAGTGCGAAGAAGTTAGGATTGTGTTGGTATTCTAACGCATGCTGATCCCTGAAGGAAGTGCGAAGAAGTTAGGATTGAGGTTGTATACTAATACGCGCTCATTCCTGAAGGAAGTGCGAAGAAGTTAGGATTGGGTTGGTATTCTAATACATGCTCATTCCTGAAGGAAGTGCGAAGTTCAGATTGGTGTGGTATTCTAATACGGCCTGAGATAAATAAGAGACAAATAATTCCGGACAGGTTGCTTACAAAAGGGAATAATCAGGCATTGGACTTGAACTAATAATGGACATACTGAAAATATAACTGTATCAGCAGTTAAAAGTCAGTGTACAAAATAAACCTGAGCAAAACCTCAAAAAGTAATCATTGCTGTTAGAGGAGCCTCACTTCAAACATTGGTAAAGTGTCAATACACTGTGACAACACGCACCACTTGTAGCAAGGCTAAACAGCCTTGAAGGACGTTGTCAAAGTTGATGTTAGAGTTCCTCCACGTGTAGTTGAGATGACTGTTTTGCAGACAATGTGACTTGTTGGCTATAACTGTGTCGAGCAGTCGCTCCAGGTCTGCATCCACGCACTTGTAGAACTTGCCGGCGAAGAACTGGACCCCCATGATGCTGAAGATCACCCAGAAGAGTAGACACACCAGCAGCACGTTCCCGATAGCAGGCAGAGCCATGATCAACGCGTTCACCACGATCTGGAACATACACCAATACAAATTGAACTGATATTTCTCTAGACAATTGAGAGTGCTTATTGAAAAGCTTTTTTTGATTTAAACATATTTTATTCACAAAGTTCTCCAACTTAGATTACCCTCTCCTTATTGAAAAGCTATTGAAGTTTACAGTTTTAAGGTTTTCATAGAAAGTAAAGCTAAACTGTTTATTTAGTTTGTTTAGAGAGTCTCCTCACATGATTTTGACATATATGGTTGGGAAAAAGACTCTCAGAATCCCTCCCAAACAATAATGTTGCCATATTATCTCTGTCAATTTAAAATGTTGCCAAATTTCATTGGCGAACTAACGAAAAAACTTAAAAATTATTACCTTTTTTTTAATTACTGGCTTTTGCTTTTGATATTCACTAGAGCAAATTTGGTTTTTTTCTCCTGCCTTTAGACATTTTACTCAAAAAGATCCCTAACCCAAGTAATTAATTTTGTCTGGTCTAATGACTCAATGGCATTAAAATTACAGAAAAGAACTTCTGTTGCATGAGATAATGATCTAATCTATTATTGTTAGTTCCTGATCCAGTTAGAAGAATATCTCACCTTCATACTCTGCCAACGAGATATGGCACGCAGTGGGCGGACCGCACGCAACGTCCGCAGTGCACGGAAAGCAGTGATGTTTGCAACCCCAAGGGAGTCCACAATTAGACTTGTAATTGATATCTGAAAATTACACAAAAATAAGTCTGTAAGAAAGAGATTAACTTAGGAAAACAATACGATTGCTTGATGGCTGACGACAATTTTCATCAATATTGAATTGGAAAATACAAATAACACTTTTTTAAAACATTATATCTTCAAACTTCATGTTATCACTTTAGATACATCCATCACATCATTGTCCAAAAGTGTTATCGTTAGAATGAGAACAAATTAAAAAAGATTTTAAAATATCACCATGTCATTTCATCATAAACATTAGATAATGATAATCATAAATTGTTCTGATGTCTTATCATCACTTTATTTTTATTTTACCGCTTTAGTTTTTGGTCCGTTTTGTGGCTGACATGTTTTATGTCCCTTTCAAGCGACATTTCGCCCGTTTTAGAGGATATGAATTCAGTTTTAGAGGATATGAATTCAGTTTAAGAGGATATGAATTCATTTTTTGAGGATATGAATTCATTTTTTGAGGATATGAATTCAGTTTAGGAAGGTTTGTGGTACTATTGTGGGGATTTGTGAAGTGTTTGAGGCCATATTTGTTCAGTTTTGAAGATTTGTGTGCCGTTTGTATTGTAGACCTGAATTCCAAACACTGTTTCTTGATGCCAGGACACTGTAATCAATCCCACTTATTCATACAAAGTATACACAGTTTACATAGAGAACTTTTTGTTTGTTGAAAACTACGATGTAAATAGACGTACCTTTTTATCAGTTGGATGTTATGCTATAATGACTGGTTGCCACATACGGTAAATAGTGACTGGATATAAATATTGAAAATAAACAACTTTTCCTGCACTTACAGAATAGATTAGCTACACCCCTGTCTATTTCTAAATGCACTTCAAAGATTTCACTAAAAGATTCAGCCATCATTATAGCATGGAAGAAGTCTTACCATAACAATGAAGAAGTCGAGGACTGTCCAGAAGCTGGTGAAGTATTTGAAGAGACCGAAGGCGAACCATTTGAGGACCATCTCGAGGGAGAAGAGGATACAGAAGAGGATGTTCAGATAGTACAGGGCCGTCTTTAGTTCCACCCTCTCGTCCAGATACACATCCTCAAATGCCTGCAACAACAGATTACATAACTTCAGAGGTGAATGATGCCATATGGATTATAAAAGTCATTTGTTGCATATTTCTACAATCCAGATAATACATAAAAAAAACAACTGCCAGAACAGTTCACGTCATTTTGTATTTCAACTTCAAAGTTGAAGAATAACAGTTTTCTGTGACGATTAAATCTGTTTATTTAAAGGCAAGATAATGTAAACATTCATGAAATTAATGACAAATTGCTGATGACGACAAAACTCTCTCTATTATGCAATTATGATGTGAATTGTATTTCAAATATCAAGTTTTCAGAGATTTTGTTTCTATTCAGTCAACAGATTACAGAAAAAACTCTTTGTTTCTCAAATCCCTGAGCAGTATACAAATCTAAACATATTTTCACTTCACTCAGTCATTGGTCATCGGTTCTTTCCGTATCATGTCCTAAATAGTTGAACCATTTGACCGACACCCACCAGAGTGATGCTGCTCGCCACGATGATGAAGAGTACGAGAGACTCAAACACTTTGTTGTCCACTATCTTCAGGACAATCTTACGGAACTTGTACCAGCATGATGGCTCGTCAAACTGCTTCAAACATCCACACCTATAAGGGGATATAGACAACATGGTTATTTACAGCCATACAACAGATGTAGGGCTCAGAGAATCAGGGTATTGTAATAGTTAGGATAGGATACAAATACACTGATGAAGCAGGATGGTATAAGGATTGCTATAATTAATTAAGTGTAATTACTCTGGGAAACATTCAGACACTGGAGGCCTGCTCTTTTCGATCTGGGTTTGCAGAACATATTCCATTGCTGTGCAGCTTGCACCACCTATTTCAAGGGAACATGTTCCGCACACCCAGAACAATGTTCGGTGACACTCCTTTCCCTTCGCTCATGTACTGGACGTTTGGACAAGCTGCAATAATCGAAAGAAGCAGGCCTCGGGATGGAGATTACTTATTCAGATGAGCTTCAGAACCCTTATCACATTGCCATTGTTCAGAGCAGGAATGACCCCAAGAAAAAATAGCTAAACCTGCTAGACCAGTCGATATTGGAACCCCAGAAACAAAATGAATGTGAAGTTGCAGGCTTCCAATCCCTGAGTAGAAATTTCTTTTAACAAACATGATAAACAAGAGCCTTTCATTTTACCTTTTTGCCTTTTAGACAAGTGAAAGAATCTTGTTAACATAAGGCCAAGGGAAAGTAATATAATCACCTTGATTATTATTACTCTCTCAGTGCAAGTAAATGGTTGTTAAATTAAATTTCAAACCAACCTCTTTGAGATGAATTTGGGCATACAGTCCATGACCACCAGCTCGGGTTTGACATCTGCGGCGGTGTCTCCGAGTTTCAACTCATCGTCCTTCTCTTTTTTGTCCTCTTCATTTCCGGCTGCCCTGGCGTCCTCAAACTTGGCAAACTGGGCACGTTTCTTTGTCGTATCAAATGCTGCCTGTGAGTCCTTAAACGAGAAATGTCAATCAAATTGAGATTGTAGCTATCTATTTCATTGATCATCTTTAGTTCAAATATTGTTCAATTAAACCAATACTTTTTTGTTAGGATAACAATTTATGACTTATTTATATATCATCTGAAATCATAATCATAAACTGATTTTTTACCCAATTGCATCAAAATAGATCTGTGCAATGACAGTAAACTCACATCTGAACTTTTGCTTTTTGCGGAACCATTGGTGAGGATTGTTTTGGGCTCATCTGATGTTTTTGCCACTCCATTTGCCGACTGCTTTGAATCGCCTGGAAACCATTCAACGAACTTTCTTATTATTTGAGCTTGGTAAAAATTGACTTAATTATTATGCTATTCAACAGATCGATCATACATCAGTTTGGTCTCAAATATTTTCTCAAATCTATTATTCTTGTTGAGTAAAAATCTTGTAGATAGATTTAGAATGTAGAAGAACATAATGAACAATTTCAAAATATTTAACAATGAATACACCTATTTATTACAACTTTCAGATAATTACTTTTAAAGTTAAACCAACACAAGATATGTTTCTACAGTTTACCATAGTACAAAGAGCAACTACATGCCACTTACTGTTTTCATCTATATCAACGACATTAGTCGACGCCTCCTTGTCTTTATTGGCTCCCTTCTTTGGTTCCACTGCGTTCACATTTTTGACAATGCAGCAACAAAAGATGCTTTTAATCCTTGCCCAGGCAAGTTTCAGCTTGGATTCCTCCTGGTTCGTCTCCTTGTGTTTCCGGATCGAGTCGGATGCAAAGGCGTTTAGCAGCAGGGCCAAGAACAGGTTCAAAACCTAAAAGATTTAACACACATTAATTATGTGGTATGTTTATCAATCAATATGTTCTTCAATTCTAGATTTTCTAAATTTTGTTTAAGTATGATGACTAGCTAATTTGATAATATTACATGTGTGCGAGTGTTAAAGCCCTGCTAAAAGATTTACTTTCCTAAATGTCAGAGTTCTTTGATTTGCATTCTTAGAGATGTCCTCATTCTTAAGAATTAGAAACTAAGAGAAAATTTGATACTTACTTATTCAGTAACCAAATGGTGAATGAAAAAGTTCATAAAAAGTAGTAGTTATCTAATCAAGTAGTAATCTTGGATTTTAATACAATTTTGCTTTTTTATTTTTCTGAAAGCACTTAGGTTGCCATAGTTTTACTGCACATTAAAATATTGTTTGCAGAATTTTAAATCTGCAAAAAATGTATCTTTGAAAAACTCACAATAAAGTTTCCAAGGACAAGTGCAGGTAGGAAGACGGCCATGCAGAGTTCGTTGTTGGCTCGCATACAGTCCCAGAGCGCTTCCATCCACTCTCCACACAGCACACGGAACACCATCATGAACGCATGCGGGAAGTCGTTGAAGTTCCATCTGGTACACAAAATATACAATGGAATTGGTTTTCAAGTAAGATTAGTTCTCACCATACATCATTTAGAAAAATCTGGTAGGTCGCTCTACCTCACCTTGGTAAGTTTCAGCGTATGAAGAACACTGTGGCCAGGCTGATAACCCGACACTGGAAATATGACTGTGCTCTAGTCTTATCTATTGGCACAAGTCATAAGAAAAGACAGGCTCCTAAAGATCTCGTATATCTTGTATACAGTGAAGATGTTTTTGGGATTTTTTTGGTTTTGTTTTTTTAAAAAAAGAAAGAAAGACAAAGTTTTTTTAGATAACTGTCCGTCTCTACAGTATTCTCCAGCCACAAAGCCATAAGATGATCGTTCCTATGCTAGTGTCAGACCATTACTGTGTAAAAAACTGTCCAGATGATGTTTTCTTCATACTGTAACTAATCGAGGCATTCAATTTTTTTCTACTTTCATTTCAAGCACATTAGAGTGACAATTGTTAGAAACAAGGCATGCGTTGGGATAATTTTTTATGAGTTGTCTGACAGTTACCTTGGCACCTCATCAGGAAAGAAGACAGCCTCTGTATACGTTGTGTTGAAGAGTTGGAGGCCGACCACAGCGAAGATGTAGATGATAATTCCGAGGACGACTGTGAGATTACCAAGAGCTCCCAGCGTGCTCAGGATGATGGACAACAGGATACGCATCGTCGGCCATGACTGGGCCAGCTTGAACACTCGTAACTACAGAAATAGAAATTATTATTCAGTTTTGAACATAAAATAGCCTTGATTTTTTAATGGAAGTTTAATATAGAAAGAAAAAGTCTACCTGATGAAAGAGTAAAGTAAGAAAAATTGCAATGAGTTTGTTCACAATTAAGAAGTTGTTATCCAGAAAATCTTGTTTTTCTATTGTTTCCGCTTCTAAATACCCCTCAGAGAATGGTTCAGAAGAACATAATCATACATCCATATACTGTTCTTACTTTTAGGTTAAGTTATAAACCTCTAGTGACGTCACTCTATTGTTCTATTTGGTTCTACTTTTACCGGGTAAACCTCTATTGTCAGTTTGCCGGGCGTTCTCCAAGAATGCCTAGGGCTTTCTTGAAGAATGCCCAGGGCTTTCTTGAAGAATGCCCAGGGCTTTCTTGAAGAATGCCCAGGGCTTACTCTAGAATCTATCGGAAATTTATTTTGATTGGGAATTATACACGTTTTGAAATACTTTGATTCAAAGTCCTTCTTCGAATTAATACCATCACAAAATATCACATTTTTGACAAATCACAAATCACAAACATAAGCTTTGAATGCCTGGTTTCGAACCCTGCACCACCCGCTTACTAAACTGGCGCCTTTGACAACCTGGCTATAAAGGCCCACGAGAACAATGATGTATTTTCCACAGTGACAATCATGTGAACTCCACGAGGCAGATAGCGCATGCAGCTCACGTGCACGGCGTGGGTAGCGAGCGCAAAGCACGTGCAGGGCGCGGGTGTGCTCTTTTCATAGCAGTTGAACTCCCAGCAGTATATACCAATGAAGCCACGTGAAGACAAAATATTGAAATTATATCTAAATCATAATTTCTGTCGGTTCATAAGTAAGATCAAAACCTGGTCCTCGGCTTTGTTTGTGGAGTATGCCCTTGGCGTCGGGAAAGGGGGCGGGCCTATCAGCCCTTCCCCTTTCCCTCCCCCGCGGGCATACTCCACAAACAAAGCCTCTGACACGGTTTTGATCCATTACTTAGAAACTCACTGTCAACAACTCATAAAAGCTGTTGGATCTCTATTAGTCATATGTATACACTGTTACATTATACATACATGATACTTTAAAAGACAATATAAAACAAAAAAGCTGTACCAGTCTGAAAGTCCTGAAGACGGAGAGACCATCAATGCCTTCCACTCCCAGATCGATGAAACTGGCCACTACAATGACCAGGTCAAACAAGTTCCAGCCGTTCTTGAAGTAAAACTTGTTCAGGGCAAAGATCTTCAAAACAGCTTCAAGTCCAAAAATACTGGTAAATACCTGAAATAAACATTTACAATAAAGTAACAATATACATGTAAGTGTGAGTTTATCTAAAAATCTCTTCAAGACATACATCATCACCAATAAATGAAACAATAATTTGCTGCTAAAACCATACATTTTCAAAATGAGTATGGCCAACTAGACTTAGGGTCTCTAGCTGATCAGGCTTATATGATTTCAAATTGGGGATGTCTAAAGTGTTGAAGACTTACCTTTGATGTACCAAAATATATTGATTCTGTGCTATTAGATGATAGGTCACACAATTATCCAATCAGTTTAACTGTTTAACCCTTTCACCACTGAGAAACCTGAACGCTAATACGTTTATGTGCCTAATTTTTATAGGTGTTTAGGGGTGAAAGGGTTAATGAAGTGTCTTGCTAATTACCATAAATCGATTGCCACTGTTTTTCCCCAGATAATTTAAAATCTTTTCCACAACAGCTTATAATTTTTCAGTGAGATGATTAGTGCATCAGATATAAGTCGTAATGATGAAAGATATATCTAAGCATTTAGAATCATTTAAGACGAAGTAGTGCCAGTGTCGTAGAAAGAGATTTGACTCACATAGTTGGATATTTTCAACAAGAGGATGAGTTCATCAGGCTGGTTGTGGTGCTCCGCCATCATGAAGATGGTGTTGATCACGATACAGAGCGTGATGAAGAGGTCAAACAGGGGGTCAGATACCAGGATGTACACCAAGTTCTCCGCACGCAGAAACGGGACAAAACACTTGCAGCATGTCCGACAGCGCAGACAGTTTCTGTCCACCAGCTCGCCTTGACCGGCATCAATGTCAGGGTCTTCATCAGCTGTAATCATTAAAACTTATTATTTTCATCTTTTGTTAACCAATAGATGCCCTGTATAAACCTGTAAAAAATTGAAGAACTATACAACTAATTGTCATGAAAAGTCACCAGTCAACAGATCCCCTGCCTGCAAATGACACCAGTTGCAAAAGTGTACAGCAAGTTTGTCCGGCTTGTAGGCTTGTCAAATTTACAGAAAGGCTGGTTGCCTTTTCAAACCACAAACAAACTGCCAACAAAGGTTGCTTTCGGATAGTATGCGAAAAATGTGCAGGGTCTCCTAAGCTAACTGGATGGGTTAATTAATCTGAGTGAAAATAATTCATTTGCCTGATGTGTCAAACAAAAGCTTGATTTTGAATGAAGAAGAATGTAAATATATTGAGAAAGTAATGAATTAACTGTAAATTCAAATATTACATTACAATAGTTATCTTTTAGTTTAGATTTGTTATTACATTGTTAGTCTTATCTATCGTCCATGCTGTTCAACAGTAGCAGTGACCCACTTATAGGTTGACACAATGACACGTTGTCATGTATGCCTACTCGAGATCAATGCCTTTAAATAGTTGGTAATCATGGCTTTCTGTGCTACTTTAATTTATAAACTAACACACATGCATTGATGTCATATTGTTTTTACAATAACGATGCCAGTAAAATTATTTCGTGAAAATATAATCTTACAGTCAATCATGTTGTAAAAACAATATGACATCCCTGCTTGGGGGTAGGGATAGCGCAGTGGTTAGCGCGTTCGGCTTTGGATCAAGAGGTCTGGGGTTCAAATCCCGCCAGGGGCACAGCAACTTTGTCTGCAGTAGAGAACTGTTCTACACGCAGTAAGGTTTGCTCGCAAGTTTCCCCACAATGCATAGCCACATGGCGCTGCGGGCTTTCCCCCTGCCACAATACTAGCAGCCGCGATATAAGTGAAATTATCTTGAAAGCAGCGTTACTTGAACCCCCAACTCACCTCACCTCCCTGCTTGGGTATTAATCTCTATATACAGTAAATAATACACCCCCTGCAGTGTCAACTTTCATGGAAGAGTTCTACCGAAAAGGTGCAGAAAAAATACATCAATGATGCATAAGAGCCTCAATGGCTTCATGGAGTAAAGTGAGACAGTTGAGCCGTTTCGAGTCACCGGAGTCCAACTAGTCTCACTTCACTGCTTCACTTCATCAAGGACAAACAGCAGAGTTAGTCTACAGTGTACATTTGTGACAATCACCAATTATGTATCAGCTCAAATACCCAGACAAGTATGGGAATAACTCTCACAAACAAGCAGTGTTACTGTACATAGAAAAAAACTAAATTACTTGCCCGTTAATTGTAATGCAGTGTAATACATGTATATCTAATTATTTATACAGCAATATCAAACACTTGTAATACCGCTGCACGTATGACGTCACAGTAATTCACAGTTGTGATGCCACACTGTTGATACTGCCATCACAATGGTGCATGATTTGTGGAAATCTTAGTTTCAAAACAATTTCAGCAATTTTGCTTGATTAATTTGGGCAGGTAATAAACATAATACTAAACTTCATTCCTTATAAAACCTTTTTTCATTAAACCTCGCAAATGATTCAAATTTGTACCAAACTCACTTTTCACTCATTTATTACCAAATCACTAACTCGTTAATGAAAGGTAGTTTAGTATCCTCTATGTGGGACATGATCAGCAACATTGTGTTCAGCCCATTACTACGGTAAGTAGCTAGAGGTCAAGTACTAGCCTGGGACTGGCTGACCAGCCATCAGGAATGGGTTGTCTTTAATCAATCATCTATGAACCATCAAATTCTTGCTTTGCCAGTTCTCTAAGACTATTCATGAATATCTAAAATGAGATTGAGATTGCGCCTCAGTGGCAACATTAACTTTGTGATTCCAAAACTTGAAGGGAGATTGATATCCAATGGTATTGAGTAGTAAAAATACTACTGGTCAGGAAATAACTAGATATAAGGCGTAATAAAATTTCATTATCATTATTTAGTCAAAGGTTGAAATTACCCTTATCAAAGAACTTGAATAGTACATTTCTAAAAGTACTCGTCCAAATGGATTCATACTATCCAAATACTACTCCATGACCTTTAATTTTAAGTAGATCTACCAGCTATTAGATTAATCATTTTTCTATAACCCATATGGGCTACCACTGGTAACTTTCCAGACTAGTGCTAATTTCTAACCATGTATTGGTTCAAAAATATAATATGAATTGAATGAATTAAACTAATGGCCTATTTATGTTATAAATAATAATCATCTAGGAATAATCAGAACCAGAAAATAACACAAATATCAACATTATAAATGCAATCATCATTACATAAATTAGTTATTCTTTAAATCTTGATCCAATTTGCACTATGAGAGTTAACCTTGGCATAAAAACTTTTACTACTTATTGTTGATGTATAATAAATTTCCGTAATTAATTACAAAATATACAAACACAACAAATACAACAAGACAAACACTTACATACATATAAAGAATATTCAGTCTTAAAAAAAACATACATTTGTCAAATTGCTATAAATGCCAAGGGAATAAATAACAATTTAAAAACTTTTATACTTCACAAAATGATTGATGTTATTTTATGAGAACTTAAACAAAAACAAATATTCTACCAAGATAATCAATATTGCACTCTCATTTTTCAAATCAAGACTTTTTATGGAGTGAAGCACAAACATTTTTTGCCAAACTGTTCATGTGTGGGAAGCTTGTAACAAAATATTAAAACTTGTAAAAGCATCAGGTCCACTGTCAAGTAACATGGAACTTCCTCTTAAAAGTGTGGAGTTATTTCTTTGGTCTGCAAGTTGCAGGGATGGGAATTAACTCTTAAAAAGCTGAAGTTTTACCACATCACATGGAGGTCCAGGTGGAGATGTAATGGGGCAAAATAACGAGCAAACAAGATGATGCAATTTTTCATATGAGTAATTTGTAATATATGAAACCAAACATGCATCTGAAGAAACATCCAAATGACAAAGTTTCAAGGATGATCAACCTCGTTGTAATATCTGTATTATCCATAAAACTTTGTTCTATCTTCTTTACGAGTATGCACCATGTGCTACTGAAACTTCCTTCTACAGAAATAGGCAAATGAATGATAAGGAATAGTGATTAGGCCACAGGTGAACTGTTCAAATGCTATTGGTGGATCCTTTGGAAAATCACATCTTTGTTTGTCAGGACAAAAACATAAACAAAATTAATGACCTCCTCCCCCCCCAAATTCCTGTATCTGCCACTGAGTCGTCATGACAAACATTATCTAGACTCTACCTATGCACAATGAAGAAGTTATCAGATCAATTAATAATTACAAATCCACAATAAAATGTTTAAATTATCATGATTATTGCTCACAAGGACCTACTTACCCCTTATGATGATATAGTTGGCCTCTTTGGTTCGTTCTGGTAAACTGTTGATCTCACTCAGGTTGGATTCCCCCTCCAACACCACACCTGACGACGACACCTGGTGATGACCGACAGAATACGTTTCATTAGGATCTCATTCACACCTTAGGTGTCAGAGTTCATTTCAGAGTTCAAAAGGAGAGTTACAGTACAGATTACAGTAGAATCTAAAAAATATGAGTCAGTGATGGAAATGTGTCGTTTTTTTGTGATGATATTTTGTTAAATCGTATTTGAATTTTCATTTTAATTCTAAACCTTCAAGTTCCTAAAGACAAAAATTGTGTCCAAAGGCCCAAGACCACTGCCAGTTTTTTCACTGATAGTTAATTTCTGAATTTCCAAACAGGAGACGTCACATGTTTTGGGTGAGTGTTCTAAATATACCATGGACATATAACTTTGTTACATTTGAGAGCCTGTGGTCTACATAACACAAAAGTCCCTGAAAGGATTTTAACCAAGACCCTAAGTGTCAGGCACCATTCACCAGCACTGACTGTTCTGACAGCTTAACCAGTCAGTCACCTATTAAGAGTAATTAATACTTTCCCCTCATTGCTTGTAATGACTCCACTGCTGTGCAAAATGATGCATTAGAACAGAAATACCATTTGAATATATTTGATCTGAAACTGTTTCTGTAGTGTAACAAGCAATAGTCACAAGACATCTGCATTACATATACACTAGACCTAGGACTATAAGAGCGCCCCCCCCCCCTCAAAAAAAGAGAGAGAAAAAACAGCAGCCTTTACTTTCAACTCCCAAGAAAAAATCTGTAAAACAGTATGTGAGTAATTAATTTTGTCTGGGGCGACTTATTTTCGTACCCCTTATTTTCTCAGTTCCACATACAACTTTTTGTGTCCCTTGAGACTGCCTTTGTCACAAACGTATCAATATATGTTGATAACATGATAGTTCTAAACCATGCTTGACAACACTGGCACAATATTATCTTCGGACTATAATTTAATGTTAAATCAAATATTCTGTTGATATATTCTGAAACTATTGATATAAACCAACAACAGTACTTCCTCGGGCCGACTTCAAACACTATGTCTGATAGATCATAAACCGTGTATTCCCCCTGGACTGATGAGGGATGTTGAATACAAGGGAACATGAGGACATTTCAATGGTCGGATGAGACGATTCCCCATGGGGTTATTCTTGTGAAGATGCACCTGGCTTGCTTCTTAACGAACTGATCACACCTGTAATTCGCCACCTGCCTTGAGAAAACTACTAATTGATTTCTGAGCCCCAGGATATTCTGAATTAACAATCTACTCCAATTACAGAACAATCGAGCCCACTGAAGATTATTGATTTTTCTGTCTACAACATGTCATCAAAGAATCGCTCTGTTTAAAGGATTCATGGAAGGAAAGATGGCTTACTATGTCTTGTCTCTCTGGTAACCGTGGTGATAATCTCAACCAGATATGTGTCAGTTTGTTGTTTTGTTTTATCTCTCAGGTGAAATTAAAGTATCTCATGTACGTTCAGTTAATTTTGTAGTTACAGCTCTGATAAACGTTGCCTGAGCCTGGGTGTCAATGTTAAATGGACCCAATTTCAAATAGTAGAAAGTTTGGAAACATAATGATAATTCTACAGAAAGAAGGCAATTTTAATAGAGACAGAATATAACAATGGTGATTGTGTAATGATGATGAAACTGGATTGTTGAGGTGCTCAAAACCTTGAAAGACAACCTCAACGAAAGAGAATTAAAACATTTACCCAGAAAGCGGTATGCATGCAGTAAATAGAAAACTATTCTTAACAAACTGTGAATTAGATGTGACAGGCAGACAAACTACTGCATGCAAATAATAAACTGAATTGAAAAAATCATGTGCAAAAATAATAAGAAAATGTTAGAACTTGTTATCTAATGATACAACATGCATTTATTTTAGTTCACAAAATTTCACCTAAAGGAAACAAGTTTGACCATTTACAGAATTAATTAAATCGATTGAAATTCTGTTATTTTGATATCTAAGAATTTGATGTAAGATTCTGGTTTATAAAAATCAAATACATATTATCATGGTTATTTTATTTTTATTTCTCATTTTGCAACTTTTCAGATTAAATCACTGATAACAGTCAGAATTTATAATTTCAAATGTCTAATTAAAAAGGATTTGAGCAAATGATCTATTAAACTAGGGTATTTGAACAGAATAATAATTTAAAAACTGAGTTCACACCAAACACAGATAAGTCATGAAGATCAAAGTACCTAAGTTACAAAACAAAAACAACACTGTAACGAAATGTTTTCAACACATATAATAAGTAAAACACATCCTTTTACTTACATTTAAAAGGCCCTGGAATTTGTACAAAATATTCATTGAAGTCTTTGTTCATTTTAACGAATTGATCGCAAACAAGATTAGGTTCAAATTATCCTCATAACATTTCTTGCATACCAAAAATCAAATAGCAAAAAAGTACAGCTAAAATGTTTATTTTTAAAAATTCAAACGCAATTTTTTATAACCAAGCTTACACATCAAAAGAACCTAAATTGTTAATTTCTAATTGACAACAAGGTCACAAATTGATTTTCTCATGCCTAAAGAATTGATTAATACATAAGTAATGTTAGTCAATACTTTAGCAAAGACGAAAAAACAAAGGTCAATTCGTTAGTTACATCAGAAATCAATAACTAATTAAATGTCATATCTAATAAAATCTAGTGTAAAAGAACCCCAAGAAAGAAGGAGTATCCAATTAAAGTTCTCAAAGCGCTTCAGAGGGGACTTAACTTACATTTCCTTTGCTATTCTGTTTGATAAGAATCTTGGCAAGTTTGCTCTCGCGAATACTACTGGTTTCGCTATCGGTTGTTTCAGCATCTTCCGGGTTCTTCAAGCGTTCCCGGCTGTCCTGGTGCTTCAGGATTCTGCTACTGTTGGACTTGCTGCTTGCCTGGCTCCTGCTGGAGTACCCACTGTCTTTACTTGGCTTCTTCACCATTGGTTTCAGTGGGTTGACAGGAACCACTGGCTTCTTCTGTGGCCTTTTGACAATACTTTCATCACCTGCTTCCGTTTTCTTGTCCTCTTCTGGGGTCTTTTTGGATTCACTTGGTTTAAACTTCTTACTTGCAGCTTGTAATTTTGCTAAATCATATATGGGATTACTTTTTTTCTTTTGATTGGCCTTTAATTCCCGTTCCTTTTCCTGTGGATATGAATGTGATATTTTGTCATCTTTGTTTGGCATTCTAGAAGTTTGGTGTTGATGAAGGAAGATTATTTTTATGAATATACAAAGTCTAAATTCTGCATAGGTGTCATTTCGATATAGATTCTAATGTCGTTGTCAAGCATGTCAAGTTGTCATTTCGTGTTTTGCAATAATATTTAAGAACTGTAACATATATGCAGAAATGGGAAGGGAAAAAATTCCTAAAAATCTTGTCATTTTACAAATGAGTTTAAAGTGCAAGGTTGAAGATCTATGAAAACATGCACTCTGTATATATCGGTAGACTCAAAAACTCAAATCAGTGGATCTTGCATAAAGGATAATTTGTCAGTGAATCAATGTCATTCCAAAACAACCTGTACACCATGCATCTATCATAATTCCATTTCACTCCTAATCATGCAAAAAGTGTATGAGCACATTCAGTTATTGTAAAATGTTGCAATTAGAAGTTAAACAAACAAATATAACCATTCAATTGATATTTATTTAATGCATGATATCACATCTTTGATGGGCTTTCTAGAAGTTGAGGTGATGAAGAATGCAGAACAATTTTATGCATCAAATTAAGTTATGTTTCTGTTAAAATGAAAAATAAGTGTATTAGCTTAACTGAACTATTATTAAGAGTACAATCCTGACTTGCAATGTTGATAATAGCGGTAACCCTCTCCTATCATAAATATATTTAATAATGAACAGCAATGAATAATTGCACGTGATTCATCCAGCAAGTAGAAATTTTAATGATTCTCAACATTTGAACATTAATTAGTAAATCTATATAAAACAATAAAGAAACTGTTTTCATGTATAAATCTGAAGTTCCATGGACTACCTCATCAACTGCAGTCCTATCTAATATAATTAAATGTAGTAAATGTTGATGGACATGCACCTGGTGTACCCTGGGATAGAAGTCAGACACACCAATCAGACCGAGTCACACTTGCTGTTTAAAGTACATCATTACATAAGGGAAATTATATTAATCCATAATTGTTTTCTGTACCTCAAATTCTATTGTGTAATGGTTTTAGATTAATTACTGTTGACAGTAATATATTACATAACTGCTGAGCTGGTAGAATTAAAAATATACCTCTTGCCCTAAGTGCAATTGAAACTGCATGTTCAGTATTACCATCAACTGATGATGTTCACGGTCACCTCTTTTTGTGGGTAACAGTAGTTCTGATCTCACATGTTAAACGTTAACATAAACTGATTATGGTTATCTCTTGTGATTTACAATAATTCTGAGCCAACGTGTTCAGTATTAACACAAACCGATGATGTGTACATCTTATCATGATTAACAGTAATTCTGAACTGATATATACAACGTTAACACAAACTGATAAGGTTCACCTCTTTTCTTGGCTAAAAATAATTCTGATAAGTTCAATGCTAACACAAACTGATGAAGTTCACCTCTTATCATGATAAATAGTAATTATGAACTGATATGCTCAACGTTAACACAAACTGATGACGTTCACCTCTTTGCATGGCTAACAATAATTCTGAGTACGTAATTCTGAACTAATATGTTCAATGTTGACATAAACTGATATTGTTTAACTCTTTCCCTGATGAACAATAGTTTTGAACCTACAAGTTCAATGACAACACAAAATGATGACGTTTACCTTGCCGGCCCTGACCGCCTCCTCTTCGTAGGACATCGCGACGACAGCCAGCATGAGGTTGATGAGGTAGAAGGATCCGAAGAATACAACCACGATGAAGAACACTAGGTTCCATGGGCCGCTTGCCCGAATAACCTGGTTGGTAAAGTTAATAGCAATCAGTATACAAATAACTGTTAGTCTTTAGTTGCAGTGGGGGATGTGGTTTGAAAGAAGTTGGCTCTGTAGCTCTGTAAGTGTTAGATATTACGTTATATAAGGTTGAAATTTACTTTTCCAGAAGTTAGTTTTTCAGAGGATTAACAAATTTACAATTTATAATCCACAATGGCTAAGAATCTGCAGACAATAAGTCAGCTTCCTATTGGCTTTCAGTTGTCATTATTATGGGAAACAGAGTACCAAATCTACAATTTATAATTCCCATTGGTTAAGCATTTTTTGTGTGACAGAGTCATAAAAATCTACAATTCATAATCCCCAATTGCCAAGATAACTGTGCACAAGATTTCAGCTCTCTCGAGCCACTGGATGTTGAGAGTAAGTTGTAAAAGCCAAAACGTTTAGACTGACGAATCAAATAAACACTATGGGATCAGAAATAATGATGTATATTTCTAATATGTAATGAATAATAAATTACCTTGTCATAAGTATCTTCCCAGAAGTCCAGAGTGATTAACTGAAAGGCGTTGAGCATGGCCACCGGAAAGCTATCAAAGTTGGTGTATCCCCAATTTGGATTCTCACCAATGTCAGGAAGACAAGTATAGTTGCCTGGACAAGAGCTGCCAAGAAACAATGATTGTCATCAATATTAGACTTGATATTTGCTCTATTAGTCTAGCTCTCTTTTGTAGGCAAAATACGACATGACATCAATGAGTTTCATTGCCAATGCATAATTATAATATTCATAACCAAGCTTGTGTGTAACAGCATCAAATATGGTGTATATTTTATTGTTATTTTTAATTTATGGTAACACTGAATGTACTATTCAGTCAACCATATCTTTTAACTTATACTTCACACTTAGTTTACCCAAAATCACTCCACAGCCTTTGCATGAGCATTTTGCACTCACTTAATCACCAGTGCACTATCAAACAATAGCCTGCCCCAAGTGCAACCTTTCTACTTTCTATTGTTCTAGGTTTCTCAGCTTCTCTTTTCTGTAAGTTAGGTTTAGGTAGGATTTTAAAGGTGCAGTAGCACGTTTTTTCGGTGAAATAAGTCGATGAAATGTATTTAAAAAATAATGTCACTAATAGTAGAACACCTTTCCCACTTCGGGAAATAAAATTTAAAAATGAGTGTACATGGTTCCCTAAAGCCATGGGGATCGTTTTTTATCATTCGAAATAATAAAATGTGTTCACAATAAAATGGCCGCCATGCAATTTTTACTTTATACGCAACACCGTTTTTGCAACTACGGAACATTTATTTGTTGTATTTAGATGTTTTGACCTCTAAAGTAAATATAAATGACATAAGCTTTCATTATAAATGGGAAATTTGAAAAATTTAAATTTACAAAAAACGTGCTACTGCCCCTTTAAGCTTTACTCCTTAGATTTGTCAGGAGGTGCAAAGACGTTGTCTCTTGCATTTGTGATTCATGGAATGGATTCATTTGGATCTTTTGGGATTTGGATTTCATAATATCAAGATGTTCATGATGATGATGTCATGATGATTACATGATGTGGGCCTGGTGAATATAAACCCAAGTCCACACACTTGGGTTTTTTACATAGTATATTCTCTGTGAGCCACTAGCCACTGCTAGCCATACTCGAACACCAACCTTCGTCTATACATACATCTACACTTTTGACTCGGTTACATGTGTACAATAAGAACAAACATCACAAGTTACATGTAAACTTAGAACAATCCAACTTGATTGACTTAAATATCATTTTACACAAGACGATAAGCTATTTATCAGTTGAATGGTATCCTTATTTAGGAAATGACATGAGATAAGTCATGCCGTATTTGTACAATCGCCAGTACAAATATATTTCAAGCAAGATTCAGCGGGTATGTCATATTCTGTATTGTCCCGAGGCATTTGGCATTTAGCGTTTAGCATTTTCAGGTTAAGATCAGGTTATCTTACACATTCTTGAAATTACTCAAGAATACAATTGCATGAAGACTTAAAAATAGAAATTTCAAATTGCCTGGAATGAAGGTAGAACTTGAAAAGCACTCACCCAGATCCTGAGATGTTTCCACACAGCTGAAACCCCCCATCTCCATCACTCAACCAGTTGCCTAGGTAAATATATACAAAACATATATTATGACTTTTATGAGGTGATGCTTGTTATTGATAAACCTTTACCTGTTGATGTAATAATAATATTAGGTTACAGTCTGATTAAAATCGACGGTTTTCCGTGGAATAAAAAATGCAAAATAGTGCATCTACCGGGATACGAACTCGTTCGTGGGTTTCCACGCCAAACCGTCTGAAAGCACCCCGTACACTAGCGTGTTCGGGCGCAATTCAGCTAGCCAATCAAAAGATGCCCAATAAATGCTTTCGGTGCGAGAAACTAGGGGCAGATAACTCCAAACAGCTATCCTTTTGTCTGTTCCGAATGCTTTCAAAACCGCAACCGTTTAAATACTATGATGTGATTGGTCAGCTATTTGACTGGGTTTTGGCTGCGCTAAACTGGTTCTGAACACACGTATATACGGGGTGTTCTCAGACCTTGTGGCGAGGAATCTACAGAACCTGTTCGTATCCCGGCAGATGCAAAATTTTGCAAATTTTATTCCTCGGAACAAGGTCGATTTTAATCAGACTGTATTAGGTTATGCACTGTACATATTATTACATAATTGCAGCATAACTGTCATCAGTACCTTGTTCATTAAACCTTCTTTGCTGCAAGGTCTAAAATGTGAGTATAGAAAGTTGGTACAATTAATAGAGGAAAGGTTTATTTTCACGAGTGGAGAGAAGAACTGACAGATATTCTATTTATTACATAATGTAATCTTTGAAGTTTACACCAAACGTGGTTTTCTCCTTTATGTTGAGCAGATGATTGGTTTGAGATTCCAATACCACAATAACAATTTGACATCATACATATTGTTTTCATGTCAGACCATTGATTCATGATGTCAGACTCTTTAACTTAAACGTTTGAGTGGTGATAACTATATAATTTTCACTCTACTCAGTGGGTATATTTCTCTGATAGAACATGGTATTTCACCATTTATAATGACCATGTCATTATTAGTCCTAATGCCTACTGTGTGGATGAAATAATGTAAATTCTATTCTGTAACTGGTCTTTGACTTATTTATGAATAAACTTGCACATACATATACACATATTAATCATGATTTATTGTCATAATCACTCACTTTCATTCCGTATATGCTCTGCGTAATCCACATAATACATGGAATCAGGTTCGGTGAGGTTGAACTGGATGACACACTTCTGTCTCAGACTGCCCATGTACACTTGCAGTGCAAACAGAGCAAACACCATCAGGCAGAATGCAGTCAACAATATCACATCAAACAACATCTTGAAAGCACGAAGTAGAGCGGCAACTATTGTCTTCAATCCTGAAAAATATCATAACAGCTTCTTGTATTAGGTTGAATATGACTAAAGGCCTGATAATGAATTACAGATTTAACAAATGCTTGATTCATTATGACAACTTATGACAAATCCTTTTGGTATGACAAATTTCCATTATCTAATTTTTAAACTAAATATGGTTTTGAAAAACAAGAGAAGGTGTTAATTCAGAAACTGCTATTTGTAAAATAAGAAAGTGAAAAAATAATTGATAAAAATTATATGCCTTAAATGTAAAAAAAATCCACAAGTTTCATTAAGATACACTTATTAGTTATCAAGTATAAATTACAGTACGGTAGTTTTTATTTCATTTTATACTTAACAACCCAGACATAAGATTTTCATGTATTACAACATAGACCCCAACAGATACTCCTTGTAAAACCCCTGCCACTCTAAAATTACTATTTCTAAACTAATGATAATGAAACAATACAGTAATTAGCACTTTATCCCTAATAACCTTAAAGTCAAATATTATAACAGCTGCAGGGTAACCATCAATGTGAAAGAAAGTTACTCTACAACATAAATATTATAACTCACTGACTGATCATGTATGGTGTTATACAAAAAACTCTTTTAAATTTTAACACAAGAAATTTTTGTTTTAGTTATTTACTGAAATAAATTTATGATTTAAAGGACAAAGAGGAAGTTGGTTGAAAAATTTTAAATAAAAACTTTTATATTTTATTCATGAACCTCAGAATTCAATGGACATATCCTGATTTTACCAAACAGAAAAGGATAAAAAGAAATGCAGAAATAAAAATAAGCAGAGCTCAGCTGTGTTACTCTTCTTCAGATCAAAAATAAGAAAAACATTTGACATTTATGAATATCATGCTGGACTGTTATATAGATCACATCAATCATATACAGTTATATACTGGTCAGAAGACAGTGCTGCTTCACATCTGAACACACGAAGGACAAAATAATCGGGCCTCTTGCCTTTCTCTGTCTTTTTATCTTCAAATACGAACTAAATTTGACATTTATCTATTTCAAGCTGAAATGATTATAAATCTGTTTGTCTTGTAGAGATCTATATAGGTCCAGACAAAATTGATTACTTGTATCACAGATTTTGGGGGGCAAAATGTCTAAAGGCGTGAGGGGAAAAAAGCTTCTTTGTTTCAGTGGAAATGAAAATTGACTTGAAAGTTTTCATGTAAGCTAAACAGGAACAGGAAATTAGTTTTTAATATAAAGTTCTTAGTTTGTGGGTAAATTTGACAATATTTCAAATGGGGAGAGATTCTTACGGAAGCATCCTAGTGCCACAGTGAGATTTTTTTATATATCTCCTAATTAGGACTTAGTTATCACCTACTTAGGAGATACTAAGTCCTAATTAGGACATAACTATATCCTAATTAGGACATACATATCTCCTAATTAGGACTTGATTATCACCTAATTAGGTAAAACTATATCCTATTTAGGAGATGCTATCTCCTAATTAGGAGATACTATCACCTAATTAGGAGATACTAACTCATAATTAGGACTTAGTTTTCTCGAAATTAGGACTTGATTATCACCTAATAAGGTAAAACAATCTCCTATTTAGGAGATGCTATCTCCTAATTAGGAGATACTATCACCTAATTAGGAGATACTAACTCCTAATTAGGAGATACTTACTCCTAATTAGGAGATACTAACTCCTAATTAGGACTTAGTTATCTCCTAATTAGGACTAAGTTATCGCCTAATTAGGACATAACTATCACCTAATTAGGACATAAGTAACTCCTAATTAGGAGTTAGTATCGCCTAATTAGGACTTAGTTTTCTCCTAATTAGGACTTACTTATCGCCTAATTAGGACATAACTATCACCTAATTAGGACATAAGTAACTCCTAATTAGGAGTAAGTATCTCCTAATGAGGAAATATAGTTATGTCCTAATTAGGAGTTAGTATCACCTAATTAGGAGATAAAAACTCCTAATTAGGAGATACTAACTCCTAATGAGGACTTCGTTATTACCTAATTAGGTAGGTCCTAGGCATCCTAGTGCCACAGTGAGATTTTTTTATATATCTCCTAATTAGGACTTAGTTATCACCTACTTAGGAGATACTAAGTCCTAATTAGGACATAACAATATTTCCTCATTAGGACAAACATATCTCCTAATTAGGACTTGATTATCACCTAATTAGGTAAAACTATATCCTATTTAGGAGATGCTATCTCCTAATTAGGAGATACTATCACCTAATTAGGAGATACTAACTCCTAATTAGGAGATACTTACTCCTAATTAGGAGATACTTACTCCTTATTAGGACTTAGTTATCTCCTAATTAGGACTAAGTTATCGC
Organism: Gibbula magus; assembly: GCA_936450465.1. Classification (NCBI taxonomy): domain Eukaryota; kingdom Metazoa; phylum Mollusca; class Gastropoda; order Trochida; family Trochidae; genus Gibbula; species Gibbula magus. The sequence continues at coordinate 15,597,944 of OW388289.1, forward strand.
CTAATTAGGACATAACTATCACCTAATTAGGACATAAGTAACTCCTAATTAGGAGTTAATATCTCCTAATTAGGAGTTAGTATCTCCTAATTAGGACTTAGTTTTCTCCTAATTAGGACTTACTTATCGCCTAATTAGGACATAACTTTCACCTACTTAGGACATAAGTAACTCCTAATTAGGAGTAAGTATCTCCTAATTAGGAGTTTGTATCAACTAATTAGGAGATAAAAACTCCTAATTAGCAGATACTAACTCCTAATGAGGACTTCGTTATTACCTAATTAGGTAGGTAGGTAGGTAGGTAGGTAGGTAGGTTTATGGTTTAGTTATGTCCTAATTAGGCGATAACGAAGTCCTAATTAGAAAATAGTATCTCCTAATTAGGAGATAAAAAAAATTCTCACTGTGGCACTAGGATGATTCCGTAGATTCTGAGTAACAGTTTCCTCTTTTTTTTTTTTAAAGTGTCAAAATTAGAGATTCCATAAAAAAAAAAAAAAAAATTTTGTTCACCAAATGACATATTATAATTGCCATAGTAAATATTTTGAAACTTATCAAACATGAACTCTGAATGGAAAACACTGCATCTAGTGTAAATAATTTTTACTTACATTTTGTGATCTCTAATTATTACTTGCTATTTGCAGGCCAGTAAATAAAAATGATACAACAGTGAAAACAAATGTAAATGATAAAATGAAGGTCGACCTACCAGGGACAATAGACACGGTTCTTAATGCTCGAAGTACCCTGAATGTCCGGAGACCTTGTAAATTTCCAACAGCAATATTTGGATCAGTTTTCTGTATTATTAACGTTGTGAATCTGAAAATGAAATACAGATACATTTTTTAAATATAAAATGACAATATGAATAATCAATAAATTATATCCATAATTTTGTAATTATTTTAAACAATTATTAATTTATCATTATTTATCCTCTAATTATCTATCCTAGATAAAACAATAATACAAATTCTTGCAAGTGTCAATTTCTTGGATGATGCAAGTTCACAAAATGTCCTACATCAATATTCATATCAAAACATTTTTCATCATCCAAAAATACATTCTAGGACTAATGTCTCTCTATATAACAGTCTTATAATAAGTATCTTTCAACGTCTTAGTTTTTTCAGTCTTCACATTTTAAAATTTCCCTGGGGAATGACTTTTTTGTAAAAAAAGTTGATTTTCCAGGACTTTTGTCTTTTAACCAATCAATATGTCATTTGACGTTCACATTTTATTTCATGGTTTTCCTCATTTCCTATTCCAAAAATATGTATATAGAAATAAACTAGCTAACAAATGGCAATGCATAACATATTGATTGAAGAAGATTTGACATTATTAGTAGAGAAAATAAGTCCACAGTTTGAAAGGTCAAGAGTATATTATTTATGTGTGACGTTCTTACATTATGAACAGCATCTGATGAAGTGAGGATCATTCTATTTGTGTCTGATTCTTCGATATCCGTACATGGACAGCACTTTATATATATAACAGCATCTTATATAGGAACTTTACTGATATAACAGCATCGTGATTTTCAAATTTATCCCAGCTCTAAGATAGGCATTTCATACCATACATTAACATTGGTGTACAACTATCTTGTTCTTAGCAGATAAAGAGCTATGAAAATAATTCGCCATATATAGTGTTGTTACTTCTAGTGGTACAGTCAAAAATATATGAATTAAGTATAGTGACCTGTTAATAGGGGTGGGGGGGGGATATTGTTGGTGGGGGTCAAGGGGGTTCGGGCAAGAATCAAGTAGATTTGTTACTTACGATATAGGAACCGTACACTGATATATCATCAATGATTTGATGATGGATTGGAATACAGGTAGCCATTAATAATATTTAACTTGTCACTTTAATTACATTATCAGATATTCACTCATAACAAAATATTTATTAAATGCTGTTTACCAATTACATATTACATGTTTCAAAATTTTCTGGCATTACATAAGCTCTAATTACATCACCCCCTGATAATTTGCTGTAGTCTCAACGAAAACCATCATCAGTCATTAATATTTGTTTGAGAGTTCCCCAGACTACGGTACTCTATAGTGTGATATATCAAAATGACATCTGAACAAGATGAGACTAAAATAACATCTGAACAAGATGATGGGTAGTGACTCGACAAGCTTATATTTGTTCCATTCAGAGAAAATAACAAGCAATAATAACTAGCAATATTTAGTTTTAGAAGCAATATTGAAAGATTGCAGTAATTATTCCCAGAGTCCCTTGCACTTAACAAATAAAACGCCACATCTATTTATACTTATTGTTAATGCTTATATCGTAAAATATGTTCTGAATTATTTTTATCAGCATCATCAAGTATTATTACTATAAAATACCCATTTTCGTTCCACATTTTGAACTTTATATTAGGTCAGCAACTTTATGATTGGAAGTTATAGCACTATATAACTAAATTATCATGAGATTTTGGTAAATATTTGGTTTTGTGTCTGTTACTTTAGAAGGTTGTTCTCCAAGAATTGTAAAATTCTTGTACAAAATATCAGTCATTGTGTCCTATATGTATATCCACAGCTAAAAATGCTACACAATTCCAGTAAAATGATTTCATGGATTATTTTTTTAAAAAAGGTACAAAGTGTTCAGAATATACTTACGCTGTAACTATGACAATAAAATCTAACCAATTCCATGGATCCCTCAGATATGTGTACTTGTTGATGAAAAAACCTCTTGCAAGAAGTTTTATAATCATTTCAACAGCATATATTCCAAGAAATACATACCTGTAAGGAAAATGAAGAACTTTTATAGATTGGAACTAAAATGAATGAAGTTCTAATTATTCTTAAACAATATATATGTATTCAGCATTTAAATAATTATAATCATTTTGATAATAAGTCCATCTAAAATATCTTTAACAAAAATGGACTATTTTACTTGGTAAACTAAAAACAGATCTAATAAAACAGAGCCGTTGGTCATAGAGTGTAGTGTGATTGTATGATTACACACATGTTTAAAAATAGGATTTTAGAGACTTGTGCCTGTGGTCCCTTTCTGAGGGCAGATGTGGTCACCATATCTACACTTTAGGGTACATCCATTGTGGTGTTTTGGGTCACATATGCCAAACGTTATAATATTTTGTGTTATTATATTGAGAAGTACTGACTGTTGCCGATAAATGCCATTTTGATGATAGTTGACAAAGTATACTGACAATATAAAGGTAAAAGTATTGATTTCTGATCGAAAAAATGGACAATGCACCGCGAGTGGTGAGCTTCAATTAGTAAAATAATTTTGGAAATTTATTTACAGCAGACAAGAAGACAACTTTGGGTTGATAATGTTAAATAGGTCTGATAACTACAGTGAATGTAAATGAGATGTGTAGTTTTGGTTTCTGCACATGCATAATGATGTTGCACGATTTTAGATAGAAACTAGTAATTATCATATATTTGGCAATTGGGGATAAATATGCAAATTAAGTGAAATTATTTAACTAAAATCAGCACATACATGTGTTGGCATGTAATAAAACCAAATAAAATGTTACTTACAATGGATGCACCTTTAATAACTCATAGACCAAGGAATCTGTGCTCAAGATTACAAGTTTCAAGAGCTATAAGTCTGGAGAAGGAGATGAAAGTAATCTTTTCTGGGCATGATAAGGTGTGTTAACTATTAGGTTTTAGATGGTCACTGAATCTTTTATTTTTAATCCCACTGACCAAGCAATCTGTACACAAGATTTCAGTTTTCTAGAGCTTTAACTTCTGAAGAAGACGGTGAAAAGTTATTTTGATTTTGAGGACCTTATTGGATATTGAATGGTCACCAACCTAAAATCTATAATTCCCATTTGCCAAGTAACCTGAACATAAGATGGTATATTTATTTCCAAAAACAGATTTGATGCTGAATTTTCGAATAAACATTACTAAAAAGCTGATTTTCACTACTGGAACACCAAATTGCTTGAATAATATCCTTATATTTTCTATAAATGCCAAACTTATATGATGCCATAATTCATATAATTCATCAAGATCCTTAAGGTTTCTATATTAATGACAAAGAATTGTGATATGATAGCACATTGGTATCTACAGCTGAGATAACAATAAAGAAAGGATGATAAAAATATTGTCCCGTGAAGCTGAGAATAGAACTCAATCAAGGCAGTGGCCAAAGAAAGCTTCATGCAAATTTTCAGGTTTCTATCTATTTTTAATGTCGCCTGTTTCAATATCTGTGTTTACAATCCATGGAGGAGGTTGATAGAGAAAAAATTAAACTCAAACATTTTATATAATATCAATCTTATGTGAAACTAATCATATTGGCAAGAAAAAGTCCTATACATAACCTTAATGTGTAACTTTTCTCTGAAATAAAATCATTGAAATATAAAGAAGTAAATGAAAAACTTACTCTGAGGTTTCTGTAAATGACAGATTTGGGAGAGCAAGAAAGACGCAGTTTGTGAGAATTGTCAGAAACACAAAATTGTCAAAAAACTGATTTGTTGCTATGTACACGGCCAGTTTTCTCACTGGGTTCCATGGGGGGAGAATGAAGAAAGAACGAGTTGCTGAAAATCTGTAGATGTACTTCTTCGTGAACCGCTTAGAGATGACCACAAATGTCTGAAACAAGCAGAAAAATTGATCACTGTATGAACTATGGTAGATCACATGCTATGTAATGAGTTTTCAGAGTTTTCAAAGACAGAGAAAATGTTATGTTCTCTGGAGTGAAATATCTATGTTATTCTTCACTGTGATCTATCTGAAAGAGACAAAGTCAAATACAAAATGAAATGATGCCACTAGGAATCTTAAAATGAGAAAACTTTGGATATAAAACACATAATTTGGTCACACAGTTACGCCCCCACTCATTGAAATTCTTAGCGGCGTTAAACCCCAACTCACCTCAACTCACATTGAAACTGTAGTTGAGAGTTATGAGAAACCCAAAGCCTGTGAAGACTTAAACTCAGTAGGTACACTTGGCTGAAGATTAAACCTCTGTTAAAAGTTATTATTTTAGCCCTCAAACTAAACCTAAGGAAACCTGTATGACTTAATGATGGTTAATTGAGGCTGCTGCTTTATATGCCTCATCTTGTCATAAGAATATTTTGGAAATAAAATAAAAACAAGCAGGCAGAGTGGGCAATATCCCCTGCTGAGTGGAAAAAAGTTTAGGAAACAGACAAATAAAAAAAATCATGAAACAAAGACGCCAAAAGGCACATCTACACATGATGATTGAAACATCAAGTTATGTAGAGCTATGCCTTGCAGTTTTTAAGTTCTGCTCAAGAATTTATATCTGCTCTTGAAACAAATGTCCAAGTTGCATTTCCATGGAAACAGCAAAAAGGCTACAATTAAATTCAAAATAAGTTGAAAATACTAAAAGGCACATCTAAACTTGATGATTGTTACACACACTAAGTTTCATTGTACTATGCCTTACGTTTAATTATATCTGCTTCAGAAACAATTTCGGGACAGACAGACGGACTAACAACTGAATGAACAAAGGGACGGAGCCCATTTTAATTTCCCCAACACAGTTGGCGGAGGATTACTAGGGATTTATTGAAAGTCATCAAAATGTGTACCAAAAAGAGTATATTTTTAAACATTATTTTTACTTCATTTTGTGTCAAAAGTAGACTCAAAACCCCTTGATTTCAATGCTATTTCCCCCCTTTTATACAACTAACAAGTAATTAAAAGATAACAAATCCCTAGGTCACCCATAAATTTCAAACAAACTTTCTGAATTTCAAATAATTGTGTTGATTTTATCAGTAATTTTAACATTACAAAAGCCACAATAAGGAGACTTACAAGTACACTGACAATACAACAGTTATTTCCATGGAAACAGAAAAATCAACAACATTTGTACAAAATGCTACAAAGTGATAAATTACAATGTTTGACATGTTGTGATGTTACATTACTACAAATAAACAAAAACTGCAAGAATGTTTTATCATTTAATACAAATTTAAGTAAAATCTAAATAGCATATTCTAAAACAAATTTGTAATGGAAATTGTAGTCATATAAAAACCATTCTGACAAACATAAAATATTTGTGAATGGGAAAGCAAAGAAAAATATACTCATTGAATATAAAAGAAAATGAAATATTGTATGAAATTTGGTCTTGGTTTTACCGATAAACTTTCCATGTTCTTGATAAAATTAGGTATTTTCAATTAAATAAAATAAAATAAAAATTTTGATGATAGTACATACTGATATACATCTGCATCCAACTGATTAATATGATGATTCTAAATACAACCATGAAGGCATGTACTAATGTTATATAAATGGTACTTGATTGATAAATTTGAACATGATTAAATTTATTTAACATGCCATAGCTCTTGCTTTTTATCTCATTGTATTTCATATATTTATTTTTTTATATGTTTATTTTCACAAGAGTAGGCACATTCAAATACATGTCACATATATTCACAATGCAATAATATTAAGTATCACAGTTGAGCATAGTTGTTGCTACATAATGAGTATAAAATCAATCAAGTGCATCTTGTAATGGTAGCCATTTTCTCATAAATTGATTTGATTGGTTTTTCATTCTAGCTATGTATTTTTCAACTTGAAAAATATCTTTCAGGATAACAATGAATGTTTGAAAAGACAGAGGTTCATTTCTAATGCAGCTTATATATATGTGTCTCTTTCCAGCTAAAAGAATATGGTTCAACAGTTTTAAATCTGCAGTCTCCTGAATACCGAAAAGGATATCTTTGAGACTTAATTGGATGTCATAACACAAGTGTTGTCTTAAAAAGCATTCAATTTCATTCCAGAAAAGAGCTGAGGATGGACATTCAAAATAAACATGTACAATAGACTCATTTTCTTCGTTGCATCTATTACAAATATTGTCAATTAGTTTCATTTTAACTAGTACATTTTTAGTAGGTGAATGACAGGATTACTTATAAAGTGCTTCTGTTAACCTTCAAAGCCAGAGCAGGCCTAGCCCCGGTATATCTGCAGGAACTTCTGCACCAGTACAACCCAGCGAGGTCTCGGAGGTCAGCGGGGCAAGCAATGCTGTGTGTTCCACAAGCCAGGACCACCACCTATGGAGATCGAGCATTTGCCAGAGCAGCTCCACGGCTCTGGAACGATCTAGCATTAGAACTGAGACTTACGGAGGACTTGGCCATTTTTAAAAACAGTTTGAAAACCCACTTGTTCTCAAAGACATACGGCTAAATCAAGTGTATCTGCATTCTCTCACAGCGCTTTAGAGCAGTTATACTGACTGGATTTCAGCGCTTTACAAGTTCTTAGTTTATTTATATATTATAATACGATGCAAGAATCTAAATTGGAAGTCTTGTAGCTTAGTATCTTAACATTTTTTGGGGAGTTTAAATATTTCTTTCCAGTCTAGGTCAATTAGGAACATTTCTTGCCATTTATAGCAGATGATTGGTTGTTGGTCAGTTTGCAAATATTTATCATAGATCTTGTGTGAGCCGTTTGAAGGTTTGAGCCACTCCCTTAGGAAATTGTTGATCATAAGATCATAGATGTGTATAAAGAACCATTTATCTAATTTGTTTTTCCAATTTGTAGGAAGATTGCTGATAGTGATAGTGGTCCAAATATGTACCCTTCAAATTAAATTTTTCTTTTAAATCTATGAAACATAAAAGTCCTTTTTCATCACACAAATATCTTACGTTATGTAGGCTACTCCCTTCCAAAACCAGTCTTCTATAATAAATGTTGAATCTGCATATTGGTGGTTAAGCCATAACGGTTCAGCTAAAATGACATTATTGTCTTCCATGTCTGCAAAATGTAAGTGATAGTAATTACTCCATATATGTATCAAATCTTGCCAATATGGATTTTTAGTTATGCAAAGTTGAAATGTAGAGATATTAGCACCCAATTTGAAGGATATTTAGCTTCAGAGATGCAATAAATACATTTAAATCTACCATCCTCAATCAACCATTATCATAACTTCTTGTCAAATTCTTTCATTTTATTTTGTCTGGTTTTGAGTTCAAAATAAACTTGAAGAATAATGAATTTAACTCATCAACAAATTCTTTTGGCGGTTGAGGCAGGGCAGAGAAAATGTGCACCAGTGTAGATAGTGCCAAAGTTTTTATGACGGTTATTTTACCAATTAATGTCAGCTTGCGTTTGCGCCAAATGGCGAGTAATCTCTTTATATTTTCTAGCCTTTTTCTGGTGTTGATAACCCAGTCTTTCTAACCCTGCATTTAGCTGAATGCCCAAACCTTCAAAGTCATCCTGAACCCAGTCTATAAGTCAACATCGTCACATACTTTGATATTCTTACCAATCATTGTATTTCATATTTCATTTAATTAATTTCATTGTATTGTGAGCTTTGATCATGCACCTTGTGTATGGATACAGCGCTTTATAAAGGTCAATTACTATTATCATTTATATAACATTGTTCAGACTAGATGTCACTAGAAGTAAACCTCACAAAAACATAACATTGTTTTACAAATAGAAGTGAAATTATGATAAAAGGTGAACATAAACAATTAATTGTTTATCAAAGGGAGGAAATTATGATAAATATTGAACACAAATCACTCAGCTCTGATCATAAATTTTTTACTGCTAAAATGTTTGGATGTTCTGAATGTTAGCAACGAAATGAATTTGTGTGATACCATTCAGAGTGTCTTATGTACAGGAATAAAAACTCGTTACACATATTCATTGATGTGAGATTGAAATCCGAAGGTAAACTAAAGAATGGCTTATTCATTCATAACAGGCCTCAAAGTAAATATTTTTTCAAAAGAGCGAACATGCTTCTAACACTGTTTTCTTAGGAGCAAAATCAAATTTCAAGGAGCACACAGAACAATAGAACTTGAAATTTCTTATATTACTTAATGTAAGCAGGAACTGTTTCAGCTACCTAATATATAATACCAATTTTAACAAAATGTAATGGGAAATTGTTATAATATTTTGTAAAGATCGAATTTTGTTAAGTGAATACTGAATCTGTCAAGGAGCATGTGTGCTCCTAACCCAAAATTACAGGGAGCAAAGTGAAAAAATAGGAGGCAAATGCTCCCAAATTGGTCTCTATTTTGAGGCCCGATAGCAGTCTAATGCTTGTAATACGTTATGCAACATTTAAATCAATACAAACATTACAGAGTCAAGGGTTGAAAAGAGAGAGGTTTGTTGTACAAAACAAGCTTAGTAACGCTAAGGTTAGCATTTCACTAAGGTAACCTTAACGAGCTAAGGTTACCTTGGTGTTTTGTGTAACGGGACTCAGTCATAGATGTATAAAATAGTCCTTCTCCAAGAGAATCGTAATTTAAAACCTGACATTTGAGTCTGACATTTCAAAATGAACCCACAAACCATTGAAAACCTGACGTTACATATGAAAGCTGTCAAGCAGATATTGTCTAAGCTTATATACCGTAAGCACACATATAAGACAGTATCATAAACGCTGCTATTAGAACATGTCATTTAAAGCCATAATAATTTATTTTCTAAGCAAGGTTACGTATAATGTTTGAACACACAACATTTACCGAATCATGATGATCATCACTGGAATTCTCGCCAATTTCAATAACAGCATCTGGAATATTGGCTGGATAGTTAACATGTAATTCAGGAATGCACAGACTCCTCCAAAATCCGAAGGAGGTCCATCCAAGGGGCATCCCCCTCCCAAATCTTTGAATAGTTAAATCCTAACGTGAGGCCACAGTCACTGCATTGTCATCATTTACAGATTCATTAATAAATAAAGGAACAACAGAGAAGCCTTGAAATCTAATATCCGTTGTGCATAGCTTTGCCTTTTGAAGAATTTCTCTCGATTCCAACACTCTTTTGTTGAAAGTTATTTTTGTCATGAAGCTTTCGGTCTTATGTGAAGATTTGTTTGTGGACATCACCTCATTCATCAGTGATTGTTTTTTACACCTGAGGTGCACAGGTACGTCGTTGTTTGAAGCAAGGTCCAGCTGCAATCAGTGGCACACAGAGACAGAGTGATCATGATGTATTTATGTAGGTAATTAACTCTGCTTTATGGCCTTGTTTCTTTCTCTCACTGACGGGATGCCGACTCCTCAACTTCATCTATATTGAATGCAAAGGATGGAGCTATTTTCATATTAGAGAGGACTCACTTGGAGGTTGCATGTGTGGAATTAGGGAAAACTCCTACCCCCCACGGCGTCTCAGGTTACCAAACACACCACTTACACCAGCCGATGCTGCACGGCTATATTTAAATCATATCCTCACTGCACATATCTATTTTCTTACCTTCGCATAGAAACATTTACTTATGAATTAAACATTGCACTATATTAAAGAATATCAATTGGTGCTTGGCATACTGTGCTAATTTATGGATCCCACTGAATGTTGTAGATTTACTTACACCAGGTTGAAAATGCACTGTAATATTTATATAGCCTTACTGCAGAATTCAAACAGAAAAATTGTAAAGTAGGAAAAGTCACATTTCCCATTGCTATATCAAATCTTGAGAGAAGATGTTATTTTTTGGTTATCTGTCATAATATATTATGTCATATACAGTTAACATTTTGCTATTCTGCCCAATAATGGTTGTTATGTTTTATTCAAATCATTCTTTTTAAAAAAAATTGAACAGAAAATATTTAAATCTTTGCAAAAAGTATTTAGGAATTTAACACAGCAGAATTTGTACATCTGTTTTCTTCACAACATACAATACTATGTAAGATAGTGTAGCATAACAAAATAATTAAAACGGGTCATAGGTCAATCGTATAAGATACATTGCAAAACTGGTTGAATTTAAGGTAGTAACTATATTAAAATAGAATAACAATTGATAGACTTGTATCATCCATTTTAACTAAAGTGCAATTGGCAAGCTGAAAATAGACGTTAATAAAAAAAAAAATGAAAATAAAGTTAATTCAATATATTGCAACATTAGGCGCAAAATAATTAATTACTTGGTTTACAGGATCCTCTACCATGATTTTGAACAATGTGGAAAAACAAAATGCTATTCACTCAGAATCCCTCTAAAAAGATTTGTTGTCACTGCAATATGTCAACATCTACTCCTCCAGTTAACAAGTGTATCACTTCTCCCTACCAATACCGGTAAGCAGGTCTAAACCCCAATGGCTTAAAATTCATTTGATACCTCGTAACCTGTAGATATCTTGTGTCATTTCACAATACCAATTATTTTGTAATAATGATAATAATATTCAGAGATAAAATAAAAAAGAACTATAATTTAATTCCTGAATGAAAAGATTTATGGTGTCTTTTGGTATTGATCTTTGTGAATATACTAAATGATTTAAACTGATGAAACTGATATGCTTCATAATAGCTTTTATGTTTGCTATAAAAGGCTAAAAGGGTATTTTTTGCGAAAACCATTATACAATGGAATATTCTATTAATGCTTATCAAAGGAACAAACATTTTATTCAACATAAAAAAGGAGAATGTATTAATTATTCTTTATTAGCAAAAAATCATCTAACACTATATTTCACTGAGGACATTTATCAAAAGGATGCAAAGTATTTTAAACTAGAGATTTTCTAAAAAGAAAAACCAGATGTCTTTCAATTTAATGCTATGAAAATCTTTTCTGGATCAAGAACATGTAATATGTTACGAACAATGTTTTATGATGTCTCACACACAACAAAATATGTGAGGTTGTGTTGAAACAAAGGTTGCTAGGCAAACGTGACATCTGCACATGTGCTCCTATCAAAATCATGAACTCTGTTATTTTCAACCATATGAGTAATAAGTATGTTTTACATAAACAGGCCAAGGACAAGACATATATGCAAAAACTAGCAGACGGAAGTAGCCAACTGATTAGTCAATAAAGATCAATTACAGCAAGTCCAACTTCAATCAAATGGCATAGTTAACTCAGCATGTTGCTAGATTTACCATGTAGGGAGGAAATTAAGGCAATTTCCTAATATAAAAAAGCAAAGCTGATTCAAACTGCAATTACGGTCTCATAGCTATACTGCTGTTTTGTAAACTCTTGGAAATGTTTCCTAAGTTATACATAGGCTCATGGCTGAAAGTTAACTTTTGATTTGCTTGTATAAAGATAATTACACTTTTTAATTCACAAGCCAAAACAACATTATCAGTTGTGTTTAGTTATTTTTCAGATTAAAAACTTTAAACATTTACTAGCCAAATTATATTTGGTTGGAATTCTCTGATTTAGCTATCAAATGTTAGTACTTGAGTAGTTACAATGAGCCAGCATACAGGTCAGACGGTTTTGGCTAGTTTTTATTTGGCTTATGCAGTGAAGGAAAAATCAGTCATTCAAGATAAGAATAAGACTTTTTTCAATAAAAGATCCTTGAAAATAAACTACCATACCGAAAGGAAATACATTAAACATAAATTTATCCATTTTAAGAACTGTGACTGTACTTGAATTAGGCATTTAAAGAACTTTTACCTTCACCGGTATAGAGAGAGGATTTTACAGACCAAATGTCATATTAAATGATTGTTAGTTACACATGAATAGTTACAGTAGATTCAGTAGAGAGTTAAACTTTTTCAACAGCCATCTTTTCCAAACAAAAATGCAGAATAAAGAATAAATAAATAATTTAGCTGTACCAAGGGGTCATTTTGGTCACTTTTCAACATAAGAATCACTTGGTTATTCAACGGAAATGAAGTTAAAACAAGACTGGAGAGATCAGTACACAACGCCTTCAAGTTTGGATCAAATCCCAGCACAAAATTGTGAACTCATACTGCATTTTATATCCAACTTTTTTACATGAAGTGAGGTTTTGATGCAAAACAAACTTTTAATTCAGTATATGAAAAACCATTGATACACAAATTTCAACTGCTGTCTGCAGCTTTCAAAGCAGTGCATCGTCGCAATCGTCAATGTTGGCCATGGCTTAAATTCTCCCTGAAGTGATACAGGGGCCTGGGATACAGGTGATATACCCTTGACTTCGGTGTATAAACTTTTATCATTAAAAACTGTGTTGTACAGGAGATAATATTTTGACAGAGATTTTGTTTTGCACAATCAACTGTCAACTACATGATATCACAATGCTTGTACATCATTAAGTAATAACATCACATAATGACATAAAAATGATGATGATCTTTCAACCTCACAGCGTTGGAAGTAAAACAGCAGTGCTGTGTTCAGAGATTTGTACAATTTTCAGTGAAATGTTTATATGAAGAATGATTTTGGATGATAAATCGCACCCTCTTGTCTTCTGATATAGAATATATCAACACTCATTTGTAAAAGTACAAACAGCCTTAGCAAACCTCGGATATTTGAAACTTTTAATGTTGATATGATTGATATCGCTCAGAAGACGTTTGTGGGAGAATCACCAAATCTCACTTTCGTCCCGTTGCACAAAACACTTAGTCTAGCCTTACGTAGTGAATGGCAATTAAGTTATCTTAAGACTTAAGGTTATTTTGTGCAACAACTCCCAGGGACAACAAAATCAAAGGGTGGTAAATTCTCCGATTATCTTCTCTCACAACAAAACATTGATTTGAAACACCTCTTTTCACAGCAAATGGATAAAATAGCAAATATCCTTGAACTCATTGACTGAAGTTGGTAACAATGCAACAGTAATTCAAAGAAGATGTACCTATTGACCCAAAGACAAACAATGTCAACCGTGTATGAATTTAGTATATTTGTTTGTACTCTTTAATACATAACAGCATTTTGTATTAGATCATTAGCGTTAAATTGAAAGTCTTTTGTTGGGAAAATGTTGAGTTTCACTTCATTTGTACGGAGATGGTATGAATAGACTTACACATAAAAGGAGGGTTCTATCGGGGTTTTTTTTCTGGAAACCAAATTCAAGAGGATATTCCCGTTTACACATATATAATATAAATATATCATAACATGATTAAAACACAGAAAATTTAAAAAAATAGTAATGAAGTTAATATTTTGACGACTTAAATGATAAAGACAAGCGCACATTTGTTGAAAAATACAAACAATGAGAACTGAAGCCATTCATCGGCGCTGCGAGTGGGGAAAACTTCGCTACGGACTAAAAGCATATGGTTTATTAGTTTTATTATATGTTATGTCTTACTATGTGAAATTTCTATCATTTTATATGCTTTATTTTAAAAAAGTGTAAAAAATTAGGTTAAATATAACGTGTTTTCATTTCATGTAATTCCATGAATACAAGATGGCGGATGCTGCCATTAGAACAGTGATAGAACTTTCCCTTTAAGTACTTTATGGAATTTTTAAAATAAAAAATCTTTAGATATTTAGCCTCTAAGATCACTAGAAATTATAAATGTATTTACAAGTATCCTGTGTAATAAAGATATGGTAATCAACTTTAACCTATTAAGTTTTAACAGCTTAGTAAATTGACACTTGACAAATGATAGAATTCCAGACTGTAAAATCTACCATGTTTGACATTTACCATGTTATTGCATGGTTTTAATCAATATTACACTACCAACAAGTTAAGGCAGGTGTCGCCAACATCAAGCCTGGCAGAAACTGCTTGTAACTTGTAAGCCATTCAACTTAGAGTAACTAAGGATTTATGGGGGTTTGCAAAGTTTACTGTTCTTATTGACAAAACACTGACAACAGATCATCAGTATGGTTGATAGAAAGTATGACAATGGTTATTTATTTCAAATAAAGATCTTCAAGTAAACAAATACTTGAGTCTGAATTCTGAAGTAGAATTCACGTCTGGGTCATTGGACTTCATTCCAAAAATCACTAAATTAAAAGTTTTTTTATTCAATATAATGGGATCAACTTACGGAATGCAACATCTAACACTATGATTTTAATGAAAGTAAACAAGATAAAAACTAAACAAATAATAATCATATGTAATTTGTGTCAGAAGCGATTTAACATAATGATTAACATACTGAAATACCAAACTTACATGAAATAGGACCAATTTGTCTAACGTTGTTATAGCCTTGAGCCTTTAACTAGTTATAGTATCAATAATTAGTACTCGCCAGTGGAAGATATGGCAGTATATTTATATGGCTTTTATATATTAAAACCTTCGCCGCTAATGGCTGCAATATTGCCGAAGCAACGTTAAACAATAACTCACTCACTCACTATATTAAAACTAGTGTAATACGGTAATACCACTGCAGTTGCGTCGTACATGACTCGCTGAAATCTTTAGTTTCTATATATAATGATATATAATAACATAATGATTGAAAGTTATTTTGCTTGATTAATTTGGGCAAGTAAAAAACATATATCCATACATAACGCCCGGTAATACATTTTTTATCAAACTTGTAAATGATTTTATATCAGATGAGCCAAATCAATATCATTATCAATAAAATTGGGATTAATGGAAGGTCGTTTAGTATCTCACTGTAAACTACTGTTTGACATTTACAGGACATCTAAGAATGGATTTCGAGACTGACAATCATTTTAATTAATCTGATAAACATATCATCTATAACTACCCGAAGAAAATAACATTGATTGACTAGATTAGTGAAATGATTGATTGAATTTAGAATAAAAATTAATTATTAATTTTTTTAACTTTATACCAAGGCCTATATTAAACTAAAAGGGATCCAAAAACAAACAAAGAAGGAAGAAAATAACAACAGGAGCTTGTTTGGTTCAGAAAAATTCTGCCAGCAACTTTTGATCTGGTAAAGTTTTGAGTTTGATCTCTAATTTTAATTTTTTTTTGCCATTTAAATCAACAAAATAGCACTTTTGAGCTAGGCGCTTTCAGAATTATTTCATACATTATATTTGGTTTATTTATTTCTTTTTCTTGTTTTCTTGTTTTGTAACTTTGGTGATACAAAAGAGACATATATATATATTTTATCAATCTGATTGAGATAGCAGACGTGACATACTAATAAGTAGGACCTCAACCATGACCATAGAGACCAAACTCTAAAGATATCAACTGTGGAAAGTTTTTGTTTGAACATTAACTGCATCAGTCGCAATCACGCACTGGAAGGTCATGTGTAGCTTTGTGAAGGTGACAAGCGACCAACCAGCCGCTACAAAACAGTTTCTTTGATAAGACCAGACCATGTAAGTAATTTCGTAAGTGGTAATGATATTAATGAGTGATCCGACCTAAAGCTGGGCTATAAGAGTAGTATTCCAGTGTGATATGTTTAGTACACGGCCGTATTATCTGCTGGCCACAAAGCCTTTGCATGGCAGGTTGCCAGATATTGAAATCCTCCTATTGAAAGAACGGTGTGACCGATGGAGCAGAACAGATCAACAGCACTCAATCGTCTCCAACAACAAAGAATGTGACCAATGTAGGTGCCCGACGGTAAAGAACACTAATATTACACATAAATGATCTTTACAGGTACTCGCCGCATGACGGCAATAGTTTGGGTGTTTGTCATCGTCACAGAAACAGCCAATACGGTCACACATTGTCCTATAAGTACACAAACATTTATTGCGACATCATGCCTGTCAATATCTTATATAGAATAGAATGACTGTAAAGATATTTTACTTATGGTACATTTGAACTTGGTTCTAATATATAGCTTCATACAAATATTATTTGCTATCAACATCTTAAATAGAATTGTATTTCGTTAAAATAATTGTATACCCGGTTAGAGGATAACAACAGTCACAGTGAATGAAGTGAAATTCAAAATAATTATTGAGAAATGAAAAGAATTTAAAAAAATTTAAAAACACTGTTAACACATTAATGATTCAGAGCACTGAGAGCAATTCTAATTACTTGCATACATGTACAAATACAGTGTATTCAATGAAATATATAGTATGGTACACACAATTCATAAAAACAATATTACACAGCCTTTTCAATAATTATTTGATTAAGAGGACCTAACATTGCTTTTACAATCTTTCACAATTAAAATCCAGTAATTTGAAAACTGAACACTCTCAGAGAAAGTATATATCCTTACACTTACAAATATTCATCTCAATATCATGAGATAGCAAATCAAAATCTCAAATAATTCTTGAGAGGTTAATAATATGATCTATTTGTCACTATTTGAGCAACATGAAAACCTAGTTATTATTTAACAGATACAAGATAGATTTGAACTTTTATGAGATACCATAAAGGAAAGGATGTGTGTAATGAACTTCGACCACATTTCAAGAATTGTTCACAGCTACTTCAGTTTCACAATGACTAGACTTACAATTCTGTATTCAATCCATAAACAGTTCTTATAATGAATCATGACTTGCTCCACACCCATTATGACTGAGGTTATTATGACATTGTGGAGAATATGTACACGTGGAAATAGACTGGAAATAGACACAGACAGTCTTATTCAAGTAACAAAAAGTTATGATATATCAGTACCTTATCAAAGAAATTCCACTTTTACTTGTCACACTTTGTTTTGTATGTGGAGCAATTTACTAAGATGTTCCTGCATTATTTTTGGGAACATGCGAAATGCAGCATACACTGATAAAAGACATGTTGCTATGGACACGATTTATTGTACATTTCAAGATTTATATTCATCCATTCACTGTTCATTTCGATAACTTGTTTTGAAACCGCTGACAAGCCAGTGTTGTTCCTAGGCTAACAGCTGATGGGGTCAGTTTAAGTTATTCTTTACAGATCTTACTTCTCTAAACTTTAAGGGACACCAAGTCAAAAAGCAAAGGTTAAGAAATTTTCCCAGTACCCCTCTAGGAACAACACTGATAGTCAAAATGTATTTGACATGATCTCCAGAGACTGAACTGAGTCTAGGTCATCCATTACACTTGCCCTTATATGCACTGAACCCACAAGTTATGACCCCCGGCCACGAGAGAGTTGAACTACTGGCATGAACATACAACGCTGAACGAATCATTGAACACCATCATGCCTTGACAACAAGAAACACTTCTTATTCCCAATGCTCTCTGTGTACTAACAAATGCAAGTGCTACCTGACACCCAACACAAAACATGTCCAGCTGCAATACCATGTTCCCTTTCTTTCCTTTTTGAGACACACTTCAATTATCTAACCTGGATTGAATTTCTTCTTCTCCTGCATATTGATTAACTAGAGGTATACAAATGATTTCACAACTTTTCATTCATTTGAGAATTGTTCAAAAGAAAATATCATTAAATATTCTCTGATGATGCACCTGCTTATCAAACAGTCACTCTCTTAAAAAAATATTTACATTTTCAAACACATGTCAAGAGCACTAGAACAGACACTTTCTACAGTGGCAAGTTGATTGCAAAATAATCATTTTCAACAAATGAATGATGCTCCTCACAGAAATTCATCTTCACCTATATTCTAGCCTTGATAACCCACCTGCTGTCCAAACCTTTTCGTCCTTTAGGGATGTATTTGCATATTTAAAATACCAAGGAACAAACAATTCGTTTATGGACTGCAAGAGAAGATTAGAAAATAATCAAATTCGACTAATAAAAAAATTTCAGGAAGCACATTAGGTTTCAAATGCCAGATTAGATTACCAAAAAAATCACATTCAACAAATGAAAACAATTCCTCCCATTGAACAATTTACTTCATAAAAAATTCCATCCAATTGGGAAAGGTGGCCCGAATAAAAAATAAATGTGTTGCCTAACACTGCACATGATAGGCTCAGGAAGTGACTTTGGTAGTGGTCTCATTGACAGGTGTAAGAATAATGAGATAAGGATTGTTCAACTATGGGTGGCAGAGGAATCAATAAGTAACCCATTATTGTTCATCCAAAGAACACTGTTGTAATTGATCTTAGTCTTAGCTTGATATCTACTGTCAACTGGGCAAAAAACTACCTTAGAATACAAAGCATTATTTATTGACCATTTCTGTTTGGCAGATCACATATCGACAACTGCATTTGTTCGTTTGGTTTATGCCTAAACACATATTTATTTACAGATACCGGTAGTCAATTGTGTGTTATGCAAGGGTATATATTTCATTGTTTGTTGTTTCCACTATTGCTATCAGAAAGAAACTCTACGTCAAAGATTTTATCAGTGAAATGTCAATTATTAAAATTAATTAAATTATAAATATCAAAGTTTGAAATAATTTCTTGACATTAATTGTTAAAAATGTATAACCTTGAGAAATAAACAAAAACAATAAACTTGAATCAACATTTAGCTTGACCCGGCCTCCTCCAACATAAGCATCGTTCACCCACATACATACATACGGTACATAGGAAAACAAGAGACTGATGTACGTCATAGCTGCGGGTGCTAAGCTTGAGGCTACGGAAGTGCAGATATAAGCGCTGCAGCTCTCTTCATTAATGCTGATAATAGATTGCCAGTAATAGTGGCAGGAACATCAATAGGGATTGATTTCTCTATATGGAATACAATAGATCAAATTTTGGCACTGAGTTATTGGGTAATATATGATAAAATATATTTGTCTTTGCGGACAGCTCTCCAAGAAATGCTGATTGTGCTGATCATGAAATTTGTATAAAATGGTGATATATATGTTTCATGTATACCATCAACAAAACTGTCTAAATTGCACTAGAATATATTACACATATGTTAATTACTATAAACAGCCTATCATGGAAGCATACATCTCATTTAGTGGCATTAGTGCTATCAAAGACAGGCAAGGGAAATAAAAATTGTGCAATTTGGTTTAGCTTTGTACAAGATGAAGGGACCTGCTTGATAATATGACATAATTTATCAATTAACATTGTTACTTGGTCTTCTCTAACAATTGTGTTAGCCAAGCTTGCACCAACATTTTTAGAAGGTTTGATTTGGTATTAACATTTGCAATACAATGAATCAAAGATCAGAGGCGTGTTCAGAACTGTGAGTACCCACGAGTATTCACGAGTACCCACGAGTACCCACTTTTAAACGACAACGAGTTCGCGTGTACTCGCGAATACACGCGTGACCACTTTGGAGCAGTCTCGCCAGGCGAGTATTTTCAATCCAAGATGTAGTCGCGGGTCACAACATTTGATAACCTTATGTTTCTTTCTTTTATTACCCCCTCAATAGAAATTTGGGCAATTGCTATGTGCAAGGCACCTATATTTTCCCAAATGGTGATGATATTCTGAAATTTTCTTGGGAAGAACTCGTGACCTCAGGTTTCCTTTCAGGAGCCGTTCGCGGGTACGCGCATACTTGCCAAGCGAGTATTCACGGTCCTGAACACGCCTAAGGTGTTAAGATGAGTTTATGATAGATCTTAGGGTCAAAGTTCAGTTTCTGGAACGGATCCCTGATCAATAAGAGATCTTTTTTTTAGATCTTAGAATTCATGTAACATGCCTGCATACAATAATCATCAAATGAGTATGAAGTTAATTGTCAAATTCATATCATGTTTTATATGTAAAGAAAGATTAACAAAACATAAATGTCCACTGAACTTGGTTATAGAAGTTAGCAAATCGATACTTAGGACAAAATTGTTATTCAACCGAGACAACCTCAGTAAGTAGGGGTTCATTAAGAATTAACATTTTCAAAGAGCTATGTAACCAGAGATCTACGGTCTCTGGTATAACTCAGAGTATCAGTACAGTTCAGTATATTGCATAATAAAATATATCAAACATCAATGTCTGCTTTAATTTGTTTATACAAATGTATATCATAAATGAAGAATTAAATGTAACCAACCCAGGCTGGTTATGTAGTTTAGTGGTTCAGTAAAGATAATTTCAAAGCACATGTGAACTAATAAGTCATAGACATGTATATGCTGTTACATAAATAGATGAGGGTAGCAAGATCTCACATTAACCTCTTATAGAGATAGCTATCAAGACTGTATGATCACAGTTATTGTTCATAAAAGAAAAGGATAGCTTCAACGACAACTGTCAACCTAGATCTCATGTTTATATGGCTCACTGCTTATCATCGTATTATCTTCAAGTCGCACAAAATAGCCTCTTACTGCTCGTCCTTGCAGAACTAACATTGCTCAACAGCTATGAATTTGCAAAAACAAGTCATTCAGCTGAAAATGAATAATTTATCACTGTACTTTTGTTCATATTAATTATGACCTTCATAGCGAAACGGTTACAAAACATTCATTCATTCAAAACCGTTGCATTGATGGACATTAGAGATCCAAATAAATTTAAGAACACGATCAGCCAATATGATCTTACTTAGTTTCATGAACTATCAGACAAAATAAATGCTGACTGAATTGTAATAAAAGAAAGTAAAAAGTGAGATCTCTCATTTTTTAAGTGAATACTATGCAATGATAAAATGTAATAAATTTGAATTTACATGGGTTAGAGTCAGATTAATAAAATTTGTATCAAATTAAGTTAATAAATAACATTTTATCTTCTTGTTCCCTTCACATCATTTAATGAAATTTATTAACTGATATTAATTAGTTTTTATTTCTGAACAAACAAAATAATATGATAAACAAATTTCCATCATGATTGCTAAATTTTATAGCTTTTTAAATGTTCTTATCAAAACAGACATAACCTAGAAGGCTGTTTAGTATCTTCTTTGATATCAATATACCCGTGGATCAGAAACATTTCTTCTCATGAAAGAACAATAAAGTCCTACATAGCAACATTTCAAATTAGTTACAATACAGTAAAAACTGGTTAAAAATTCAAGTAATAAAACTTTTATTCTGTGACACTTGATGATATTATTAAATGTACATTTTGGAAGCATTAATCTTGAAGTTAAAGATTATGATACAGCAAATGGTTTTAAATTTTAAAAAAAATGTTTATAACTGCTACTAAAACAATACTGGCATGGTTGTTACATAAGTTATAATTCACACATAAAAACATTTCAGATGATGTGCCAATGTCAACTATCCTAATTTCTAAGAGATTCACATTCATTTCAAAAGGTCTACAAATAGACGTGGTTCTGTGACAATACATGATAAAACAATGCTACTTCCATGCAATGTTTGATTCAAACTGATATGCCAATGAGGTCCACCAAAGATAATTCCTCTGCAGATAAAAGCAAATATTTGTATGGACAACAAAATGGTTGCTAGGTAGGTTAGAAAGGCAAGGCTTGTCATACAATGGTAAGAGGCAATAGCTACATAACAATCTATTGAGACCACATAGGGTTCTAAAGCACACAGAGCTATTATACACTCCAATTATCTACAAATCATAGCATTTATCGGTCCAGTGAACTTTCATTTCAGCACTTTCTAGATGAGGTGTTTATTTGTAATGAACAAATGCAAGTGCAAGTGTTTAGGATTCATTCAACAATTATGAAAATTGACTTTGCAATCGAATCTGGTTTATTGAGATCTTAAAACATTTTTATTTTTACAATTGTTTATTAGAACTTCTGACTTGAATGTAAGTTTGTGACATTGCTTGTTGTTGCTTGATGAGATATGGACTTGACGTAATCATCATATGTACAGCAGTATGTGCTCATGATGGATCTGTTAGCTAATTGGAAAACAAGATATTTTGGATAACGACTTGTTTTTTATGAACACACAAACGTTTCAGAGTATATTCTAACTTCCATCATATTGTAGAAACATTAGCATAACATCAATCAGTTATTTTTAGAATCATTTAAATACCACCATAAAACAATCTTACCTTCTTTTATAATCATTCATAGACCCATCACTAATGTTATCCTAATTTAAGCGTCTCTAATCATATTGAGAGAACCAATATTAAGCTATCCTTCCTAATCATCTTGTAAAATTTTGGATACACCATGTAATATAGATGTTCACATCACTTCATCATTGAGAAGCATTCTTGCTATACCATCACTTCACCATTGAGAAGCATTCTTGCTATACCATCACTTCACCATTGAGAAGCATTCTTGCTTTACCATCATTTCATCATTGAGAAGCCATCTGCCTATACCATCACTTGGTCATTTAGAAGAATTCTTGCCATGCTTCATTTAGTCATTTAGAAGAATTCTTGCCTTACTTCATTTAGTCATTTAGAAGAATTCTTGCCATACTTCATTTAGTGATTTAGAAACATTGTTGCTATACCATCACTTAGTCATTCAGAAACATTGTTGCTTAACCATCACTTAGTAATTTAGAAGAAATCATGGTATACCATTACTTTGTTATTTAGAAGCATTCCTGATATACTATCACTTAGTTGTTAAGAAACCTTCTTTCTCTGCCATTACTTTGTAATTTAGTAGAATTCTTGCTTTAGCATCACTTAGTCATATTAAATCATTCTTGCTATACCATCAGTTAGTAACTTATAAACCTTTTTGCTGTACCATCATTTAGTCATTTAGAAGAATTATTGCGATACCATTACTTTGTAAATTGGAAGACTTCTTGCTATGCCATCATTTAGTAACTTAGAAGAAGTGTTGCATTACCATCACTTAGACATTTAGAGGCATTCTTGTATTACTATCACTTGATCATTTAGAAGCCTTTTTGATGTACCATCACTTTGTAATTTAGAAAAAGTCTTGCTATACCATCACTTTGTAATTTAGAAAAAGTCTTGCTATACGATCACTTTGTAATTTAAAGGAAGTCTTGGTATACCATCACTAAGTCATTTAGAAAAAGGCTTGGTGTACCATCACCATGTAATTTAGAAGAAATTTGCTTTATCATTATTTAGTAATTTAGAGGCATTTTTGCTATACTACCACTTAGTAATTTAGAAGAAGCCTGGCTATAGTATCACTTTGTCATTTAGAAACATTCTTGCTATACCACCAGTTAGTGATTTAGAAACATTCTTGCTATACCACCAGTTAGTCATTTAGAAACATTCTTGCTATACCACCAGTTAGTGATTAAGAAACATTCTTGCTATACCACCAGTTAGTCATTTAGAAACATTGTTGCTTTACCATCACTTAGTCATTTAGAAACATTCTTGCTATACCACCAGTTAGTGATTTAGAAACATTCTTGCTATACCATCACTTAGTCATTCAGGAAAACTATTCCTGTATAATAATGAAGTTAGTATACATGAAGGATGCATTATGAATAAAACCTTTTTTTATCAAAACTAGAACCAATATGTTACAAAGGAAGTCAATATATGTGGCATAGAGAATAAAAACAATTGCTTTAGATTGAGGTTGACTTTCGAGTGAGAAGAAAGGAATAAACAATAATCAATATGTATTTCCTCTGAGATGACAATTAATTTCTTTCATGTTTCCTTAGCAAAAATAGCCTGACATCTCTTCTGCTTAAAAGAAAATGAAAAAGAAAATGATAGCATTTTTTTAGCTTTTGGATCATTGAATGATAATAAATATTATGTTGTCTTACTTTATTTTGTAGCACATGGAAGTATACCAATTTGACATTTTATAAAAGATGGTCTCAAAAATTTATTTTAAGGTAGCAAAGGATTGATCTTAAGCATCAATGTTTTTTTCATACTCTAAAGTAGGAAGCAGTCAAACATACCAATTATGTACAAACAAGTTATGAAGTACAGGAATGGTTCTAGCTATTTACACAGGCCGTTTTGATTTTTTGTATTCTTAGTATATTATTAATACCCTTTTTAAAGCCTTTAATACATATAAATCTTTCAATTTTATAAAAACTGAGCAACATTTCCTTATTTTATCATATGATTTGAATTCAGATTGAAATTGATGATAGGTTAAACAAAAAAATCAGAACTGAAACAAGAATAATTCATATATAGAAGAACATTCAAAATTCCCCAGACAATTTTAGACCATTTTTTTAAAGGTTTTATACTGTATGTTGACAGAAAGATAATAGTAATCTGTCATTCTGTCACTTGGTGTCATTTTCAATATATTCTTTTTTCAACATTCCCTATACCATCATAAAAGGGTTAGATGTGTTGAACACTTACCAAAATCTCTTCCATCATTGTTATATTATAACACAGAACTACTGTCCGCATTCATATGACAAAGTATGTAATGTCTGGGATGTAGATTTGTTACCATCATCGACATTTAGTTCTGTGCATATGGACTTGTTATCAAACAAATGATAACGAACTGGGTATCATCATTGAAATATCATATTATATAATCACAATAAGGAAGATGCATATAAATTCCAGAGTCTGTAATTTTTTAATCATGCAAACCAAAACCCCTTTCAGAGAACATTTGGCTTTAGCAGTTGTTGCCGACTAACTAAAATATGATCTGGAATAGATACATTCTTTGATAATGTAAATTACTTATGGATTATTCCTGTTGTAATATGTATTTATTCAGGGAGACATTTCTAGGGGAAAGAAATCATATTTCTCAAGTTCCTTTACCAAAGAAATTCATGAATGAAGCGACCCTTAGATGCTCAATAAGAACACTTTTCAGCTGGTTGAACAAGGAGAAATAATAATGTCTGCCAACAAGAATCAAGAAGAAATGTTTCATGTAGTGATTATAAAACCCAAATCCAACTCACCTTGTCAGTAATCCCTTGGTCAATTTCCTCTATAGGAAGACCACAGTAAGGAGTGGGGAATATTCCGTAGTTATCAGTAAGGACATTGCCTTCATGAAGCATAGGATCTGGTTCAATCTTTTCCTCTTCATCCTCATCATCCCCAAATTTCAACTCTCCGCCAACAAGATGAGCAGTTTGCCCCTTCTTTTTCTTCTCCCTTGCTTTAATTATCTCTGACTCTTCCCGCACCAGCAGTTGGTGGTAGGTATCCTGGTCAAACTTCCGGAAGTGACACAACTTA
This sequence comes from Gibbula magus, assembly GCA_936450465.1. Lineage (NCBI taxonomy): Eukaryota > Metazoa > Mollusca > Gastropoda > Trochida > Trochidae > Gibbula > Gibbula magus. Next base: position 15,623,897 of record OW388289.1, read on the forward strand.
CTGAATGGTTTTGGCTTTTCTTCTTCACAAACTTCCACTTCATTTTGGAAAGATGATTTCCGTGGTTCTGGTTGCAGATTTGAATCCAGGGTGTCCTGCTCAACCTCCTTCTCGGTGCTGAAGGTCGTGTGGGGATCCTTCTCAACTTGTCCATCTTGTGTTGCTGCTTCTGGAGGTGGAGGGTTTGTAGTCTCTTCATCCTCCGTTTTCATGGTTCACACTCTGACTTTCTGATGCACTGAAATATTGTCGATTCCTTTCAACACAAGCTAATAATTAGTCAAGAGTGTCATCACAGGCAACCTCTTCCTTTTACCCATCTTCATTCTGCAAGTATAAAATGTTATCAGGTGATAACGAAGATTTCATCAATGGACTTACATATTGGATATTACACTGCAATATATTTATCACAATCCATTTCTTAACTGAAGGTTTTTAAAGGACCTTTACCCTTAACCACCATACAAATGGCAGTGATCAGGACTTCATACATACTATATGAGATATGTAGTAATTAAAATATAATGACATAACTTTAAACAAATTTGGCTCTGTATCTGTGTATCTGTACAAATAAATTGTCAACATGAAGGAAAACACAAGTTTAAAAAAGTAAACTTCTTTATTGTCAAAGATTGTAATAAACAAGTCAGTTATCCATATAAAGTGGTCTTAACCCAATTGCAAACATACAAACAAATGATGTGTTGGAAAATATAAATTGCTTGGTGAAAAATATATATTTCTTGTTGCCATTACTCTAATTATTAGTTTAATTCTCATTTCAAAAAGGCGCTTTAAAAATTAATTTTGATAAAAATAGTTTCGGTCGAGTTGTATTTGTTTTCTTGATTCATTGGCCTGTATGTCTTGGTACCATTGACACATATTTTTCTCTCTATAAAATAAAGAAGAGGAAAGTCGTATGAAGGTCGTAATATTTGTTAAGGAATATTTACATAAAGATTGAGTGATAAATGAAACAGTAAATACGAAAAAATGTGAAAGTTTAGTAACATCACATGTTTGGTAAAGGAATTAAACAATCATCATTAATGTATAAAATGGTCTAATTTCATTTGGGGTAATTTTCTAATTAAGGGGCAAATGACTAGTAAATTAAATTATCGTACAGAATAATTTCACTTGGGGCATGTATAATGAGAAATTACTGGTGCCTAATCATGAGTAATTAGTCAATTAGCACAACAGTAATTATGACCTGCTTTCGTTCGTACCTCATTTCTAATAACAATGAATGAACTGTTTCAGAACGCAAAGATCCGCTCGTATTATGTTGAGGTTAGTCCAACATTGACCTGTACAATTATCGTTCATATACAACCACTGAAAGTATGCTCTTACATAAGTAAGAACAAATAAATAAAATAAATCTGCCATTTTGGTTCAACCAAAAACACGGATACACAAAATAAACTTAGTATATGAACAACTTCGATATGGCATCGATATGGGAAAAATACATTAATCAAAATATAGTTGATAATATGGCTACCGAAAGCGGGAGTACTTCTTAACAACAAGTAAGATCTTTATTTCGACGTCAGATTTTATAAAACATTATACAGGGGAACCTTTTACGAAGGCGTAAGAAATATGTTAAAACTAAATAAGCGGCTTATTTCCGTTATATGGAATTATCTTTAAAAATACCAAAGGACAAATCGCTAATAGAATATTTCTAGATCGAATTAACAGTATGGCGAGTGTTGATGTGACCACACTACAGAACATATCTTATAAAAACAACACAAACAAAAACCAAGAAAAGATAAACGACTAACGTTGAATCCAAGTTGTTACCTTCGCAATAAATGGCACACCAATAAGTCAACACGATCTGGATCCTTACCTGATGTGAATGACACCACCCTCGTGATGTTGTTAATTCCAATTTAAGAGCATATAATAGCAGATAACTGTAGGGCAGCCAGACAGAGCTAAGAGCTTAGCTAGGCCTGCCTCGATCCAACGTCACGTCACTCACTACACAGGTGCGTATACCAGTACATACCATGTGACTTCTTGGCACAGTCGTCCATAGCTATTGCTATAGCTTTAGCTAGTTGCCTTCATACATACACACACACACACAAAGTAATAATACTGACTTGATCTCTTCACAAAAGGCTTTCACATCTCGAGCTTATTCGCTCTTATTAATGTTAAAAACTTCACCGAAGGAGAGAGACCGGTTTGGCATGACTTGCTGCTGTAACCTCTCCGAGTTTCTTTTGTCTCTCATTAACATTCTCTTACTAATTGATACGGATAAACGCTCCAGTGCTTCCCGTCTCCACACCGGCAAAGTTTGTTTAGAGTGTGTGTGTGCTAGGTTGTATTGATTTTGAAGACATTGACAGTAGTCCGCGGTTCTTCTGGTTGGAATTCACCTGAAACCAAGTCTCACGTGTTGACAAGCAAGAGCTATAAGTCAATGACACCTTACCTTTAACTCCGTTTACTCCTCTTAAACTTCATTTCAATGTATTCTTTCTGAACTGATGTAATAACGATCTCATTTCAAAGTTTCAATTCCCAACATGCTTCGACCTACAGCAACAATAGAACTACATCGCAAGCAGTGGCAAGGTTAATCGAATAGGTAATCTTCTAAAACAGGATTAGATTTCGCGAACAGTACAATAGCCTCGACCCCGACTTAGCCGGCGGTCGGCCAAGCGAAACAAGCAGTAAATTAGTCTATATGTAAGTATAATTCAAATACCCTCCTAATCATCGAGGCATTGTACATAGGCATCTAGTTGCATTTTAACCAAAATGAAACAGTGTACTAATCCCAGGGGACCAACGAACCTCCCAAATCCTTTATTGACTAAATCCAATTATAAGCAGTTGAATAGAGATTTACATTGGCACGGCAACGGGCTATTCGGTCATTGTTATAGCACACGGTAGACGAGGACCATACCAAAACAAACAAAATGACCAACCGTGATTTTCCATTTAGCGTCCAGCTTTACTTGTATATAGTGTGTGTATATATATATATACATGTGCATGTTTATTTCCTGGATCAGAATTCATGTTTATTGTGCCTGCTTTTGGCACTTCGTGGTTGCACCATAGTGCAAAAGGACAACCGTGATTCTAAAATCACACGATTCACATGTTCTATCCTGTGACAACTGTCTAGAGACTTTCTTCAAAATTCCTTGCTTTCTATCATTGGTTTCACGTGCCTATATTTTACCTAATGACATTGATAATCCGAATATAAACCCTATATTTTGAATACCAAATAAGATTTAAACACTTTGAAGTATAGTCACCCATTCAATATATCGTCGTGACATAATTCGATAATATCAAATATCATCCATATAACTTTATCCGATGAATATCAACAAGGTGTTCTTTACATACTATATATGGTATGGTTAAAACGTATTCATTCAATGAAAGATGGGATTGGCCAACATGCAAAATATGTTTATGTTAATGGCGCTCCCTTGCAAATATCTTTTTTTTTTAAAAACCCAGTGACCTCACAATATCTGAGGTGATATGGAAACAATGATAGTTTACCGATGTACAAACACTCCTTAATCCCTGTTAATATTTTTGGTGATATCAGCATATCCGCAAGACACGGTACATACGTAAAACAAGTTAGAATTTTATCAATGGTGTCTCTGTGTCATACGTTAAATAATATCAAAATGTAAACTGCTTGTATCTTCATATCTTTTTCTAATTCTTTAACAATGAAATCATCAAAGTAAGTCAACTGGTTACAGCCCAAAACCTAAATTACATTGAAGCAGAGACAAGTCTATATGACAACACTATATAGCTTGGTTCTGAAAATCACGGAGGCGCTTTAAAAATTCTAATTTAAATGGACACTACATGCTAAAAATTAAAATCTGCTCCTTTATGTAAAATCATGTCACTCGACTTGCATATGTATCCCCTAATGTCAAATATTTGACAATAACGTGCTTTCTATAGGAAAACCATGCAACAGCTGATGATGAGCGCCCCCTTTACAAGTATACCATTTACATTGTGTTTTCGATCACTATAACGACTTAACATCTTGTAACTATACTGCATATTTTGGTAAAAGGTAATTATCGAGAACAGTCAATACCTCTTGATAAAATAACACCCTTGTTACATTTGACATATGTGACGACAACAACACACCGAGTGTCCCTTTTAATTTTTTTGCTGAAATTTCCCTTTCTGAGACTAAATGTTAGTCTAGGTTCCATGGTGAATCTCTGGGATAAACAAAGATTGAAGATTCGTTAATAGGTATTACTATCACTTTAGTAAATGGATATATATTTGAAGACACATCTTTCAGACACTTTTGATAAGCAACTAGTTATTGCTACATATCTATTGTTGTTCCACGATTCATTTGTATCACCTTTCCTATTGTTATTTCTGAAACCAGTTTCCAAACGTCTGTATACATTGAAAGTTTCTAAGAGCTGTTGAACAGTTGAATCAATAGCCAGGTCAGAAATTACAAGGTGCCTTAGTTTCCATAGTCCATTATTCGGTTGCTTTGGTAACAGCACCGAATAATAACATATCTAAGTAATACTAGCTAACATGAACTGTGTCTTAACGTCCCTTATTAATGAAATTCAAAGGTTTTTTTTTATTTGAAAACATATTTTATTCACTTAAGAAATGGATTGGCCACAAGTTATGAAACTTATACAAGCCCTCTCCACGTAAACGACAACTATTTGACAAGGCTAAAACACATAACACAATGTATGCAGAAGAGAATAAGAAATATACAAGTTACGAAGTGGGTAAACATGTAATATACATTTGTACATTATTAAGGCAACACACAATTAGAAATATTATTCTTATGACAAAATGCACAAAATTTAAACGTAACATATCTCTGTTAGAAGCAGTTTTTATCACTCTTCTCCTCCTGTATTTATGTAACTCCAACGGAATGGAGACGTTGGGAATCGATAAATATATATAGTTACGTCCTATAAGTAAGACTTATGTCAAGGTAAAACGCCTTCGATTAATATCATCTGTCACAGTTTACACCAACTAGAATCAATCAGCATAATCCATCTTCTTGTGCGAGGTTCTTCTCCATACAATCCTCTAAATTTTGATACTTAAAGTTCCTCTGACATCGAGAGGGTACGTTTTGCAGAAATGATTATGACATCAGTTAAGAAAATTCAAATCGAATCGAAAATACTTAAAAAATCGAATTAAAATTAGTTTAGGGTAGGAGTTTGTCAAATACAATCATTAAGTCATCGATTGTCACGAGTAAAGGTTGATATATATGGCGCATGACAAATGTCAACTTCACCCGTGTAACGAGATGAAACCAGCTATTTGACGAAATCCACTAAGCATTCTATTTACTATATGATCCGAACAATAATATGTTATCAAAAGTACTTTTAAATCCCAAAGAAACTCTCATTTTCCTACATATTGAAAAGTAGTTCTAGTAACTTGGCACTGACGATAATACATCACTTGTCGCAGTGAGAATATCAGATATATTCACTGTTGCTTGAGAGAGACTTATAAATTCCAGTATTTCATTGCTCGCTATATAATTTATCGCAATATTACTTGTTAAAAAGTAAATTTTTACAGCTTGTTGATATAAATGACGAATACGATCTAACAGAGAAGTACAAACTGATATTTATCCAAACGTTCTTGGTATATTGTATATATTGGTGAACAATCGCTAATGACGCAAACTTATTTCAATTCATCATTCTACTAGTTTCTGCTGTAACATAATCTGTACTTAACCATCAGTAGACAGACGAGGTGTTTGTGACATGTCTTTAAAGTAACTATACATTATAGTTATTCCAATAGGTCTGGCAACTACAAACAAACTAATAAACAAAGCAAATACGTGTTCTTTGAAGTACTCTTCAATATATGAACGAGCAAACAAACAAATCAATAAGCAGAACAATAAAAAAATACTTTAAAATCACGTGTGTTTATGCCAGTAGACATATTATCTACAAATCAACTTGTTAGCCATCATCTTTTATCTTTTCTGTCTCTAATTTCGGGAAATATGAAATTGCCTTCCACATTAAAGACTCGCCAGGCTGATAACAGCGAGTATTCACCATTCTGAGTAAGGTCCATTGTGTTAACACGGGGTTCTATTAGTGTTGCTTCCTGCTGATGGACGATCTCTTAGGTGTCGAGTTCTTATACTATCGAGGACGGAAGTCATTCTGTCTCTGCCATTGAACTGCACACACACCAGTCGAGTCGATATTTCATGTGCTGGTGTTTTTTGTTCTGCGATTCACGTGGATTAATGGAAGCTTATAAGTTCTATCACTCACTGTCAGCAATCAATGATGAGTAGATGGAAAGCATTGAACGATGTCCCCAACAATCTTAATAGCTGTAGACTTTGCCGGGAACAGCTACACTGACCTTATGGAACTTAGGAACAATGATTTACGCACTGAACAGGATAACGTGATTGAGATTTTCTAACTAAAGGTTGTTCTTGAAATGGCAAATTGTTAAACTGTGTGTATTAAACATGGTAAACTAGGACACACTTCTCTTTATATCAAGGAATTGGCACCGATATGTTTCACGTGACTGTGAGTGCAAATGCCATCTCGTTCTGTTAACATTTGTTTGATTATAAATTCATGTATGTACAAAGCTAGAAGAAAAGACATTTTAAGTTTTATGTAGTTTAATGTCAGACTGAGAAACGTGACAAACGACACTTTGTTTATAAAGGTTTTACATGGGTTGTAATGCAATAGAAATTCAAAATTGAATGTGTTCCGTTGAAGTAAATATAGTTGAACTTCATAAACTATACATATACCGGATAAATCGTTTGCGGTAATGGTAAATACATTGTGAACACTGTTTACACGAATGCTTGTCTTTTGTTATACCTCACATGGTATACTAAAGTAACTATTGTGTCAGTTTATGTACATTAAATGAAACTTTAGCATGTCAATCTATTTTCTGAGCAAAGGAATTCTTGTTATAATAAGTCCTATGTATTTGAAGAAATTGCAATGCAATTTGCGAGCACCGATGTGTCGTCATTCTGGAATTAGATGGTCTTCAAAAAAAAGAAGATTATGGCAACACGGAAATTACTCAAAACATACTTAAAATTTGTTAAAAATCAAAACATGTTTAGACACCGGGCTGAAATATCGCTAAACATGCTTAGATATAATAATTCTTATGTTTAGCTATTTAACACGACCTAAACATGTGACGATTCTTGGACTGGATAAGGAGGCAGCTCTGAGGCATTGTGATACTAACTGGTGTTGTTTGAAAACAATGATAAGATAAAACTGAAATTCTGCAGAGGCATTTAGAAGTTGGTGTAGTAATGGCAGACAAATCTTACGGATGACAACTTCTTTGTTGCATTATGCGACGTGAGGAAGGGTTCGAATTAGCGAAGAAAAGTCGTGTGAAACCAATAAAGAAGTTGTCCTCCATACTGGTACCAGGGCTCTATTAGCGATTACTTTGAAACCTCTCTTGAACGCGATTGCTCAATGTAGCGCTACGTAGCAAGGCGAGCAAACTTCAAGGAATTTGCACTGTGTCGTTCAAGAGAGAATAAGCGCTACTTGAGCGCTACATTGAGCGATCAATGAGCAATTTCAGCGCTCGCTGTTATGGAACGGAGCCCATCTTTCTCTCAATGGTAACACCAAAAAGACGGTAAAACTAGTACCAATAGCTAGAGATGTCACGATAAAAATGAAATAAAGAACTGGATCTTATGTTGCATCATATGAAATGAAACATTATGTTACTATATATGGCGATTTGTGTGAAGAACTATTATGGCATGGAAAAAATAAATACACCTTCAAAATGTATATACTTCAAGTGATGTTACATGCGACTGTATGATAAACTGAGTAGAAAGAAACAAACGCCACTTTGTTAACTGTGTATTTATTGACAATAGATTTTGGAACAGTATGTATGTGTCTTGTCAAAATTAAAAGTTTAATTTTTTAAATTTTTTTAAATTTCATTTTTTGTAAAAAAATAGAGCCATGGGCTCTGTAGCTCATCAGGATTTCATTGATTTACTATCTAAAGTTGAATATTTAAGTTATTGTTTACAAGCAAAAGATAGGTTCTTAGATCATGACCACTGTGACCCCATTTGGGGTCACAGGTTCACACAATCTACAATTTAGAATCCCCATTGGCCAAGGAGTCTGCACACAACTTTTCAGCTCTCTTGACCTTTTGGAACTGGAGAAGAAGATGAAAATAGGTTTTTAAGGATGTGACCCCTGTGACCCCATTTGGGGTCATGAGGTCACGAAATCTACAATTTAGAATCCCAATTGGCCAAGGAGTCTGCACACAACTTTTCAGCTCTCTAGACCTTTTGGAACTGGAGAAGAAGATGAAAATAGGTTTTTAAAGGATGTGACCCCTGTGACCCCATTTGGGGTCATGGGGTCACGAAATCTACAATTTAGAATCCCAATTGGCCAAGGAGTCTGCACACAACTTTTCAGCTCTCTAGACCGTTTGGAACTTGAGAAGAAGATGAAAATAGGTTTTTAAGGATGTGACCCCTGTGACCCCATTTGCAGTCACGGGGTCACAAAATCTACAATTTAGAATCCCCATTGGCCAAGGAGTATGCACACAATTTTTCAGCTCTCTAGACCTTTTGGAACTTGAGAAGAAGATGAAAATAGGTTTTTAAGGATGTGACCCCTGTGACCCCATTTGGGGTCACGGGGGTCACATAATCTACAATTAAGAATCCCCATTGGCTAAGGAGTGTGCACACAACTTTTCAGCTCTCTAGACCTTTTGGAACTGGAGAAGAAGATGAAAATAGGTTTTTAAGGATGTGACCCCAGTGACCCCATTTGGGGTCACGGAGTCACGAAATCTACAATTTAGAATCCCCATTGGCCAAGGAGTCTGCACACAACTTTTCAGCTCTCTAGACCTTTTGGAACTGGAAAAGAAGATGAAAATAGGTTTTTAAGGATGTGACCCCTGTGACCCCATTTGGGGTCATGGGGTCACGAAATCTACAATTTAGAATCCTAATTGGCCAAGGAGTATGCACACAAATTTACAGCTCTCTAGACCTTTTGGAACTTGAGAAGAAGATGAAAATAGGTTTTTAAGGATGTGACCCCTGTGACCCCATTTGGGGTCACGGGGGTCACATAATCTACAATTTAGAATCCCCATTGGCTAAGGAGTGTGCACACAACTTTTCAGCTCTCTAGACCTTTTGGAACTGGAGAAGAAGATGAAAATAGGTTTTTAAGGATGTGACCCCAGTGACCCCATTTGGGGTCATGGGGTCACAAAATCTACAATTTAGAATCCCCATTGGCCAAGGAGTCTGCAAACAACTTTTCAGCTCTCTAGACCTTTTGGAACTGGAGAAGAAGATGAAAATAGGTTTTTAAGGATGTGACCCCAGTGACCCCATTTGGGGTCACGGAGTCACGAAATCTACAATTTAGAATCCCCATTGGCCAAGGAGTCTGCAAACAACTTTTCAGCTCTCTAGACCTTTTGGAATTGGAGAAGCAGATGAATATAGGTTTTTAAAGGATTTGACCCCGGTGACCCCATTTGGGGTCATGGGGTCACATAATCTACAATTTAGAATCCCCATTGGCTAAGGAGTGTGCACACAACTTTTCAGCTCTCTAGACCTTTTGGAACTGGAAAAGAAGATGAAAATAGGTTTTTAAGGATGTGACCCCTGTGACCCCATTTGGGGTCATGGGGTCACGAAATCTACAATTTAGAATCCCAATTGGCCAAGGAGTATGCACACAATTTTTCAGCTCTCTAGACCTTTTGGAACTTGAGAAGAAGATGAAAATAGGTTTTTAAGGATGTGACCCCTGTGACCCCATTTGGGGTCACGGGGGTCACATAATCTACAATTTAGAATCCCCATTGGCTAAGGAGTGTGCACACAACTTTTCAGCTCTCTAGACCTTTTGGAACTGGAGAAGAAGATGAAAATAGGTTTTTAAGGATGTGACCCCAGTGACCCCATTTGGGGTCACGGAGTCACGAAATCTACAATTTAGAATCCCCATTGGCCAAGGAGTCTGCAAACAACTTTTCAGCTCTCTAGACCTTTTGGAACTGGAGAAGAAGATGAAAATAGGTTTTTAAGGATGTGACCCCAGTGACCCCATTTGGGGTCACGGAGTCACGAAATCTACAATTTAGAATCCCCATTGGCCAAGGAGTCTGCAAACAACTTTTCAGCTCTCTAGACCTTTTGGAACTGGAGAAGAAGATGAAAATAGGTTTTTAAGGATGTGACCCCAGTGACCCCATTTGGGGTCACGGAGTCACGAAATCTACAATTTAGAATCCCCATTGGCCAAGGAGTCTGCAAACAACTGTTCAGCTCTCTAGACCTTTTGGAATTGGAGAAGCAGATGAAAATAGGTTTTTAAAGGATTTGACCCCGGTGACCCCATTTGGGGTCATGGGGTCACATAATCTACAATTTAGAATCCCCATTGGCTAAGGAGTGTGCACACAACTTTTCAGCTCTCTAGACCTTTTGGAACTGGAAAAGAAGATGAAAATAGGTTTTTAAGGATGTGACCCCTGTGACCCCATTTGGGGTCATGGGGTCACGAAATCTACAATTTAGAATCCCAATTGGCCAAGGAGTATGCACACAATTTTTCAGCTCTCTAGACCTTTTGGAACTTGAGAAGAAGATGAAAATAGGTTTTTAAGGATGTGACCCCTGTGACCCCATTTGGGGTCACGGGGGTCACATAATCTACAATTTAGAATCCCCATTGGCTAAGGAGTGTGCACACAACTTTTCAGCTCTCTAGACCTTTTGGAACTGGAGAAGAAGATGAAAATAGGTTTTTAAGGATGTGACCCCAGTGACCCCATTTGGGGTCACGGAGTCACGAAATCTACAATTTAGAATCCCCATTGGCCAAGGAGTCTGCAAACAACTTTTCAGCTCTCTAGACCTTTTGGAACTGGAGAAGAAGATGAAAATAGGTTTTTAAGGATGTGACCCCAGTGACCCCATTTGGGGTCACGGAGTCACGAAATCTACAATTTAGAATCCCCATTGGCCAAGGAGTCTGCAAACAACTTTTCAGCTCTCTAGACCTTTTGGAATTGGAGAAGCAGATGAAAATAGGTTTTTAAAGGATTTGACCCCGGTGACCCCATTTGGGGTCATGGGGTCACATAATCTACAATTTAGAATCCCCATTGGCTAAGGAGTGTGCACACAACTTTTCAGCTCTCTAGACCTTTTGGAACTGGAGAAGAAGATGAAAATAGGTTTTTAAGGATGTGACCCCAGTGACCCCATTTGGGGTCACGGAGTCACGAAATCTACAATTTAGAATCTCCATTGGCCAAGGAGTCTGCAAACAACTTTTCAGCTCTCTAGACCTTTTGGAACTGGAGAAGAAGATGAAAATAAGTTTTTAAGGATGTGACCCTGGTGACCCCATTTGGGGTCACGGGGTCACAAAAACTACAATTTAGAATCCCCATTGGCCAAGGAGTCTGCACACAACTTTTCAGCTCTCTAGACCTTTTGGAACTGGAGAAGAAGATGAAAATAGGTTTTTAGGGATGTGACCCCGGTGACCCCATTTGGGGTCACAGAGTCACGAAATCTACAATTTAGAATCCCCATTGGCCAAGGAGTCTGCACAAAACTTTTTAGCTCTCTAGACCTTTTGGAACTGAAGAAGAAGATGAAAATAGGTTTTTAAGGTTATGACCCCTGTGACCCCATTTGGGGTCATGAGGTCACGAAATCTACAATTAAGTTTCCCCATTGGCCAAGGAGTCTGCACATAAAATTTCAGCTCTGTAGAGTCATTGGTTCTGGAGAAGAAGTCGAAAAAGCAAAAAGTTTACGGATGGACGGATGGACGGATGGACGGATGGACGGATTGACGGATGGACGGATGGACGGACGCCGGACACCATGCCATGCCATAAGCCCATCGGGCCTTTCAGGCCTGATGAGCTAAAAATTAAAAACTTCTGAAAAAATTATTTGACTGATGACAATACGCCATTACTTTTCAGTTTTAGTGTACGATGTCCAAAACTTGAAATGTTTGTAATTGAAAAACATACATATGATAAAATCAACTGAGATGCAAAGTTTCTTTTGGTATTGGGTGTATATGAGTAGTCACTTTTGTACTTCAGAGGAAAACTGTGACTGTCAAAGGCAGAACTTTTTTTTTTTTTTTGTTCACATGAGATTGCCACGATTTAACAAAAGCCTGTACATAACTACGCGTGGCGAGTTTTCCAGACAGTTTTCTCATAAAGACGTACATGCATCAATATCTATCTAACATTAATCTATAGCTTCATTCAATGTTTTACTAATGCTTCCTCTGGTATATTTGCCTTGCCATATATTAGATAATAAATAATATCACATTAGTTCAGTTCTGAAAGAAAACTATCAAATTAACATTTACTTTACTTGTATCAATATGGTGACAGTATACACACATGCGAAGGAATTTATATTTTATTGTTGAAAAGAATAATGGTTGAAACAGAAACGAGATCGTGCTAACATTTTCACAAATCTTGCTCAATGTTAAATATTTTCTCAACAATATAGTTTCATGACAATGGTTGTTAAGAATTTCTATCAGAAATAAACATGTTTTTTAATTAAAAATTATGCGAAGAAGCTTTCAAGGAGAAAACTAAACTAACAATATCACGATTTTACCTCTTAGAAAAATTGATTGATCGACTTTGTGAACACTCAGCCTTTGAATTCATTATGTATAAGGGCTATACTCCAACACGTATGCAATATTGCATCACTATGACCCACAAAGGGGCAAAAACAACGATATGACGCGATAGCAGCCGAGTTGTATCCAATGAGCAATGAACGCGTTGTTTTAAAAGCGACATTTAACAAAGGGTCACACTCTCTCGCAATAAACACTGCGTCATGCACCTACATCCGCCTTGGCTTCTGGGAAGCTTTTGGCAAGACACAAATGATGGTATTGAGTGACGTCATTGATACAGCGGTTTCGAAATAGAGATATATTGTTTAATCACATTTCAGTGATATACTACTCTATGTTACTCGGTAACTTTTTATACACACGATTGAAGTGTGATTATTCTTTGGCATCAGCAATTTAATTTACAGAGTTACAAGTGGAATGAAAGAGAGAAATCCCCTATATTGTTACAAGGTGGACCACTATATACTCTATATCAGAAAAATATGTTATTATAATACAAGAGCCATCAACAGAGATGGTTTATAACCCAGCTCCACATGAGTTGAATGATAAGTTTTAGCAGTATATAATTGAAAACGATTGTGTGGATAATGTTGTATGTATGCATTCAGTTAAAAAAAAATATGACTTTTAATAACCATGCTAAGACTATGATAAAAATAACAATAACAGAAGACGTGTCTAGGTGACCTTTTATAATCAGTAAATCGTTGTTTGTTCTACATGTTGTATATAGCTAATTGAACACTAACTGAAATGGTGTATAATTTCAGTAAGAAAACAGAATATTATCAAGCATCATCATCAACAGTAGTTTCATTTTGACATATATTTTTTAAGCTGGGTCGTGCAGATATCAAGTTCTATACAACCAGTATGACGATTAGTCAACATACCAAGTTTCTCTAACTTGGCCTAAAGCTTTTCGAGTTCTGCTCCGAAAGCGAATTTCTTAATTTTTTAAGTTGCAGGTCAGTGGAAACCGAAAAAATGAAAAATTTCAGGAAGTTTAAAACCCCAAAAGGCACAACTACATGTGACAATCAGTCAACACAACAAGTTTCGTCAAGCTATAAGCCTATAACGGTTTTTGAGTTCTGATAATACTACTTGATCATCCATTAGATATAAGTGGGAGCGTATACACCCCCAAACGTCGTATTATTCAGGAACCTAGCTTTTAATGTATTTCTTTTCTAATTTACCTTTAAATACTTGATACATTAATCCATTTCTGCACGGTTTCGGACCAGCGGTAATAAAGATCGGTTAGACATTAAACCATCAATACTGTATTGATCGAATGGTAGACAAGAACTTGTAATTGCTGTATTGACGATAGTTAAGGACAAAACTTTATCTATTTGTATCAAACAAGCTGGCGGTACAGGGAGTTATATCGAATCGTCGTAAAAGTACAGTTGATTACACATAAAGTCTTATAATTTCATACTTAAACACAATGCGGCCATAACGTCGAACCTTTGGTGACAAATACTTTTTAAAATATATTAGTTTCCATTAGTCACAACTCATGCCAGTCTTCATCACTGGCTAATTTATGCTTTATCGCATTTCCGTTACTTTTCTGTGCTAGCGAATCAGATCCTACTGTACAGTCCAGGTGCAGCGCGCCGCTATGCTAACACAGGAAACTAAAGGAAATGCTGCAATGTTTAAATTAACCAGTGATGCAGATTGGAGCGAGAGTTGCCTTGTTTCGTTTTTCAATTCTGATGACCATATTGCCATTTACAATGCTATTTACATGATTTTATTCACCGTCACTAAAGATATCGGGTAAAATACATTTGGTTTTTTTTTTTATTGGGGGAAGCTAGTAAAAAGTAATGACTATAACACTGTATGCAGTCACACACAAAATAAATAAGGACGCTGGCGTGTTTCAGTTCATCAAAATCGACTGGTTCCTTCGTAATCCAAAGCTGTATTTAGATTCACCAAATATGGAGACATAATGTATAAATCTCTGCATGATCAATCGCCTGCCTACATATTAGAGTTGATATCAGTTGATGTCCCAGCACGGGGACTTTACAACATCAGAAAGTGTAACCTCAAGTGCTTGGGTCACTTTAAACATTTTGCTCTTAACATGTGGAACTCTCTTCCAAAATATAAGAAACTATCTCCAACATTTGAATCATTCAATGATGTTTTGCGCCTTGAGCATGCTTTCGAGCGTGGATATGTGCGCTTTATAAATATGCACTCGTTTTCTTTATTTACATTGCAACGTTTCATGAGATATCGCGTTACCAAGAAACGGGACGGACAGACGGACGCGGCGTTGCGGCAGGGGGAATTATCAAATAAGAAAGTCAACATCACAGATTAGATTAAATGATTACTGTTGTCAAATATTTGGTTTAATTTCTATTCACGAGGTGTAGACATATTCATGTGTACCAAATTCACGGGGTGACACAATAAGTCCTCAACTGAAGCAGATATTTCAAAATCATCCATGGCTTTTGATCACCAATGTGAAATATGATACCTAAACGGACTTGTCCTTCGCATTTATACATTGATGAACAATAACCACCTTAAAAGGCTCGAAGATACAATGACAGACTGAGACGACGTGACAACTTTCTGGTGTACAATGACGTCATCTATAGTGATAAACTTAAACATGTTTATCACTGCTCGATGACGTTTGACACTTCCTACGACTCACGTTCAAAATAAAATCAAATGTAAGCATTCAAGCAATTTTTCTGCATTGCAGCTTTTTGACCGGCGACTACCCACGCCGATGTTCAGAACAATTAATATTGGTCGAATTTTTAACATATTAGTGCAATGACGTTTATAACTCAAATAGAGCCATGGGCTCTGTAGATCAACATGTTTTATATTGTTTTAAGAATATAAAACACATTAACGTTGTAACCCTGCCACGCACTACAAAATTATTTGTTAGTGTAATTTTACTACTAATTTAATAAAATTTACATATCTTAGTCTCCATTCAAAAAGATAATATTGATTTTTCAATAGCTTTTTTAGCATTACTGGTTCCGGAGATGAAAAAACACTTTAAACGTTTAAATTACACCCCTGCCACGCCCTTCTTTTCGGAGTTGGCTAGTAAATAGTTCCATCATATGAGGTTTTATGTTCTGAATCCATGTAGAGCAAATGCCAAGATGTCAGTATCTTATCTTTCTATCTAAACGTCACAAAACTAGATAACATTTAACGTCATAGTACAAATATTGAATACATGTAATTGTTATATATCATTGCCTTTGCATCATTGTATGCAAATCATAGTATAAAATGTTACTCATGTTTTTAACGAGACTTTTCATGACCAAAGTTGCTGTCACTGAAATCACAACGTCCTAAATCAGAGAAAGAAATGTATTTTTAAAAATACGACGAACGAACATTTCATAATACATTGTTATATATAACGACTATTTAAAAACCATTGTGACGTAGTTCATGTATTGTTATTCCCAATAACATCGAATAGAGTTACGGCTTGCGACTTACTATATATATAGCCAAAAATACGAAACTTGAAACATGTTACAGTATTGACAGTCAAATTTATTAAATTATCACCAAACTATTCAACAATATATAATTTGATATTATCAAATGAAAAAGTAGCCCATTGGCTCTGTAGCTCATCATCTTTGGCATGGTTTATCATGAGATAATTTATTATCTAAAATTGACCACTGTTAGTGAAGCAAACTGGCCTTGACAAGTAGTAATTATTAATTGGAACAGTAGCTGTTTAAGGAAGACCTACACATAACTCAAAGCACATTTTCCTCAACAACTCTTGCAAATAACATGCATGTAATTACCCCCACCCTAACTCCTAAGGGTATGCTGTTGACCGATTCATACTAGTATCCAATTGCCACTACCACTAGGTCAGCTGGCTTTCTTTGTAGACTATTGTAAGGCTATTAGCATAGCCTAGCGGGGCCTTAGCGCAGTTATATTGAGAATAAATCTAAAGTCCTTATTTTTGGTGCGATAGACATGAATTGGAATAATTTGAAAGCGGTCAGTTACATTTCCAATATGATTACATTAACATTTTATCAGAGGGACGTATCTCAGTCATCAAAAGGGTAATGTGAATACATACATAATTCTTTTTTTTTATGCTAGGGGTATGAAATTAGACCAAAAAGTCAAGACCAAATGGACAGCTTTAGTCTCCATGTAACAAAGATGTTATTCTGACAATTTCAGCTTCCTGTGGGGAGAGGACCAAACGAATAAACTTTGATCTATTTCGACTTATCTTTACTCTGATATTAAGCATTGTCACCAGTATTTCTATGGTAACCTTTAATATCTTGATGGCGTTTTTTTCTCTTATTTAAATGAAATAGTTTATATGAGATTAAATGTTCTGAAACTATGAAGAACAAATGTCAATAGATCAGTATGATCTTATCTTAATATTTAAACATTACAAACATTGATAACCTTTAACGTCATAGAGATCGTTTACAAATATTGAATGCATGTATAATCGTAATAATTGTATTCAAGATATATCAAAGTTTGTTGAGGGGGATCAAGACCAAATGAATAGCTTTACTTTTTTTAGTCTCCATGTAACCTAGATGTTTTTTCTGAAACTTGGATCCTCAAGGTGCAAGGTACCTTACCACAAAATTTCAGCTTTGGGGGTTTAGCGATTCTGGTATAGAAATCGAAAATGTGAGCAGTTTGCGGACGACGCCCGACGCCCTACGGACGGACGTCGAAAGGACGGCTGATACCATAAGGCCATCTGACCTTTTAGACCTGATGAGCTAAAATGAGAAACAACGACCATGGTTCTTAAACCATACCTGCACAAGTTATACGCGCTGAACAGTGGGAAATTTTGAATAAATGGTTAAAACGTAAATATACTCTAATAGACATGCACCAGGTGTCAAGAAGTCTACAAAATAGAGATTCAAGGACATACGAAATTAAAATAGATCGCATAGAGCGGATAGGAGACCGATACATGCTGTCGAACATCTTCGAAAATAAGGAATGATTGGGAGGAAGATGTTGCATGTGGTATTCTCATGGGACGTCGCTGGGCACGTTGTTGAGAAAAGGACGATACATTTTTTCAGTCACTCATATCATGTGTTACAGAGAATGTATAGACAATGAGATCAGTAAATTAAAATATCTGAAAGTTAAAAATGTAGAGTATGATACGTAATCTACCAAACAAACTGTCAAATCGGAAGTCCGAATCTGGGATATTTTTATCGTCTGGGTTCTGATAAGCAAGTATATAAACTCACGGGCAAAAGAAAATATATCTTCTTTTCAACAGAGTAAAACACAAAATATTTCTGCCGGATAAACTCGGTTTTGAATGTTTGTGATGAGGATATATTTCGTTAAGAGGTGTACATAATTTCATTCATGAGAGTATGATTCTTAATATGATATATCTGTTCAAACACACATGGGGTGCTGAAATAACTATTTCAAAAGGTATTTTGGGAAATTATTCTGGGTATTTAAGGTAAAATTTTATGAAATATGGAAATTATGTTAGTACAAGATGGTATCGACATGTATAATGTATTTCCTTTGACTTAAAATCAATGACGCATCGTTGCTGTAGGACGTCAAATAACAAGCCTGAAAGCCCTATTTCACTCCCCTATCTCGCCTGGTTAAGGAGATTCTATAACGACGATTTTTAAAAAGCCGTGTTTTTCAGAATTATGAACAGATAATGTTTCAAAATTTACAGACAAACTTTGTTTGCTTTTATAGACATGGTGTAACTATGTTTCAATCTTGTTCATCACTCGTTGATTAAAATATCTTTCGTTGTTGTACCTATACTTTCTTTTGCCCGTGAGTTTAGTTATTCTGGAGTCAACAGAGCCAGATACATATGTAGCTACGGGACAGGGTTCATTGTAAATTCAAACTATATATACGGGTATTAATGACGATAAAGATGGTATTGGGAAATTGAAAGCTTCCATCAAATAGTGCACGAGTTCAACTATATAGAGAGGTAAGATGTTCTGAATACTTGACCCTTGACTTTAGCAGTTCTAGTGGAGTTTTCTTCAGTCAAATAACGACATTGATGTTGTGGGTTTTGCAAAGAAAAAATGTTTTGGTGTGTTCCCAAAATTTACTTTTATATACAACTGTTTGAGAGGCATTCTAGAAGTTGGTCTGATGAAGTAGACAAGGAGTTTATGGATAATCAACGTCATTATTAACAATAGTTATCAAGTTTGATGACGGTATAAGCCTATAAGGATCTATACCGAATCGTCACTATATTGTTAATAAAGAAGTTGATCATCCATAAAACCCTTGCCTTCTTTAGTATACAAACTTAAAACACGAAGCATCGTAGTCTCCGTTGATGATGTGTTTACCCAAACTATATGCTTCATATTGCTTTGACATTGTTCTGATGGCAGTTATATATACACATATACATACATACACATATAATCTGTGTTGTCAAATTGAACCTAGTAAAAACATCCTACAATTTGGTGATATTATTCAAAGCAAGCCAAGTTCTATGGAACCCTCTCCTATATCAGGAACCTGTTTGTTTACCACAATCAGTTCATTCCATCAAACACACAAAAGGCATCTCTTTAAGAAAACGTACTCGTGATCAGCGTGTTGTTTCGATATTTCTTGGAAAGTGTGTGGGCAAATGACACGTTAATTCTAAGTTTGACGCAATGTACACAGATTCATTTGGTTAATAACGTGAACAGTGTTTATGACGGCAACATTTCATGATTTCAACAACAACGTATTTTCTTCACATTCCAGAAGGATGAATTTATTTTCAACTAAATGTCAAACCATCGATAAGGATCATATTAAATGAGGACACGTGTATCTACGATTTGCTGCGTAGATACTGTTATTGCACATATATCATGTATCCAATTTTCCGCGAAAGACTGTACGGCTCAGATTCAGGTAAGGATGTACATGTACAGATTATTTTCATTATTAGTTCTGGAGTTCGTCCACATGGGGATTTTATCATCATATATGATTCAATATTAAAATTATTACCTCACCGTTTACGCGTTTGAACATATTTATATTTGCTGCGTTGCAGTTTGAATATGTTTGTATTCTGACCTTAATTTAACATAATACATTTAGAAACTAATCGTGATTGTGGTGAATTAGTAAAGTAGATATACATAAAATGACGACAACAATCACACAATCGTGGTAAGACAACTCATCATTCAAATACACACGAAACTAAGTAAGGTATAGACCAACTTACCATTCACACTCTTGTACTTAACGGCTCATATGTATATATATCCAGGAGTATCCAAACAACAAACTATCTCGCCGTCAGTGTTGAAGAATCTGTCAATGTTCTCGGCTAGTTTCTACAAAAGCATTTGACGAGCAATACATACCAGTGAAGTCTCGGCCTTACACAATACGCTGACATCATGGACGGCGGTTGGATATGGAAGATCGCTTTCATTATAGGTACAAAAGCTTGTACAAAGCTTACAAAGAAAGCAACAGGATTTTAGAAAGGATTTGGGTAGCGAGCCGAGAGACGTAGAAACCGTGTAGACACACGTTAAGTTACCATGAAGAGAATCGGCTGATCTCTACAGACTAAATAGGAGTCATTTCATGCTGCTTTTATGGTTTTGCTATAATTATATTTAAAATGAAACAATTTAAAGAAAACGTTAACTCATTTGATGTCAATCAGGATTTTATTATTTCTACCAATCTGACAGGTTTACATTTAAGTGCATGCGCTGTGTGTGATTAAGGGCATAATAGACGTCAGATTATATTTGATGATGATCACTATGTGTTATAGGCTTACATAATTCGATTAATCTTCATGGAGTATTACAGTCAATGGGTGGTGGTGGACATTATGGAAACAATGGAGGATTGTGCTGTTCAAAAATAATTACCCAAAATACTGTCAATTATGTGAGTAAATATGGAGAAAAATATCAAAAGGACAGAGTGATTTAAATAAGATTGTTTACGTATTAAGAGAACACATTCTATTTAAATCCATGCAGTTGACTGAAATTGGTGAACCATGATGACTCTGTTAAATATACATGCCCCTTAATGATTTTGTAGTAATGCCAGTAAGTGAACATTTGAAATCTCTATAATATAGGATAAGATTTGTGTACGGTGGAATAAACTGCAACCTAGTCGTAGTTTTTTTTTTATAAATGATTCATTCATTCATTGACATAGCTAATACAAACATAAACTATTAAAAGCCGGATTAAGATCAAGTTTGTCATAAAACGAATGTAGTTTCATATAAAATGTTTTTCAGCACCTATACTTTTGAAAACATCTTAGCAATCTTATATTTCCTCATTTCACCTCCATTCTGCGCTACATGAGTTTGCGTGGGTCCAAAATTGGCTTACAATACGGTCATTTCTTATGAACACTGTCATGGGCCTAATAAACACTCAGCTTAATTACGTTTAGTATTTCTAATAATGAAGACATTCACCTTGGTCAATTTCATCTCGCCAAGCGGGTTCGTTGACTTTATCTCTTTCTTATTGTCTTCGTCATGTACCAATACTCTAGCGATGATAATATCAAATGCTCAATCCCATCCTTTTTTTACGTACTGGTTGCTTTACGAATGCGTAGTCATGATGACAATATATAGTGCTACCAGTGTTTGTGTTGATCTACTTTCAAGTACCATGCTCTAATTTTATTTCATTCATTTCTGTTGGTGTTGGACACGCTGAAAAGAGCAAAAGTGTAATTGAGTCGATTTCCAGTTATTAGTTCTTCTGTACGTTGCAACCACCAAGAGTAAAACGTTTCTCCAATCGTTTTATACAACTGTAGATACATTGTTTGAAGAAGTCAGTAGATTGCTTATCAAAAAATGACTTCATGGTTGGAATGAGATTAAGGTCAGATAGCTCAAGGTCAAGGGTATTCAGTAAGGAGGTGCTGAAGGATGTCATAGCCACAGGACCGTGCTTCTGTTTGGGCAATGTTGAGAGTTGTAACCGGTGCATAGGTGCGTTGTCTTGCGGAATACGGACACCTTTGGTCAGGATACCCCAGCAGTGAAGCATAGTAAGTCCCTGTAATTGTGGTACTCTTTGCTAGGAAATTCGTCACCACAGCTCTGTACTGGTCCCAAAAGACTGCGAGCATGACCTTGCCTGCAGATGGCTGAACTCAGGATCATAGTGATGAATGCATGTGTCATTCTGTGTTATAAATAAGTCTGTCGCAAAAGAAACTTTTGGCAAGTGATTCGTTCCATCTTCTGAAAAGGTGTGAGCAATATGGGAATCCATCGTGCAGACACCTAATGCATGTTCAAATTGCCATGGATGACTTTTTCCCACATACCCTATACTTATTTTGACATCTGGACTAACTGGTGAACGGTTATACGACGATCTTCCGAAATGGCAGTTTCCACATGACGGACACTCATCATCAATGGCTAATGAGATCTACCAGGAATGGGAGCAGTTTCAACAGATTTCCGACCACATTTAAATTTGCGATGACGTCATACGATGGGACATCCTCCCTATACTATAAGTTTCTTTCATTTCATCAAAGGTCTCCCATGCATGGGTGGCGACACTTGTCAAAGACACACCATTAATTGGGTAATCCTGCAAATTACGACAGGATCAACAAGGATAGGTGTCATTCCTGACATAATTCAGCCACATACGAGGACCAGAAATGGGCGAGGGGAAATCTTTAATGAATGTCCCTAGTACTTCTAGGAAGTAACAAAATGTAGGATGTCAATATAGACATAAAAATAAACATAACAATTTTGTCTTTTTGCTTCCACTTAGGTTATATTTAGGTTATATTCCAACACATGAGTGATGATCCAGTATTGAAGATATCCCATTAGAATACATTTATGCATATCTTCAGTTTCTTGATGTGTAACAGTGTTGCGGATTTCACTCATCTCCAGCAAAGCTATTAAAAACCAACACTACCAATATGCCCGTTTTAGGCGTATCCTAGGGAAACTATTCACATCATCTGCACGTGCTAAAATAATCGTTTACATGACTGATGACGTATTATTATGTGAACATTCCACGCTGACAGTCAGTTATGGCATTGCAAATGTTATAGCGTAGCGTAGGCGGTTTGTAAGCTCTGTCATATCGATGGTTCATTAAGTTACGCGGTTGAGGACGACATGCTGTGATGGCGATAACGCTCATGACGTCATCGGCATTAGTTGGTTACATATTATGTAAATATTAAAACGCCAACAACGCCAAACTAAAAGATTGGGAAGGTTTATCAATAGTTGAATCAAAAACCAAGTACATTGTATTATCTTGTTGTTTCGATCTACTGCTTCCGGGTTCCCAACATCCATTATTTTTTAGACGACATCGTTATACTATATATCGTTTTACAAGTCTATAAGTATCAATATCATTTTTGAAAGTACTTATTATCACCTTAATATCAAATACAAACGGAATCATTTTGGATTAACAGTTATCGAGACAATTTGGACAATAGATATCAGTGTGCACATCGTTCTGTCCAACACATGCATTGCAAGAAAGTGACCACTTGTTATATTTCGAAATGGCAATATGTAAAGTCCCAGAAGTTGACATATACTATAAATATTTAACCTTTGTACAAACGAGTATATGGTCGAAGCATTATGTTGCTGGTCTCTTCAGACGGACGATTTCAATTGTGATTTGGCCTTACTTTATACCTTTGACGGATTCGTTAATAATTAACGATGCAATAATGAAATGATCACATGCATGAGAAAGTAATTCCGGTCCATGAAAAATCAAGGCAATCAACTTCTACACGATAGTAACTACAAGTGTTGGTGAATCGATACATAATCACAGCCTCCGCAATGAGGATTAGCAAAATACATATGATCATTGTCATTCAAGAACGCTGTGTTAAAACAATCAAACGCTGAACAAGCATATTATATACAGATCACAAATATATTATTCCAACAAGCATGATGGTGACAAAGGTTTGGATCAAACTTCAGAGCTACATGATTTTTTCTTTGTAAAGGTAAGTTGGCTGGCCAAAACGTTCTAGGGATACTTAACTTCTGAAAAGTCTGAATTTACTTTTGAACTTACAGAAAAGTGCTTTGAAAAATCATTGATTCAAGCTATTTAATTCCATTTGTGAACACAACTTCTTGAATTAATTAGGGTCAGAATGTCTACTGCATCTATAGAGGAGAGAGATCACCATGCTATAGAGGTTTTGACTCTGGAAGGTTGTCTTTCATCAGAGGCGCTAGAACATAATATATAGAGAGGGTGTATGGGAACGATTGTCATTCATACTGCACTGCCAAGCCATGGGTAACAGGGTTGCTTTCAGATCAGACAGGGAGAGCTTGGATGATGATCCAAATATGAACGTCCTTCAACAGCTGTTGATGAAAATTCAGTAAATGTTGTGGAACAATGTATACTTGGAGACAGACATGTGGCTATTGCAGAACTTGAACGTGTACATTTAAATGATATCCCTGATGTGCGTCCCCACATTCTGATTTGAAAAAATAGAGCCATGGGCTCTGCAGCTCATCAGGTCCTACCATACATATATAAGGACAAACCTAACACATCAAATAATATTCAATCACTCTTTATGGTTTGCACAAATTTACAAAGTTCAACATGTTTTCCTTTTAATACAGGTTTCCTAAAAACCTTAAAAATAACCAAAAGTGGTGCACCGCCTATATGAGTGAGATTTCAAAAGTCCTTTTTGTTATAACTAGTGACTTTTGGTCAAAAGTTTGTGGAATAGGATAAATGGAATAGCACACATTAAAACAACCAATAAACACCTTTTGTTCTCAACATAACAATACTTGTTTTTTGACATCAAAAAACCAAAATTGTAAAACTGCATATTAATCAAATGCAGTGAAATATTATGTTTTAAGTTTATAATAATTATATCATATCATATCATACAATTATTAATTTTGTACTGTCACATGGTCCCCTATGTATATAAAAGGATAAATTTAACATATCAAATAATATGGCATTGCTCATGTGGTCCCTACAATATTCACAAATTAAAAGGTTCAGGAAGTTTTGCTTTAATATAGGTTTCCTAACTACCTTTACAAAATCTTCAACTATGTTTCTGCTATATCCCCTTATCTTCCCTGACCCATCATCAGCCCTAAACACCTCCCAACACTTCTCCTTATTCTCGTTGCCATTCTTATGTAAGACACCACCTGCTAATAAGCACCTCTGAAACAAAATACACTGGGCACAAGTACTCTGAAGCTAGCTAACAAGCTGACCTCTCACTCACTTTTTATGACATTTAATATTTAAGATGAAATAATATGACCTGTTGATACATAGTACTGGGAAAGACTAAAGAGTGAAAAAAAGAAATCATTATACAACACACATTACAATAGAAGAAGTCACTATGTTGCTAATGTCTTGAATTAAATTATTGTTCCAAAGGTATTTACATAAGACATTCTATAAGGTGTCATTTTAATATAAAAATAATAAATTATGTTACAAGGGTCATTGGATAGCTGTATCCAGCTCTGCCTACACCGCTTGTGTCAACTTACATAACCAGGGAAATGAAGAGCTAAGGGAGGGGGAGGGAGAAAGAGAGGGGATAGGGAGTGGGGGAGACAAGCAAATCAAACTGACCAGCTGGTAGGAGAGAGGGAAGGAGGACATTACATAAGAGCTTAGATGCTCAGAATACCCATTAGCTAAAAAGCTGATATTTTAAGGGTTAATTTATAATTGATTGAGCAAATTTTAGAAGTAGATAAGCAACCTAGAGAGGCAATAGACTATCACTCGGCTTTCTATTCCTGGCTACTCAGCAGAATGAAGGCCTTTACCAAAGACAAGCTTGCTGGTATGTTGAGAGATGGAGTTCTGATTTTCCATTATAGTCTTATTACAAATTATTGTACATCATTGTGGGTTTGAGGGCTTCCTAATCCTCCATGCTCATCTGAACTCGCCCCTTTCAAGTTTTACCAAAATTGAAGGAACCATAACAGTGAAAATATCAATATGGATTAGGAAGGACTGAAATCTGCTGTAAACAAGTATTTGGCAGGGGCTTTAGAAGTGTCCTACGAAGACTTCATCAATGCCTACGACAATGAGGACAATGATGGGCCTCGTGGACAAACCCTTGTATTGGTAAACTATAAACAGAAAGATTTGGGCAATATTGGGTGATGTACAATCTGGGAACTATTTACATATTTATCTTCAGAAGGGTTATTAGATTAACAAAATATCCAACATAACACATTTATTTTTAGTTACTAAAACATAACAGCAGAGAGAAAAAAATGTTATTATTTGATGTGAAAGACAAAATCAATGAGGATGTTTAGAACATACAACACACCAGCATCTTCAGTCTCCCTAGAATCTATAACCTTTGTTAAGGTTTGCACACAGGGCTGGTTGCACTGAAACCTTCAAATCAATATTGTCAGATCAGAATGCTTGGCACGCTGATGACTGCCAGTACAAATTGCTCTCTCACCAATTAGTTACACAGTTGGAATCAAGATGTGGCTTGCAACCAAGTCATAAATGTGTCATAATCAGAACTCTTAGAGTATTTAACATGCTCACATCAGTAGGTGGTACCAAGTCAAACAAATATTAGCAAAGTTATAGAAAGTTTAACCCATTATGCAAGAGAAGGTGTAAATCAACACATAATATCCTGTCACATCTTACCTGCTTCATTTAAACATATTACTTTTTAAAAGAAATACATATAAAAATAATAATAACATTTCGGTCTGACCATCAGTTTTGTTGTTTGCCAGATTTCTGGACAATAGGTTTACATTTGCATGAAACGAGTTGGATTTAGACTCCACTGCCAAGTATTATATTCAATCAAATATTATAAATTAAGTGTTTGAGTGGTGTCTTTTGATTTTTCAAATTTTTCAAATTTTTGCCTTCATATAGATCTAAGGACACAAAAAATTCTCTTCTTCTTAAACTTGATTTTGCTTACAAAAATACCTTTAAGCATATACAATGCAGAAATTTCAAGGTCCATGTATAGGTCGGCACAGAACCCTCAACTGATTATGAATATTACCACATTGCAATCAACATCATGAGTCATAACTGCTAAAATTATTCATAATGGGATAATACCATGTTTAATGGTAATTATGTCAAAGTTTCTTCTCAAATTAGCAAATTACTGGAGTGCTCTCGTACCTTTTTCACTGCAAATGTTACTAACAAATTTAACGAAAATTGTCTTTTTGACTTTTTCAGAAATAAAATAATAAAACTGAATGGTAATGCTATATAGAAGCTAAACAATTATGTATTTCAATACATCTGCTATGTACATAGGTATATTGGGTGATATTTCAGCTTTTAGTTCAAATTAATAAAAACAAAAGTATATATGCAATGCTTGTGACCACATCAATGACAGTTTTTTATTTAGCTGTTTACAGCTTGGCATTTTTGGATCACAATTCTTTTTAGTTAATTACTTGAATTACAATTTACAATAGATTAATATAATTTTTAAAGGTATGATGTCATTGATGTACACAAAATAACACAAGAGTCATCTGACTATGGTATATCTCAATGGTCACCTGTAAGCCATAATCTAATTGTAATAAGTTCTAGAATTTCTGATAAAACTTAAGACATGAGTTAAAAAACTTGCCATTGAACATAGAATTCAAGTTGTTATCTTGAACCAACAGCATGAATTCTTTGTCAAACATGAATGGATTTCTTGTGTTTGTTTTTCTGGTTTCCATGAAACAATTTTTATTTTGAAATATTAAAAGGTCTTCTAAGGTACTTAGGTAAAAGGTACTTTAAGTCGATAGAATGAATAGTTTTGAACAACCCATCTCTACAATGATTCAATGTTCATTGGTTTAACAAGAAACAATAAAGAAAAAAAAAGAAAAATATCTGATACAGGAAGATAAGATGGTTTTTTTTTAGTTCTGCTCCAGACACTAAATTATTGTAACGATAATTGTATGGAATCATGGATTTACAGACAGACAGGTAGAGCGTTGACTATATCCCATGGTTTTACATACTGGTTGAATGAAAAATATTCTTTTTATTATGATTATTTATTATGAAATTCATAGTGAAATGCGCACTAATGTATCACAATTTATTCTATTACAGAAAATATTGCAATATACAGCCGTGCAATGTCAAAGCAATGTAAAAGAGGCCTAGGAGAGGAAATACGAAGATTGTGTCACTTCAATCAATTTTCACATGATTGTATTTGACATTAAGAATGCTTTAGTCTAAGAAGCCTAACTTCTAAAAAGGAAACAAGAAAATATGATCAATAACTTCATGATGGTTACATGCTTTGAAACATTACCATATAACAAAGACTATAATAATAATATTATATTTTTATGATATACACATTAATAATGAACTTCTATATTAAAGCCTCCCTGATATCATGCCCAATTTCCATTTATTATGAACAAAACTAAAAAAATTAAAAACATATAAATGATTTTTTTATAAATAAAAAATCTTTAAAAGAACAATTTTCACGTAGAAATAGAATTTTAATTGATATTCTTTTATTCACTGTACATGTACTATTGCAGCAAAACAGAAATAGATAAGTCTAGTATCACACTGCTATTTCAAATTGTTGAGACTGACCAATGGTGATATCTATTTCTTACAAAGTGTATTCTTACTTTTCTCCAGAGTGCAATTACTGTGAACTGTTGCCACATACTTGTTCGCGGAGGGGGTATCAGAACTATGTAAGTGGCAATTATTAGTCTCCAACTTCTTTATCTATCACACAATACACAAATATGATGCCTTGAATAATGTTGATATATATGATACAGCCCCATTCAGCAGTTGAATAATCCCAGTGCTTCAACAATAACATTAGTTAAACCCCCATTATGTTGTTTATTGACGATGTCACTCTTACATACCTGGATCATTGATTTGATAAACATTTAAAAACTGGACTGCACAGTAAATCAGTAGTTTGTTGATGACTACTGAATATCAATATTTGAATATTTTTAGGGGGACTCAATTCATTCAAGTGGAAGTCAATATATATGATAAAGGATTTCCTTATCACAGAGAAAATGCTATTTGTGGTATTGTCTGGTAATTAATGACCATTTGGCTGTCCTTTAAAGATTTTTATTTCTGAACCTTTTGTCTTGAAACATTTCCAATTTAGTGGAAAGCTCACAGAGCAGGCAACAGAAATCCCAATGTTTCACTTTAATAAGCTCTGTTTTCTTGCATATGTGTACATTACACTCGAATGAACCACATCAAAATTATATTTAATTAAGATATCAAAATTAACTGAAATGAATTAATGTATTTCAAAAACTACTAGTCCAAATGAATGCCAGTTAGCCAAATACATCTACCGGTACATGAATCTTTCATAATATTGTCTTCAAATTAAACTAGTCTTTCAGACTACCAGTCATTACATTTAACCAGCCCAACATGTTTTAAACTAGCCATGGGCTACTAGACTAGGCTAATTTCAACCCTGTCAATGTAGATTTATTTGGCTAGCTTGAATGCATATACCCCGGTAGGCTAGTACTGTTATTGGATTATCCACTAGACCTAATGGTTTGTACATTGATTAGGCACATTTCGACCCATGCTTGTAAAAAGAATTTGACAAGCACAATTCCCTATATTTTTCACTTCACAAATAATAGAAAAGCTATGTAACCAAGTTGGCTTATTCTATTCAGGTTATTATTTCTTGTATTGTTTTGTCATTAATGTATCCTTAAAAAACAAAATTCAAAGTTTAGTATTGCAGTGTAATCATACAGTAATGGAATCTTTGGAAATACTATCAATATCTATGTCTTACTTATTCTGTATGTATTCAGTCTAATTTTCTTATTCCATAATCCATTATCACAGTCTGATTAAAATCGACCTTGTTCCGAGTAATAAAATTTGCAAAATAATATATCTACCGGGATACGAACAGGCTCTGTAGATTCCTCGCCACAAGGTCTGAAAACATCCCGTAATAGGCGTGTGTTCCGAACCAGTTTAGGGCAGCCAATGGCCAATAGCTGACCAATCACATCATAGTTTTTAAACGGTCGCTGTTTTGAAAGCATTCGGAACAGACAAAAGGATAGCTGTTTGGAGTTATCTGCCCCTAGCTTCTCGCACCGAAAGCTTTTGTTGGGCGTCTTGTGATTGGTTTACTGAATTGCGTCAGAACATTGGAGTCTATGGGCTGTTACCAGACGGTTTGGCTTGGAAACCTCCGAACGATATGAGTTCGTATCCCGGTAGATGCACTATTTTGCATAATTCCGCGGAATACCGTCGGTTTTAATCAGACTGCATTTAGCATAAAATTTAGTATGTTTTTCTTCGATTTCTAAACAATTAAACATGATTTAATATAATTTTATTTTATTTAACTGACTCAAAATTGTCTTTGACAAAATATTTGTGAATATTTTTTGAAAGCCAACTATTGTTAGTGACAAACATAGACACAATCAAGAAACAATTATGCATATTTCAAAACTTTATTTATCTACCCATGCAAGGTCATTTAGTTCTTCTCATTAGTTTAGAAATATGAGTTTCTCTGTTTACAGAAGTTAAGTCGAACGCTTTCCAATGACGAACAGATGTTGCCATATTATTCTATATTAAATGATATCGAATGATATGGCAACGTCTGTTTCATCCAACCAGTACTCATGGCTTTATCCATTTCCTCAGCACTGAAAGTATTGGAATAACTTGTAGCTGACTCTCATAGCAACGACATCATAGTATGAGCTGTTGGTAAGCCTTCATTTTTATTAGATACCAGTGTATGAAATATTAATATGCTTTAAAAGTAGCCAGCCCAATAGCTTGGGACCAAAAATGTTCTTTTGCCACTTTGAATTGCAACATTTAATAAGAAAAATCTAAAATAATTACAAGCCCGGATCAACAGCTGCAAAGTTCCAAACTGTCGGACAGGCTGTAAATTCATAGCTGATAATACAATGATCAGTTTGTTCATGAATCGATGATGTATATTTTTCTGTAGATATATAATATATAGATTCCTTTTATCACTAAGATGTGATTACTGTATTTCCTAAAATACAACCCAGGTCTCTAATACAACCAGGGGCTCTAATATAACCCAGGTCTCTAATCAAGGGAATATGGTATTTGAACTAGGTTATCAAAGAGAGGTGGTTTATAGATTTTAGGGTGAAGACTCAAGCAATCGACTTGTTGAGTTCAACATAAACATGCCGTCTGATTGCCTTGATTCTTTTTGAATATATATGAAGTATATATGATCCATCAAATGGCTAAAGGCGCTTATGACCTGATTTGATGACAAACCTCCATTTTCATTGATAAACTCAGTTATGTGCTGATGGCAATATATCAATACTATTGTATTGATTAAAGACATTTATAAAACAACAAAATTCCTTGATCTATTTAAAGGGACACTCGTGACTCCGGGAGTAAGAGTTCGTACGTGATGTCTATTTCCTTCAACATAAAATAAACCCATCACTTGATAGAAAAATCTTTCCTGAATATACTGATAATAACCAAAAAAATATTGAAAAACGGAAAGTATAATAAATTCGTGGCCAAAGAGACCTACCTATTCGAATGACGCGCGCTACTGTGACCGCATCATAGCAGGGTAGAGAGGCTCTAACTTGAACCCCATTGGATAGTATGCGGCTCGATGTGTGCAGTAGAGCATTCAGGCAATAGATGTTTCGGTTTAGGGCCTAATCCATATTGTTTTTGACAATTGATTGAATAATCAGTAGATTTACATATGTGTGTCTCCAACAAACATTTAATTAAAGTAAATAGTTAAATGGATTATATAATAAAGTTTACATATAAATGTCTTTTCTATCAAATTTTCAATTAGTGTTGGTCCTAACTAGCCCTGAGGTTTGTGAGATAAAATATAACTAGGCGATCGTGCTCGCCTCGGTCAAGCTCCCCTACGCTGGGCTACGCTCCGCTGGGAACGGAGGTTTACCGGAGATAGTCACGGCGAGCATTACATCGTCTAAAATATAACCAGCCTTTCTGAAAACCTCTGCAATGTTTAGACAGTTACTTTTTACTGAAAATTCCACAATCAACTGTCACGCGGACTTGGCAACATTTGGAACTAGTCACGTTTGACAATAATCTGCAATTGAACTATTTCGGACACCCGTTCTATCTACAGTTCAAGTTTTCCAATGTGCAAACTGAAATTGAAAATCGTAACTCCCGCCATTGTCACTCATTGGTATTAGACTTAGTTTCGAAAGAAACTAATACGAAATATGGAATAATCAAAAGCAGTTTACTTACTAGTTATGTCAGCGATGGTATTAGCATGTCATGGAGTTATGCAATTGCAAATCAACGCCTGTGTTTTCTTTTTGTTTTCATGTTTACTTCTTCAGAATTCGTCTGCAAGTTTTGTCATGCGCATACAGCATTTGCTGTTAAAGGGAGGTCACTCCAAACTGACATGATTGCAAGGGATGATGACTGAGAAAATTCAGGTATTCCTATCTACTTAAATTTTAAGTTATTCGTTTAAAAATGTCAGATCAAATGTGTTTGACCAATTGAATGTACAAATTATGTAATTTCTCATGCACCCACCATGTCCAATGAGCCAGAGCATTTGAGTTACTATTACATTGAAAGGTCTTATTCTGAGAAAATATTGTTGTTGACAATTTATAAATACTTTTTATTTTTATCATTTAGTAGGCCTATATCTTGGCCGCATGTATAAGTAAAAAATATAAGATTTTTAATAGCTGTATTTTGCAGTCATAATCTTGATCACACATGATCTAACTATAATAAATAAACATTCTTCAATTGGTTTGAAAGTTAGCCAGGCCCAAGAATAGAACTTCGAGTTTATATTTGATGAACTAGTTTTATAGTGTGTATTAGACGATGTAATTCTCGCCGTGACTATCTCCGGTAAACCTCCGTTCCCACAGCGGAGCGTAGCCCAGCATAGGGGAGCATGACCGAGGCGAGCACGATCGTCTAAGTGTGTATGTGATATTAATTTCAGTTGTTTATGTCTGTTTCAGCTGAAGATCTTATTTTTTGCTAAGAGTCGTGAACTAGTTGGAGAAAAGCAGTGCGTTATTGAAGCCCCTGCTGTGTTGTCAGCTCAACAACTTCTTGGTCATCTCATCAACAGGTTTCCCAGGTAGTCGATGGTCTTTTCCATTTAGTATTTGTCTTATAACAGGCATAAAACAGTTACATAAACCAACCATGAGATTTCTACATGTGGAAAAGTGCCGAACAACCTATATATATATATATCATATCCCCTTTCCTTCTAAACACTTTTAATAATTTGGAATAACTAAAAAAATGTTTCAAATAAATTATATTTTGCAAAACTATTCATTTACATTTACTTCAATGATATATTTTATATAAATAAGTAAGGCAAATCATAGAAAAAACAACATGTGTATTTTATGTTTCAGCATTTCAACAATTGCTGAGAATATTGTTTTGTCTTTGAACGAAGACTACGTTGATTTAGCCTCAGAAGAAATATTCCTGAGAGAAGGTGACGAGTTAGCAGTTATTCCGCCCATCAGTGGGGGCTAACAATAGAAAGACACTGAATTTCAGGTAAAATGGGTACATTTGGATAAATTTGTCAAAAACGTAATCATAAGTAAAAACTGTGTAATTTCAGAATTATGAGTTAATTTTCAATTTCTAAACTAATTAATGCAACCTCAGCATGTGTCAGCATATTTTTTATAATGAAGGAAATTTGTGATATTTTAGGAGTGCTTCACTTACATTTCTGTAACTTTACAATGCATGCACAAGTGTAAAAATTTTGTCTTTATTTTATAAATTGTTGTTACATTTTTATGACTGACTGTGTGACCTGTAAAGTATGATGGCTTTGAGTGAACTGAAACATGTAATTGTACACCAATCCAAACTCCAAAATTCTGAACTTTTTGAGAACTGAAACATTGTAGAACCATCAAATACTAACAGACCTTAGAGGAAAGTCTGAAGAAGATACTGCTTATATAAAAGCTTGTATATGTCATTATGCTATGTTTACAGGAGAGTTTCAGGATGAATCACATTGATTTGACAAACGAGAAGTTGAATGTTGACCGCATCACAGCACTCGTCACTGCACCATCTTGTGGGGCAGTGTCTGTCTTCATGGGTAAAGTACATACAACTCTTCAGTAAATACAATTATTCTATTTTAGTTGAGATAGTGTAGGTCACGTTAAGTTAAAAAATGGTGGTATAAGACTGTACCACTATATGTACAAGTAAAATAATAATTTGCCTTTAAAATCTCCTACTTGATCGGTTAAAACTCCAGTAGGATTTACAAAACTTCATTATTCATTCATTGGACAGGGACAACAAGAGACAACTTCGATGGGAAGAAGGTTGTCCAGTTAGAGTACGAGGCCTACGACTCAATGGCCCGCAAGAAGATGGAGGAGGTGTGCGATCAGATTCGAGCCCAATGGCAGGTGGAAAACATTGCGATTGTCCACAGACTTGGGTGAGTTAAGAATATGATTTACTGAAAATATGATTTTAGAATAAAAATATGTCTACCCTGTGCCAGTCTCAATAACTGGTTGATGTAAGTCTTGCCACATTTTCTTCACTTTTTTTGTGCTACTGTAGCAGAGCGCATTATGAATTTCAGGTGCAGCATACCACTTGACTAGCACAATAAATTTAAGTAAATGCGGCTAGGCTTAAATTATTCAGGGTAATAATGTGTGCACGCCTTGAGCATGCCCTTTGTTGCATTGATAAGTATCTTTATTATTAATATAACACAAACTACTGACATGATCAAGCTTAATTGTGATGTACACTCAGCTCGTTTAGGTGATTAACAACATTGCCAAAAAAAAAAAAATTAAGTCAAAGAGAAAATATCCATGGCCATTTAAGTAGTCCTAAAATATTGCAACCTGATTTGATATCAGGACTCTACCCACTGAAATCTCGACAGCAACACTCAGTCACTGAAATCTTAACAGCAACACTCAGTCACTGAAATCTTAACAGCAACACTCAGTCACTGAAATCTTAACAGTACCACTCAGTCACTGAAATCTTAACAGTACCACTCAGTCACTGAAATCTTAACAGCAACACTCAGTCACTGTTATAATTTTAAAGCACTTGTCCTGTATTGATAGCACATATATTACTCCAAAATTATGGAACGTATTTCAATCTGATGTCCTCTATTGTTATCCCCCTTCAGTGTTGTACCAGTAACAGAGTCGAGCATCATCATCGCAGTCTCGTCCCCTCACCGCAAGGAGTCCCTGGAAGCCGTGTCCTTCGCTATAGATACTCTCAAGGCTATGGTTCCCATTTGGAAGAAGGTAACTTGCTTAGCAATTAAATCAAAGGATCATATTTCCTCAAATAAAACCGTGTTTGTTTTTTTATTATACCATCGACTAACAGGAGTATATATCTGAATCCAAAAGATTCCGATCACAGACATTTTTGTTGCAGAAAAACTATATATTTGATTCTTTCAAATTTTGCATGTTGTATATATACACACTAGTAGGAGAGGTGCAGTGCTGAGGTAAAAGCGATTGGTGAATTTAAAAAAAAAACAAAGTCTGTGTTATGTACAGTACTAGGATAAGTTCTTTTTACTCAGCTCGAGTTGCTTTCAAGAAAATAATGAATGTGAATTATTGCTATGCTATGAATATATATTAGGTTGTCTCTGCTTTTGAAACATTTTCTATACAATGAATTGTTGGTCAAATAGGCAGAACTTAAAATGATCAACAATTTGAGTTAATTTGATCACCTGTGATCTTGTCGGTTTCAGGAAGTGTATGAAGACACAACATCCGACTGGAAAGCAAACAAGGAGTGTGCCTGGGCTGCTAATAGACCAACGTAGTTACCATCATGAATTTAATTCAATGATATAATTGGAAAATATAAGTTGAACTTTAAGATTTATAGTTAATTTAACAAATTCCAACTTGATAGTACTTTACCTTTTTAACAGTGTATGAAATTAGGCCTGTTCACCAGCCTGAAACTTGGAAACTTTTTGTCCGGGCTTGTAACATTTTGAGGTTTTTCTTTAATTTTCTATTAAATTTAAGAATTAACATTTTTGAGCTGGTTGGTTTTCAAGCTAATTTCATATCCTGCTTTTAAACTTTACGGCATGATATGTTAGCTTTACATATGTAAAACTTTGTATTCAATGCTATATACCAAATAAATGAGAATGAGGGCACTGTATCATAATCAGAACTATTTGATTTGAATATTCAGTCTATAACAAATTTTCTCAATGTTGTGACAGCTCTAAAGGTAAAGGTATTTATTTCAACTGTAAATCTTGAGATTGAAAGAGCTGAATGTGTGATTTATATATTTATACTAAATGAATATTTATGATTATAGAAAATTCTCTTTGACTCTGTTTTCTGTTGATTTGTACATAATATCCAGATACATATATTATTAAAGATTATAATGAACATGTTTATATATGTTATTTGTTTTCTGTGTTAACTAAATTGAAATGATAAAATAGAGCCATGGGCTCTGTAGCTCATCAGGATTTCATTGATTAATTATCTAAGGTTGAATATCTAAGTTATCTCAAGTAATACATTGTTAACAAGCAAAAAATAGGTTTTTAGATCAATACCCCTGTGACCCTTATTTGGAGTCACAGGGTCACCAATCCTACAATTAAGAATCACCTTTGACCAAAGAGTCTCTACACAACATTTCACCTTTCTAGAGCTTTACATACTTGAGATAAAGATGAAAATAGGTTTTTGGGTCGTGACCCGTGACCTAGATTGGGGTCATGGGTCACAAAATCTACAATTTAGACTCCCCATTGGCCAAGGAGTCTGCACACAACTTTTCAGCTCTCTAGACCTTTTGGAACTGGAGAAGATGAAAATAGGTTTTTAAGGATGTGACCCCTGTGACCCCATGTGGGGTCATGGGGTCATGACATCTACAATTTAGAATCCCCATTGGCCAAGGAGTCTGCACACAACTTTTCAGCTCTCTAGACCTTTTGGCACTGGATAAGAAGATGAAAATAGGTTTTTAACGATGTGACCCCTGTGACCCCATTTGGGGTCACGGGGTCACGAAATCTACAATTTAGAATCCCCATTGGCCAAGGAGTCTGCACACAACTTTTCAGCTCTCTAGACCTTTTGGAACTGGAGAAGAAGATGTAAATAGGTTTTTAAGGATGTGACCCCTGTGACCCCATTTGGTGTCAAGGGGTCACGAAATCTACAATTTAGAATCCCCATTGGCCAAGGAGTCTGCACATAAAATTTCAGCTCTGTGGAGTCATTGGTACTGGAGAAGAAGTCGAAAAAGTGAAAAGTTCACGGATGGATGGACGGACGCCGGACACCATGCAATGCCATAAGCCCATCGGGCCTTTCAGGCCTGATGAGCTAAAAATGGACGACCTTATTGTGAAAGAAAGTATTTACACTGTCAAGCTACTTTAAATCAATGGACAGAACAAGTATAGCATCTGATTACTTGCTTAAGATGCCTGTCACTGACGCAGGAATTATATTGATGAAGATTGTGTCATCTTTTAAACAATTGTGAAATTGGTCTTGGATATTAATGCTTTGCATGTGCGAAGTGTTCTTGGCGTCCGGAACATGAAGTAGGTAGTGCAAGCCGCACAGCACGGGAACAGTGTTCAGACCCACTTCTTTCACACATGTACCCTACGTTTGGAACAAACTTCAGTAAGGAGCGGGCCTATGATATGTGGTCTAAAAACGTTTGAGATACTAAATAAGCACAACCCATGTAGTGAAAGGATTACATTTTATTCTATACATCACATAAAATCATTTCTTCTTCGGGACAGGAAGTGGTATCTTCGTGTATGAGAGATAGGTCTCCAGCAGGAAGATCGTATCATCCAACTGAGTCTCACAGCTGTCAAGCCTGCAAAACAGACCGAGCATATCAGAGTTCCTTACAAGCACTCTCAGCTGAGCTAATCTGATGTGCAAATGTTACATTTGACAAGACATGTTTGTGGAAACTGACACCCTCTGATATAAGCATAATTTGGATTCCAAATATCAAAGTGTTCACAAGGTACACTTGTTGCCATGGAAACCAGAGAAATAGAGGATATCTGTTTTTTCTTGACTAATACCATGTTTATCTCATCGAGTGATGTAGAAAGGTTATATTTTCACGAGATAAACATGGTATTTGTCAAGAAAAAACAGATATTCTATTTATTTTATGATGTTATCCTTTTATTTACTTCCAAACAGGGTCGTTTTCACGCTAAGCTGACGCTAGGAACAAGCTCATCATCACAGTAACACTGTGACGTCATAAGCCAATTCGCTGCATCAGATCATTGTTTTATGACATAAAATTATATCAGTCACTGATCGCAGTGAAAATATAAGTTATTTTCACTTTAGTTTGATAGACAGTTTATTTCATTGATAAATCCCAGTATATCATTGCTCGTCATATAATAAAGAAATGTTTTGTTACTTTGTTAATGCATATAGAAAGTAAATATTTTCATATACAGCTTCTATTGACCATTTAAAATTCAATTCAAAACATATAGCAAGTCAAGAATACACATACATGTTGACATTCTTCTTAACCTTGTCTAGTTGAGCGCGCTCTGGTGGTGTAATCATCTGCTCAATCTCTTCCTTCTGAGTTGCCTCCCCTC
Source organism: Gibbula magus (assembly GCA_936450465.1). Lineage (NCBI taxonomy): Eukaryota > Metazoa > Mollusca > Gastropoda > Trochida > Trochidae > Gibbula > Gibbula magus. Next base: position 15,662,704 of record OW388289.1, read on the forward strand.
CCTCCTGCTCCAGAGACAAGATAATGGCCTCCACTCTCTCCTGCTTGTCCAGAAGACGTCTGTAACCGAGTGAATATAGCTATAAATCGCATGCAGCGACTCAACTCTAGTGTTGTTAAATCATACATAGCCCAGAGTTATAAAGAGTTGCGTCCCCTGCCAGGTGACAGGACAATAACCCCCATTCTCTCCTCCTTGTCCAGAAGACAGTCTGATTAAAATCGACCTTGTTCCGAGGAATAAAATTTGCAAAATTTTGCATCTGCCGGGATACGAACAGGTTCTGTAGATTCCTCGCCACAAGGTCTGAGAACACCCCGTATAGGCGTGTGTTCAGAACCAGTTTAGCGCAGCCAAAACCCAGTCAAATAGCTGACCAATCACATCATAGTATTCAAACGGTTGCGGTTTTGAAAGCATTCGGAACAGACAAAAGGATAGCTGTTTGGAGTTATCTGCCCCTAGTTTCTCGCACCGAAAGCATTTGTTGGGCATCTTTTGATTGGCTAGCTGAATTGCGCCCGAACACGCTAGTGTACGGGGTGCTTTCAGACGGTTTGGCGTGGAAACCCACGAACGAGTTCGTATCCCGGTAGATGCACTATTTTGCATTTTTTATTCCACGGAAAACCGTCGATTTTAATCAGACTGGTCCAGAAGACGTCCGTAACCGAGAGACAAATTCTGTATCAACTTCTCCATTATCTGATCATCCTTGTTTGAGATGTGAATGCTAAATTGACTTATCTGTTCACATGTACAAGGGTATGTATACTGTTATGAGCCTGCAGCTTGTATACCTACTTGTGATCTGCCACCTCCATATCTCTCCTCATCATTCCATTCGAGAGAGCCTGCAATATCAACAGCAAAGTAGACATTTTGTAAGAAGAGATTTTTAAAAAACATTTTGACTGGAAACTTCTTTGTAAATGTAGTTTACCACAAATTGTAACTAAAGTTACTGCAAGTTGATGGTTAAGAATGGGCCTGAAGAGTGAATTTGTTTACAATCAGTCAAAATTCGGAAAAAACTTGGAGTCAATGATTGTTCTAAATAACTCTAAAATTAACTCCCCAAATCACAATGTTAGTCATTTCACTTGATTGCTACTGGCAAGTAACAAAATAGAAACTTGAAATAAACATTTTATAGCACTTTTGCTTACTATTACCGGTAACTCACAGTGGTACACAAAGCTTAAATATTTATGATTAAATAAGTGGACACACCTTATAACATCTCTCGAGCAACAAACGGGCCACCTGGTTCACTTCCACCTTGAACAGGTAAAACGTACGTGCAGGGGCATGGTCTGGAGTCTTTGAGATTTCCTGGAATCAACACCCATTATCATTAACCCTTCACTGGCAGAACCAATTAGTGAATCTCATGACATGACTTTGTTAACTTGCTAATGCATCAATCTTCAGGGTTTGTTGATCATTATAAACCTGGCAAAATACTGATATAGGAGAGAGGGAGAAGGAATTGCCGGAACCATAGATGTTTGTGCTGCAATGATTTATCAATCATGTTTTGGCTCTCAGAGAACCTTTATCACTCTGAATCCGGTGGTTCCCTTTTCCTTTACTTCCTTTGTTGGAATCTGGAGACCTCTAGCCCTCAGACAACACTATAATGCTCAATGTTGTGTCGACAGCTGATCACCAAAAACCTTAATTAATTCTTATTTACCTAGGAATTTCACCCTCCAACTAAAAACTTAATTATTTCCCTTGTTAATGAAAAGATTTATTCATTACTTTTGGCTTTTAGAGAGCCTTCATCATTCTGATAGTGGTTCCTTCTCCCTCTCTCCTTACCATCCCTCGGGTTGGTCCACCTTCATTTGGTGGAAACTGGAGAGCCTTATGACAACTCAATAATGTTGGCCCATATTTTCAAAGCTGTCTTATTGCTAAGATAATTGTAAGCCTATGTTAGTGTATGGGATTTATGACTATCTTAGCACTAAGAGAGCTTCGAAAATATGGGGCCCCTTTCACAAAACAACCTTTACTAAGGTTAACCGTAACTCCAATTCTTAACATTGCACAGAAGTTACGTTAGTGACTTACCATTACCTTAGTGGTTTCTGAAAGGAGGGCCCCCTCTCACAAAGCACTAAGGTGATCATAAGTCACTGAGATAACCATAGTGCGATGTTAAAGAATGGGAGTTAAGATTAACCTAATTAAAGGTTGTGAAAGGAGCCCCAGGACGTCATGTAGTTAGCTGATTACCAAAAACATTTCTTTTTTTATGTTGATCTTGGATTACTCCTTATGCTTCATATATATCAGATTTGCTGGAATATATATTTGGCATCAGCTGCGTTAATCGGACCTCTTTTTCCAGTCCTTGGCAAAATATAAACAATTCAGAATGCAGTACTTACAGTGATTGATACAAAGTTCTCTGCAAACAAGGCGTACAGTATTTCCTTGGTTTCCTTAGCAGGTATCATAGCACATTCTTCAATCTGAAAGTATCATGATTCATGACAATATAAAAAATCAGACAATAATCACATTAATTAAAGTAATACCTTCATTGTAAATAGAAAAGTTTAATGAATTGTTCCTGCTATGCTAACATACCATGTTTCCTCCAGCACAACCCCCCAGGGTTCTATTTAGTTCAGCAACACCCCACCCCACCCCATTCTATTTGAGGAAATACAGTAGGCCTTAAATTGATATTTGAGATCGGGCTGTATTAACCTTAACACCCCATGACCCCCCAGGTTGAAATCAAGGAAATATAGTACATGTTCAGTCACTTATGACGACAATGAAACATAATTTGTATCTGTTGCCTTTAAACAGTCATTATTGTTTTTATCTTCAAATAGAATGTGTGTAAACATTGTACACTGTAACACTTACTTGTTTTTGTTCCACATGTTTCTTCAGGAGAAGAACCCGGAATATTCTCAAACCCTTTGAGCCAAACCTGAAGGGAAAACCAGTCTAAAAATGTAATTTGGCAATTAAAATTACAAAATGTTAGAAAATCGAAAACAAGTTCATAGAATTTGTATTTCATATGTGAAAGACAACACATTTAATTAAGATAAGAAAATATGACCTAGGTTCAGAGATTAGGCAGTGTTATTGAGAAGCTGATCAATGTATTTCCTCTCATATACAACCAGTGTATATCAAACGCACATGTACCGGTATGTAACACCATCTGTGACTCACCTCTCTTGAACCACAGACTCCAAATGTGCCTTACACAGGGCTGTGAGAGATTTGAATATGTCTGTGTATGGTCAAGGAAAAACATCAACGACCAACATCAGTTGGAAAAAATTATCCACGCATTTTAGTTGCATATTTGACACACAGAAATACAGCTGTAATTATGATGTCGTTTAATTACCTCCCAAACTCAAGTGAAGTTGTAGTAATTTCTTGAAGTTAAATAAGCACTAATTTGTGGTATCTGATATTTTGCTGTATCAGCAACAAAGGATACTGACAACATACATGCCTCCACCACTGTCTCCAACCTTGCTTATAAAATCTGCCTGCAACACCATGGAATTGATAGATTTTCAAAACTCATGAATAGAAAACCAAGATACGGCAATGTTTAAATTTTAACATAAATTGTAGTGAAAATAATAATGTATAATGTAAATTAAAACAGCATATTTTAATATATAATGCATATAAATGCAATATGTATCATGATGATATTGAACATGGGACGAACATAGGACAAATAAAGTGCACACAGAATCATGTGTTATTAATCAGACTCTGCCCCATTCTGCACATTACAACTGAATATTAAAATATATTTTGATATCTATTTCACAGAATTATTGACGCTCTGTAGAAAACAAAGAAAACTCACGGAGTCCTCTGATATGATGGACAGGTACTGTTCTAGCACTCGTAACGTCATTCCCTGGTCCTTAGGCAATGCTTGTAGAATCTTCAATAGAAAATATTTAACAAAGTTAAAATAGATGTCATTCAGAAACAGAGACGGCTTGTTTTGTAGGAATTATTATAAAGCAGTTATCTAAGAGTCCAGATAGAAATTTTGTGTATATTCTCAATACTAACAAAAGAAATGGCCATTTCTATCACTGCCAGTGGTGCTGATTTTAAACTCTATATCAAATAAGAGCTCCTTATCATCCTAATCATCAATTGGGAAAATTGTTTTGTGCAATAGCACCCGGCAACCAAAGTGTTGTTCTATCCTGTATGCAAGCAAGGAAGCAAAATCTCCCATCTTTCAACATCTTTGAATATGACGCTGATGAAAATCAAAAACCATAGTACTGGTGATGAGCAGACACTCTACCAACTGAGCTACATCCCACAATATTCTGGAGCCAAGGCAGTATCAGATAAGGTCAGATAAGGTACTGCTGTACTCAACCGATTATGGTAAGTTAATTGATCAAGAACAAAAGTCTTGTTACTAAGGTTATAGCATTTTGAAGCACTGTCGTTCCAGAACAGGTTGCACATAGTATTGACTGAAGCATTCATAAAATCTCTTTCAGACCACAGTTATTTCAACAAACTTTGTTACAACAATTTTATTTGAAATAAGCAGTTCTGGACATTATTGCAGATATAATCATAAATAAATAATAACAAAATATAAGATTTATCCGAAAAGTTTGGATATCTTCAGCATAATTACCTCGTTGATGGAGAAAGGCATTGTGACAGGTGCTGTTTGCTCAGTGCGCACTTCACTCAGTCGCAGCATTGTTCGCACAATCTCACCTGCTTTCTGGAATCAGAATACCACACTCAGCATAACATGGACACTACCCTTTAGAATATAAAGAACTTCTATATTTGTATATTCTACATATTTCACTCCATAACTTCAATTTCATGGTCAAAAGTCAGTTTGAAGAGTTTTCTCTTGATAATAATAATGAGGACACTTATACCATGCCGAACTCTACGCCACGAAGGGCCATGTAAGGACCAACATTGTTTCTCTCTTCATTTTCAACTCACCGAGAGGATGTAACCTTGACACTTTACTTACTGGATCCTGGGTTAGCCAGGGATGGAAATTATACATTTGTATATCCTCTCAGCTGAACTCTGGAAATGGGACTTAGTTTTTCTCACAGCCATCATTACTGATGAGATACTGACCAGTGACTCCTGGTCATTTAGACGGTTCCAGTTTCAGCGCTTTGGAAATTTGGTGCCAATTGGTGCCTGAGGCAAAAGGCAAAACCATGCAGCTAGCTAGGGGGTCAGAATATTCCACCACGGGAAATAAAACGGGTAATATTTATAGAATATAGCAACTTTAGAGTTAACAGTCAGTGTTTGGTTCAACCTACTACACACAGAAGATATCATCAGAGTTACAGTTATGTTTGTGTTTCCACAAGTCACCTGGTCGATCTTGTTGCTGACTGCATCGATGATGGCCTGATCCCGGAAGTGGTGATGGAAGCGGTCGAAGTTGACCTGCCAGTACACACCATCGTCAAATGGAACCTAGATAATGTTAAATTGACAAAGTCAGGAATCACTTTGGGCAGTGATTAGGAGATAGTGACATATCTGAAAAGGGGGCAGGATAGCGCAGTGGTTAGCGCGTTCGGCTTCGGATCAAGAGGTCCAGGGTTCGAATCCCGCCAGGGGCACAGCAACTTTGTCTGCAGTAGAGAACTGTTCTACACGAAGTAAGGTTTGGGTGCAATGCTACACTGAATTTCAGCGTAGTACCACCCATGGTTCCCTAGTTCAAGCCGTTGCTCGCAGGTTTCACCGCAATGCATAGCCACATGGCGTTGCGGGCTTTCTCCCTGCCATAATACTAGCAGCCGCGATATAAGTGAAATACTCTTGTAAGCGGCGTTAAACCCCAACTCATCTCACCTCATATCTGAAAATCCTAAGGATTCCTACTACTATGGGAAATAAATCCCATTTCTAAGATGTAAAAATCTTACAAAGTATTTTTAAATTCCGATAATATTATCCTTTGAACTTCTTTATTTCATAAATATAGCTAATTAAGTCTTCAAATTGGCAATTTTCTTGTTGTTTATTACCATGAACATGATTATATTGATTTATGACATTTCTATCATGAATGTAAATGAATGGTTTCATTTTGGATTATATCATGAACATGAACAAATAGTTTTACCTCTTTCTCTCCCTCCTCAGTTTTCATCTTCTTTGTTGGATTTGAGGAATCATCTATTGAACGTTTTCGTTTCGAATTTGAGCCTTGAAATGAAATAAGCAGTTTAGAACTTAGCACATATTTTATGATAAAAATAGAGTTGGCACTGCAGCTCAGCAGGTTTTCTATGATTTATGATAAATACTGACATTAGAAATAATAGGTTTATAATATAAATGCAACGAATTGTTACCAAACATGCAATTCTAGTGCTACATATAACTTTTCAGGAGTAATCTAAATGACTTACATAAATTGTCTCTCAAATGCTGTGAAAATGCCTTCCTAATTTGCTTTATGGATAAAAATACATCTGCAAATATGCCTCATATAGGAATAAAATTACGTTTACCACCACCCTCTTCCCCATTTTCCACCACTCTCTCCCCATAAGTTTCTCCCCCTAAGGTGCCCTCATTCACTAAAGTCTGGCTGGGCGCTGGTCAAAGGTATCTGCACTCAGCTGAGGTCACACAAATCATTAGGCAACATGCAGATCCGATTACAAGCTAACAGACAGTGCCTTATATTTAAAATGTCTTTTTGTTCACATATTAATGGTGTTACAGACTTGGAATTGAGTTTGTTTGAAAGCTGATGTCAAGACCAAATACAAAATTTTTGAGCCTCCATATTTGAAATTGAGGGAGGGGGTAGAGGGGAAGCCACCACTGGATGAGCTAAAAATTATGAAAATAATAATTTTTTAATGAGGTCAATATTTGATATTTAGGGGGAACAAATTGTTTTAATTAAAAAATGTTTTACAACGGCAGGTTAAAATCATTTACTTTGTTTCATGGTCTACATACACTCATTAACAGTTAATTATTGAACAAGGTTTGTCTTCTTAAAATGATGTAATCTTTCTGATTTAGAGCCAAACCAGAAGCTTTGGTTGAACAACTGAAAATTTAATGATGATAATCAAACAAAGAAATAAAGGTTGGATGAACCTTCTACTTCCATGGGAGTCTGAAAGAGATCCTCGTTGTTGACAGGTGCTTGAAGGGAGGTAACTCTGTCTTGATCGTCCTTGACTGGGTCATAACTCCGACGAAGGAAATGAGTCCTCACTAAGCTTGAAAACTTGTCCTTCACCAAAGACTGATTTATTTTAGGGTGACCTGAAATAGATACTCTCAATAACCAATGGAACATTTATAAATAACTAATTTGAGTTAATGCAATTGTTAGGTTATGACATTTCTTGTTGAATAAGATGCAGTGAAGATTAAAGTTCACATTTTCATATGACCAAAAGTATAAACAAACATACATGCATACAAAGCTTTATCATAGGAGATGAGATTAATCTGCAAGAAACGTTAAATGACCATTCAACCACATATCTAGATGTCAACACTATAGGTCTGCTCCTTTCGATTACTGAAGTTTGTTCCGAACGTCCGGTACACATGCAAGTGAAAAGAGTGGCTCTGAACATTGTTCTTGGCATGCGGAAAATGTTCCCATGAAATAGGAGGTGAATGGGAACATGTTCCACACCAAAGAAGAGTGTTTGGGGGCACTCGTTTCACTTTGGATGTACCGGATGTTCAGAACACATTACGGTAAATCAAAAGGAGCAGGCCTTATATCAATATCGTAATGTTCACAAACCAGACGCCTCCAAAGCTTCATTGAGCCGCTCTGTGACCTTTGCAATGACACTGCTCATAAGACCTTGACCTCCTTGTAGTAGCTCCTCCACCATCAGTTCCGCTGCGTCTCCATAAAGTGTTTTAGCGCAGTAGATATATTTGGGATATCGGACATGCCATAATACTCTGCTGTCAGAAATCCCATACTCTACAAATCCCTTTTTGTTCTGCTCGAAGTGACCAATACTTTGATGTATCAGTATCCACAATGCACGCTTCACCTAGGTAGAACACAATTTTTTAAATTTTTTACTGATGACTTGCATCCCATCCTCGGTTACCCAGGGCGTTATATATATGCTCCGTTACTCTCCACTATATCACCCATGGTAAACTCTGGCAGCGAAATCTGTACTAAAATTACCCGCCCTTGGCCAGCGTGACGAAGTCAGTAACCAAAGAAAATACTCAATACGATAAGACGGATATGGTCAAGGGAGATAACCGGTTACGGATGGCTAACAAAATGACCTCGCATGCTTTGCAACAAAGTGATATGAATTGTCATTGGCTCGCAGGTCCAAGCTGCGTAGCGGTTTGATTGGCTCACGCCGGCCAAGGGTGGGTAATTTTAGTACAGATTTCTCTGATGAAATTTCCCATGGGTGATATAGTGGAGAAAAACTGAGCATATATAAAACCCTGGGTAACCGAGGATGCTTGCATCCATGTCATTTAATAATTGCCCTAAACATAATATGACACACATATCATATGATGCCATAAAGTGATGAAATTAGAATAGGATTCCTTGATCATGAGGCAATAAACAAGAAAGTAAAATGAGAAAAACAATGGATGTGTCAAAAGTGCATTGTGCAATGTTTTAAATACAAGTTGTAAAATGAGTAAATGTACAGTATTTTTTCTCATTTCATATAATGCACAAAAACGGTAACAGAAGCCCATCTTTACCGGTAATCAGACATTATTGTTATATTATGTTCCCAGAGTGTGTGGTTGGACTCTTTTATTTTATTTAGTCAGAACCAAAACAAACCAACATTGATGCTATATTAATTTAATACTTATATCATTACAATTATCAAATACAATGCTTTACATAAAGATTGCAAAATATTTCTCAATGTATGGTAAATAAATTGTATTATCATATTTAGTACTGCAGTATGCACGATAACAGTAATCAGATGAGGCGAGTACTCAGTAGCCATAAAGAAAACAGCCTTTTACCTGATCCATTGGCAATTTGGTGTCACTGACTATCAATCGTAAAGGAGTACTTCCTTTAGCCATGAGATATTTTCCCACTTTGTAGGGCAACTCTCCATAGAGATCTTTTAAAATGCGAGCACACAAATCATTTCTGCAGTTCGACATGTTGGGTGTTTCCCCTCAAACCTCACGACACGGCGTGCAAGAACGACTTGGTTCCGTCTCAACATGGTGAAAACATACTCCATACAGAGGAGCCACAGTTAAGCGTTGAATGGTCATTATCAAACGTTGTTGAGAGTTCGAGAGCAAATTGGTTTTGCGCATTGGATAAACAGAACTAGTTTGACTTGTTTACGGTTTGACGTCACCGGAAGAGGGGAAATCCCTCAGCAGATGATCAGCCAAGCCGGGACTTGATGACTTGAACGCAGTATTTAGATTCTTTCTACCGATATCCGATATCATCTATACATCAACCAGATATCAAATAATATATAGGAAAATGAATGTAAAGGTAACACTATGTTGCAAATGTTATTAATCCCTAAGATCCCTATATGCGTGTTTGAATGACAAAGGAAGATTTCTGGATATTTTTTTAACCCTTAGATCCTGTCGACGCTGTTATAAGAGTTACAGTAGGCATAGACGATATTTTGTTAGTTTTTCTACGATTAGCTTAACGTTGGTAATGCAGTACTGATACTAAAATATGGTACTCAAGTCAAATCATACGTCAATCATCTTTTAAAATTAAAAAATAAAATCTATCTTTTTAGTCTCTGGTCAAGAGGGTATAGTGTTGGGACGGGTATAGTGTTGGGACGGTTATATATTTTCTACCCGGGTACCAAACCAACTATTACCCTACCCTACCCCGATACCCGTTCTCCAACATCTAAATTTGTAACATTTTGTAATAATTCAGGGATTGGGGAGAGGTAGGGGTCATGGGTCATTTTGCACATTGGATGTGCTTATTCAGATAAGCTATTACAACTTGTTTACCAATTCACTTCTTTGTGAAATAAATATGTTTAAACCAATTTGGATGAAAAAATGGCCCATTAAAATTTAAAATGTTTATATTGCAACAAAGGGGAATGGCCCAATTAAAATTATGAAAATGACTAAAACCTCTAACAATGTCCCATTGTCAAAGGTGTCTTTCCCAATCCCTGAAAATTTAATCAACTGGGAGGCTGAAGTAGGGAGCTAGAAAGCTAAAGCACAGAGATCCATGACCATTTCAATCAAATTTATTATGAATGACAATGGATAATTTTGATATTGTGTTGGAATCTTCATATACATTGCAATCTTTAAATGAAAGAATAACGGAAACAAACTGTTTTATAACTAGTCACATGATAATACCAGGTCCGGGTAATGTGATGGGTAACCGGGTCCTACTCAGTACCCATCCGTCCCAGCCCTACTAGGGCGAGTACTGAACTTTACAGGGCGCTAATAATTAGCAACCGCATTTTACTACCAACCTTCATGTTAGACACACTAACCCTTAAATATTGTTAACAGTGATCCAATAGTTAATAAAGCTAGTCTAAAGATTTCCTGGGGCTAAAGAAGACGGGAGTCTAACGGGAACCCAAGGGCTACAAAGTATTGAGATCAATGTGCAGTGTATCAGAATCTGTCAACTTTCTTTTCCAATCATTAGATCCTGTCATCGATGTTTTCAGGGTTAATTTGTCTTGGGTGAGGGTTGGTATAGATCAAAACTTCCATCTCCCGAATGCTTTTCACACAACAGCTGAACACTATTCAATAGGGTTGCAAGGTAAAGCCTTTCAACCTGGCCAGCATACTAAATGTCATACATCAACGTCTTCGGGTGCACAGTCACGTCACGTAAACCAAAGTGTAGATTATTGGAAATATCTTAACCTGGAGTTAGTAATACAATACAGTTGATAATTGTTTGTATCTGATAAACTGCAGTAAAGAAAAGATGTATTTTGATCCATTTGTAGCAAGCGGAACAGCTGAAGGAGCAGGGAAATGAATGTGTGAAGAAAGAGAACTTCATGGAAGCTGTAATCCATTACACTCATGGCATCAAGATGGATGCCAGCAACCATTTCCTCTACAGCAATAGATCTCTAGCCTTCCTCAAAGTACAGCAGTTCTATCTTGCACTAGAGGATGCTAAAGCAGCAATCAAACTTCAACCAAATTGGCCGAAGGTATTCATTTTTACTTACCGGTACTCTTTCTATTATCGACATAAGTACTTAAGCTGATTATTAAATATTAAGAACAAGTAGTAGAATCAATTTGTTTTTTGAGATGTGTTAAAATTTAATGACCATGAATAAATTAAAAGTTCTATAGATTAACAACATTTTTATTGTAAAGAATATAATAGTTTTTAAAATATTAATAAAGTTAGTCCCTTGATAATATTATTAGCACCTGTTCCAAACCATTCTATGATTGACTTGAATTAAAAGTTGTAATCTATTAATTTTGTATATCATACATATCTGATACAATTCTAGTTTATTGTTTATTTCAGGGCTATTTCAGGAAAGGGGAGGTCGAATCAGCAGTTGGACAGCATAGTGAAGCCATTTTATCTTACAATGTAAGTTTCACAATGCTGTCATGTTTTATTGTCCCCGCCGCCGCAAAGTGCGGAGCAGGGGATATAGTATTCAGCTACTTACGTCCATCCGTCCTGTTTCTTGTTTCCACCTTATCTTATAAACTGGTGGACCTAGAGTCTTCAGTCTTCAAATTAGGTACCAATCTTCATTAGTGGAATACACAGACACCAGTCGTTTTGGGTGACCTTGACCTCATTTTCAAGGTCAGTACGAGACTTTGAAATTTCTGGAAAAGAAATTTTGTTACCACCATCTCATGAACTGCTGGACCTAGAGTCTTCAAATTTTCATTTGGGGAATACTCAGACACAGTTAATTCGGGTGACCTTGACATTTCTTTTCAAGGTCACTACGAGACTGATTGTTTGTCAAATGTTGTTACCACGATATCTCATGAGCCGCTGGACCTAGAGTCTTCAAATTTGGTACCAATCTTCATTAGTGGTATATGCAGACACCAGTCGATTTGGGTGACCTTGACATTAATTTCAAGGTCACTACAAGACTTTGATCACTTTTTAAAATGTTCTTAGTCTGATATAATAACAATTGAATCAAACATATAATAGTCATTACTCGGGACAAGCTTTGTGTCCATCCTTTTAGCTCATTTCAACTGCGGCGGGGGACATGGTAACGTTTGTGACAATTACTTGTTATCTTTAATTTAATGTTCTTGAAGTGAGTTTTTGTAAACTGCAAATGGTTGAGGATTAGGTTTAATACTGTCACATATATCTGTATACTTTTGAGGATAAGTACATTAGAAATCTGATAATTTAATCTGTAACATTGAATACTGTTATGTTTTTCTTTCAGAAAGCAATGATCTTAGACCCAACTGACAATAAAGTTAGAGAGGCAATCAATAAAACCAAATCTGCCATTAACAAAGAAAGAAAAGGTAACAAAAAAAATATTTGTATTTGATTTCATGTAACACAATTTGTGTGAATACTGTTCATTTGTCACTTGCGTTTTTCCATATCATTTTCACATAAAATACTGCTGTAATCAACTATCTGCAAGAGAATGTGATATAAAACATCCCTCATGTGCAGAATTAAAGAGTTTTGGATGCAAACACACCTGTATTACCTGTAATCAAATGTAATATTTCTTTCATTCACTACCTCTAAACTTATATGCATTTCCTTGTTTGTTTACAAACATATAACAACAATCAATACCTTGATCAAGTCTAGAAATAGACATGTCAAACTTTTGAGTCACAGCAGTCGCACGAGCTAGCACGTGCAAAGACAAACTCACGCCCACAATCCCTCAGCCTAAGAGACCACTTTCCTTGTTGTTCGCAACCTGTCAAGACGTTGCTGTTTTGACTGTGAAAAAGTTTCTTACCTTGTGCTACGAAACCTCCCAAGTGTTTTCTGTATCCTGATATCGTGAGATTTATCCATATAATCTTCTTTTCATGTTTGTAATCCTATTTACTCAGGTATTTCGCCTTTTTTTCTCGAACATGATTGTTCTAAAATGGCGTCTTTCTTCCTCGTGTTTTCGAACACGTCACGGAAATTTATCTTGTTAAATTTTTCGTGTTGATTTTTTATTCTTATATGCCTTATAATACTTATTTAGCCATTTCATGCTTAGCTAAATATGTTTTTGGTATTTTATTTGCCTCGATTTATTTCCGTCGGTATTCGGGCTCGGTAAGGCCGTATGCTTGTCGACTCAATTATCGATTTTTTCTATGGGCGTTGACTGCGCGTTTCTCGCCTACAGTCATTTTACGACGCTTCAATTTCCACATGATGTGTTGTGTTTATATATATTGTGTTTATATATAACTAATGCTTTTTCTTTTTTATGTGGAATTCTATGTACGGGAATTTCACATTACTCTACAATTATATTTCTATATATTTATATATATATATATATTTATATATATTAATTCATCACTTACTTTATATATATTTTTTTGATATATATAACCATTTCTGTTTTTTGTTTATGTGAGTTTTCTATGTACGGAAATTTCACATTATACATATTTATATATTCATATATATAATTTATCACGTCCTCTACATTTATTGATTGGACAGTGTGTTGATATTTTCTGTGTGTTAATGATTTTCCTTAACTGTTCACAGTATCATGAATAACTCCAAGAAGTGTGTGGGCTGCAGCAAGTTCATGTCGGTGCTGGACCCTCATCTCTACTGCCCACGCTGTTATGGTGTGAACTGCTCTCTGGACCGAACTTGTGAGTTTTGTGACAGTCTGGACGAGCCAGCCTTCAACGCCTACATCGCCTCCCGCAAGAGAAGCCTTGCTAAGGTCTCGTCCAAGTCGTCCACCGTCTCTGTTCCCCCTAGTCAGGGCGACCTAGCTGCGGACCTGGCAGAATTCCGGAAGATGGCGGCGACCATGATGCCCCTGATGAATAAACTTATGGGCTTCGCGGACGACGCTGCGAGTTCTGAGGGTCAAAGGCTTCCCCCGTCGCCATTTAGTCTCCCACATAACTGGTCGGCGGGGGGGTGAAGAGAAGCATGAAGAGGACGTTATCTCCATCGACGCCCCTTCAGCCATCGACTCGGCCCGCCCCACTCCGTCTTCCAGGGACCCTAGGCTCTTGAAGAAGACCAAGGGCAAGCTTCCCAAGTCTGCTACGATCCCGAGACAGGACCAGGCAGACATCGGCACGGCCGCTAACGGGACCCGTAAGACCAAGAAGTCGAACCGTGCGGACCCTCCCGGCGGTTCCGCTCCAGCCACGCCGGTACCCAACAGCAGTATTGTCCAGTACTCCGGCTCCTCCTCTTCCTCGCCCCGTACGGACCGGCGGTCCGCACGGAAGGACCAGCAGGATGTGGACCCACAGGTTTCCATGGAACCACAGGACGCATCGGACCCGCACGGATCCAGCGAGCACCAACGTTCCGGTGATCCCCAGCGCACCGTGGATACCCAACGGGACGACCACCGCAAGCAGGTCAACCACACTCCATCGGACAGCCAGCGCTCGGTGCCCCGTCAGCAGTCCAAAAGGAAGTCAACAGAGCCTCCGGAGATCTCCTTCTACGGGCCTCAACCAGAGCCTCCACAAAAGAAGTCGAAGGAAGGGGGTTCAGAAGAATCTTCCTTTCCGACATTAAGCTGGTATGACAAGATCGACGAGGTTTACCGCCACTTTCCGGACCTCGAACGGCCTCCAGCGCAATCACAGCCTATTCACAATGATATCAGCAGGGGGGTACCCAAGGTGAAGGCCACTCCAGCGAATTCTCTTCCTCCTCCAGAATCTTCGGCTCAGCTAGCGGCTCAACTCTCGGACAGGGTCGGGTCTCTGGCCTTTGATAAACAACCAGCCCGGAGCTCCTTTTACAGGTCTTTCCCTTACAAGACCCATAATGCGAAGTTTGCCAGTACAGAGGAGACCCTGTTGGACGACAACTTCAGATACCTTTTGGGCAAGGGCACACCCTCGGACCAGATTAATGTGCATGATTCCCGTCTGAGGGAAGTGGAGACGTCGGTCCATAAAGCAATGCAAACCTCCTCTTACATCCATTGGTTCGCCGCCACCGCAGCCAGACAGTTCCCTATCATCCCGGATTCGGCGGTTCCCACTGGCTCCACCTCAGTTCCGTTTTCATCTCTGGCCACCGCGTTCGCCTTCTTCGACTCCCTAGGAGATGCAGTTCTCGACCTGGACAGACACCTGCTTTGGATCCAGTCTCAGCTCACTCTTCTTCGCCGGTCTGCTTACGTGAAGCAGCTACCCCAGAATACAGATCCTA
The DNA here is from genome assembly GCA_936450465.1 of Gibbula magus. NCBI lineage: Eukaryota > Metazoa > Mollusca > Gastropoda > Trochida > Trochidae > Gibbula > Gibbula magus. The sequence continues at coordinate 15,678,155 of OW388289.1, forward strand.
AGATTAAGGAGATGCTGTACCAGGCTCCTCTGTTCGGAGGTACTCTATTCGGGGACTCAGTGACTAAGGCCTTAGAACGCAAGGACAAGGAGATGGAAAGAAAGAAGAATGAGGATATCCACAACCTTGTCTTGTCTGCTTCTCCCAGAAGGAGACAGTCTCCCAGGAACAAGCCGTCCACTCCGTCCAGGAAACAAGGTTACCAAAAGAACCAGGGACCTTCTACGCCCAAGAGGAATTTTGACAAGTTCCCTCGCTATGATAAGTTCTCGACTCCCAACAAGAGTGGTGGACGAGGCCGAGGCAGAGTCCAGCAGCGGGTTTGACGACCCAACACCCGTTCCCATCCAGTCATCAACCCTTGTCCGCCCCCCGACCTTCCCGTTGAATGTAGTTCCTGGTCAGGTCGGGGGTCGTCTTCAACAATTTGCCATCAATTGGCCAATTGTTTCAGACGACCCCTGGATCCTGTCCGTAGTCTCCCAGGGCTACCGACTGATTTTCGATTCTCTTCCTCCGACGACTTTCATCCCGGAGGGGCCCCGTTTTCATTTTTCTGGTCGTCCTTTGGTGGCAGCAGAGGATGCAATTCAGAAGCTTTTGCTGAAGGAGGCAGTTATAGAACTGGATCCGGCCACGGTTTCCCGCGGGTTCTATTCTCCAGTTTTTCTGGTTCCGAAGAAGGACACGGACGAGTTGCGGATGATCATAGATCTGAAGATTCTGAACCGGAACTTCCTGCAGAGACCTCCGCACTTCAGGATGGAGTCGATACCGGCGCTGAAACTGGCTCTAAGACCAGCGGACTGGATGGTCTCGTTAGACCTCAGGGATGCGTATCTCCACGTCCCGATTCACCCAGCGTCCCAGAAGTATCTTCGTTTTGCTCTCAACGGCAGGCTGTTCCAGTTCAGGGTTCTTCCTTTCGGGATCTCGATAGCACCTTGGCTATTCACTCGCATCACAGCTCCGGTCCTGAGTTTTCTTCACTCCAGGTCCATCAGGATTCACGGGTACCTGGACGACTTCCTCTTACCAGACCAGTCTCATCACGGTCTGGAGACGAACAGAGACCTTGCCGTTTTTATTTTGGAACATCTGGGTTTCATCGTCCATCCGGAGAAGTCAGACTTCACTCCGTCCCAGAGAGTAAAGTATATCGGAGCCATCTTCGACACGGGGATCTCGAAAGTTCTACCACCGGAGGACAGGGTCACGGTCGCTCGGAATTTGATCCATTCCATGTCTCAGTCTCCACAAACCTTAAGGCAATGGATGTCCCTGTTGGGCAAGCTCACGAGCATGCAGGATTTGACCAAAAGGGGGAGGCTGAGACTCCGTCACTTTCAGTTTTGGATCAACTCCGTCAGATCGCTCGAGCTTTCGACTCTTTGTTGTCCTCCTCCAGAGATTCTCCACTCGCTTCGTTGGTGGCTTCAAGACCAGAACGTTCTGCAGGGTGTTCAGTTGGTCCCTTTCATGCAGGATGTTCTGCTGGTGACGGACGCTTCAAGTGTGGGTTGGGGAGCTCACCTGATGGACCAGATGATTCAGGGGTCTTGGTCTCTGGAAGAAGCTCCTCTACACATCAATCAGCTAGAACTGTTAGCCGTTCTGAAGTCTCTTCAGTTCTGGCAGGACCAGCTGAAGGGAAAGAAGCTGATGTTGGCCTCAGACAACACCACGGTAGTGGCTTACGTCAATCGCCAGGGAGGCACTCGATCAAAGGGATTGCTAGACCTCTGTCTTCGTCTGTTCGACTGGATCGACAGGAACGGCTGTCAAATCAGGGCCAGACACATTCCGGGCCATCTGAATGTTCTGGCAGACAACCTGTCTCGTCCGAACCAGATCCAGTCAACAGAATGGACTCTGCATCCCACATCCTTCAAGATGGTCTCAAACTTGTGGGAATCCCCGATGATAGACCTGTTTGCGACCAGACTCAACACACAGCTCCCGGTCTACGTCAGTCCAGTTCCGGATCCTCAGGCCTTCGCCGTAGACGCAATGTCGATCAGCTGGGACGGTCTCCACGCTTACGCCTTCCCTCCGCCAGCATTGATTCCAGCAGTGTTGGAGAAGGCGAGACGTCACAGTTGCATCATAATTCTGATTGCTCCAGCGTGGCCCAATCGTCCTTGGTTTCCGGATCTGTTGACGGCGTCGTCTCATCCGCCGGTGCAACTGTCAGTCTTTCCAAAGTTACTAAGACAGCCAAGGTCCGACAGGTTTCATCGAAATCCCGAGTCCCTTTGTCTTCACGCTTGGAGGTTATCCAGCGTAATCTCAGGAGTAGTGGGTTCTCCCAAGAAGTTGCAGAAGCTGTCCGTGGAGGGCTCAGAGCTTCTACCTCTGCCCTCTATGATTGCAGATACAGCAAATTCACCGAGTGGAAGCAGCAATTCCAGCCTGATGCTGCTATCTCCATTCCGCTCGTCGCTGAGTTCTTGCTCTTTCTAAGGAAAGAGAAGAAGTTGAAGGCTGGGACGATCGATGGCTACAAGTCAGCTTTGACATCTGCCTTGGCCTTACAAGGTGTCGACTTGGCCAGAGACCAGACCATTCATCGCTTGGCTAGATCGTTCCAGTTAGAGGATCTGAAATCTCCCAAGTTTCAGCTCAAGTGGAATTTGTCTGTGGTCCTTTCAGCTCTACTCGCAGATCCGTTTGAGCCTATTAAAGATGTTTCCCTGCAGTTCTTATCCTGGAAGACAGCTTTCCTCTTGGCGCTGGCTTCCGCAAGCAGGGTTTCGGAGTTACATGCTTTGGACTTTTCCACCATGACGCATTCTTAGAACTGGCAGTCTGTTTCCCTAACGACCCTTCCCGGTTTCGTAGCCAAAAACCAGAAGTCCATTGCTGGTCCCTTGGGAAGAAGATGCTTCTCTGTTCCGGCTCTGTCCGCTGCCATTTCAGACGGCATGGAGAAGGATCTTCTTCTCTGTCCAGTTCGAGCCCTGAAGGAGTACGTGAACAGAACCAAGTCCTTTAGAAGGGGTAGGCATAGATTGTTCCTTCCATGTCTTCCTACTTCCGACAAGGACATTTCCAAGAACACCGTTTCAGCTTGGCTGAAGAAAACGATTAAGGCAGCCTATCATAAATCTGCGTCCACTCCGCCGATTTATGGTAAGGTGTCTTCACATGAGATTAGAGCCTGGGCTACGTCAGCCCCCCTCTGGCACTCTGCCTCGGTTGAGGACGTCATCTCCGCTGGGTATTGGGCCTCCTCGACTACCTTCTCAACATTCTACCTCAGGGATGTCCAGTCAGATCTCCAGGGCCTCCACCAACTGGGACCGTTCGTCGCAGCCGGTGCAGTCCAGTCATCCAAGCAGTAGCATAGGTAATTACAACTCTTATTTGAAGAGGTTGTAAGGACGGAGTTCCTCCTTCTCGCTGAGAAATCCTATGTTGGCCTCGGCAGTTAACGGTTGTAAATCCACGACTGTCCAGGCCAGCCTACCATTACTTGGTTTAGCAGGAACTTCGTTCTTGTGACCTCGGTTTTTGGTTAAAGGCATGATCTTTTTTTTTGAGTCACAGCACCGCTAGCTGATCTCCTACCCTCCGCCGATCTGTGGGAATCTGCATATAAGTTTAGAGGTAGTGAATGAAAGAAATTTAACAAAATTACAAGTATTTTGTATATTTTTGAATGATACCTACCTCTAAACTTATAGTTTGTAACCCGCCCGGACCTCCCCACGGAACGGATACCAGCTTCTTTGGGTTGCATGCTTCAAGGAAAGTGGTCTCTTAGGCTGAGGGATTGTGGGCGTGAGTTTGTCTTTGCACGTGCTAGCTCGTGCGACTGCTGTGACTCAAAAGTTTGACATGTCTATTTCTAGACTTGATCAAGGTATTGATTGTTGTTATATGTTTGTAAACAAACAAGGAAATGCATATAAGTTTAGAGGTAGGTATCATTCAAAAATATACAAAATACTTGTAATTTTGTTAAAATAGACATCCACATGGCGGGATTGAAGGGATACAATACTGCGAACAAACACTCACCCAATTGTACTGATAAAGCAAACGATACTGTCCAACTCATTGTGACTTATTCTTCTATTTATATGCTTATATAGGATATGCTTCTTCTATTTATATGCTTATATAGGATATGTTTATATATGTGCTAACTTATGCATACATGGTAGTATTATTGCCATGACCTTTGGCTCGAAATGCTTATTATTACAATAAATAATGTCATGATATATGATTATGATATGATTTAAAGTCAGGGTATTCTAAAAAAAAGATTTTATTATCTTATTTTTTCTCTCCATTAAATCCTAACAAAGACATAGAGACCTTTGGTTAGGCTGATCCCTCTTTATTGGTTAGGGAAGAAGATAATGATCAGTTCAAGAAAGGAGAAGTGGACCGACTCCATACATTTATAATGGTAATAAACTATAGTAATTAGTAAAGATATTGTTAATTCACTAAAAACCTTACAATCTCTAATACTGTATACGTTACAGCCTACACACGTCTCCCGTGGAAGTTCACCGCTGGTGGGGCCGGAATCGGCTTACTCATTGTTCTTGCAGATAGCTACCTAGCCAAAGAGCCTTCAATTAATGTAAGTACCCACACATCCTTTTTCTTCCTTACTGCGCTAAACAATAAATTACTCACTCCAAAATGGACATGATATCCTCGTTTGATTTCTTTTTTTAAAATTAAATATTTTGCTTTTTAACTTGTTTCTTTTCACAATTTTCATTACATTTAAATTTTTCTCTCAATAAGTGCAAAAAACAAATGTCAAATTGATTAATACTTAGATATTATTTAACAGTCAAGTTAATTTTACAATATGTCTAATTACTTGCAGGGAGTCTTGAAAGTCCAGACCAATGACTTTTAATTACTTTATTCTGTCACTTATGTCTACAAAATGTTTTCATCTTTTCCAGTACACTATTCTTCAACTGTTGTTGATACTGGTGTTTGGGGCTGTAGGATATGCAATAGCTTTAGCATACAGGTAACTATCATCACTTGGTGTATATTTACATTTGAAAATGTCATTATGTACCATTATCTTAGACTATTTGTTGATACATCGTCAACTGATGTTTGTCGATACACCACAAACTGGATTTTGTTGATACACCACAACCTGGTATTTGTTGATACATCACAATCTGGTATTTGTTGATACACCACAAACTGGTATTTGTTGATACATCACAATCTGGTATTTGTTGATACACCACAAACTGGTATTTGTTGATACACCACAAACTGGTATTTGTTGATACACCACAAACTGGTATTTGTTGATGCACAACAACCTGGCATTTGTTGATACACCACAAACTTGTATTTGTTGATACACCACAAACTGGTATTTGTTGAAACACCACAACCTGGCATTTGTTGATACACCACAAACTGGTATTTGTTGATACACCACAATCTGGTATTTGTTGATACACCACAAACTGGTATATGCTGATACACCACAAACTGGTATTTGTTGATACACAACAATCTGGTATTTGTTGATACACCACAAACTGGTACTTGTTGATACACCACAAACTGGTATTTGTTGATACACCACAAACTGGTATTTGTTGATACACCACAAACTGGTATATGCTGATACACCACAAACTGGTATTTGTTGATACACCACAAAATGGTACTTGTTGATATATATATATATATATTAACTATTAGTGGCAACTGATTAAGGACTTTTATCTTTTGCACTCAAGTCTATCTACCGGTGTCTTATCACATTCATACCCGTCAAACCCTAATTTAAACATGTATAAATCTCCAAGACCGTATCTGTTTAGTTTATCACCTATCCTTACCTTATCCCCTACTTGTACTGAAATCAAATAGTTAAATCTTTGATGTTGATTAATAATTCTGTTACGATATGTTGATTCACCAGGTGTCTGAAAGAGAGATGAAAGTGTCAGTCTGTTACTTCAGACTTATTGCTCCACCCACAGGGACTTATCTCCCTGCCTTGTACTTTATACAACAACGGGTATTTATAAGATACATCCTCATTTACAGGTTTCTGTTAAGCTCCCAGAAAGCATCCTTGTTGGAGCGGCCAGTTGATCTGCTTGCAGGTTAGTTGAAGCTATGAGTAAATAGATTTAATAAATCAAGATTTTTATAAATTGAATCTTTTTAATAGTTTAAAGCTGTTTTCTGCCTCCTTATTTTGAAGTTCAAAGTTGATTGATTCTATCGTAGAAATGGGTGACCAACCGTCCAATGAGAAACAAGCTGGTGACCAAGCAGCCAATGAAACATCAGAGAGTGGAAAGAAACATCGGAAGGGCGGAGCTGGAGCAGCGAGACAGCGCTACAAGCAAGGGAAGAGCTGATGGCTTTACATGGGAATAGATGATTGGCGGGGAAATACAGAGCTCAGTATATCGTTAACAGGGGCCTTTCTAGCTGAGGTAGAATATTTTTGGGATAATGTTTATTTTCTGTTGAAAGGAAATTAAGGAGAATCAAGAAGAGAGATAATTTGTTTAGTTTCCAAAATTTGTTTTGTTAAAATTTATATAATTCCTGTAATGTGTACCGAAACTGAGATGTCCACAATTCTCCAAAAGTAGCCCCGATAGAGAGTAGGTAAAAAGAGAAAACACTTCATCAAATTCAAGGGTTGGGAAATGTGATTTCTCTCATCTATCTCAATTGTTACACTACATAAGATCTGACCACGCCCGATAACACTAGCCAGCATATTATTAAAATCAGCCAATCAGCGACTTCGCCCTCGCCGATGTCTATTTTGCTCAGAGATGTACAATCTTTATTGTTCAGAAAATATTTATGTAACAAATATTTCTGACATTTTTCTGAATATCAAGACAAGTTTCTTGAAAAACTGATTTTTTCAATACTTCAAACTAATCAGATTAATAGGTTAAACTGGAATCAAATGTTAACTTGACAACTTGTGTTATTGGGACATGCCAGATCTCCTGTAGCTTAAATAGAAGAGGATAAAGACGCCATCAACGCATGGGGATATCCGCAAAAAGACCGGAATAGGGTGTTACATGTTTCGAAGGCTTGAGCCTTCTTCTTCCTGTATCTTAACATAGAGATTGGGGCTGAAATAGTATACTTTCTTTGGAGAGATAAGGTACAAATTGTGTAAAGGTATAGAACTGAGTGTCTGAGAAGTGGTGAAGCAAGTGATGATATGACACGTGGTATCCACCCAGTGTGCGAGTCGACATATGTACAGACGATTTTATATCTCATGAGACGTTTTATGCAGAATGAAAGTGTTCATTGTTCAGACCCCCCTAAGTAATGGAAGTAAATGTGTCACTGTTGAAGAAAATCCATCCAAATTTGAAAGAAACGTGTCCATTACGGAAGAAAACATGTCCTCTTCTTGAAACTAATGCAGCAGTATCAGTGATTCCACGGTAATAACAGAAACCCCTCAGCCATGTCGGAAGGAACATCTGTGTTTAAAGGGACATTATTTGCAGCGACAGGTTGATTAGTTGGCGATTGTTTATATCAAACACAGGTGAAGCCGTATCACAAACAGTAACACTTATTGGCATCAATGCTTAAAGACATTTGAGTGTTATTTCATCAGTATGTTTATGTATCTTTGTTTGCGTATCCATTACCTCTTCCGTAATGGGTGTTTCTTTCAAATTTGGATGGATTTTCTTCAAAATTGACGCATTGCCTTCTATAACTTAGAGTGGCCTGTATTTCATTTGTATGTGTTGTATATTTTAACCAGATCTTATATCTCACAACTGTGTTCTGCTTCAAAGTTTACCTTCGCTTCTATTTTAAGAATCTGTTTTTAATATTTAAATAGATTTATATATATACATTTTGTATTAGAGAATTATATTTATTAAAGAAGATTCCCAACAGACAAAATGAATGTATGGTTATATTCAGACATGATCACATTGTTTTCAAAATTATAAATATTGAATCAACAAAATTTAATAAAGACACTGAATAAAACCCTCATTCCATTCCAACTGGGCTACTGATTTGTAAACTTTCTACCAGCTGTTGCCACGGTTATTTATTCAAATCATTCACTGTATGATGATCACATTTAATTAAAGTGAATATTGAATTTAATAATATGTATATTACATTTATAATGATTCATATATTGTATTGGAGGGTACAAAATATTGCATTTAAATGTATTTCTCACTTATTTCAATCCGAAAGAATCAAAATACATTATTCAATAATGTTACATTAGTACATAAATGAAAGAAAAATAGTTCCTATTAATTTCAGTGGTATGATTGCTTATGTTAGCTTTTTATAGCAATCCTATGTCTATGAAGTTAACCACTTATTATGAGAAAACACAAAATGGCTATTTTCCCCAAGGTGTGCTATATTCTAAGACTGTATTGAGTGAGTTTTACTTATAAGTCGATATTCATGAATGGTTTCTCGACTTTTTACGGAGTGAGCTCTATTTATTACTCAGTTTCATGTGTGGTTCTTCATCAATCTGTAAAATTGTTTCCATTTCACCATCTATCAATTAATGGTGAATTAAGCTCCATATGACAATTGTGAAAAATTCAGTTGTCTCAATTCTTTGTCTTTCATTTAATTACTAATTAATAAGTTAAAGTCACAGGCATGCTATTGTGTGAGAACATGTTGTATCGTTAACAGATGGGAAGAATTTAGTAGTTTGAAAGCTGAATGTTGAATAAATTGTTTCAATGTTTTATTATCGTGTTATATTTGGTGCAGGTTAGGCCTGGGATATTATTTTGAAATTGTTGGTTCAATGCTGAAGGATTGATTGCTGAAAGATTGAGTCCACCCCATCCTATTCCTACAGAGGTTACTCATGTCATTTCTTCCTACATAACCTTTGTTCTAATGCAACAGAATTGAGTAACAAGAATTGGTTGCAATCTAATGGGGTAAATCCAATCCAATTGCAATCAAATTCATAGATGTCGTTTCACTTGTTGAACTTGACACACATCAAGAGGAATTTTGATTGGATAGAAAAAAGGACGGTAGTTCATGTTACAAATTTTCACCACGAGGGCTGTTACAAAGAAATCGGTTAGCACCTGCAACAACCTTTTTGCTATTAATTGCATTGAAACCTGCTGCAGCTACTGCTTGGAACAATTTCCCAACAAAGCCAGACCTATTCCTCTTTCAAAACCACAAGCAAAACTCATCTTATTCATCAAGCTTTCTTCTGTTGAATTTTCACTGTGCTTTGATCATAATTTTCCAGTATATATAAATCCACCATTATTAAATTAATATTATTATATTGGCTGGGGGAAATATTTTGAAGGTTATTTCAAATCTCTGATGATTTCAACAAAATTATTTGTCAGTTAGACATAGATGGATTACTTAAAAACAGTGTTAGTCCAGGGAGAAAGCCTGCAACAACCTTTTTTGCTATTAATTGCATTGCGACCTTGGCTTGAGGTGATTTTAGGTGAAGTGGTTTAAAGCCACTATCAAGAGTATTTCACTTATGTCAAGACTGCTGGTATTATTGCAGGGAGAAGGCCTGTAACACTATTGTGGCTATGTATTGCGGTGAACCTGTAAGCATCGGCTTGAACTAGTGAACCATGGGTGGTACTGCACTGATATTTAGCGTACAATTGCACCCTAGCCTTACTGCATGTAAAACATGTCTCTACCACAGACAAAATTGCAGAGCCCCTGGCGGGATTCAAACCCCAGACTTCTTGATCAGAAGCCAAATGCACTAACCCGCCCCACCTATGAACAATGGCTTGAACTAGCACCGTAGTACACTGAAATACAATGTGTCAGGATTCAAACCCGTGAACTCTTGATCAGAGATGAAACGTGCTAACCGTGTCCAACCTAACTGCTTTTGATTTTACCTTTCAAATACAATATACCTACACATGGAATAAACCTTTGAATCCCAGTAATGAACTTCATGATAAAAAAATAATAATGTAAAACCATTTCCATAACAATATCTTTAATACAACAATAAGAAATATTTAATAAATTTGATTAAAATAATCATTTTAAAATCAAATGACATTCATATTAAGGAATGGTAAACAATCAAATATGAAAAAGTACAGCAAAGATTTTTATTTATCAATACAAAATATATTTAAGCTGAAACATAAAAACAAAAATCTCTAAAATAAATTACAACCAGGTTAAATTCAAATTGTAACAACTTTAATTAAACACTGTACCAGGGAGTCTTCAGTTCTCCCAGCAATGAAGTATTTGTGCCAATATCTTTCAATGGCTAATCTAAGTGCATTTCGTAACCTTTCCTGTGTCTCCTTATCTGTGTATCAGTGTGCTGGACTTGGTAGTCGGTGAAAGAGCCCTTAAATGTTAATAAGGGCCTGTCCCCTATAAGAGGAAATATAGTACTTTTAATGGTAACCCAATCTCTTATCGTTGGCTTTCTAGACCAGCACCCGGATCGCATGTTATAACAACAGTGGTTATCTTTGCCATTTCGACATGATCATGCAGGTCTTTAAAGGGCATTTAGAAGTGGAGTATTTAAGAAAATCAAAATTTCTGGTTATAAACTACTTTTTCGAGATATGACGCCTGTAAGACAGTAAATTTTAACATGGCAGACTATGGGAAAATGAGAAAAAAACTGCTAAAAACTTTAAAATACTACATTTCTAGAAGTAAACTTTTTTTCCTTTTTTGATATGTTACAAAGTTCATTTTACCCTACCAAAATCGATGAAAAAATATATATGGTAGTGTGGGTTTTTTTAAGCTTTGACACAAAATGTACCTGAAAACCCCCTTTTTTAGTCAAATTTAGGCCATTTATGCTGTTTAAGCACTTTTTAGAGGTTCTAAAGTCACATTTTCTTTAAACCATTTGTTTTTTAAAGCATGTAGATGATGTAGAATATCATGAAGTAAATAAAGATGAGAAAAAATCTTTACTTAATCATATTTCATTTTTGAAGTTCAACCGGAAGGAGCGGACATCCTTAAGAAAATCAAAATTTCTGGTTATAAACTACTTTAGTAATAATGATAGGATTCCTGGACAACAACATCTTTATAGTGTAGATACAAGACGTTTTAGAAATCCATCTGAAGGATAGCACTTACTCGGACATATTGTGTACGTTCATCATTACAAACTGTTATCCAGAAATCATGTTTTTCTCAAAAATGTGATTGCCTGATGGAATGAACAAAAGCATTTAAAATATATTGAAATAATTCAAGGAGAGTGAAGAAAGTCCTTTTGAAGACATAACGTTATGTATACAGTCAAGCCGCGATAATCCGGCCACCGATAATCCGAATCTCGCAGTTTCCAAACGGTAGGAAGATGTAACCAAACTAAACTCTTTAGTAGTCCGAACATTTCACTCTCCGAACGTTTTTGATGAAAAACGGAAGCGTTCGGATTATCGAGGCCTGACTGTATTCATATATTGTCTCATAATGACAGATAGAATGAACAAAAACAACTTTTAAATATTGGCAGAATTTCATGAAAGTGAACAAAGTTCTTTTACAGAAATGATGGTATAAATCTAATGAAACTGTAGATTTAATTCTTGTTAATCTTGACATAATAAAATCATGCTTACAGTTACCCAATGACGATTTGTTTGGGTCATGATGGCAAGATTAGCAAACATTAGATCTGTTACAATTACAATGAAAACTGGAATGAATTTAGTAGAGAAAGACATAGATCTTTAGAATTTGATGTCCATTTATACTGAACCTTAAAATATCATTTGATCTGTCTTCAATGACTACTCTTCAACTCCTTATCGAGGGAAAAATTTACTATGGTAACAGTATATATTACAGTAGGGGATCCAGAGGGACAAATTTCACATGTAATCTTGATGAAACCCACAGGTGAGCCACACTCCTTTTCAATATGTGACCCCCCCCCCCCACCCCTGTAATCCTGTAAGACTACTTAATGCAATCTAGTGAACTAGTTCATCGGTATACAATTGCACAATTTAATTCAAAATTATTCACTTAAACCATTCATCATCACATCAACAATAAATGATTGAAAAAAACAAAGTAATTGACTTAGAATTATTTTCTGTAATACATTTGGTGAATTTCACAAGGAGTAATTTGGAGATGAAAGATCCTTTAATAATGCCCAGAGCAGCTTAAGTTTCATAAATCTGGTAATGAAAAAAATTATTTGAAAATATTTAAGATAAAATTACTGCAATCAATATTTCAAAAGAGATCTGCTTCCAGTGAACAATCTTGACTCAAAATGGTTATCTAAAGTTTTTTATTAGGTCATTCTACTGACAAGTACAACATTTATTGCAAGATTCACCTCGCGATATCATAATCTGTGACACAACTTCATACCTTGAGTGGGTAATACGAAAAATGCTCACAAAGCTAACAACTGGTTACACATCCCTATTTAAAACATGTATACAAGCTGTCCGTCAGAGAAATGTCGTGATTTGAAAGTTGATGATCGCTCATCAATTATCTCATCCGGGGAATACCACTATTGCTAGAATAGGTAATTTCATTGGATGGTTACTTTTAACGGTTACGAGAATTTTGCGAATGACACACTCAGGGTATTAAGTAGTGTAACAGATTAGATCACCTTGAGGGAGCAGGATGAATCATTTCCAGGGTGTCGTTGCATAAAACAATGTTAACTCTTGTCCTTGAAGACTTTACTATTAAGAAGGGGTACGCTCGATTTGCTTTAAACCACTGATAGAAGGATGCGCACTCTCACTTGACTGGTTAAGCCTGCTCATTGATCGAAAACGAATGCGTCAGCCGGCGGATCAAGCATACTCAACATCTGTGCAGAGGAAACATTAATTTTCAAACTAAGTTTTGGCGGGATAAGATACAAATGTCGAAGCGAAAAATTCACTTTCACCTCTTTGTTTGTAATGTTGTAATACTGAAATAAATAAATAAACTTAAATAACATCTCACCAGTCCAAAAATGTAACAATTTGATTGGATTTTTCAACAAAGAGTAAAGTTATTGCTAACTCTTAGCAACATCCATCTTTGTCTGTACATTATGAACAATTGCATCCAGACATGTTTCCAGAGTATTGGTGTCCCCGTTGTTGGTGACCAAAAAGTCCCAGTCCTTCACGTAATCAAGTCCACATTCCGATTCAGCGTTGTCCACACCTAGGGTAGAGGAAACATGTTACTGATTTTAGACTCACTGTTTGAAGTGAGAGTTTGAATTAACGCTATAACAAAGGAACTTGAAAATAAATTGCTGATCCAACACATAGATACAAAACAATAATTAGGACTACAACTGCATTTGAATTCATTTTGAGGCCTTTTGAATATATTTCAATTCAAAAATTGAGAAGAAATTCTCTAAATCATTAATATTCTAAATGTGTGATGGACATATCATTTGCCTCAATAGTTATGTACACTTGACAAGTATTGATGAGACAAAAGGTTGGCAGGAACACCTAAAAGTTAGAAAAATACTTTTACTAATATCATTCCCACAGCTTGATGATATCCAAAATTTCTTTTTCATACAAAAACTTTTCAACAACATTGAACTTTGTACTTACGTGGCTTCTCCAGTAATATGTAGATAACAGGTCACAGTTGTTAGTTTAATCATAATTAGAAAACAATTGCTTGCTGTCAGCAAACTAATTTTACCTATTAACATTAAAGGTAACTGCTGAACAATGTAGATCAAATGCTTACCATCGGTGAAGACGAAGCCCCTCTCAAGGCGCACACTATCTTCAGCCTGCACTCGTACTGTGAGGGTCACGTTCAGGTAGTTCTGTTTGAAGAAGGCAATGTCTGTCATCCTCCGAGCATCGCTTATAATCCAGATGGGTTTCTCGCTCCCTTCACTCGATGTCACAATGCGGCAGAAGTAGCCAGGGTCAGCATTACGTTTCTCCTCTCCCCAGCGTATCATGTCCACCCTGTATTTCTCTTTATATTCAGAAGCATCTAGTAACCTAGTGATGTCCAAATCATGCTCCTGAAATCGTTAATTATATCATCAACAGTGCTTATTTGTTAAAAGACCAACAGATTCCATGCTGTATTTCTTTCCATAAACACTGCTACAATAATTCTTTGCTAATTTTTACCCTCAAATTTACCAATTTTATGAAAATGTTCACTTTTTGAGGCATCAAATTTAATCCCAAATTGGTTAGATATGATTACATTTTACAACTTGTACATCTAATGCTGATTATAAATTAATTCAACAAATTACTGGTTAAAAGGAAATGGTACACAACAATTATCATGAGTAACATGATTTAATAAAATAATGTACAAGATCCTTAGAATCAATACCTTAAACACAAATTTATGACTTTGAAAATTCATTTTCATTTAATAAATTATCTCTACTGCAGCATAGTATTGAGCATTCACATTTGATATTTACATTATTACACGGCATATAATACCTTGGCATATTGTCCTTTCAGCGGAGCAGATAATCTCATAATACAGCAGTTTTTCGTTCCAAATCTGAAATTTAGACAATAAGGTATATCCTGGTTAAAGAATAGCTGGTAGCTTTTCAGCTCATGCAATTTCATTTTGACGCTTTGAGCATTTTGGCAGGCATACTTCATTTTTACATTTTAATGCTATTAAAGTGTTGTTTTAGATACAAAATGGTGAATTACATTAGTCTATACAATAGGCCCATCAGACAGCCCAGAACCTAGTACTTTCGGTCCGAAACTTTCGGTCCGATGACTCTTTCTTGTCCAATTTAGTGAATACATTCAGAATATACGATACATTAAGGACATGGCATGTAATTGTAATGCTTTATTGTTGAGTGAAATAAAGTATTTAAGATTAGATGTCATGCCATATGGTCACATTCAGATTCATTAAAATGGGATTTCAATTTGACAATTGCTCAATTTTAAATTTCTAAAATCGGCCCATAAATGACTTATAAACTGTTTTTTTTTTAAAATGCCTTATTAAACCTGGACGGTGACCAATGAAAATCTGCGGGGTGTGGTCCCTGAGGTGATGACTCCTGTGATGGCACTGGAGTAATCTCATTATCGGCAATATTCATATTTCAACGTAATTTCGCAACATTTGGTTGGTAATTTCACAAACAAATATTCAATAAAACAAATTAAATTTTCCATATATCGATTGTTTAGATATCCAACTAGGTAATTCTGCATATGACAATTACATGATGTTTGCATAAACATGTGTTTTTAGCAATTTAACACATTAATCTAGCAGCAGTGATAATCATCATTAATTAATTAATGAGGCTCCATGGCGCGGGCCACAGCCGACAGTCTTCTATGGTTAATCATAGTCATGCCTTGACAATTATCTTCAAAGCGTATCAACGTGCTGATTGCGGCATAATTGTTGAAATAGGTAAATTAAAATCGTCTTAATAATCAATTTGCAAGTGTATAATATATATTCTCGATTTTATGCTCAATTGATTCTGATATATAATGTGCTGAGCATTTATTTTTCAGTTCGGCTAAAAAAGGGTTTCACTGGCGACCTCCCAGTTGATTTCATCATCATTCAGATTTGGGTTACTCAGTGTAAGGGCAGGTAACTCTGCACAGACCTGAAGTGTAAACTGGGCCGTGTTCAAGATAGGTTTCAAAGTAATCGCTCAATTAGCGATTACTTTTAAACCTCTCTTGAACGTGATTGCTCAATGTAGCGCAACGTAGCAAGGCGAGCAAACTTCGTGGAATTTGCACGGTGTCGTTCGAGAGAGAAGAAGCGCTCATTGAGCGCTACATTGAGCTATCAATGAGCGCTACGAAGCGCTTCATTTTGTTGAACGGCCGGCTGGTGTATACTTAGACGTACTGTATGCAAGCACTCATATGTGTAAATGACGTCACGAATTTAGAGAACTAACGAACGTAGGGGACTTTACCATATTATCACAAATCAACAAGGAGAACAATTTTAGGTGGGTGAAAATATTTCATCATGTCAACCAAAACTCAATGTAAAAAAATCATTAAAATTAATGCGTATGACACTTGTGATAAACACTCACCGATGCAATAGCTTTTCTGTAACATAATCCTTGCCACATTTTCTTTTTCCACTGAAGACCAACACAGCTACGGGACACTCGCCCATTTTGACTCGCGTGTAATCCCACTACCAGGACGTGACCCGACAGAAGTGAACTCCGATTTTCGGATATTCATCCAGAGAAAGTAACACTTGGTTGAGTCCAGCATATAATCCAATTCTTTAATGATTATCAAATGAGCTGGCGAATGCGGAAATTCAAACGAAATAGTGCTAAATAACAGATAAGTGACAACACGTCACGTGACGAAAATTACATTTACAGGAAGTTACCGTTCGGTGCCCGGAAATAGTATAATAAGCAAGTCGTCGATTTCACCATGTGGAATTCTTCTGTCAGCTGGAAGACGAAGTGTAAGTTAGATCTACATTATTTCGGTAAGGTATTAAGTCAGACCAGGTGGCGAAACAATAACATGTTGACTTATCATTTCCACCCAGTATTATTGTCAATATATATTTTGATAAGCTTTAAGTGCGAGTTCTTTGGTTGTGGAAACGAAATTCCAGAGGACATTCCTGTTTACACACATGTACATGTATGTTATTAATATATACTTATTGCACAATCCATATGCAACATATTACTGACAGCAATATTTTTATAACTTTGTAATTAAACAAAATAATATATGCTATCTAATATAGAGCACATTCATTAAAAACAAAATTGATGAATGAGAAGTGAACAGTGAAGCCATTCAGATTGGCAATATATTGTTGATTAGTTTAATGGTACATTATTTGTTATTTTGTGACTATTCTATCACTACGAGTTTCATTATATAAAGAAGTGTTATAAAATATATGTAAAATAGATTTTGACTGAAGGCAATTTATGTGTGCTTCTTTTAGTCCTGAGGCTGTCCCTTGAGAGTTAACTCCCTTAGTCTAAGGCTTAGATCACACATGGTTGAGATGGTTTGATGAATAATCTGAAGAAAACAAATTTACAGTCACTAACTTTTATTAAAATTATTTTACTAAATTTCTTCAAAAATACAGTGTTTTTTATTTGATTGATGATATGAATTAGGGGTGTAACAATACATCGAACTATCGATGCATCGCAATAGTTGGCTTGGCAATAGTACTATATCGATAGTATCTACAAAAACACTATCGCTATCGCAATGGTAAGGTTATCTATCGATACTATCGAAACTATTAAATTTCCCTTAATTATGAATGATTTAGACAAGCCTCACTGCATTTAATTCAAGATTTTTCATTTTAGAATGTCAAAAGGGAAGAACTAGAGATAGGAAATAGCAAAATGACAAAAAGTCTTTTCATTTATCATTTCTTTACTGATTTTGGTTCCATAGTCCTTACATTAAATAAACATTTCTACTAAAACCTATAAGACATCTAGCTGATTATTGCGTATTTGTACAAAAAAACCTATCGCAATAGTTATTGCAATAGTGAGTTACAATAGTCTATCGCTATCGCAATAGTAAGTGGCAATAGACTATAGCTATCGCAATAGTCTCTTTGGGTCAATAGTCACCCCTAATATGAATACAATGTTATCTAATTACAGCGGATCGAGGAATTTTCTAGGGTAGGGAGTGGGTTTTGCCTTCACACATTGGGACATTGTAATTTGTAATTGGGGAAGGGGTCCTGTCAATATAAAAATTTTCAAAAAGGGGGCGGGAGTGAAACAGACCACTACACTTGAGCTTTGGTTTGTTATCTACTGCGAAGCAGAACCCTATGTTTGGTACATTTACGAATATATGAATTAAAATATTAATACCAAAATATGGTATTTGGTGCATATGGAAAATACACATTGATGCAAGTGTTGCAGGGGTTACCGGGTACTTGTCAAAGAATAGACAAACTGCGTGTGTTCGTAAGGATTTGGGGCTTTATTCCTTTGAGATATTGATACACCCCTGTGGGTGACACTGAGGTGTAATCTCCATCCACATTATAAGGTCTAGGACATAGTGATTCTCGAGAAATAAATATGTCTGTCCTGTCTGTGCTTCTTTGCAGTGCAGAGTTGTAAGCAGTGTGTGCGAAAGGTGCATGGGAATTGAGAAAGAAACCTTCAGTTATATAATGCAATCAGTTTGAAAGCACAGGCTACTGTCCTGGAAAAAGAACAATTAGGACAAGAATGAAATAAGCTGTCCACCCTTGAATAAAATGGAAAAGCCTGCTTGGACACAGAACCAAACTGATACTTAATGAAGCGTGAAATAAAATACCGTAAATAAAAAATATAACTCTGCTGCTACACACGTACATCAAACCGAAAGCAAAAACCTCGGTTCAACTACCGGTAAATATATCATAGTTGTAAAACATCTCAACCCAAATATAATTTGTAATAGCATTTATTATATTTTTCTTTCTGCAGGTCAATATGCCCGATGTTGAGAAGAATATTCCTCAAATCCTCATCTAGGTACCAGCTCACTATCTTGTCTAAGCTGTGTAAACAGAGAAGTCTAAGAAATTATACCACAATGGATAACACAGTAGACATGGACTCGAATGAGATTGCAGAAGGACAAGCAAAAGTTCTCACACCTAAGTCTGTCTTTTATAATCCTGTTCAGGAATTTAATAGAGATCTCACCATCTCTGTCATCTCTGAGTTTGTTACGGACCATTATGAATCCCAGAAAGCAAAAGAAGTTAAATCAAGAAAGAGAAATGAAAACTTACAAAATCAAACAAATGAGGTACAGGTTGACGATTCAGTTGCATCAAGGAATCCTGACAATGTGGATATAAAGATGGAAACAGAAGCCGATGAGAAACTAAAAGCAGGAGTGTCATATCCAGATGGAATCCAAATACTGGAAGGACTAGCGGCATCTGGATTAAGGTCGGTTAGATTTGGTTTGGAAATTCCAGGTGTGAAGGAGGTGATCGCAAACGACTTCGACAAAAATGCTGTTTCCTTTATCGAGAAAAACATTGCCAGGAACAACTTAGATGGAATTGTGAGACCGAACTGTGGTGACGCAGCAATGGTGATGTACCAGCACAAAGCATTCAAAGACAGGTTTGATGTTATTGACCTTGACCCATATGGGAGCCCGTCAGTATTTCTTGATTCAGCTGTTCAGGCTGTTCGAGATGGCGGTTTGCTGTGTATCACTTGTACAGACATGGCTGTTCTGTGTGGAAACTCGGGGGAAACATGTTACTCAAAATATGGTTCAATGTCTTTGAAAGCAAAATTCTGTCACGAGATGGCCTTGCGAATAATTCTTCAGTCAATCGAGTCTGCCGCCAACCGTTACTCTCGCTACATCGAGCCTTTGATCTCTATCAGTGCAGACTTTTATGTGAGAGTATTTGTCAAAGTGTTCACTGGCCAAATTAAAGTGAAGCAATCAGTCACTAAATTAGCTTATGTCTACCACTGCACAGGATGTGGGTCCTTTGTTCTTCAAAAACTTGCTAACAAAGTGCCAACTAAGGGAGACAACTTCAAGTTTACTCCTGCTGTAGCCCCAAATGTGGAGAAGACTTGTGAACATTGCGGGTTCAAGCAACACATTGGGGGACCAGTCTGGGCTGATCCTATACATGACAACGATTTTGTCTCCAGGGTCATTAAAAGAGTGACAGCCAATAAGGAGCGATTTGGAACATCAGAGAGAATTCTGGGAATGCTGAATGTGGTGAACGAGGAGTTGAATGATGCACCCCTGTATTACAAGATTGATGAGATTTGCAATGTTTTACATTGTACAGCACCAAGCATAGTGCAGTTCAGGTAACCAATGAGATACCAAATACATCATCTGTAAATTAATGAGTTGAAATGTTCAAATTATGTCGATAAAAATTATGAATAACTTTGTGAGAACATAAATTTGTTATTTATAAATTTCTGTCAAATTTTCTATTATATTTCCCAAAATAATGCAAAGGTACGTAAATAATGTTCACATAATGAATAGAGTATCCAGATCGACTTGCAGTTTAGTTCACAGCTTAGTTCACTTATGAAAATATAAATTTCAGATCTGCTCTTCTGAACACTGGTTACCGTGGATCTTTGTCCCACGCAGCCAAGAACTGCCACAAAACCGACGCTCCTGCACAGGTTGTTTGGGTAAGCAGAAGTAACAGCATCTTGAAATAATTATATCAAGTGCCATGGTGTGAGACTAATAATCTGCAAGCAAATACTAGTAATAATGAATTCATATGGCACAATGTGTTGCTGTAACTCAAGACAGTATGCGCATAATTCTGACTTGATTCTTGTGGTATATTTAGAATGATGTCACATGACCATCCCGTGATCCATTAACCTCGATGTTATTATCCCCCGCCACAACGAAGTTGGTGGGGGATATAGAAATGAGCTCCGTCTGTGCGTCCATGCTTTTCCATTCCGGCCTCAAACTTCAAAACTGTTCAATATATTTTGCTGAAACTTTGTACAGGTATCAACCAAGTAGTCTAGATGCGCCTTTTGCTATATAGAAATTTGATTTAAAAAAATTACGAATGCAAACAGTCTGGACTTAGAACCAAGAAGAGGGAAAACTATATTCCGGCCTCAAACATCAAAGCTATTCAATATAATTTGCTGAAACTTTGTACAGGTATCAACCAAGTAGTCTAGATGTGCCTTTTGCTATATAGAAAGTAAATGCATTATATATTCAAAATGCATAAATATATTTAAAATTCCTACATGGCGGGGGATATGGCCGACTGTTGTTGCTTGTTGTCTTTGTAATCGAGTCGTACCCTGTGATTAAACAGGTTCACTTCCGCCCGCCATAACTTGTTACCGTTATATTTTCATCGTGGTAAAAACACCACAATTCTGATAGTTTTTTCTGAGGCATGGAACGTGTATCTCAATGTGCCTAACGTTGTTAATGTTTCTCTGTGAGGTTTAAATTGTTCTTTGGTGGTGAGGTGATTCCAATATTTCATCGAAATGGCGTGTGTTACCTCAAAATATCAAAATTCAGTTGTAATCTATTTCCTGCCAATGCAGTATATTCTCGAGATGCCCCTCATAGTTAGTCGCACAGGAATGCTTTTCTTTCATACTAATCAATTCACTAATTAACTGTTAAAAGATCCTTCAAAATTGATTGAATACATGACTATATAATCTCTCTGACCCTTTATTACAGGACATAATGCGAGCGTGGGTGAAGGATCACCCGGTGAAAGCCGACCACCTCAGGGATGGAACTCCTGCCAAGGCAATCCTTGAACAGGAACCCAGTATTGAAGTGAACTTTGACCCTCACCCTGACGCTAACCCCAAGTCTCGACAGCAGGGCCTACTGAGATGGCAGATCAACCCTGAGCGTGATTGGGGACCAAAACCTCGAGCTAAGAAGACTGACAACGGAGAGTCGATGAGTGAAAAGAGAGAGAATAATCGAGGCAAGAGAAAGGCAAAACAGGTGGGCTGAATAGATGACTTATCATACTAAGATTTGTAAATTTCATTACCCTACTCCCAAAATTAGGGCGTGGTGGAATCAATTTAAAGTGGTTTATCATTTTATCAGAAAGGTATATTCATGAGCATTCTAATGCACCAAGTTTTATGTCTGTTGCAATAAAATTAAGCGAAATATAGCTTATTCCTTCTCCTGTGGAATATGTGCTTCGGACACTAAAATATATATTTCAGAAGACCTGGGAGAGATAATTTAATTAATTTAATAGAGTGACCATGGAATTTTCACGGTCATTTCAAGGGATTGTACTTGACCTGGAGAACAATCTATTTCAGGCTTCAACATCAAAAAAGTATTAAGCCTGATGAGCTACAGAGACCATGCCTCCTTTTGTCATAGATTAATTGAGTAGTGTGTACAGATTAGTTTAAATTTATTTTCAAAACAGATTATTTTAGTGTTATTATGTATTAATTAGGTAGCATGTACAGATTTTTTTAATAGTTTTTTCTTCTCCAAACTGCATGAGAAGATTAATTAGAAAAACAGAAGAAAATCTATTTAAATTTATTCTGACACAAAACACTTATACACATTTTGTGATGGCAAATACACAGGAAACTGTTAACTTCGTCGACTCGGTCCGTGGAGGGAGGTCACTCTATTTTGCGAAGAACAAGTTTCGCCTGAACAGACAGAAGGACGACACAGGTTACTGGGTGTGCACGGAGCCTGGTTGTTCTGCGCGTTTAGTGACAATTGGAGACAGACTTCAGACAGCGGAGTACAACCACAACCATCCGAACCCGAGCTTCATCTTCGAAGTTGACTCCTTCAAGGCCAAGTTGATCTATCGTGCTAAGACTGAGATGACACCCATCCCCCAGATATATGACACCGAGATCGCCAACTTAAGGGAGCAGCACAACTTAATCCCTGAGGGTCTTCTACAGGCGATTCCGCCCTTCCAATCTCTGAAGACGATACTGTATCGGCAACGTCACAAGACAACCCGCCCCAGTCCAGCCAGCAGCCAAGACACCATGAACGAGGAATGGACTGAAAGTGATGGAGAGGCGAGCAGTTGCTTCACACAGTCGACGGGGGTGAGTCGATTCTCATCTTCATCTTTAAGCGTAGATGGACAGTAGAGCTGCAACGATTTCGGTTTGGTGCACCGATAACTGACACTAGCCGTCCCGGTTCGATCTACGATCTACAAAGTTTGATTCGGTTCTTACTTACACTTTACCAGATGAAAAATTAAAAGACTTATATCAATAAAGACCATGTAGAAATGAAAAAGCTTTTGTTTTTATTGTAACTTTCACACTGTCAACGAAACACGAATGTCACTTGATAACTAGAGAAAGTACTTGTATACTACCGAAAGTTCATTTATTCAAAATTGGTTTCGTTATGAATGTTAATTTTAGGTCAATAGCTTCGGTAAACGTCATGGAAAATTTTGAACGATTTCATTGGCTGATATTTCCGGTCATTATCTTTGGGTATATTCGTGTTTAGCGAGTGTAACTCGTTATTCACATATTCCCAAATCATGATTTCGGGTTATTATTTTCGGGTATATTTGTGTTCAGACGACGTGCTATCACGACCTCCTGGTCACTTAAAATCTAAAGTATAGGAACGTTTTGGTGTAAAAAAAAATGCAAAAAAAAACGCTGTTACATGTAGGGTTTGTTACACTCACATAGCTCACAAGACAGGTGATACAACAAACCTTTCAAACCACCTGAATAGAAAACATGGTCTTAATGTAAGTGAGAATTTTCAGGTTAAAAACGAAGATTAGCCAAGTAAATAATATACAGGAAACTTGTTTTTATAGATCTGATAATTGAATTGAAAATAATTTAATCAAAAGGGTAGAATCGATAATCGAACCGAATCGAGGAAGTGTTGAATCGTTGCAGCCCTAATGAACTGTATGTTATTGTTATTACTTGTTATATCAGTCAAATGTAAAACAAGATGTGTTTGTCACACACTAATGCCCCCAAAAATACTTTGGAATTAAAATATTAACTAAATAAGTACTACTACTACTACTTCATGTGAAAAATAAGTGACCAATGCAAAGTTTAGGGACAATGCTACACAATCTCATTAAAATCAAATCATTGATTCGTTCCAAAGGCTTAATGCTTAATTGAGTTGTCACTCATCTATGACGGAATGCAGTAGAACTCCATTCGGAAGACTTCGGCAACTTACATTAAGGAATTCTCTTTACAGCGTTGAACTTCTCACTTCACATTAAGAAATTTGAAAGCATCACAGCGTTTGGTAAGATTATAACTTCCCCTGGACACGGAACTCTACAGGATTCCTTCAGATCATAGATGATTGACATCCCAGATGAGCAAATAAACCTAGGGAAGAATCAATGATCTGATTTTAATGAGATTGAATGCAACTTGCAGTAAGGTGTTCACATCTATAAGGTCAAGTACCACAGGTGTTCTACTGTCTAATCAAAGTACAGTAGAACACGAATATAACAAACTCCAAGGGACCAAAGAATTCAGATCACTATATCCGCTGTTCGCTATTCGGATGCATATGTCAAGTATCACAGGCCTATCAGAGACCAACCAAAAGTTACGACCAAGGTTGAAGTTTTAAACAAATAGTTCCTGCACCCAGGTCAAAGTCACTAGGTCACAATTATGACCTCATCAGAAATGTGTCATCACAAAGGATGCATATGTCATGTATCGAAGACCTATCAATGACCAACAAAAAGTAATGGTAAAGGTTAATGTTTTCAAAAACAAGTTCCTGTTCCTTGGTCAAGGTCACAAGGTAAATAATTATGACCTCAATTGAAAGGTCTCATCTCAATGGATGCACATGTGAAGTTTCAAAAGCCTATCACTCACACATCAAAAGTTATGGCCATGGTTAAAGTTTTTGGTACAGACAGATGAACAAATATATACCTCATGAATATCTGATTCAGGGGCATAAAAAGTGCCTGGTATACGATGTAGTATGATGTACGTATCGTTGTTATACTTTGATGTAAAAACTTGAAAATATGTATTCCCAAAATAAAGAATAACCACACAAATTATGTTTTCCTTGTAATGAGTATGACCTTTCAGCGTTCATTCAGCCATAACAAAGTGATGAAGTGTCCTGCCGACGCTACACCCACTCAGATTGGACATATCTCGAATTTAGTGTTCCATGAACTGTATCAGCTGTGGGTAAGGTGAAGAAAAGCTGAATTAAATATTAGCTTTAAAATCTATATTTTGGAGTAGAACAATGAAATTTACAGATCTTAGTCTCAATCTTAAAAAGATGATAGAAAATAGAGCCATGGGCTCTGTAGCTCATCAGTACTTGCATAGCAGAGACCAAGGCTGGTGTCCCTGTTCACTTTTAATGTGGTATAAATCATGTCTCTCAGGGTTCCAATGTAGTTGTTTTTTTGGCAAGACATGTGGTGCATTTCAATGTTCTATAACGTGCATTTCAATGTTCTATAACTTGCATTTCAATGTTCTATAACGTGCATTTCAATGTTCTATAACGTGCATTTCAATGTTCTATAACGTGCACAACGTGACTCCGGTCCAGCTAAATCCAACTTGTACTCGAGTACCAGGGGAAGCCCAAAATAGGAGTGTACTTCATAAATATTTATTAAATGTAAAATTTCTATTGCAGCAGAGCGGGAGTCCACTGAAGCAGTACTCATGCAAGAAGTACAAGACAGGAGAATGTGACAGGGGAGACAACTGCTGCTACAGTCACCAGCATGATGATTCTCCACAAGAAGATGATTCTGTAACGGTGAAAGTTGAGCATACATCCAATAGTGAAAGCTCAATTTGACAGGGTTGGAATGACCAATCAAATCTTCAAATGAAAGTAAATCTTGAGTACCAGTGATTGTGTCGTCCGTCTGATTTAAATAGAGACTGATCGTGATCACCCATCTAGATGAAAAGATTAGATTTGAAATGCTTAATGTGCATCTTTAATCTATATTTTCCTGTTGTACAGTCATTGAGCACATGTATATATTAAATTGGACATTTGTGATATTGCAGATTGTTTATCATGACAAATGACTAAATAAACAATATAATTTTAATTGTAACATGATTTCGTAGGATCCTTGGTTCTGATTGGTTGATTTGCCTATGTTGAATGACAATGAACACCCGCAAATTACTTGGGGCGAATCACCGCGAACATATACATCATGTTCACAAGATCCGGCCCAACTCAAAATTTTATTTTTCTATTTCTCTTAATATGTGCCCCTTACTCAAATTTGACAGATGGCATTGTCATTTTCTAACTTGTGTATAGCAGTATAGGTAACAAATAACTCTCAAAATTAATTAGTTTCAAGTAACTAAAATGTTTTTAATTAGTGAAATTTGACGCCTTCTTCCATGCGGTTGTGTTTACCGAACGCCGTTGCCATGGCATGACGTCATAGTGATCAACCGTTTTGACGTCACAATGCTAGCGTCATTGTAACAATGGGTTAGGGCAAGTTTAAGATTTTTGTTCCTAGGTCTTTTGCTGTGTTGATGTAGTAGATAAATGTTTATCGCCATCTAAAAGGATAAGTGAATATTGTGATGTGAACATAGTTGAGTGACACTGTATGAGCTTATGTGTAAATTGTTGCTAATGTACATATTACGCCGAGTATTTACATTTGTTTTGACCTGACCACACCTCTTACAAAAATGGAACAGTCGCAAAGTCCTTTCCACTCAAAGATAGGTACGCAAAAAGAGAGTTCGTTTAAAAACGCAATATGTTACAATATCGATAAATGGTTGCGTTTGTACAATTTCCGGGATTCATTGCTATTCAACACCCGCAAATTTCAGCGTTTAAAACCTCCGGCTAACGCCGTCGGTTTTAAACTAAATTTGCGGGTGTTGAATAGCAATGAATCCCGGAAATTGTACAAACGCAACTATTTATCTTATAATTCATGTTTTGAAATGTGTCATTATTTCTGGGATGATGACTTAGCTTCAACAGGAGCCTAGCAAAGATTGTTTTGAAAATTGCACGGACAATCTTCAGTTTCTTCCTACTGAGAGATATTGATTTTCAACTTTGACTGAAGCACTGTTGTGTCAGCATAGTTTACGCATTTCCCCGGACTTAGATTACATGGATAAACATCTACACGGCCAGTTAATAATTAACTCTGTAGTCTAAGTCTGTGAGCATACTTAGTAGTGATTTTTGTTGGAAGTTTTGGTTATGGCATCCTGCTCCGTCTTTGTTTCCCCAAGGCTAATAAATCATCAATCACCTGATTGTCTTCTAAGCTTCTGCCTCGTATTGTGCTATAAATAACCACTTAACAAAATTACTACAAATCACAATATTGGCAGTGCCCACATGAGCAGACTGAGCCATCATTAAGGCAAAATACATTGATTATTAACCAGCCTTGAGTGATTATTAACCAGCCTTGAGTGATTATTAACCAGCCTTGAGTGATTATTAACCAGCCTTGAGTGATTATTAACCAGCCTTGAGTGATTATTAACCAGCCTTGAGTGATTATTAACCAGCCTTGAGTGATTATTAACCAGCCTTGAGTGATTATTAACCAGCCTTGAGTGATTATTAACCAGCCTTGAGTGATTATTAACCAGCCTTGAGTGATACAAGGCAGAAGTTGTGAAGACAATTAAGGGTAGCCTTGAGGATACAAATATCCTGCTGGAGCAAGATGTGGTTATGAGACACTATTGAATGTTTCTTTTGGTTTGCAATTTTGTTCTCTTAGTTCTCGTGTTGACACTTAGGTAGTTTGGATGGTAAGGCTCTAACTACTATTACTTACTGCATTCAGCAAGACACATCACATTATAAATGTAGTCCTGGGTACCATTCCACAAACCAATCTTAGGGCTAAGATTGGTTTGTGGAACGACCCCCTGGTTACAATACAGGGATGAACATCATCAATTTTTAAACCTATTCTATTTTCCATAGACCCAGTTCAGAACAAAATCTGATTAATCTATGCCTAAAGAAAAACAAAACTCATTGTAAATACTGTATGGTTTATAGTAAATGGTGTGAAAAACAAGTTCCACTTTCATAACTATTTTGCTTTTCATATTTCAAGGCTTTGCTTACATTATATATACAAGAAAATTTAAGAATAACAATGGGCAAGAAATTATTAAAAGGTCTTCTTTTTAATATACAAGTATAAGAAATGATTAAAGAAAATGTTACAAATAATCTATAAAATATTATAAATAAGCAGCAGAATCCACAAATATAACAACTCTTCTCTATAGTTAAATGAAAACCAAACTGTTCTTTAAAACTAAGATTGCACTCAAAAGTATTTGTTACCGCACAAGTGAAGATTTGATTTTAGAACAAAATGGGGATGATGCCATAATTGTGTGTACATTGAATTTATCAACTTGAATACTGAAAAGAATTAAGGTTAATATAATCTGAGCAAAATCAAATTGATACCGTCAGTCGTCAAACACATAAAAGTAGTTAAGCTGGACAGACGTGTAGCAAGGGAGATTCCAAAAGCATATTTGCACAAAATAACATACATTACATTAACATTTTCCTTACAACCATACACAAGTGTACATCAATACATGTACTTGATATGTTAGTTACATTTTCAAAGAATGGAATGTGAAAAGGATATAGATATTTTGATAACAATCTGAAACAGTAATTTGAGATGAACCCCATCTAGAATTGCCACCCACACTCATAAAATGGAATGTTACAATTAAAAATCCATGTTGCCAATCTTTTAACAGTTCTCATTGGATAGATTGAATATACAATAAAAATGAAGTAAAATGGTAACACGTTCAAACAAAATAAATAAATGTCTACGCAAACAAGCTTGCATGATTTTGACATGTGGAATGTGTAGACCTTTTATCACAGATTAATAAGAAATGTATCACAATAACTTTGGCAATGGGTCTGATATTTCAGCAGGCGTTCCACTTTAGACTGGCTTTTGGTAAAGGCAAGTACTGCTCCAGAAGACTTGTGTGTCACACCAAAAGAGACAGTACAAATACTGGACTGTGACAATGTGACAGGCAAGAAAATACTTCAAGATGTTTTCGCTTCTTGAATGTACTGAGAAAGACAATTCTCAAACAAAATTCACTTTACATACTGGCTTTGGTATATTTATAAATAGCTTTATATATAAAGATATATGAAGAGACTAACAGTAAACAACATCAGCTAGGATTGTGAATTTAACACAAAACCTTTCGCAGTGTATACTGAAAGTGAACATTTGATTCCATGAACAACTGTCAAGGATAAGCTATATATAAAAAACCATCTCGCAATTTAAAGCGACTCATTACTGGAGCAAGTTTTGTGGTAACATAATCAAGAAGACACTTTCGCATTTGAGTTTCTATGTTATTAATGCTCATCAAATGTAATATTTCAAATAGACTCTGTATCAGGTGTTACTGGCATATATACTGGACAAAAATAATTACCAGGGTAGAGATATTTTTTAATTTTTAAATTATAAATACTGATGTATTTATTACTTGACATACTATTGAAATAATAATCTTAAAACATATAATATCCCTAACTTATTTGTCCAGTATATGAACAAGAGTATCTCTTGACATTTCGTTTCCACTAAAACATCCCTGTAGTACTGTCCCTTTCAAGCAGCAGAGATACCGTACCACTCACTGTACAGTCACAGCCAGGAGTGCTTTACAGATTCTTAACACAAAACCCTCAGCAACATATGGACAGAAAGCATTGACACTTGATTGGTAAATATATAACATAAAACTCTGTCTTCTCGGTCTAAGCTGGTTCCTCGGAGTCCTCGCGCTGTGACGAGGAGTCCAGCTGCTCCTCTGCATTCTGTATAGTTGTTCCCAGGATATTCTCTATGTCCTGGATTGCTCCCTACAAGTACACAAGCATACAAAAACACTCAGTTTGATGTAGTTGAGGCGAACAAAATTTATTTAGTTGCGGAACCTGCTACCATGATTTTGACAAAATTGAAAATGTCACCAAATTTACAGATGAACCCAAAGTGAAAAATAAATATTTTGAAATTCAATTCATGCCTTGTTTTATTTTATTGATAACTTTAAGGCAACATTTTATTTACTCTTGACAAAAGTTTTATCCTAAATATAACTATAATACATTTGTTCACTATCTAAATGGGATAAATCTGTCAATGGAGTAAGGTATTGTTCATGGCATACCTTGAAGTTGGTTTCCCCCTGCATATTTGGAGCCGATATCTCCTGGTGAATAACGGACATGTTCCGAGCAAATGTAGCAAGTACCCCTTGTAAATTGTCACCAACAGTTCTGCAAAAGTAAAGTAATACATAAATTTATCATGCAAAAAACTGCGTTCCAAGGGAGACATCGCTTGTGTGAATTCAAGCGATATCTCCTAGGAGATATCGTTTTGATAGATTTTGAACAATGCCCTGTCACCATCAACTACATGATAATGCTTTTACATCATCGAGTAATGACATCACCATGCTATGTTGTCATAAACATGATGACATCTCAATGATATGACATTGCCGCATTGGAAGTCAAATGGCAGTGCTCAGAGATGTACACTATTTTCATAGAAACATATTAAGAATGATTTTGGATGATGAATAGAACCTCACCCTCTTCTCGGCAAGCCTCGGATATTTTAACTTTTATCAACTCATGTTGATATATTTGACACTTGGGTGAGATTCTCTATGTTTTATGAGCAATATGAAACAGACAATGACAGTTAGAACTGTGTATGTGATGGCCCAGAATGAACAGGATTTCTTTGTTGAGATCCACTAAAGGATACAGTGATGTTTCTGCAACCTCGGTTACAAATATACAGAAAAGCGGAAGATTCTCCACAAACTTGATTGATATAAATATATTGATAACTCACAACATTCCAAGTCGTTCCCTGTTGAAGCTGTCAACTAGTGTGAACACTGTTCCTTGCTTCTCCTGAAGATAAAATCAAAGATGAACTGCGGGGATTCTTATAACTTTATCATAATAATCAGTGTATAAAAAAAGGTAGCCAAGAAGCCAGCCAACAAGTGTTATTATGTTAATTTAAGTAGCAAAATTAAAACAAAGCTACCAACCCAGAACAAAAGTTAATCGGTTCCGGGCGGGCAGAAGGGCCTGATTCATACACTAATAATGCTTGATATCAGTGTCAAAGTTGAGCAAAAACCTTAGAAAGTTTTCAGTCTTCAGTAAAAATTACCAAGTTAAAGACTATCAAAAAACATTTTATACTGCTTTATATCATGCACAAATTTTCATGCAAGTCACCAATATTTTCTTGTTGGTGCTGTAAAATGAACTGAAGTGCCTACCTTTATATCATAACCGATGCCGTGAGCGCGACACATCTGGAAGAAGACGCTGTAATGGACGACGGCGAGGTTGGTGTGTAGAAGCTGTGTACTCATCACTGCGTACCGGTCAGCTACAGGAACCATCTGCGTACAAGTCATAAACTTTACTTCAAACTTCATAGATTTAGATATTGCTAGCAACGCTAATTTCAAACTTCAAAATAGTTAAATATATATTTGTCAGTAAGTACCTTAGTTAGCTTGGATTTTGAGGAAGAGACCTTCAAAGATAGAGCCATGGTCTCTGTAGCTCAATAGGTTTTGTTTTATTAACATTTAACTTTGAGGATTCCCAAATTTACCCCTCATTCCCACATGCCTAACGAATGTTGAGTAACTACCCCTACATATAAGAGAGAGGGAGAGAGAGAGGGAGACAGGCAGAAAACTCTTCACAACTGTTTAAATCACACAGAAATTATTTCGATTAAGAAGCACCTCTTCCTGTCCCTGAAGTCGCCTGCGCTTGGGTTTGGTGTTTTGTTTGGGCGGGGAGACGGTAAACATGTGTGTCTCTGTGTTGAGAGATCCGCTCGTGACGTAGGAGACGAGTTGGAACATGGCCAGACTGTCGCTGTATCTCAGACTCAGATCCAGCGCCCATAGCTGCTGCTCCATCTGTAACAATAGCATTTTCATATTTAACTAATAAGTAACTAATAAATATGTCCAGATTTTTTTTATTGAATTCAAGAACAGACTCACAAATATTTTCTATTCTCTACTCTACTCTACTCTACAATATGATCTGAAGAAAAGGTCATTTGTCCAGTGTGTAACATGCACATCAGCTCATAAGAACAATGGTGATATTACAATGACTATCCAATTGAATCGCAAATTCATCAAATCATAACATATGTTTTCAATCAAAATCGCAAATGTTTGATGCTCATGCTTGACACTGGCCCTGGCCAGCTAATATCAAAACATTCATAGCAGAACTTCTTACCCTCATTCATAATACATGGGCTATGGTAAAAGTCAGAATTATTAGGGCTAAAATAATTTTGATGATAATTGGCTCGGCCCAAATTCTGTACCTTAGTATTTTTCAAAGCCCTAGAGAACATCTTACCGTTTTATTATCAAGGAAAGTAACAAAGTCGACACTGAAGTAGCCAACGATGCCCCTTGATTTGCATGCCTCAGCAACCTTGAAGCAGGCTGCGTTGAGCATGTCCGGTTCCACAGAGGATTGTGGGAGGGACACACCCCAGGAGGAGAATGGGGACTCGGCGTGGATCTGATCTCCGCTCGTCAGAAGCTTCACATTCCCGCTCGGCTCTATCATCATGTCCACCGTCAGCGTTGTGATGTTGTCAGAGGGCGGGCATGCTTCGATCACTCCACCTGGTGGAATAGAGTTTATGGACAACTGTCAACAACAGAACAATAAAGACATGACTATCAATGTCATATGACAAGAGACAGCAATAAGTCAATTTTAAGTGAGTGAGTGAGTTATTGTTTAACGCCGCTTCGGCAGTATTGCAGCCATTAGCGGCGATAAATTTTAATACAGATAGATATAGATCACAGTCATAGATACCTCTGTATTGATCACTTCACTTGGAGACATTCTTTGAACATTACGGCACACAAATGTAACTAAAACACCTTAACCCTTACGTTGCGTATATATATATTACCATTTTTAGCCCCTGTGGCGGAATTTACAGGCTCGCAGCTTGCAGCAGTAGTTTGAGCTTAGGCACTAACGAGCTCTGCTGGCGGAATTTCCAGGCGGCTATTCCGGTACCGTTTTTACGAAATATACCGCATCTACATGGCGAATAAGGACTATATACAGGCGTTCAATACAAATTCAAGTAGCGACACCCGTACACAAATGGCTAATTCACACCCGAAACTTTGAATGAATTTTCTGTGATTTTTCGTTTTTATTCTATTACTTTCGAAAGATTGTCTTTAATTCGGGCCTCGTAACATCATAAATACCAAATGAAAAAAAATCCATTTATATACGGAATTGAAGACAAGATGTCTAGCTTCACAATGATATAAAAATTATTAGAATGCGACCTTTGGTTATAATTTTATAGCTATGTAAAGTTTGTCTTTATTTCCACCTATAAAATCGTCAATACTTACAACATGTATGCGGCATTGCAAACGGTCGTTCATCGCACTTTTCCAAGAAATCATAATCTCGAACCAGTTGACAAATAAGCACATGTCAACCCAAATATGGTTATGTTGTTTGACTTTTCAAATAAACGCTAACCTCGAACCATAACTGATGAAAATATGTTGATGAGTTTGTGTGCCGTTTGGTTTCACATGCCTCTCAGAAAGGTAAAATTGTATCTTTATTTCTGTGAATAAATATGCGCATTTTATATAGAATAAAAGATTATTCTTTTCGGTTTATTGTGATATAAAAATTATGAAAATGCATTCAGTATTTTAGCCGTGATAAATGTTTTAGAAGTTGTGAAAATCGCCGATTGTTTCAAAATTTATGAAGTGTAAACATGACCTTTTTCACGGCGCTTGCTGTGTCTTTATTATTTTTTTGAGATTTTCTAATTTTATATGGGAATGTAGTCCATTGTTTCCCCTTTATTTTGCCGTATTTTTTTTTTAAAACAAACATTCGCTCACATGATATGAAGTGCGGGAGTAAGGCGAGTTAGCGATTTTTTCCCCCGTCTCGCGAGATGCGAGGCAGATAGCAGTCTCGGGCGAGGCAAACCCGAGGCAATACAAACACGTGGGTGAAAATAGCCTCAAGCGAATTAATGCTTCGGGGGCTAAGCCCGACAAAATTGGCCTTTTGTAAAGCTAATTATCAATGCGTTACGGGTCAACAATGCACACGCAATTTGGTGTGAATTTTACTTGATATTTCAACCGGACATTCACACAGACTCGTTATCGTGGCTATCTGCGAGATGTATGTAAACAAGTTTTCATGTGGCGATATACGGACACACTTCGTCTCGCATTTCGCCTGGGGGGCAAATATAATTATTACTGACCCGGTAAATGCACTAAGTCCAACGTACGGGTCTCGCCAAGGGTTCTAACATTTTTCTCTATGAGCCTCCCGGATAATTACGGGACCCGCAAGTTAAGGGTTAATCCTCCATCTGCCAAATTAATTAATGCCAAACATGCAATTAATTTGCAATGCGATTAGTTATTATCCCCCACCGCGCGTTGAGCGCGAAGCGGGGGATATAGTATTCGGCTGCGTCCGTCCGTACGAAATGGAATAACTCAAATACTATTCAATGGATTCTTTTCATATTTTGCATATAGGTTCATCATAGGAAGAGTGAATGTTCCTACAGAGGTTTGTGACCTTGACCTTTATTTCAAGGTCACAACGAGACTTTGTCATTTTACCCTTGTCAGCGGGATATCTCAATAACCATTCGCTAGATTCTCTTCATATTTTACACATAGCTTCTCCAAGGAAAGACAAAGAGCTTGTCAGCGGGAATCGGGATATCTCAAGAACCATTCACCGGAATTCCATCATTTCTTACACAAAGCACCTTCTAGGGAAAACGACAGGCTGATTAGATTTTGGTGACCTTGACATTATTTTCAAGGTCACAGCGGAAATTTGAATCTTTTGACATGTTAATGTACATGTAAAGGTTGTCAGCAGAATATCTCAAGAACCATTCACCGGAATTCCATCATATCTTAAATATTGCACCTCCTAGGAAAGACAAAGGGCTGATAAGATTTTGGTGACCGTGACCTTTTTCTCAAGGTCACAGTAGAATTTAAAAATTTTCAACATGTTAATGTACTGTAAAGGTTGTCAGCGGGATATCTCAAGAACCATTCACCGGAATTCCATCATATCTTAACCCTTAACATGCGGGCGACGGAATTATCCGGGAGGCTCATAGAGAAAAATGTTAGAACCCTTGGCGAGACCCGTACGTTGGACTTAGTGCATTTACCGGGTCAGTAATAATTATATTTGCCCCCCAGGCGAAATGCGAGACGAAGTGTGTCCGTATATCGCCACATGAAAACTTGTTTACATACATCTCGCAGATAGCCACGATAACGAGTCTGTGTGAATGTCCGGTCGAAATATCAAGTAAAATTCACACCAAATTGCGTGTGCATTGTTGACCCGTAACGCATTGATAATTAGCTTTACAAAAGGCCAATTTTGTCGGGCTTAGCCCCCGAAGCATTAATTCGCTTGAGGCTATTTTCACCCACGTGTTTGTATTGCCTCGGGTTTGCCTCGCCCGAGACTGCTATCTGCCTCGCATCTCGCGAGACGGGGGAAAAAATCGCTTACTCGCCTTACTCCCGCACTTCATATCATGTGAGCGAATAGTTTGTTTTCAAAAAAAAATACGGCAAAATAAAGGGGAAACAATGGACTACATTCCCATATAAAATTAGAAAATCTCAAAAAAATAATAAAGACACAGCAAGCGCCGTGAAAAAGGTCATGTTTACACTTCATAAATTTTGAAACAATCGGCGATTTTCACAACTTCTCAAACATTTATCACGGCTAAAATACTGAATGCATTTTCATAATTTTTATATCACAATAAACCGAAAAGAATAATCTTTTATTCTATATAAAATGCGCAGATTTATTCACAGAAATAAAGATACAATTTTACCTTTCTGAGAGGCATGTGAAACCAAACGGCACACAAACTAATCAACATATTTTCATCAGTTATGGTTCGAGGTTAGCGTTTATTTGAAAAGACAAACAACATAACCATATTTGGGTTGACATGTGCTTATTTGTCAACTGGTTCGAGATTATGATTTCTTGGAAAAGTGCGATGAACGACCGTTTGCAATGCCGCATACATGTTGTAAGTATTGACGATTTTATAGGTGGAAATAAAGACAAACTTTACATAGCTATAGAATTATAACCAAAGGTCGCATTCTAATAATTTTTATATCATTGTGAAGCTAGACATCTTGTCTTCAATTCCGTATATAAATGGAATTTTTTTCGTTTCGTATTTATGATGTTACGAGGCCCGAATTAAAGACAATCTTTCGAAAGTAATAGAATAAAAACGAAAAAACATAGAAAATTCATTCAAAGTTTCGGGTGTGAATTAGCCATTTGTGTACGGGTGTCGCTACTTGAATTTGTATTGAACGCCCGTATATAGTCCTTATTCGCCATGTAGATGCGGTATATTTCGTAAAAACGGTACCGGAATCAACGCCTGGAAATTCCGCCAGCAGAGCTCGTTAGTGAATAAGCTCAAACTACTGCTGCGAGCTGCGAGCCTGTAAATTCCGCCACAGGGGCTAAAAATGGTAAAATATATATACGCAACGTAAGGGTTAAATATTGCACCTCCTAGGAAAGACAAAGGGCTGTTTAGATTTTGGTAACCTTGACATTTTTCTGAAGGTCACAGTGGAGCTTTGACTTTTTCGACATGTTTGACAGTCGATTTTGCTGATCTTGACTTTAAATTTTGAAGTATAAATTTGCGGCGGGGGATCATGTCATCTTAGTGACAACTACTTGTTTCTTAGGGATATAACCTCTTTCTTGCAGCATTAAGTAGTGCCCAGCCATTCCTGCGTGGTCAGTTATCAGGAAGCTTAACTCGTCATCAAAGGGAAAATCTGATTAGCCATTACTAATGATAATGAAATCTAGACCTAGAATATTATCAGCAAATGGTTAAATGGACAGGACAAGGTCTTTTCTCCATAACACTATGGTCTGCACATATCCTCTAGACTATATGACATACCTTGGTGCAGAAATGCTTCCAGGAACTTTGTCCATGTTGGGTATACTTTGGTATTGACTGGTTTTGAGTTTTCTGATAATACATCAGGAATTTCAGCATGTATTTTTATATAAGCAGCTTCCTGAAATAGAAAAGAGAAAGTTCTCTATAAGCTTTCAGCCTTCACACTTTATCTGCTGAAGTTGTTAGTGCCAAATCATTCTTAGTTGCAATTTAGTAGCATCACCAATTTGGGAATCAAAATAGCTTAAATGAAAAGATAGACATCAAAGTAGACCAACAAACTAGATGGGAATCTAAAGTTATATACCGGTACCCAACAAAATATTGATGACATGCTCCTTTCTTTTGACAGAAATAAGAATATCATCTGAAGTTTATCTAACTAATATACCCAACTAAAACCTGAATCAAAGTAGCACGACCAAAATATTCAGAAATCGCACTATAGTTACTGACCTGTGCCCACTTCTTGCTCCACTTCTCGCCGTATCTCTGCGACTCCTTGAGGGCCCAACTGTAGCACTTAAGATGGTTGGCGATGTCACAGTACCCAATCCCACGCCCCTCAAACTCATCGTCCAGTTTGAAGAGCCAGCGCTTTACTGTGAGGTTCTCCGTGACTAACTGGGCCAGACACTCGTGCAGCTGGACAGAGACATATACATGACTTAGCATCAGTCTTGTTGCAGTATGGGTACGTCATTATATTAACCTCTATGTTGAAGTTATTATATTAACCTCTATGTTGAAGTTATTTTCACAAATTAACTCTAGCCTGCAAGTACTTCCAGAATATTCTGGAGCCTATTTTTAGTCAGAGGTCATTCCTGGATTATTCCCTTTCTTTAATCTAGTGATGTCATGAAACATGACGCACAACAAATAATATAATGACATTGTATTATCACAAGGATTACATGATATTATAAATAGAACATTCTTCAAAAATATATATCGTCTAGGTAGAAAAATTATATATTTTTAATCATGGCTGCATAACATGTGATTATACAGATTCTCTCCCACAAACACGGCAAAGCCATCTCATTGAAAAAGAGTATGATCAAGGAATGTGGTTAAGACTCCAACACTCTGAAATATATCACACACCTGGCCAAGACTGTACACATCAAACTCTCCTGGGGGCATGTCCACCGCAGCACTCTGGAAGATTCTCTTGCTGCCAGACTTTGTGGAGTAGAGATGAGCGACCTTTGGCTCCGGACAGAGGAGGGGGACATCTAGGATATCTGCTACAGCGAGGTCATCCTTATGGGGGACCCCTGACACGATGTATGCCTCTCGACCTCGGATCAAGTGCTGTATCCGCTTCAGAGTCTCCGGGCTGTACTTCAGGAGGGTAGCCAGACACATTCTGTGGGTCTGCAGGGAGGAAAATAAAATAAAACTGTTCCTGAAAACTTATTTAAAGCACATATATATCAGAACATATCTAAGGACATGGGCACTGTCTCCCCCAATAAACCAAAAGTCAGTTACCAATATACTAAATGTAACTTTTCTCTTGTCAAGAGTCGTGAATGATGGGGTAGGTCCCCTTTAAATGAAAATCCAGCCATGGAAGGAGGACACTCTAATTGTAAGGTTTTTATCATACTGTAATAGGAAGGTACTTGAAAAGAAAGAAATGCAAATAACGACTTTGGGAAAGTGTATATTATTCTTGGGTGTTTAAAAAATTATAGCAAGGAGCACAATCTGGTCTCAGATATATGTTGATTTTGCATTATTTCTAAGTAAACCAGGTAACCACTAGCTGGTTGAAGCCACGTACCGGAAAGCTCTTGATGGCCTCTGGAACGATGATCTTGTACCTGTTGGTCATGTCACACTGGTCCTCCACCTCGCCGCTGTCGATGGCCGACTTGAGGCCCAGCAGCTTGAAGTAGTACTGTAGTGTCTCGTCGCTTAGAGGCACTGGCGACACGAAGATCACGTCAACATTCGGATCTGCAATTTCATAAAGAACCATTTTTCAATTTTGTGCAATGTGTGTGTTGGTGAATAACTTATTTAAACTTTTTTCAAATTGAGAATGCAAATTTTGTTAAAATTCAACCAGGGATGATCCTTATGCTGCTTATTTGAAGAGTCCATGGTTACACTGATTTACTGACATATGATCCAATGTTCGATCATGAGCCTGGTTTGAATTAACTACAAAATTTTACAACCAACAACGATTAACCCTAAACCTGCTGACTTAACAAGTACCAAACCATTTGTGAGTGACTGAATTTAAAGAATCACAGTTCATTAACCAAAGAGATGATTCAGAATCGGTCAGCAAGCTTATGAAAATCAGAACATAAAGCGTTCATATTCAACCTCTGTTTTTTTATCCTTTCTACTAATGTTTTATTCAGTTAAAGATGAATTAATTCTAAGTGATAAGTATCATTACCTCTGATGTCACAAAGGCGCGCCATCTGTGTGTTCTGTCGGATCCCGAATTCGTGAATACTATCTCGTATGTTCTGACTGAGACCCAGCGAGGGAATATGGATAACCACTCGCTTCGACATCTTGATTCTGTCCCAGGACAAGGCAAATTTCTGCAAGAGAGACAAATTCATTGGGCTTAGACGTTATAGATATTTCTTCCTTTATATGCAACAAAATTTTTTTTTCAAAAAGTATAGACTTTGAAACAAAGGTACAATGACATTGGGTACTTCTGCACATGTGTCAAATACAAATAATGAGAAGATCAGAAAAACTCTTTTTTTATTAAAGATTCCCGTCTGAAAACGAAATGACCTCTCACCTTTGACCTCATCTTGAAGGTCTCCTCTTGGTCTAGACGGGTCTGTTTAAGTTGCTGTCTGACCTTCACCATCTTGATGTGCATGATCCACGAGATGGCGATGACTCCCGCCGCCCACTTGTGACGTCGATACTCCAGGTACACAGTTCGGTCCTTGTACCGACGCCACCAAGACTGGATGTGAGTTGCAGCAACGTCCTGCCCATTGTAACCTAGGAAACGGCGACCCTGTGGAGTAGATACAGATCAATTTCCAGTCTTTTAAAATTAACTTTAAAACCCAAATATGTACATTACTCGCGGGCAGATCGTTTGTAATATCGAGAAATATGCATTATCTGTGCTATATGTATATTTTAAAACAATTGGCTTGCACCTGTGCCTTTAAGTATCTCCAGATCATAATTGTTTCACCGGTAACTGTATGAGGTTTTAGTTTTATTTTAATATGAAAATGAACAAAATTATATTGTTTCAGGCTGTTAACTTTATAGGATTATTTCAAAGTGGTATTGCAATATATTTATAAATATTGTGTTGCAAACCATTTTGATGGGTATGAATACAGTAATACATTGGGTAATATATGAGTATTTACAATCCTACACGTACAGGTTTGTTGATGATGGACTCCACGTCCTCTCTATTCACGATGACTGTCAACAAGTCCTCCACGGTTGGCGCGCGCTCCAACTCAAACTCCATAGACAGGTCCGCTAGTCTGGCAACACCAGGTCAAAAACTTAATTCATTGATCAATATTTTTCAAGTGTTTGTGTCATACTATCTTTATGACATAAGTGTCTAAATATGGTATTTCCTGATGACAGCAATAAAATTGTAAGTAAATGCTAATGATTAGCCCTTTGATAAACCAGAAAATTACTTCTTATGAATTAACTCAGCATGTAAATAGTCAATTATTATATTAGTTTGAATTATTAATTCTTTTCAGCTTGAAAATTAAACATGTCACTTCTTGTTGAACCTCTGAATACACAGCTAGTGATATATAGAGGATATATGTCTTTCCTTGACAAATACCATGTTTATCTCATCTCGTGAGGTAGAAAAGTAGATATTTCACGAGTGGCGCAGCCACGAGTGAAATATATTAACTTTTCTACCTCACGAGATGAGATAAACATGGTATTTGTCAAGGAAAGACATTTATTATATGACGAGCAGTGAAATACTGGGATTTACCAGTGAAATAAACTGTCTATCAAGCTACAGTGAAAATAACTTATATTTTCACTGCAAACGGTGACTGATATAATTTGACGTCATAAAACAATGGTCTCACGCGGCGAATTGACTTATGACATCACAGTGTTACTGTGGTGACGGGATGTTCCTAGCGGCCGCTCGGCGTGAAAACGACCCTTTTCGGACGTAATTGCATGGATAATATCATATAATTAATAGAATATCCGTCAATTCTTGACAAATACAATGTCTATCTCACTCGATGAGATAAACATGGTATTTAAGTCAAGAAAAGACAGATATCCTCTATATATTCTATTTATTATATCATTATTTCTGTGTTTTACGTTGAGTTGGAGTGATTTCAACGGCAAATGTACAGCCTTCGCAAGCTGACAATATGACGTCATAACACTGTCCCGATGACGTCACGCCAGTGGTGATAAAGTTTTTCGTCACTCAGTAGAGTGGTGATAAAGGTTATCACCACTGTAGCTTGATAGAGGGTTTATTTCACTGATAGAACCGAGTTTCTCACTCCAAATTATGTAATAAAAACTGTTACTTACTTGTCTCCGTTGATGAAGGCTATCGGCACTGTGAACTTTGTTAATAGTTTCTCCATGTAGCGGATCATTGTCACTATACTGAAAATGATGATAAAATATTTATTATAAAGTGCAATAGAGAGGATTTACAATCTGTAATGATGATAATGAGGACATTGTTTCCAACCCAAAGATAAAACAAACATTACGAAAAATTGCTGACGTTCAATACACCCTTCAGATATGTTCTTTTGCTGATTTCTCAATAACACCCAAGGTAGCGGTGAACATATGCAACACAAACTACAGTGTTCCCGAAAACCCACCGGACATCGGACAATACAGATAATTATGACAGGTGACCGACAAAAAATGTGTTATTTTCGGACACTGTGACCGGCACCAGGTGCAAGTCAATTATTTTAGAAATAAATCTAATATTAGGCTACAAAAATTAAGCACTTGAATATTTAGTCAAATTTAATTACAAAATAATATTCTAAATCTCTCTCAACATAACATGTTGACAAAACTGCCGATAAAACAGTCCATCAAACACTTACGCTAAAGGGAGGCTACTCTTGGTCTGACTCTAAACTGGGTTATGTCTAGTATGTTTATTGTATAGCGCAAACGCACACTTATCAGTAACCAGTTTATCGGCATGCATTTGACAAATGACAGACGTCTGTGTTTACTTTATTTTGACATCTGTCAATTTATTTTAGTGTTGATAACTTTGAAAATTATTATTTAAACATACAAAGATGGGAATTGTCAGTTAATATTTTGACAAAAGTCTCATAGGGACATTGATACAGACCATGTGCTCAGTAGAAATCTGTGAGTGTTTCTATTTTATGTTTTGTGTTCAGAAAACAAATAAATAATGAGATAGCAAATATTCCAGATTGAAATTGCATAAAGAAGTCTATTATGAAGTTATAATTATACCTTTATGGGGTTCCCTTTATACCCTTTGGTAGTGATTGAAACAGAATGGGTTTATTTA
Source organism: Gibbula magus (assembly GCA_936450465.1). NCBI lineage: Eukaryota > Metazoa > Mollusca > Gastropoda > Trochida > Trochidae > Gibbula > Gibbula magus. The sequence goes on from OW388289.1 coordinate 15,720,504, forward strand.
AATTTAGAATTTTCAAAATATTGTACATGATGGGATTTTAGATGAAATTGATATGAATTAAGTCTTTGTTTCCCCACTTTTTTCATGGCACACATAACATTTCATTCTTATTTTTAAAACATATAATGATTCACCATGATCATATTTGACTCAATATGTTTCAATATGTGATGAGGCTATTTGCCTCTGGTCATGGAAGGCCAAAATGAATCAATGTGATTGCAAGCCTTGAAGTGAGCAGTACATACTGGTGTCCTGGTTCCTAATTAAAATGAATTTAACATTTACATTTTAAAATTTCAAAATGATTAGTTATTAAATTATACTGTTTAATGTGTGAAGTTTAATATATATGCCACCCTTATACCCGCTTTAATTGGTTCTTATTCATGCCGCAGTAATAAATTGACATTTTATAATGGTCAGACAATCTTTCAAAATGTCAGACAATCTTTCAAATTGTCAGACAGATCCTGGACAACTGCCTGACAGAATGTCAGGCAGGGAAAAAAAGTTTTCGGGAACACTGAAACTATCATCCTAATCCTCACACAGGTGGAGAAAGTCAAATCTGCCTGATCGTAACAGGAACAGTGAATGAATGAGACATAGTGCTCTTGTTGGACAATTAGATTAAACCAACCAATCAGTTTTCTCTTTCACCTACACAAGAAATTGTTTTAAAACAGCTAGGTTATGTGGAGAGAAATGACTTGAGTAACCTCTCTTGGGATAGAAAGTCAAGGGCAAGATTGACATAGGATTCCAAGATTACCAAAATATACATACCTTCCCCATGTCAAACAGTAATGCTGTTTGAAGGCAAGAAACTCTGGCTGCGTATCCCGAACCTTCCCATGCTGCATTGCAAAGCGATGATGCATTGACTTCAAGTCTCCACTCGCCGGCGTTGTTGGTGGTGGCTTTAATGTAACAAAACATGTTTTGATAACCATTGATTAACTTTTGTATACAATTACAATTACATACTTTTTTCCAAAATGTTTCAAGTATTCTACTCTTCTAATGGAACTATACACTTATTATTGAAAATTACTCTAAAATCTATGACTATGTTTGACAAAACTTTATACTATTTCACAATACAGCCATTACATTATTAATCTACAAAGTAAACTCTACAATTCTAAAGATTGAACTATAAATATTATGATATTGATATAAAACAAACTAATAATTCTATATACTTCTATTTAGTATCCACAGATATAATAACAGACGAATTTGACACATATTATATACAAATTTGAAACACAAAATTCACAATTGTCAACAAATGTACCATCTTTGAAACAATGTTTGAAATAAGGCCAAGTCCAAGGTCCCAAGGGTTTTTACATTTAATTTAAAATTGGTTAAAACAAAATAAAACTTTCTGTGTCACAACTTATTTCATACATTGTTTGTATTTGGACTTAAACACTGGACATGGGTATACATACATTTTAGCTTTGGAAGACATGTTAAATGGATAAAAGTTCTAAATAGATATGGAATTACTACGGATATCTAAAAAGGAAAGAAGAAATCAACAACCACATACATCAGTTGGAAATACTAACACTAAAAGAAAATGGGTGGATAGTTATCACAAGCAACATCTAGATAAGTTGAAAGGGAAACAGTACATGTATAAACTATGATAATTTATAGACTAAGATAATTGATAACGCTTTGGGGGACTAATCTATAAGTGAATTTCTTTTAACTATGATGATAAAAGATACACTATAATTGATAGAATTAATTTTTTCAGAAACTCAAAATATACAAGGAGGTAAAATATCAACAGTTACAAGTATACTTTAATGCAATTATATTTAACTGAAGGAATATGTCTGGCTGGGCTATATAACATATATACAGCGAGCAATATATGATGACATCCCACAGACAATTGAGACAAAAGTTGGAAAATTTGAAGCTGTCAAGGAAAAATAGAAAGGGAGAGTTTAAACATGGTGTTTACCAAAGGTGGAAGCTGAAATGTGTGCAACAGATTAAACATTTATGACAAATTTTTAAATGATTATAATCAGATATTGATCAATCATAACCATTCAAATCGATGAATATACAAATTCTGAAAAACTGACAGAATGTATATAAACCATGACAGAGAATACTTTGAGTGGATGAAGCAAACAATGGCTTGACCATCAATATTAACATGTGTGAAGTGAAACATGCATTGTGAAATCAACATCACCTTCTTTGATGCATTTTAGAAGTAGGTGAAGTGAAGAATGACAAGCTCTATGAATGAACATCTTAATGACAGCAAATGCAATTATAATTTTATTTTATGACCTTCATTGAAATGTTGAACTCACTGAAATAAACAAGGTGTATAGACTATAGAGTCTGCCATGCTTCCTCAAGTGAGATTGTTGAATGATTATAACCCTTTACCTGCTATTGTAATAATAATTAGAGATTATTTGCCTTTTTTCATCATCCAAAACTGCGCTCAGAGATGTACACTATTTTCATTGATACGCATTAAGAATGATTTTGGATGATAAATAGAATCTCACCCTCGTGTCTTCTGATATTAAATTTATCAAGCCTCAGTTGATATATTTGATATGTGACGACACTTGGGTGAGATTCCCAATATACCAACATATAAGTGTTCAAGAAACATTCTATAAACCGACATTGTTGCAAAGTCCTAAGAGCTGTCAGTTTAGGAGGGTTACCATGTCTGTTATTCAACTGGTAAAGGGAATTGTCAATATTGATGCTACATGGAGTAGTGAATATAGTGAATGAATGATGACATAGTGAGGAAAGAATGATGCATGATTGAATGAATAAGTTGAATAAACAACGCTTACCAAACCTCTACAATGTATGAGCATAAACAAAAAGCAGGCAATTCCAAATATGCAGATGCACATTCTAATACTATTACCTAAGTAATTCTAGCTAACACGTAACTAGCAAGAGATCCAAAATCAATCAAACAAATCTAAGAATGAGCAAAACTTACTACAGAATAAGTTAATTAAAAGTTAGATAATTAAAAGGTAATTCTAAATTCTATAACATGTCCACTTTCATTTATGTTTCCCCTTTCAGTATATAAATAAGTTCATGCTTTCATTTATATTCAGTTTATTTGTATAATGTTAATGATATCACATGAGAAACTTTCTGGTCCATTTGTATTGCCGTTCGTCATCTTTAAGCAAAAGGATATCTCTAGGAAATTAAACACCCTCTAGTGATGTGATTTTAACACTTTAGTAAACAGACATGAAACAACAACCAAATGGACTTACCAACGGATGAAGGGGCATCTCGTACGTCCGGATGGTTGCCGGAGTTTTGGTGACCCCTGTCGCAGAAGACATCCTGGTGCGAGCTGATGTTGATCTGGTTTCCGGGGTGGGACAAACCTTGGAGACAACTGCTGGCATCTTGTTAGACATTGAGCGAGTATCGGACATGACGTCATGGTCTGACTGAATGTCCAGGTGGAATCCTGCCAGCTGAGCGGTCGACTCTGAGAACAAGAACTCAGTGTACTTGAAACCAGGAATTGTAACCCTATGCAGTGTTGTTCCTAGAGGGGGTCCTGGGGAAATTTACCCACCCTTTTGGCTTGGTGTCCCTTAAAATTTGGATACTTTTACCATTGCAAAGGGTCCCATCTGTTCAGAATTAGCCAAAATGACCCCCTAAGCTGATCATTTAGGAACAGCACTGTTATGTTTACTATTTCCTACCTTACACTTACAGGTACAAAGGCCAAAGTTTTTGTTTAATATGGTTTCAAAATCAATTCTTTACTAGTTGGTGTTTGAATATGGACAACAGCCATTCTTGGATTAATGCCTTTGGTAAAAAGTTGTAATTTCTGTAAATTCCCAACTCATCAATTCAACAACTAAACTGTTAATTAAAACAGAAACAATTCCTGCTGGCTGACTTTTAGCAATCATTAATCTCAAGGAAAGGGAATATCTGTGACAGACACTGAACACTTGGACGACTTGAGTAATACAACTGGTTGATGGTTCCACAGTGAGGAAATCTGTATGGCAAAGTCATTTTACTAGTGCTTCAGTATTCTTTCTAAACAGCTTAAATTACATGAACACCATACAATGTTTTAAGCAATTTTGTGACAGTTAACACTTTTCTTGTATTTTAAGTAATAGTAAACCAAAATATCTACCTGACAATATTACCAGCTTAAGATTCCTACCTGACAAATTTGGCGGCTTCATCTTCATGTGAGGATCATGTAACAGCGCCACCTGGTTCTTGACTGGTGAGGGGTCAAGGGTCAACTGGGCGGCAGGGGGAATGAGCCCTCTCTGTAGGAGACTCAAGATCCCGCGTTGGGCGTCATCTTCATTGATAGGGGGCGGGGCAAGCTATGTAAGAAATCAGAATACAGATTTCAATAAATTCTGCATGGACAACATTTTCAGTAGTTAGGGACCGAAATTCCAAATGTATCAAATTTGCATTTTAAAGCCTTACACATATGTTTATCAGACAATTTTCATTTAGGAGACATGTAGTATTTTTTAATTGAATTATTCATTACCTGTGCATCAACTCTGTTGGCTTTGGGCAACACTGAGAGGTGTTCAATGGTCGATCCCTGTATTGGCTTAAGGGGTGGCTGGAACACAAACAAAACATCAGTACCAACAAGGAAACCTCCTCAGAAAAGTACAGGATGCTGTATAAACTAATAAAGGGATAACAAAATGTGGATGAAAATTGAACAATAAAGATAAATCATAGATAACATTTCATATCCACAATTGGTATATCCAATGGTTACACTTGAGGATCTGACTGTTGTAGATGAAGTCAAACATGCAATCATGATTAACCCTTTATCCGCTGTTGTAAACTCTGAACATGTCTGTCATGAGCGGTTAGGCCTGGCCAATCATTGAATATTCTCTTTATTAATAAGTAATAATTTCTGAAGTCCACCCATTTGAGCTAGGTTTTGCACAAATCATCCAAGCGGAAGTTATTCTTTTATAATATGCTAAGCGATGTAAGACTAAGTTTTCTCAGTTTGAGAAAATGTGTTCTCATCACTACAGTTTGATATAACTTTCTCAACACAGTGAAATATCACAATGGGGATGACGACGTGATGTGTACAGTGGTGTAACGTCATGTTTACAATCAACGCAACGTCATCGCCGTTGCTATGTGATAGAACAACGACGGTATGACGTCGCCAGAACTCGCTCCATTTAATCAATTTTGGACATAAAACACTACATTTCCGACCACAGAAGCATATAATAAACAGAATATTTTGTGTTTTCAGTGATGGGCTCGTGAAAACATTGGCTTTACCTCGTCACTTGATGAGAGATAAGTGATTTCACACTGAAAACACAAAATATCCTCTATTATCATCCCACAAACTAGTTTCATTGGATCTACCTTTGACTCCCTCTTCTGTGCAATGAGAGGCAGTTGTATACCATAATTCTCCTGAAGGACGTTCCGACTGTGACTATTGTAGGGGTTGGCAATTGCTTTAAGGTTCAACTGCTGTTTATGCTGAAATTAAAATAATCACTTTTCAAACTATCAACGATAAAGCTACAAATAATTTTATAAGTTTTCTTCTAATGTGATGTATCTAAACATGACCTCATGATATCTACAAATAAAAGAAGGATCGTGAAATCAGATGTTTTTAAAAAAAATTCTCAGTCACCTTACTTCATCTCCTCTCAATAGAACAATACAAATTCAATGATTTCAATATACTTTACCAAAGAACAAAAAACAACATATCTTATACTTATTCAATAAATGAATAGAAGACCTCATAAAAATGTTTACTTGATCTTAAAAGTTGGAACTGAACAATATTTATAAGAAAGTTCTTTGTGATTATTTGCAGTACCTGTTGCCCAGGGGTGAGTCCCTGGGTCTGGATGTGTTGCTTGAGGGGTAATGTCGCCCCTTGGGGGACAGACTGGTAGGGAAGCTTACCCCCCATTATGGTTTTGGAATGCTGGCTAGAAAATAAAAAAAACATGGCATTTTGAACTCGGTTTAATAATTATGCAGTTAAACATGGATATGATAAATTCATCCTAATTATCCCCCGCCACAACGAAGTTGTCGGGGGAAATGAAATGACCTCCGTCCATCCGTCTTTGCGTCCGGGTTTCGTTTCCGGACCAGAACACAAAGACTGTAAAGCATAGCTCGATGAAACTTGATATGGGGAACAGTCATCATGTGTAGATGTGCCTTTTGGGGTTTTCGACTTCTTTGGGATTTTATTTTTAGCCATTTTCATGGAAAAACATCTTCATCTTGATTCCGAAGCAAAACTCAAAATGCTCAAACTCACAGTGCAGCGCCAGTTCAAGCGTTGTTCTATCCTTATAATGCTGAGTGCCAAGCAAGGAAGCAACAACTCTCATATTTTAACATCTTTTGGTATGACGCAACCAGGAATCAAACGCCAACCTTCCGGGTGATGAGCGGACACTCTACCAATTGAGCTACAACCCCGGTGGAGGACATATGGTATATTTTTTATGTGTACAAAAGTGAGTCATGACGTTAGTTTGCACCGTAAAGGTTGCTAGATTACAAGAGCTATTTACCTGATGAGGTAGCTGGGTTGTCTGTTGGGTGTGGGCCGGAGGTCCCATGTTGTGTCCAGCGTTGTAAAGTGGTCATCTCCTAACTGACCATCGGTCAGTGGCAGAGTGGTGACACTGTTGTTGATTTGATGCACGACTTCTTCAGTCCGTCTCTGTAAATATCCTTATCCTTTATCACTCTTACTTCACCCGAAATACATTTTATTTGTCAATGACATTATAGAAAGTGTCTGTGTTATCACAAAAAAGTGTTAGATTCAAGTTCATCAATTTGATGTTCAACTTTCAGTGTTATTTTTCTGCATGTTGGATAATTTGGAGATGTTCATACATTCATAACTAAACAAAGAGGACATCAGCCTCGATATGGCTCATTTGTGAAACATTAATGTTAGTATTGATTACCATATGCTTAAAAAAAAAATTCAGCCACACATTTGTCAAAAGATTTACAGGATTTTATGTTTATGTAAGAGTTACACTAGAACTTCCATTACCTAAAGTTTACAAAATAACATTTGAGCTGAGGCCTCTTATTGGAACAAATGCAGTAGGCCTAAACAACTGCAGGATGAGATATGAATATCGCTGAACTAGTAAAATTTCACCAAAAATTCATCAGAAAGGTTACCAACTTACCTGTAAACCCTTCTCAGTTTTAGAAAGTGCATCTTCAAGTTCTGATACATCTATAGTACGACCATCTCCCTGAGCAAGTATCCGCTCTCTCAGTTGTCTTAAGTCATCTTGAACCTAGCATATAAATAAGGGAATAAGGGAACATTTTAGACATTAAGTTTGAATAATCAGTGATTGAAAGTTATCATATCCTAAATCATTTTGCGCCATTACATTTGTTTCGTTTTGTTGGTGTTCCCATTTTGGTGTAACCCCATTCCTAGTTTTATTAAACTCCTGGCCTCGCCGTGTTTGCACTGAAGCATTGGTGTTGTCGATCGTTTACTGGCGTTGATCCTATTTTGTGAATTTGAATCATGACAATGAAAAAATATCCACACTTTTGCAATGTAAAAGATTCAGTTACAATATGTTAAGATACTTGTGATAAGAGACGCTCAGACTTTCAAATTAGTATCACTTTAATACTTTTCAAATATGTTTCAATATTAATGTGAGCAAGTCAAGGACAGAAAGTCAAACCAATGTTTGCAGTTGATTGTTTAAAAAAAAAAGACAAATCATCTGATTTTGGGGGTGATTCTTAAGTAAATTTAATTCAATTCAGAGATCTTTTATAATTTCTAACAGCTGTTTATTCAATTTTTGGCAAATAACTTTTCTTGTTTATAACCCTGTCAAATAAATTGCCTTGTGCTGTATGATATTTGTGCACAGTACTGACTCACTGAGTAGACATTAATTACAACAAAGCTGGAGAGACAATAAATGTAACAAAGTGCATGATCAGCTAGTTCTCTTGCCAGTGTCAAATGATTTATGCAAATGAATGATAAGCTTACTTTTCTATGACAAAAACGACGATGAAACAAACTATGGCCAATTTAAATTCAAGATCACCGCATAGTCGCATACAGTGATTTATTTAATGAGACATTATTTTTTTTAATAAACTGAAAAATTTATCAACTCATTTACTCATTAACACGGCGTGCACACGTGAATCGATTCAATATACACGGGGACTGGGGGTCAAAGTGACATGCTTGACTTGTTCCTTTATTTAGAAATTTGATCAGCTAGAGAATCTTACTTTGACAAGAATTTGTCCGACGTCTTCAGCTCTGTTTGATTCCACTTCAGTCATCGTTGGCTTTTTTTTTTAGACCCGTTGGGGTTCACACTTCATAAACTTTAATTAGCTTAGTTCATCTTCGATCTTTGTAAATAATAGAAGAGCGAGCAGTGCTAGACCCACATGACAGCTCCCTGACGTTTCGCAGCAACAGATCAAACAGCAGAAAGTGATGACGTAGAACACAGTCAACAACCAAAATGGCTGCGCCCTGTGCCTTGTTCACTTCTTGCTCGGATAAGTTTCATCCAGATACATTTATCAAATGTGTGTATCACTTGTCAATACAAGCCTATTTAACGAGTGATTTGTGTTTAGTGTAAATTAAAACAACACTTTTAATAGTGTTTATCGGCAGGATACATGTACGACATTGATATTTTGATAACCAATTCGTAAACATGAGTCAAATGTTAATATTAGATTGCCACGCCCACTTATTCCATGTGTGATATTTCTGAAAAATGTCTTTGCCACTTTTCTACCAGTGATTAATTGCTTGAATTTTAAAAACTTCAAATAAAAAAAAAAAGAATAGAAACGTATTTTTTTGTAAAGATAAAGCAAACAAGTTTGTAAAAAATAAAATGAAAAAGGTGTCAGATTGTATCATCATATTATATTGTTGAAATTATTCTAAAACAAATTGTCATTAAATCCGAAAGGAATTATAAACACTTGCTACATTGTCCAAAGCTCTTCACCAACTGATAATAATTAAATGGGGTTGTAGTCAAAAGGGCCGAATGTCAAAAGGGCCGAGAACTGCATAGTCAAAAGGGCCGAAGGAAAAAGTCAAAAGAGCATGAAAGTCAAAAGGGCCGAGCCATTTAGTCAAATGGGCCGTGTTCCAAGTCATAAGGGCCGAACAAATAACATAGCCAAAAATTAGGTTTCATCTTTTATTGACATCATAACAACATTTTAAAGGATAGATGAAATGCATTTTTCTCAAGAATGACAGATGATTACCTCTACGTATATTGTATATCGGAATCAATTGAGCATAAAATCGAGACAATATACACTTGCAATTGATAATTAAGACGATTTTAATTCACCCATTTTAACACTATCGCAATTTGTTCGGCGAATCCTTTTGAAAATGCTCACTGAGGCGTGACTGTGATAAGCGATAGGCGGGGCGGCTAGATAGCTTCTCCGCCGGTGTCTCGTTAATTAATTAATGATAATTATCACTGCCGCTAAATGAATTTATGAGGTGTATTACATCGCCAAAAAGACATGTTTATGTAATAATTGTGTAATTGTCATCTGCGGAATTACCTAGTTGGATATCTAAACATTCGATATATGGGAAATTTAAGTTGGTTTATTGAAGGTATCTTTGTGAAATTAACAATCAAAATGTTGCGAAATTACGTTGAATTGTGACTATCGCTGAAAATCAAATTCCTCCACATACGTCACAGAAGTCATCCCTTCACGGGTCACACCCCCGCAGACTTTCATTCTGGTCGCCGGGGCTAAATCAGGCAGTTTTTTAAAAAGCCGTATATAAGTAATTTATGGACCGATTTCAGAAATTTAAAATCGAGCAATTGTCAAATTGACATCCCATTTTAATGAATCCGATTTGGACCACATGTCATTTCATCCATCCTTTAACAATATTTTTTATTGTCGCAATATTATTGTTCAGTATTATTACATCATGCTTATTCTACGAACTTTTTTATTCACCCTCGTAATCTATGATTTACAGTTCGAAATCTTGTTAGCCAAACTCTTTTTTGATAAGGTAACTTAAGTAAATATGGTTCAATCACAAGTTAATTTTTATGCATTACAAAGTAATGTCCTTTAGATGATAGTTTAATATTGGAATTTCAGGATTGTATAAATTGATCTAAAAGGATCCTTTTAATTACATTCATAAGACAAGTAACATTAGAAACCTATACATACGAAATCCCTATTTCATCCAAAATAGACTCAACACTATTCAAAAGGGGGAAATTAGAGTTGTTACCAACAAACAAGCTGTACATAAGATTGTACACAATATTAGCTAACTTAAACCCCAGGCCTCACTACCGTTTATCAAACATAATCACTCTTTTAAAATAAAGAAACCTAGCAAGGAAAGATCATGTCACTCACCACCATTCCTTTCAGTAAGGAGAAATCAACATGCGGGTAGTTCAAACCAATGTTTACACAAGTAGTTATCAATTAATCCGGTTATTGTTTACATTAATTAGCGACTAACGAGGTATAAGCAATTGGCCGTGTTAATTAATTAAATCAATCAGTAATCGTGTATTTATACCTTTAAAGCCTTGAAACCTTATTACAGATATATTTTATTATCGTATCACCTCATTAAAATGGATTCATACATAACTGTAAAATATATCTATACATTCTAATAAAATCCATATCACAAAAGTTATAAAAGTTGTATAAAAAGTTACGAGCTACCCTGTATAGTGTTATGAGAGACTTTAATAACTAAAATAAACCCATACTAAAATACAATTAAAATGTCCAACAAATATAAAACGAAAAAATGTAAACAGGAATTAAGAATATAAGAATTAAGTCATTTCGTTTCGTTAAAATGCTAAAGCAGGGTTTTGGCACATGAATATATTAAAGTAAACATATTACAACTAACAAATGTAGGTTGAATACAATGAATATATATATTTTTTATTTTCGGCCCTTTTTCCTCGGCCCTTATGACTATTTACTTCGGCCCTTTTGACTTTTTCACTCGGCCCTTTTGACTTTTTTTATCGGCCTTTTCATCCTTCGGCCCATTTGACCAGATCCCATTTAATGTACCGGTAATTGAGTTCAATAGTCCTGTGTCCCAGGATGACAGTGACAGTAACCTCCAGTGTCCATAACCTCTGTAACTCTTGGATTTAAAAAACAAATTACAGTCAGACCTCGATAATCCGAACACTTCCGTTTTTCATCAAAAACGTTCGGATAGTGAAATGTTCGGACTACTGGAATGAACCAAACAAGATGGAGTTACTCCCCTTTGAATCTACATACAGACAACAACGTATTTAGAATATCAAATGAGTTTTATTTCATATACACATAACAACTGGGATACATATATTAATAAAACAATCATTGCACAAAATAATTTCTGGACATACATGCACAAAAAAACCATGTCAAAACATTCAACAAACTCACTCAGGTTTGAAGAATTTGCCGATTACAGATTGTGTACTCAATGGCTTAAAAGACCCACGCATAGTGATCAAAGTTTCTAATTTCTTTTCGTCACCAACACACTCAAAGTATGTGATGTTGGAGTCCATGTGTGCTCTCATTTGAGGGGCAGTGGGGGGAGGCGTCGCTTCAGGTTCATCATCATACTCGTCTTGATTGCTCTCGTTAGATTCAATTTATTACAATCACAAACTCCCGGCACACAAAGTGAGACATCTCAATTTATTACAATCACAAACTACTGACACGCTCAACTACCTTGTTAATCCCCTGTCATGGATGTTTACCGATTCAATCAGTGTGGTGCTCGCTTGTCTAGGGGATTAGCCGAACGCTTAGATGAACCGTCGGATTAATGCAACAGAAATAGCTGTAATTAACAAATCCGTTACAGCTAATAAGCGTTCGGATTCGGAAACGGAAGCAACGGATTAATGAATCCACATTTAATGAGTTTATATAGAGATTAGATTGGTTACAGCTTGCTACCGCTCGGACACTGCGAGATTCGGATTATCGGTGGCCGGACTATTGCGACTTGACTGTATATGGAAATTTATAAAATCATATTTTCGGTTTGGTATTTTTTAAGGCTGATTTGACACACTGGTTGCAAAGATAAATAATTGAAGTTTATTTAATCATGATAAAGCCATTTTGCGCCAAAAGATTGATTTAACTCATAGATAAGTTGATGAGACTTTTCATACTGGTTAAACTGGACAGTGCAGACCTGCAGTTGCACAATGTCATGAAGAGCAGTGTGTCTACGAATAACTTAAATATCAGCTAGGTTTTTTTGTGTGAATTATGAATGTACCATAAATCCTTGAATAATCGCCTACTTTGAACAATCGCCTGCCTTGAATAATCGCACAGTCTAAGCCCTCTTTGAAATAAATAATCGCCTGCCTTGAATAATCGCCGGGTTAAATTTAGGAAATGTAAATAAACTAATGGCTATTTCCTTTTGAAAAATCATTTTGGCATGTGCATATTTATGCAAAGTTTAACCCAATGACATGAACTTCGTTTATAATATTCATGTCTTTGAAGGGCATTTAGAAGTGGTATACACATAAGAACATGAAGATTTTCTGGATAACAACTTCTTTAATGTGAAAATACACATACTCACTCCTTCATCAGGTGGAATGTAACCTGATGAAGGAGTGAGTATGTACTCCGAAACGTCGTGTATTTTCACATTAAAGAAGTTGTTATCCAGAAAACCTTCATGTTCTTATAATATTCATAATTTAAAACATACTGCAATGATGTTTTTGTTATGATCTTTTAAAATTGCACATATATATAAATATTGATTTTGAAAAAAACAATTGCCTGCCTCGAATAATCTGCGGGTCAAATCGGTATTTGAAATTAATAATTGCTGAAGGATTTATGGTATACTATTTTTCAGTGATTTTGGAAAAACAGACCCTTCCTCAAGCCACAAATGTGACAGAGTCTGTGAAAGCATATGACTGGCATATTGACACAAAATACTATACAGCTGATGTCAATCTTTGTATCTCGACAAAGAGAACTATAGGAAATCAAGAATTTGCCCAGTCTGTGCAGGCATTCATTGTCTACTTCGATCCAAAGGAGGTAAGCTGTGAAATAAGTATCCTGTATCTGAAACCAGATGAAATCTTATGAATATTGCTCATGAGCCTAATGAGTCCTATCACTATAACACTATCAGTTTATTCAACAGTTTATAAATTAAACTAAAAGCTAAAAGGTCACCAGCAGGTTTCCAGCTTGGGCCATATTTATATAAAATATCAACAAATCTGTTTATGACTTATTTTCTTATTTTGTAGGTATCAACATTTGAGCTAACAAAAGCATGGTTGCCGTATCTTGAACAGATTGATCCTGAAATTCTCATACTGGTTTGTGACAATTGCACCCATAACGATGGTAAGAATTTCCAGTGCATGATCTGTGTTACTGTGTATACATTTTTAAAAGCTACATCAGATTGAACTTCACTGAAGACTTCATGTAAACATCCCTTGGAGTAGGCATTACATTCTTGTACATCTTGTACAATAGTTGTATTTATTTATTGCTGGTCTCAATGTCACATTATTTTCCTATGTAGAGTCAAAAGCTCATTACAATTTACAACACAATTAGAAATATCCCATACAGTTCAATGCCAGTTTAAAAGTGAAGGTACCATTTTGTTACTTGTAAACATCTGATCAGGTCCTTTGGGATAAATAATGCCCGATAATAAACTTTCATGCAAATTGCCTAAATGAGGCTCAAAAATAGATTTAAAAGAAATTTCATCTATTGAGTAATGATTTAAATTTAAATAATATTATTTTACAGCTGTGAGCCGTGTATCAGCCCAGAAGTGGTGTATTGACAACTGTTTTGAGCTTGTTGAGCTCTATCCAATCGAAGATAATGATGACGATGGTTTGTGTATTACTTTTTGACTACCAATTTCAATTTTAATAACTTTTCAATATTCATGATTCATGAAAGTAGTTAAAAGGAAGGGAAGAATTCCACTTGCAAATAAGAAGTTGAGGTGAAAAGATTTGTGGTATAATGCCGTTTTAATGAGTACCGGTATATCACTTTCACCGTAGCCAGTATTAATGCTGAGAGAAAACCTGCTTAATTCATTTTTAAAATGACTCTGTTTACCTCACCTACATCTACTGTTCATTGCTGCATCAAATATGCAAATATGCAAAAATTATTTTCAGACCTGGAAGATGACTTTGTGGAGACGACAGGGATAAAGAGAGTGATCCAGGCTCTCCACGCTCACACATGGCCCAACTTGGACATGAAAGGTAATCATTGCAGCTATACTATGCTATTCTGTTCATATTTGCATCTCTCGGAGGAATGTCATACACAGCAAACCTTCTCATGTTGCATCCAGGTTCTCATGTTTATGCATTCGGGTTGTGGGATTTACTGTTACTCCTGTTTATGCATTCGGGTTGTGGGATTTACTGTTACTCCTGTTTATGCCTTCGGGTTGTGGGATTTACTGTTACTCCTTTTTATGCACATCTCCCACAAAAATGAAAATTAACGCACACAATTGACATACATCAAGAATTTGAATAGTGCTGATGTAGCTGCATAAGGCAAACACGTATCTTTAGTCAATTTGTTCTTGTAACTCTATTTGATACCCCCACTTTTATAACAGTTAATGAAATGTTCCCCCTCAGCCCTCAATCCGAAATTCCTGAACTCTGGGCTGTACTTTTGGTCTGACACTTGTTTCCCCCAGAGAGTCCTTGTAATGATCTATGATAACACTGACCTCACAACATGTTGACACAACTCTGCACTGGTAGTGGCTGAGTGTAAGAAGCAAAGTCTTGTTTTATTTTTACAACTGATGGTGATAATTTGATATGAGAACCATTACAATATTTCACTTTTAATTCTTCAGAGAACCCTGTGATAGGCAGTGATTATTATCGTCAGCTTCTGCAGGAAGAGACCGAACTGAAAGCTAATGAAGCTAAAGCTAAGACACTGGAAAATACTGGCAATAGTCAGCCTGACAGTTCAACCAATAAGACAAGTTCAGACCAACTCTGTCAGCCAATAGAATCCAACGCTACAGAATCAACCAATGGGACTGCTGTAGTTGAGGCGGCAGTTAATGGCCAGAGTGAAGAGAAGAAAGCAAAGGAAACATCACAATCTAAAGATGAAATGATAGGTATGTTATCAATTGAGAATATGCTCATCGACTGTATTAGCACTGAGAAAAAAATATTATAACAATGGTATTGCTAAACTTTTTTACCAAATAGCTTTGTCTTGAAATATCCCACTACTTTTCCTGAAAATGTAAATGTGAAGGGGTATTTTCTAAATCAGTAATGATTTGAAATTCCTCGATCTACCGATATGTTCAAAATCATTAGAGTCCCTTAGTCAGGAACAGTTTGATACTTATATTGTCATTTGTAGTTGTAGTTGTATTTCCATTGCAAGTAATTATCTTCACATAGTTTTTTTAATCATATTTCTGAATTTTCCTTACTTGCATGCATGACACAAATTACTCTATTCCATGACAAGTTCAGCAGTGTCGAAATAGTCATCGCTTGAAAAAACATACAAAAGTAAGGTAAGATAACAAGGTAAATTTCGCATGAGCACCATGATTTGTTGACGTGCTTTCAACCATCCATTTTATCGCAAGGGAGGGTAACTCTTATGTATGCTGCTAACAAATTTCTAGCTGGTACATGATTACTCCTACACTAATAATTCAGCACGGATATGGTTAACATAAATAAAAAGATTGACATTGTTTATGGCCCAACAGACAGCTTGCTGCCGGACGATGACATGGCATTGCTCGCTGCTCTCGGCAACGAGGATCCTGGGGAGGAATCCTTCGAACAAGTGTTTGAGAAACTACGAGTTATGAAAGGTTGGTTACTACTTGCTTTCAACATCAAGGGGTGTTAATTCAGAAACCATTACCTTCATTAAGGCTATGTATGATTCCTATAACAGACACTTAACATGTGACAGGCGTTACACCGCTAAGGCACATGGTACCAGGACCAATATACAAGGTTCTACTCGTCTGCCAGTATGTGTGGTCTTAGCTGGTTATCTCAAACAAGCTCCTTTGGCATGGTCCAGAGTTCAATAAATAGGTAGACTGCTTATGGCGCTTTGATTGGCGTACTTCTGGTTGTGCACTTGACTCCAAATCAAGTATAGAGATGATTTTGTATACCATCTAATTAACTTTACTTATGCCAATGCGTTTGATACATGCCTAAATATGAGGATGGCTCTATAGACTTTTAACAAGTTTATTTATGGGCATATTCAATTATTAGTTTATATCTTAATTTTACCTAATAAATTGAAATTAAAGTGAAATTTAGACAAATTTCTGTTTCTCTTGCAAAAACATTTTGTCTCATATTTTTTTTAAACTTTCAAAATAATTTACCCTTAATTGTATTCCAGAAAAAGCTGAAGTCCTTCCGCCAGATCAAAGGAAACTTTATGCAGAAAAAGTGAGTTAACTCCCTTAGTTATTCTGCGATTGTAAAGCTGCCATGTTTATTTTAACATCAGTTATGTCGCATTGTCATTTTTTAAAACAATGCTCACCTTTTCATGCACTTAGAAATGCAAATTAAATGTTTAACTTTGAAAATCTTATTTTAGTAAAGTCAGGAAAAAAGAGAAGCCTTTGTAAAAGAATAGTATACAAGTCTTTGAAGGCATAGCTAATAGATGAACTAGCTAAACATGTGTCCAGCATTTCTGGAGTGAGAAAGTTAGTCATTGTTTAGCGCCACTTGGGCAGGATCGCAACCAATAGCGGCATTTCTTTAATCGTTTCTGTTACTGTTGGAAATTATGTGAACATTTCATTCTCAATTGTCTAGAAATTGAATTAGTAACTAAAATTGCTTCTTTTTTTTTTTACTTTCAGATCGCAGTTTCCTTCTGGAAAGCCATTGGTGGAGATGAAGACGAAATTGAAGGACTCTGCAGCGATGATGAAATATTACCTACATGAACTTCTACTGTGAACCATTCCAACTGTTGTGATATGTTTAACATTGCCAAGACTGAACGTATAGCAGCTGTTCAACGTGAGGGCGGGTCAAATGCTCTGGTACTGCTTGGATCCTACATAGCTCCTGGTTTCATCAAACTAAGAACAATGTATTATTGTTTATTACCTACGAGGGCAGTCATTCTAGGTAGTAATCTGTTGTCCTTGTCACAGTGTTCTAATTGTGGTGACCAACGTATTGCTATGCTTGAATGTAGTTTTTGGAGTACGTTCTTCAATTTCATGACCTATTTATTAAAGAATTTGTGTCCATATCATACTTATTCAATTACACTTTGGGAAACATCATATTTCGCCATTGTATGATATGGACACTCATATTATCTTCTATTTATACTGACTTAAACCTAAGCTCAAGAGTACTGTTTCACTCCTATAAAACCTATTCAAACATTCTGAAACATGGAGTGTCCATTAATGGGCACAAGGTTCAAATTCAAGCAACTGTGTGTGAATTTACAATTTCGTCCAAGGATAAGACAGTGTGACAGCAGACCTGGAGAAAATTTAGATCTGGCCAATTTTGTGTGTGATTTAATTTGGTAATTTGAGAGTCCAAACTTGCCTGTAAAATAAGCGTTATTTTAATGTCATTGTGGCTGTCTTAGTTGATTATTGTTAATGTTATTAGAATTATTTGCTGGAGAATATCAAGCCTGAATGTTTGTTTATTCTTTTGAGCAGGACAAGAATTTTATGGTTAAGACTGAAGGTAAGTAAACCATGTATTTGAGGAGGAAATTGTGATTGATCGAAATTTTAGAGCAATTTCTTGAGAAGTTTTTCAGAAATTGCTTGTAAAATTCAACAGTGATAAATCAGTGTCCATCTTTAACAGCTTACATGTAAATGTTGTCTCCTTGTTACGCAAATACCCAAATAATTTAATACATTTCCAAAATGTTCAAATACCACAAAAGATTGTATGTACATGTATATGCTACTTTTTGTTAAACAAAGAAGTCAATATTTATCCTTGGCAAATTTTGTTGTTATTGACGTGAACCTTATTAAAACCGATGTAATCAAGATAGGTGGAGCAAGCATGACAATATTAAAGACAATCCATCCTAATGCACCTATTTCACTACGACCCGAATTATCCTGAATCGTCACAAAAGGGAAATTTTGCACATTCATGAACATCCATAGACAATTCGTAATTAATTCTTGAAATCTGTAAATGATTCTTTGTTGATTTGGCAACATTCCTCCAATTCATGGCATCTGTGAAAATGTTTTTGTTTGTTCTCAAATCATCTATGAATTGCAGTACCGGTATAGGTGTTCTCACTCTGAATTACTCACAATTCATCTAAATTTGAAAACATGTGTACATGAATCGTGGAAATAGTCTATTCGAAACTTCCCAAAAATATATTTCAACGACTTTGCCATAGACTTAGTCTGGGCTGCTATCAGTTTTTGTGCAGCGTTGTGTTTTCGCTATAACTTTTTCCCAAGAGGGTTTTAAGAACTATACAAAACTTCTTATGTAATTTTTGGACATGTTCAAATTCAGGGTCAAAGGTCAAGGTCACAAGTTCTGAAATCACTAAAAAAATCGTTGTATACACAGTAACTTGAAAAATGTTCATGCTATCAGGCTCTCATTTGGTATATATAAGCTACGGAGAAGACCAAGATTTGAAAAGTTTTTCAGTAAAATCCGTCAAGGTCACAATTTAGCATAAAGCATGCTTTGGCAAATATGCGCTATATTAACTTATGACACTTTGAATCATTACATGATTGTTATACACAATGAAAAGTGATCATTGATTGTGTGACCTTGAATGTCAAGGTCACGAGATATGGGTTAAGACCATGTTAACCCTTTGATAAAATTTTGAAATCAGAAATAGGTTTTAAGAACAAAATTGTGTAAAGTGACCCCAGTGATGATTCAACTTGTTAGTAATAACGTCAGTGATGGAAAAAAAACTGTTAAAAGATTTGCCCATTTTAATGTGGGTGTGGTGCAGGCGGAACAGGGAAAGGCGAGACCCTAAGTTTTGGGACTGCTCTGCTTTTATGGTATACTGCAAACAGTAATCTAGTTTGTACATGTTTTGTAGCTATTTATGCTCAAAAATGATGAATTTTCGTAAATGTTTCATACAAGTGTATTTGCTGTTGAAATCTGCCGAATGTTCACGAACATTCACAAATCTACACAATTTCCTAAGATGATTCGGGCTTATGATAATGATATAAGGGCTTAAAGTTCTCTTAGAACTAAGACTGTCTTAAGCCCATGTAACTGTATGGTAATTATGACATCTTACAGAGTCTTGGACCTAGTTTTTCAAATATTTCTTTATTCTAAGATAGTCTTAATTATCATAATTGAAAGAAAAAAAGAAAGTTAAGCCCAGGCCAACAACAGTTTCCATTGGTCAACAGAAATGCATGACAGCATCCTAAGTTATAAGTCACTAACAGCTTCAATCATTCCCCAATCCAGACCTGCCTACCTTCCTTTCGTGTCAAGTGTAGATATACTACAATTTTGGAGTATTTTGTAATGTTTAGGGGTACAAAAATGATGAAGTAAGTATGATATGATATCATGCTGTGGTCTGACAACAATAATCATTGTTTACTGGGGTTTACTCTGGACTAAGTTATCATTTTACTCAGTAACAGTTCAGTACTCCATTATTCCATTCAGAAATTTATGAAATGAACAATTCTTATTTTCACAGGAGAGATATACAATTTGCAACATTGGTGTAGAATCATATTTCAGGACAGTCAAGTGTACAAAATACTCCAAAAGTGTACAAGTAGGCAGCCCAGCCCATGAAATATTGACCTTAATGAAAGCTGTTTACAAGATACCTCTACCTCAAGATACCAAGATACCGCTTTCAAGAGTATCTACTTATATTGCGGCTGCTAGCATTATGGCAGGGAGAAAGCCTGCAACGCCATGTGGCTATGCATTGCGGTGAAACCTGCGAGCAATGGCTGGAACTAGCGAACCATGGGTGGTACTACACTGAAATTCAGTGTAGCATTGCACCCAAACCTTACTGCATGTAGAACAGTTCTCTACTGCAGACAAAGTTGCTGTGACCCCGGACCTCTTGATCCGAAGCCGAACGCGCTAACCTGGTCGTCTGAACCTGATGAGCTAAAAATCCATCCCTGTGTAAAGTAAGCACACAGTGTCAATAGATAATATGGATATTTATTTTATCATTGACATAGAACATTTACATAAATTAATAATCTTCTGCTAGTGAGATAACCCTTGTAGGATCAAGCAGAGACCAACAACAGTGTCTAGAACATCCAGGGCAACAATCTGCAAGATCTAATTTATTGCCTTCGAGATAAAGCAATTCAGTGGATTGCAAGAAACTTGTTTAGTAAATGAATTGTCCTCTTCTAAAATTTGAGATTCAATCTTATTGGTTAATGAATTACAGTTCAAATGACAACCTCCATTTTAAAAGAGAATTTGCAAGAAAGTTTCACAAAGATATATTTCTTATAATTTATATATTCTACTATATTTTGTTAAATTACTGATTCTTAATTAATATTTCAAATAAAAGCCATATTTGTTCAGCTTCCTAATGAGCTAACCATCCAAAGAACTTTCAACTGTCAAACCTCCTTTAACAGAAAATCCTTCCGATTCAATACTAGCAGCAGAACTAGATTTTAAACTATTTGATTCTTCTGTTTCAAACGAAAGTCCCTCATTTGTGTCCATATCTGTATGTCTGTTAACAGGAAACGATTCTGTCCCCACTCCCTCGGGAGCATCAGTCTGTGTGTCTGCTTCACAATTATCAACATCACACTCTTTGTCCAAAGAACTTTCAGAATCGGCCGGAGCTGGAGGCAAATCTGATGAACTCTTCAACGTGAACGTTGAAACAGTTTCCGAAGAGTTCTTATTTGAAGAAACATCTCGAGTTTCCTCTTGTTCAACTGTTTCAGAATTTTCTTGCCCATCCTCAGACGACTCTTTTCTGGCTTCAGAACTTTCAGAGACATCAGGAACGTTTGCAGAGGAACTCTTCGATGATGCATCCTCCTCGGATTTGTTGCCGTCTGGCTCAGATGGTCCTGACGATTCATTTGTTTCGATCTCTTCTGCTTGATTCTTTGACGTTTCTTTATTTTGTTCACAAGCTGTTCCGTCTTCATCTGTATCCATTTTCTCTACAGCTTGTTTAGACTTTTCTTGGATTGTATCGTCAGTATTAGTCTTTTCAACCATGTTGCCTGAACTATCTGATGTCTTTGAGTCGTCCGAGGTGTTGTTCTTGTCACTGCCCCCTGTAGGCTGGTATCCAGTGTTAGTCTTTTCAACCATGTTGCCTAAACTATCTGATGTCTTTGAGTCGTCCGAGGTGTTGTTCTTGTCACTGCCCCCTGGTGGCTGGTTTCCAGTGTTAGTCTTTTCAACCATGTTGCCTGAACTATCTGATGTCTTTGAGTTGTCCGAGGTGTTGTTCTTGTCACTGCCCCCTGGTGGCTGGTTTCCAGTGTTAGTCTTTTCAACCGTTATGCCTGAATTGTCTGATGTCTTCGAGTCGTCCGAGGTATTCTTGTCACCGCCCTCTGGTGGCTGGTTTCCAGACTCAACGCTTCCTACAGCAGGAATGGCAGTACCTGGAAATATCAATAGATCCAACATTTGAAACTTTTGGCCAATTTGAGGTTAATTTTAGCAGATGCAAAAATAGCCAGCAAGTTCACCCGGACCCATATTTTTTAGGCTCGCTTAGCGCTAAGATAGTCGTATGTGACATACATTAACATTGACTAACAACTATCTTAGCTTCGAAAATATGGGCCTTGACTTATAGAATTTTCAAGATGTCTCAACATAGTAGTATCTGTCAAAATTTGGAACGGGTTGATTCTACAGAATCGTTTATCGGACCATCGACCAAAGTGCCAGTAAAGACTACCAAGTATTTTTTACACTGCAGGTATGCCAGCATAAATCCCTGGTCAAACCCTCAATATTTCCTATAACAAGGTGTAATTTCAAATTCTGCTGAGAAGTGGTTTTGCATCAATAAATTCAGCATCAATAGACTACTAACCTTGAGCTTGTTGAGCGGCAAGTCTGGCGGCTCTCTTCTCCATCGCTAGTCTCTTGTTCCTCTCCATCTTCTCTCTCTGATCAGGGGTCAGGCCCTGTATACATCAAGCAGTCAAATGTGTACTGACATTCATCACATATAATGTAACAATTACAAATAAGTTTTAGTAGTTACATTTTATGAATGCATACCAGGCCTCAAACTAAACATTTTTCAAATGTGTGGACACACTCCTAACATGTTTCCCCTTTGGAGCAAATTAAATTTCAAGGAGCACACATATAATTAGATTGCTAAAATTTAGTATAATCAGGGAAAAGTCTTAACTAGCTAATAAGCAATACCATTTTGAACAAGCAAAAAATAGAGCCATGGGCTCTGTAGCTCATCAGGATTTCATTGATTTATTATCTTAGGTTGAATATCTACGTTATCTCAAGTAATACATTGTTAACAAGCAAAAAATAGGTTTTTAGATCATGACCCCTGTGAACCATATTTGGAGTCACAGGGTCACCTATCCTACAATTAAGAATCACCTTTTACCAAAGAGTCTCTACACAACATTTCACCTTTCTAGAGCTTTACATACTTGAGATAGAGATGAAAATAGGTTTTTGGGTCATGACCCGTGACCTAGATTGGGGTCACGGGGTCACGAGATCTACAATTTACAATCCCCATTGGCCAAGGAGTCTTCACACAACTTTTCAGCTCTCTAGACCTTTTGGAACTGGAGAAGAAGATGAAAATAGGTTTTTAAGGATGTGACCCCTGTGACCCCATTTGGGATCACGGGGTCACGAAATCTACTTCCTATAGAATCCCCATTGGCCAAGGAGTCTGCACACAACTTTTCAGCTCTCTAGACCTATTGGAACTGGAGAAGAAGATGAAAATAGGTTTTTAAGGATGTGACCCCTGTGACCCCATTTGGGGTCACGGGGTCACGAAATCTACAATTTAGAATCCCTATTGGCCAAGGAGTCTGCACAGAACATCTTTAGCTCTCTAGACCTTTTTGAGGTGGAGAAGAAGATGAAAATAGGTTTATAACGATGTGACCCGTGACCCATTTGGGGTCACGGGGTCACGAGATCTACAATTTAGAATCCCCATTGGCCAAGGAGTCTTCACACAACTGTTCAGCTCTCTAGACCTTTTGGAACTGGAGAAGAAGATGAAAATAGGTTTTTAAGGATGTGACCCCCGTGACCCCATTTGGGGTCACAGGGTCACGAAATCTACAATTTAGAATCCCCATGGGCCAAGGAGTCTGCACACAACTTTTCAGCTCTCTAGACCTTTTGGAACTGGAGAAGAAGATGAAAATAGGTTTTTAAGGATGTGACCCCTGTGACCCCATTTGGGGTCACAGGGTCACGAAATCTACAATTTAGAATCCCCATGGGCCAAGGAGTCTGCACACAACTTTTCAGCTCTCTAGACCTTTTGGAACTGGATAAGAAGATGAAAATAGGTTTTTAAAGATGTGACCCCTGTGACCCCATTTGGGGTCACGGGGTCACACAATCTACAATTTAGAATCCCCATGGGCCAAGGAGTCTGCACACAATTTTTCAGCTCTCTAGAGCATTTGGAACTGGAGAAGAAGATGAAAATAGGTCTTTAAGGATGTGACCCCTGTGACCCCATTTGGGGTCACGGGGTCACGAAATCTACAATTTAGAATCCCCATGGGCCAAGGAGTCTGCACACAATTTTACAGCTCTCTAGACCTTTTGGAACTGGAGAAGAAGATGAAAATAGGTTTTTAAGGATGTGACCCCTGTGACCACATTTGGGGTCACGGGGTCATGAAATCTACAATTTAGAATCCCCATGGGCCAAGGAGTCTGCACATAAAATTTCAGCTCTGTGGAGTCGTTGGTTCTGGAGAAGAAGTCGAAAAAGCGAAAAGTTTACGGATGGACGGATGGACGGACGGACGGATGGACGGACGCCGGACACCATGCCATGCCATAAGCCCATCGGGCCTTTCAGGCCTGATGAGCTAAAAAGTGAGTGTGGCTCACTTATACCCCCGACTGTTGTTTGACATTTTTATTTTACTTATAGAGAGAGGTGCCTGCACACCTAAGGATTGATAAGCTATGAAATGTAATTGCTAAGATGTTTGTGAAAAGGACAGGACAAGTCTCTTCATTTAAAAAAAAATAAGAGCCATGGGCTCTGTAGCTCATCAGTACTTCATTGATTAATTATCTAAGGTTGAATATCCACGTTATCTCAAGTAATTCATTGTTAACAAGTAAAATAATATGGGTTTTAGATCATGACCCCTGTGACCCACATTTGAAGTCACAGGGTCACCAATCCTACAATGAAGAATCACCTTTGACCAAAGAATCTCTACACAACATTTCACCTTTCTAGAGCTTTACATATAAACTGGAGAAGATGAAAACAGGTTTTTGAGTCATGACCCGTGACCTAGATTGGGGTCACAGGGTCACAAAATCTACAATTTAGAATCCCCATTGGCCAAAGAGTCTGCACACAACTTTTCAGCTCTCTAGACCTTTTGGAACTTGAGAAGAAGATGAAAATAGGTTTTTAAGGATGTGACCCCTGTGACCCCATTTGGGGTCATGGGGTCACGAAATCTACAATTTAGAATCCCCATTGGCCAAGGAGTCTGCACATAAAATTTCAGCTCTGTGGAGTTATTGGTTCTGGAGGAGAAGTCGAAAAAGCAAAAAGTTTACGGACGGATGGATGGACGGATGGACGGACGTCGGACGCCATCCCATGCCATAAGCCCATCGGGCCTTTCAGGCCTGATGAGCTAAATATGCACCAAAAATTTTAAAATTCACCAATTCGGTTTACACTTCGCACTGCACCTCTCCTAGTGGTTAAGAAGACATTACCAAATTTGAAAAGGATAAGATGAACAGTTTTTCTGTAATCGATCGAACAAACATTGTCTTCGGACGGACGGACTCGTTGGTATTACTATATAGGGGGCAGGTTGGGGGCAGAGTCTCAGATTGTTTTCAGTGACAGTGAGACACATGTCTCATCAAGCTAAAAAATGGCAGTGATTGGGAAGGACACTTTTGACAATGGGCCATTTTCATGGCTTTTAGTAATTTTCTGCATTTTAAAGGGGCCATTGCCCTTACATCAATAGTAAACTTCAAAATTTTAATGGGCCATTTTTTCAGAAAATGTGCAAATGGCCCATGGCCCCTGCCCTTCCTAATCCCTGAAATGGTGAGACATTTTCCAAGATGATGGGACAAAAATAAAAGAGACAAAAAGCAAAGAGATCAAATTATCAAATTAATCAAAATGTAATTTAAAATAAGTCTGATTATTCAGTTTTCTTTTCATAAAAAATAATCTATTAAAACTTATTTTTATTTAGTTATAAGTTATTATATAACACTGTCTGTGTCTGTTTGCTTTTATGTAATATTTCAATGATAAAACAAATGTCAATACTTGTGTCAGCCATTTGGTGACTCTGCATTTCCATTTAAAAAAAGAGCTAATAATTATCAGATAGTTTTCATAGATCAATATAACAAGTTTGGCCATTTTTTAATTATTAATTGATATAAAGTTACACTATTTTCGGCAATTAAAATTAAATTAAAAAATCATGAGGTCTGGTTATTATTTATTTTTATATTAATTTTTAATAACCGCAGTCATCTTTGTCAAACCAAACATAAAAAGATACAAATGTTGTATTGAAAGTCAAAAGACGTGAAGTGAATGTGATCGCTATTTAATTAGCAAAATGGACATGTCTATTTAATTTACAAATACTCATCATACCAACTATAAGATGTTGAATGAAACCTAGATTAGGAATATAGATTTCATTTTTATAATATTTTGGCAACTCACCCATTTTGTTGTGGAAAATATCCGTAAATAACTTACCAGGGTAATTGATAATTAAAAAACCAGTCAACTGCACAGTAGCTGTCAAACGACGCAAATCTATTTATAGACACCAAGTAACCACGGCAAAATAGTGAAAATACATTATATTGAGTGAACTTTAAACACCTAAGTACTTTTAAACTTTATTTCATGCAGTTATAATGCATACCAGATGTTTGAAAGCCGATATGAATTGATTTTGACCTTGTCAAAAAGGCCGACACTCTTGTTTGTTTTTTACGCTTCCACATAGCACATGGCTGTTCCCTTTGCCATCCTCGTAAACGCGGTCAGCTCCTAACAGCGATGTGGGAATGACAAGTCGTGCTTATAGCAATGCAAGGAGCTTACGCACAGGATTTAGCGGAGGGGGTGAAACACACAATAGTAACAGCATGTAAATAATGCCGATGATTCTCGGAAGCTGATTTTCATACGGAGCGAAGTTGACTTTACACTTGCAGTTTGTGAATTTTAAATAAAATATTAAACATATACATGCGACAGGTAGGCGCATAGCTTTGATAAAAGATGCGACAATTTCAGAAATTATGCGAGAATGACGCGGGCGCACCGTCAATCTGAGACTCTGTGGGGGTATAATAAAATGTAATGGATAATGGTGGTATTCAAGAGAGAATACAGGGACCGGGTTTCAGAGTAGTATTAATGTAGTTTCTCAAGATAGTACATATCTTTTCTCTGGATATGATTTGTGCTCTGCTGTACGTCCTGAGAAATCTGGAGAAAATCGTTGTAATAAGACCTTTAATCAGATTTTAAAAAACAAGAAAGACAGACATGACTAGTGTTAAATTGCTTGAATCTTACATTTGGCACAGCGGCAGGCATGGCTACAGAAGTGGGTGTGGCTTCAGAGGCATGAGTGGGTAAAGAGGTGGGCGTGGCTGCATCTGGAGTAGGAGGAGCTTGTTGTGCTTGTCTGTTCTCCTGCTCCTCCCTCATCATCTCGTCAAACGCATCCTCCGCATCAAAGTCATCAGACTGGTAAAGAGAAAAGTCTTATGATGTCATTTGAGAATTTTTCTTTTTGTCTCGTTTACAAGACTGAAGAGAATTTTCAAAAGGGTCAGAGTCTACTGCTGACAATAATTGCAAGCAAAATTTTCCTCATTATACTATGATTCTATTAATGATTAAATAGTAATTATTATATTCTAGTTATTCATGGAAACTACAATTTGGTACAACAATTGACATTTTATATTGATATTTACAACAAGTATTTTTCAACAATGTTTAAAAAACCACATTAAAAATTTGAAATGAAATGATAGTTTTGATTTGTATGTATTTCTTTTGCTGGAGGGTGTTTATAGTTCTAAAATATTCCAAAGTGTTACTTACCCCGCGCCTAGGTGATGGAGGTTCGTCCAACTTTTCCTCCTCGACAAAGTCTTCACTAAGAACCGGTATATCAAGTCTCATCTTCTTAATACAGGTCTAGAATTTGTTAAAAATAAATCATGCAGAAATGTGTTAAATGTTGTTTTTTCTTTGAATGAATTATATTCTGCAGTGCAGACAACGAATAATACTACATTGCGGATCATTGATTAAGTTATTGTTAAATTTAAACTTAAATATAATATTTTTCCTATTTTCTTATTTTTCATGAAAACATACCGTACATCACAATAGCTTTGTGGCATTCAAGACATTATAGAGATGAAGAATAAATACTATTTCACAAATATATAAGTTCTTATAAAGGGATTATTTAAAAAAATATTCGTAATTGATAGGAAAAAAGCTTGCTATTATATCATATCAAAGGGAGACAACTTCAGCAATTCTACCTTAACATCATTTTTAGATCCAAGTTTTTCAATTCGTTCAATCACGTCATCAAAGGGCATCATGGGAAACAATCTGTGACCCCAGTGCTCCAATCGCTTCATGATCACTCTGAGGTCTTCAGCCTGGTAACACGATAAATCCAAAGATAATATAGGGTTTATTTTAAGGCCTTTCTACCAACTTAACATTCATTTTCACATCCTCATCTGGCATATATATATATATATATAGATATATATAGAGATAGATAGATAGAGAGAGAGAGAGAGAGAGAGAGAGAGAGAGAGAGAGAGAGAGAGAGAGAGAGAGAGAGAGAGAGAGAGAGAGAGAGAGAGAGAGAGAGAGAGCGAGCTAAAAATGTAACAATGAATAAAAAACAGAGAGAGAGAGAGAGAGCTAAAAATGTAACAATGAATCAAAAACATTCTTTGAATCCAGTTATTCTTTAAAACAATAATGTATTTTGAAGCATACCATCTGAAATATCTACTTGTGGACACTGCTAGCAATAGCACAAGCTTCCATCTGTCTGCAACCTGTACCTCAGTATCAAAGTATCCGTTACTACTTGAAACTAATCACAACAAACACACCTCATGGCCACGTCCCTTGAACTTGACATCCTTGAAAACCCGAGGCAGTGTCGCGATGCCCCGCTCTCCCGTTAATCTGGGGCCGTCTAGTTTGGGCTGAGGTCTTCGAACTATCTTCTTGCCTGCTCCTTTCATACCCTTCAGCTTGGCCAGCACCTCCGCATTCTCTGTGAGAAGAAATATTCTTGATACTTGGATGTTAGATAAACTTCTGAAGGACAGCAACTTGGATCAACTACACTGCAAGTACTCTTGACTCGATATATACCTCTATGTAACAGCTGTGGAGTCAGACTAGGGTCAGCTTCCAATTCGCAACACCCAGGATAATTTGACTTTCACCGGTGCATGTGTTACGTGATCTATTGTGCGGGGTATTTCATATACTAGCACAAACACGTGCGTTGAATTTCAGATCAGATGTTTAATGGCGGACCAATACATACTAAGGGAGATAACTCCCCGGTTAGGATGACGCGGCTTACCACTAGCACGTAACATCCTTCCTCTAACAGAAAGAAGCTGACTGCTTATAAAAATTAAAACTTTCTAGTTTCTTTAAAGCTTTAAACCATTCAGTGGTTATCATAATTTAACGAGAAAATAATGTCCATAAGTTCAGCTCGAACTTTCTTCAACACGAACGTGAATTTTAAACAAATTAACAGTTCCATACTGATGACCGTGATCTGGTATTTAACGCTTAACGTCATTTACAGATCAAGCTTTTCTGCCATCTTAACGACTCTGCCAGATCGAGTTTTATACTCTCGTTTCTGCTCGATACTCTCTGGTACAATGTCATTCTGTTTGGAGTGTTCTGTCTGGGTACCAGGTAGGGATGATGTAGTTTCACGCCTGCTCAGGGTCTCGCACTGAGGTGTCTTCAACTCAGTGTAATCAGAATCTTTCCGCGATTCTTTCCTGGATTTCAGATATTGCCGATTTCTTCTGAACGTTTTACCTTCGTCCGTCAGGACTTCATACGTTCTATTCTTGAGGGTTTTCGTGATTTTGGCTTGCTTCCACTCTTTAACGCCACTCTCAATGGGTTGCATTCGTACTGTGTCTCCTTCCTGTAGAGGCTTCATATCTCTGTAGGTTTGGGAGTAGTGGTGTGCAACTTTCCACTTTTTATCTTCCATTCTCTCCTTTTCAGTCTGAAGACTGTAATGTGATCGATCAAAAGTTGCAAGTGTTGTCGGCAGTTGAGTTTTTGTCATGCGGCCAAACAATCTCTGCACAGGACTAGTGGTGAGTCCTTCTGTTGGAGTATTGCGAAGATTGAGGAGTCCAATATATGGATCTTCTCCAGCCTGACTGCACTTGCGCATGATGTTCTTAGCAACCTTGACTGCTGCCTCTGCGGCTCCGTTAGCCCTGCTGTTGCCCGGACTCGAGGTTTTATGATCGAATCCCCACTTATGGCTGAACATCTTGAAGGTCTGAGATGTATACTGCGGACCCCCATCGCTTACAACAGTGTCTGGTATCCCGTGTCTACAGAAGTGATGTTTTAGTTTGGTCACAACAGTTTCAGCGAGAGTATCAGGTAGATAGTCCAGTTCAAAGAATGTACTGAAGTAGTCCACAGTTACCAAATAGTTGCGTCCTTTGAAGGTTAGAATGTCAGTTCCAACTTTTTCCCACGGTCTATTTGGCACATTATGCATTTGGAGAGTTTGTGGTGCCTGTTTGTCGCAGAAGGTAGCACACGTCCCACAAGTTTCCACGTACTGTCTGATTTCCGATGACATCTGAGGCCAATACACAAGCTGTCTGGCCCTTCTCAAACAGGAGTTTATACCCATATGGCCAATGTGTAGTTTCACGAGAACATCTCGCCTCAATGATGCCGGTATGACCACCCTGGTTCCCCGCAACACAATGCCATCTTGCACTGTAAGTTCCTCACGGAAGTTGAAGTAGGGAACCAATGCCGATGTTACTTGTGATCTGTGTTCAGGCCATCCTCTCATGATAGTCTGTTTCAGCTGAGTGAGAGTTTGATCAGTCTCTGTGGCCTTTCGAATCTCTTCAAGTCGATTCTCCTTTATGGGAGAAAATGTCAAGTTGTTGACATTGACAGTCTCTATAGTAGGCTTGTCTGGGAGATGAGCTCTTGATAACGTATCTGTCAATGGCAGGTCTTTCCCTGGTTTGTACGTGAGCTCAAAATTGTACCTTTGAGCCCTGAGCAGAAGACTCTGTAGTCTCTTTGGGGCTTTTGACAAAGGTTTCTGGACGATCGACACTAGTGGCTTGTGATCTGTCACTGCATTCACAGGTCGTCCATACGTGTAGTGATGGAATTTTTCAAGTCCATATGTGAGAGCCAGCATTTCTTTCTCTATTTGAGCGTATCCGCGCTCAGAATCTGTGAGTGCCCGACTGGCATATGCCACTGGTTTGTTGCCCTGTAGCAAGACTGATCCTAAGCCATGCTCGCATGCGTCGCTCTCAATTACTAGTTCTTTTCCAGGGTCATAGAACGTGAGAACAGGTGTGTTGATAACCTTCCTCTTCACTTCCTGGAATGATTTCTCTTGTGTTTCAGACCAATTCCAAGGTATGTCCTTCTTTGTAAGGTTTCTCAGTGGCTGTGTGACATCCGTCAGATTAGGAAGGAACTTCGCCAAGTAGTTTACAAGGCCAAGGAATCTTCGTAGATCTTCAAGGTTTTCAGGCTGCGGCATGTCAACTATAGCTCGTACCTTCTCTGGATCCGATTGAAGACCTTCTTGAGTGATCAGATGTCCCATGTAGGTTACTTGAGACATCCCCAGTTCCAGTTTCTTTTTGTTGAGCTTGATGTTCTTCTGTTCACATCTAGTTAGCAGATTCTTGAGGTTAGTATCATGTTCAGCATGATCCTTCCCGTGAATGAGAACATCATCTGCAATGGACACAACACCTTTGAGATCACAGAGGTTCTCAGACAACTTTTTCTGAAATATTTCAGAAGCAACAGATATCCCAAAAGGAAGTCTCAACCAACGATAGCGTCCAAAACATGTCTGAAACGTGGTCAACAGACTGGACTCCTTATCCAGCTGTACATGCCAATAGCCAGATGATAAATCTGCCTTCGAGAACACACGAGACTGACTGAGCTCGTGTAGAGTTTCTTCTAGTATCGGAAGTGTGAAGTGTTCTCTCTGTAATGCCTTGTTGAGCTCTCTCGGATCTAAGCAGACCCTTAGTTCTCCAGATTTCTTCTCGGTAATTGTCAACTGACTTACCCACGGTGTTGGCTCACCCACTGGTACAATTACACCTATTTCTATCAGTCTGTCAAGTTCCGATTTCAGTTTTGGTCTTAGTGCAAGTGGTACTCTCTTATCAGGCATCACAACAGGTTTCACACTTTCATTAACTTTGAGACTCACTAGACCATCAAAAGCACCAAGCTTTCCATCCAGAACAGAAAGGAAGTGACTCACTACAGATGAGCCATCCTGTTTGACTTGTGCACAGTTTTCAGCATCCACAGAGCAAACTATTTCCATGTTTTCTTCATGAATTGTCACCAGATTCATTTGCTCTGCTGCTCGAAGACCAATCAACGGTGTAAGCTGTTCCTCCACAATAACAAATTCCACTGAATATTTTCTCTTATTCTTTGGATTTCGAACCAGCACTCTTGATGTTCCTATGGGAACAATTTCAGTATCATTCCACATCTTCAACCTTTTCATCGATGGCTTGATATCTACATCTGGTACACAAATGTGAGGTAGGATATTTACCGAAGCACCGGTATCTACCTGTAAGACTCGATCTTGTCCATTCACAAGCATGTGACACTTGATTTGTGCTTTAGATGTGTTCACAGAGTTAATTGGTTCACTCTCTTCAAAGTTCACTGTGGAGACCCACTCTACTTCCTCAATGCAGCTTACATTGTTTATCCAACCTTCTTCATCTGACGACTCTTCAGTTACCTGTCGCACTTTGTGTTTCTTTTCACCTTTTCCAGAATTTGGGCACATTGCAGCAAAGTGGTTCTTATTTCCACAAGAGGAACACTTTCTGCCCCATGCAGGACAGTCATATTTTCTCAGAACATGTTTTCGCCCACAGAACTTACAGTCTAATTCTTTCACATATGGTTGTTCACTTTTATCCTTTTTCTTTGGAAATCCATATCTTTTCTTCTGATATTTTTTATTTTCATTTCTCTCAGAAATTTTGTTTACACTCATTGGTTTCAGTGCATTGAATTGTGCTGAAGTGTTCTCTGCTGCTTTACAAATGTCAATGGCTTTGTCTAAATTTAATTGTCTTTCTTATTAACAAAGCTTGTTGTGTGGTTTTGTCATTTATTCCTAGCACAATGCGATCCCTGAGCATAGATTGAGTGCAATTACCACAGTAATTACAGGTTTTCATGAGTGACCTAAGATGTCCATAAAAAGTTTCAAATGATTCACCCTCTGACTGTGAATGTTTATTGAACACAAACCTTTCGTAGGTTTCATTAAGTTCACCAATTGCAAAGTCATCAAATTTCTCAATGATTTCATTTACAGTTCTGTTATTTTCATTTGTTAGGAAGTGAAAACCATTGTAAATACGAAGAGCTCCATCACTGAGAGCGTTCAAAAACGAAGCAACTTGATATTTCTCATCATAAGTTGTCAAACGTGTCAGTATTTCATAATTTGTCCATTTTTGTTTAAACAGTTTCCAGTTTTCAGCAGTATTGCCATCTAGCAACAATGGTCCAGGACACTTTACACCCTGTAACCCTGTTGACCGTCCCCACCGTTAGCTAACTCAAATTGTTCATGTTCATCTACGCCGCCTTCAGCCATGCTGCCGTTAGCGATCCAGTTATGAACGAAAATTACGAGTCCAGAGCAGTTCAGAGCAGATTATACAAGTTCAGAACAGATTATTCACACTTATGTGACAAATCCTTACCGCTGCCAACATGTTACGTGATCTATTGTGCGGGGTATTTCATATACTAGCACAAACACGTGCGTTGAATTTCAGATCAGATGTTTAATGGCGGACCAATACATACTAAGGGAGATAACTCCCCGGTTAGGATGACGCGGCTTACCACTAGCACGTAACACATGTTACCTGGATAAAATGAAAAGTTTACAATACCCGGGGATCCAGCCACTCATAACTATGAAACCTTTGGGGCTAATTTTTTATATATATGGAAACAACTCAAGTAGTGTAACAATATAATTACGCCTTTGTATATAATCTGCTTATCCAGATATATAATCTGTTAGCATTAACTCATGGAAGAATACATATTGACATTAATTTCTCTGTGAATCCAGTTCTGAAATTATGAATCCGGAAATAGTATGTAAAAGTACTAAATCAACAGGTAAATCCTTTAATGTTTTGCTTATATATTTGCAATCACACACCTGCATCCTGAGTTGAGGGCATGTTGTCATCACCCGCTTCCAGGGGTTCAAGCTCCTGGGGGAGGTCTGGGAGGGTCGATGGGAGGTTCCCCCCGTCATCTCCACCCTCCTGGTCAAATATATCATCCATGTCCAGCTCTATAGACTCCATCTTCTATCTCAGCTGCAACATACCAGGTGACAGGGAAATGACAACTGAACAGCAGGTTTTGAATATATTAGGTTACATGGTTTGAGATATATTTCACAGCATTTTAAAAAGAATTCTGCGATTGAATGTTCGCTGAAGCAAACCAGTATGGTAAAGTAAAATCAAATTTACTGTCTGCTGAACAGTTTTAACAGCAAAAATAGGAAACGAGGCTAGGGGTGAAACGAGTCACAACTTCAGTAGTTGAACTGCTGTATTTTGCTTTTGGTTCGGTACATGGTACATCAACATGATTTTGGGTATATACCGAGAATATATATATGACTATTATTAACTCAAATGTAGTTATATTTTCAATTTTAAAAACCACATGGTTTCCAAACCTTCCAAACTAATTTTGAAGAAAAACATGTGGTTTGTTATAATTTAGATTAGATTATATATTGAAAGAGATTCTTGGTGTTGTTCCGAACCGAGGGTCCTGTACCACAATACATACCGTAGCTTAAGCGTACTGTTTAACCCCTAACTTGAGACTCCAATGAGATAAAAACCTCCAAATGGTCCCTGTATGAACAGGGCTATATTGTGTCTTCCCATTAATAATAAAACTTTGCAACCTTCCCAAAGAAATGTGAAATGTAAACATGCATTTGTCAACATGGTCAAAATTATATACCATCATACAATGTTGTGAAAATAGCCAATTAATAGAAACATACTAACAAAATTAATAGATTCTACACTAAATAGGCCTAAATCATTTCGTTATAAGATTGTGTAAGTAATTCCACTAAACATTATAAAATGAAGTTTACTGTTAAACAAATGACACATCCTAAAATAGATTATTTTCAATCATGGCAATAACCAAATTTCAATCAACAAAACTCATTAACGATATCCAAAATAAGTCTTGGTAAAGATGATTAAAATGAAACACTGAGAGTGATTGAGAATGAACAGTGGCAGTGGTCAGGTGGTGAAAAAGTCAGCGTAACACTGGCGGCGACTGGCTAAACTTAGTAAAAGTTGCACATTAATCACTTCACAACACAAATAAACAAATCGAATGCGATGTATACTTGGAATGAAGCACATACGTGTCAATTATTGTTCATTATTGACACCTTTATCACTGACTTACTTCATAACAATCTGCAAATAATTCGCGGGAAATCGTTCAAGTCGTATGCACTGACGCATGCGCGGTTAAATAACAACAAACAGACTTCCGCCTGAACAGCTGACAAATGTAAACATAAAAATAAGCATATGACTTCGTTATACCTATCATTTGTGTGTGTTTGTAGATATTACAGTGAACAATTTTATCTCTACTAAATGTGAGATAGGTTTTTGCCTACACAGAATATAGATGTTGTACAGAGTGATGTTAGTAAGCAACAACTGCAATCAGCAGCATCAACCGAAACCCTCACTTTTGAGGGTTCAACGGTCACTAACAAAATGCCTCAGAAAGAAGGTTTTATGATGTTCGTTAATTGGCACAGGGTTAAGTGAAGTGTCCCAATTTATTGAAAATTATTAAATATATGATTACCATACATACTGAACCCAACAGATCCTAAATTTGATTTTTTTTTTATTTCAAACAGAATATGATTCATATGAAACAATGTGTTTGCAAATGGGATACAGTGCTCTTTTTGCGAATGACATTATATTTTGTTATTCATACAAATATGTCATATGACACTTTGTTAATTGTTGTTTTACCGAGGTGAGAGCGAGGGTAATGTACAACGTTTGTAACGAGGGTAATGTACAACGTTTGTAACATCGAGAGATATGGACTTAGCTTGCAAGCATGTCACAAAATGAAAAACAAGTTCTCTTTCAATGATATTCTGAATTTGGTACGTTTGTCCATTGAGGCTGTCTTGTCGAACTTGCATATGAACCCAAAGAAGAATTGAACAATATTCCGGAGATGCAAATCACAAGATTTACTTCCATTATGAAACTTGTTTGTAAATGTCACCATTGTGATAATGCATATCATATTTGACTGCTTATTGCCCTGGAGCATACTGTCAACCTAACGTTTGGGACTGCATTTTTCGCAATATCTCTTTTGTTATGCGTTCATGTGTAAACGTGAATACATGTACTTTAATTCATATTTCTTCGTGATGTAACAGAAACTTATTTTTAATGTCATGGTAATCTCCTTTTAATAAAGTTACCTATATAGCTATCATTATTTTCCCGGGATATGTTGATAAACTTAAACCGGGCGTACGATCAATGAATGTAATGCCTGACTGATGACGTAAGCATGTATTTCACGTGCATGACCTCGGGTCAGATTTACTATTGATTCACCTTGGTTTATTTTACTTTATACCATTTTGTTTGATGATTTGGGGAATATGTTTATTCTATTTCAATTTGGAGGATCACCTTTTCTTCAATGTCTTTGCAGGAAGTGCGATACCTGGACAACCCATTTTATCAAAATATACAGTTGAGTTATGCACTGACAATTTCAAGACTGCAATTTTTCAGGGCTAGAAGTTGTGCACTGGAATGCTGAAATCTTGTGTATACATATCTTTTGAAGCAGTTATAATTACATGATATTAATCTTTTATTCTTATTTGAGCAGTTGTTAAACAATTCACTCACTAAGTCATCAACCTGAGATATTAAATCATGCAATTTCTGATGAGCTACAGAGCCCATGGCTCAAACACAATTTAAAAGAAGTATATAAAGTAAATTTTGTTACCTGATTTTGAAATATTTGAAAATTAATAATAAAGTTGTCAACACTGGTTTATGTATTTCCTTTATTTTTTATCCCACTAACGGTTGACGTTCCATATAAAGGTTTTCTTATTTAAAACGTATAACAATGGAAATTCATTTCTGAAATCAAACGTTATATAAAAAAACAACAGCTGAATATACACGTAAAATTGAAGAATAAGAAATGAAAGTGACTGTTGACCTATATGATTGAACTGAGAGTACTAGTGAGATCATGTATAAATTAACGAACAGGAAGTAATTTATTTATTAAATTTTCGGGCGTTGCACCCAAACCTTACTGCATGTAGAATGGTTCTCTACAGGAGACACAGTTACGGAGCCCCTGGCGGGATTCGAACACGGACCTATCGTCCAAAGCAGAACGTGCTATCCCGCCCCAAGTAGGGGGAAAGAGCGATTTAAGGAAATACATTTGAACGTCTATGGGACTTCTGTACATCTGTCCGGC
This sequence comes from Gibbula magus, assembly GCA_936450465.1. NCBI lineage: Eukaryota > Metazoa > Mollusca > Gastropoda > Trochida > Trochidae > Gibbula > Gibbula magus. The sequence goes on from OW388289.1 coordinate 15,757,965, forward strand.
ATCCCTAGGCCTGTTCTTTCAAACTGGGATGACACACGCAAACTCCCAAGCGAGTATGAATCTACAATGTCTCCGATTCCAGCACACAATATGCTCATGAGGCTATATAACTAATTCACGCACAATGGTAGTATATATATATAATATATCAATGTATTATCTGTGTCCTTGTAGCTTTGTGAGTGGTAGTTTGCTTAGAGTGTAAAATTTTCGAAGAGAACATTTCTATAAATAACAGGTGAATTTATACTCAAATACTCCAGGCACCAAGTGTCTGCTATATAGATATGAAATTAATCTGAATCGTCCTTACAAATGGCTAGCTCAAAAGAACAGCTTCATTTGGTATTATTTCACTGAAAAGATGTGACCTGCATCTATGTACGTAAAAAAAATTGGCTTCGGATTAAGAGGTCCATGGTTTGAATCCCGCCAGGAGCACAGCAACATTGTCTACAGTATAGAGTGAGTGAGTGAGTTATTGTTTAACGCCGCTTCGGCAGTATTGCAGCCATTAGCGGCGATCTACAGTATAGAGAACTGTTCTATGTGCAGTAAGATCTGGGCGCAATGCTACACAAACAATACAGTGCAGTACCACCCATGGTTCGCTAGTTCCAGCCGTTGCTCGCAGGTTTCTCCCTGCAGCCGTGAAATACTCTTGATACCTCATAAAAATATTAACCATTTATTGGCCAAGTGACACTAGAGTGGTGATAGCATTTTATCCCTAAATTAAAATTCGAACTATTTATTTTTTTCAAAATCATTTATTACACATTAAGTACTACCAATTTACATGCGCAGTGCGATATGCGATACATGGTATAAATATCGCAATACAGCCTTCATCTGCATTACATAAATGTAGGAACATGCATAAACTAGCGATAACAGCTTACAATGATATTGACAATACAATGATAAAACTGTATAGTTTGGGTTGACATTTTGGAAATTATACTTTAACAGAGACTATAAACTGATTTTTTAAATTTCATCAGATCGTCTTTGGCATTCAGAATAGCATTTTATATGAAACAAATTGGATACTCTGAAGCATAAATCTGATAAAAAAAAAGATACAAAAGCTAAGAGTAACGGTCATGTTCATCACAGACCATGAAGTCTGGTTAGACATTTTAATAAAATTGAAGTCATTCTGTAAGATGCCAATACTTTCAATGAATATAGAAGTATTGGTTGCACAGGTTGGTGAAATAAACGAACAGAAATATTAATTAATTATTATTTAAATATGACAACTTATCTATTGTGAACGAACACAGCGTTTCGAAGTATATGCTTACTCCTCACTCTTTATCAGGTGGATTGTGGGCTGTGACAAGGTTGCAACTTGTTATACCCCACATAAAACCTGATGAAGGAGTAAGCATATACTCCGAAGCATTGTGTAAGTCCACAATGAAGAAGTTGTTTAACCAGATTTACATTCTTCCAATTGTATATATATATATATATATATATATATATATATATATATATATATATATATATATAGAGAGAGAGAGAGAGAGAGAGAGAGAGAGAGAGAGAGAGAGAGAGACACACACACACACAGAGACACACAGACAGACATTGACTATAAGAATTTATATAATTTATTTCACTATAGAATAACATATTCCTCCACCCCAGAAAGGCATTTCATACCAAGATATTCATTTTGAAATGACACGTCTTAAAGTATATTCATATTTAACTAAATTAAAAAAGAACATTGAAAATAAAACATCACACATTTACATCACACTTAACTTAAATTCAAAAAGAATTTTAAACATTTGACAATTGGTGTGCAGAGAATAATGGTATCAAATGAATAACTGAAATTATACAGTTCATTTCAAATGGGGGAGGGGAGGTGGGGTATCAGGGGCTTCAAAACCCCCACTTTGGAACATTTTCCCATGTCATAATGATGGACCCCCTCCCCTTTTCAAAATTTCTGGATCAACCACTGCAGTTGTGTTGTACTATTAACAAAATCACAAGTTGCACACGACATTTACATATAACTTGATTTATCGAAGGTTTTAAAGAAACTGATGACATACTTATTATAATGCATGATCCATCTAACATATTGGATCGAATAAGTGATCCACTGAGTAATACAACAACTTGTACATTGTGAAACATTGAGAACGCTCGCCCACTTCTCCATCAATTCATGTGTACATATATGCTGTCTTAAAACTTGACACAGAACTCACACATATATATATATATAGTGACAAAAGTGAGTGAGTTATTGCTATTTAGGCAGTATTGCAGCCATTAGCAAGCTTGTGAAACAAATAACAATTGAATATAAATGCATCCAATATATTAGAGAACATGTTAATATTGAATATACACAAATGTATGTATTTGATACAAAGAGATTAAAGTTTTGTAATCGAGAGCCCAGTACCTTTATTAAAATGGCAATTTTAATAAACAGGTTAATGGGCGATTTTCATGAGCAAGAACTGAAGGATATTTAGAATATCAAGTAAGTATTTACTTCTTAACTTTGGGAAATGGGGAGCAGGTCAAAAGTTCATTGTCATGGAGGCATAACATAGTTTACACATTTTGTTTTTATAAATTTTGCTCCATCGTTCAACTTCAATTGACAAATTTCATATAGAAAGTGCAGTAAGTCCATGATTTCTAAAATTTATCAATAAGGACCACATTCATCCTAACACGGTTTCTTGCAAGATTCCTTCAACTGAATTGAAATTAAATTAAATTAAAATTAAATTCTGGCTGGCTAGACAAAATTCAAGATAGAACCATTAAAGACAAGTACTATATCAAAAAAGTATTGGTTGTGAAATAAGTAAACAAAACTAAAACATTAATCTTACAAACAAATTGGACACTGATCTAGCTAGATTAAGTCTTTGAAGGGCTAATAGAATTGAAATACACAAGAAAGCATGGTTTTCTGGATAACAAATTATTCACTGTGAACATTCAAAACGTTTGAAGTATATGCTTACTCCTCACTGTTTATCAGGAGGATTGAGGGCTGTGACAAGGTTGCAACTTGTTATACATATACTAAGCATATAGTCCGAAGCATCATGTATGTTCACAATAAATTGTTGTTATCCAGATTGATGTTGTTCCAATGGTTATTCTTATTGATCAGATGCTAGACCCTGCAACAGGGGAATACCATACATTTCAGCAAATGTGTCCACACATTTCAAATGCTTAAGCGTGCTCCCCTAATGGTAACACCATTCCTCTGGACATATCAAGATCCACTGTCTTCTAAACATGTGGTTTATAAAGCCACGTCCACTTTCCGTATTACATTCTCCACACTCGTCTTGACACGATAATGAAATCCTTGCAATTGAGGCTTCACTTTGAAACGTTGAAATCCTGCACATCTTGACACAGGAAGTTGTTATTTGTAGTCACTATGATCCATAATTATATTATTAAAGTATACTTGGCATTTTCATAGTAAACATGTAAAATTGCTACATTTGGGACCATACCTTCACGAATTTAAGAATGTGTACTAATGCAGAAAGTGAGATCCAAAATATAACAACTTGTGCAGTAAACATATAACATTTAAGACAAAATTAAACGGGAAATTTGAAAAGTGGAATGATTTAAAAGGCATTTAGGTCCTGGTGGACAATTATCAAAATGTGTTTTTTAAAAAGCAAGATAAGTTTGAATCCAATCTGAAATGAAAATTTTGAAATTTTGAAATAGTTTAGACATGTAGGCCCTGGTGGCCCATCATTTAGAAAAGCATGAACATTTTGAATTTGTTCCTAAAAGGAAATTTTAAATTTGGAATTAGTTGAATGGAACAAAGGCCCTGGTGGCCCATCATTAAGATGTGCTGTAATGTTTTAGAAAAGGGAGATAATTTTGAATTTGTTCCTAAAAGGAAACTTGAAATTTGGAATTAGTTGAATGGCACAAAGGCCTTGGTGGATCATCATTTAGATGAGCTTAAATATTTTAGAAAAGCAAGGCAATTTTGAAGAGATTTTCAAAATTGGAATTAGTTGAAAGCAACTTAGGTCTTGGTGGACAATTATTAGAATGTGATGAAATATTTTAGAAAAGCAAGGCAATTTTGAAGAGATTTTTAAAATTGGAATTAGTTGAAAGACACTGAGGCATTAATGTGCTGAAATACTTTAAGAAAAACATGATAATTTTGAACTCAATCCGAGAGGGGAATTTCAAAATTGGGAATAAGTTGAAAGCAACTTAGGTCTTGATTGGCAATTATTAAAATGTGATGAAATATTTTAGAAAAGCAAGGCAATTTGGAAGAGATTTTCAAAATTGGAATTAGTTGAAAGGCACTGAGGCATTTATGTGCTGAAATACTTTAAGAAAAACATGATAATTTTGAACTTAATCCGAGAGGGGAATTTGAAATTGGGAATTAGTTGAAAGCAACTTAGGTCTTGGTGGATAATTATTAAAATGTGATGAAATATTTTAGAAAAGCAAGATAATTTTGAAACCAATTTGAAAAAGGGGTTTTAAAATTGGAATAAGTTGAGACAATTTGGCTTTGGTGGACTATTATCAAAATGTACTGGCATATTTTAGAAAAGCAAGGCAATTTGGAATCCAATTTGAAAAGAGATTTTCAAAATTGGAATTAGTTGAAATTTAAGGCACTGGGGCATTTATGTGCTGAAATACTTTAAGAAAAACATGATAATTTTGAACTCAATCCGAGAGGGGAATTTTGAAATTGGTAATTAGTTGAAAGCAACTTAGGTCTTGGTGGACAATTATTAAAATGTGATGAAATATTTTAGAAAAGCTAGATAATTTTGAAACCAATTTGAAAAAGGGATTTTAAAATTGGAATAAGTTGAGACAATTTGGCTTTGGTGGACTATTATCAAAATGTACTGGCATATTTTAGAAAAGCAAGGCAATTTGGAATCCAATTTGAAAAGAGATTTTCAAAATTGGAATTAGTTGAAAGGCACTGGGGCATTTATGTGCTGAAATACTTTAAGAAAAACATGATAATTTTGAACTCAATCCGAGAGGGGAATTTAAAAATTGGGAAGAAGTTGAAAGCAACTTAGGTCTTGGTGGACAATTATTAGAATGTGATGAAATATTTTAGAAAAGCAAGGCAATTTTGAAGAGAGATTTTTAAAATTGGAATTAGTTGAAAGGCACTGAGGCATTTATGTGCTGAAATACTTTTAGAAAAACATGATAATTTTGAACTTAATCCGAGAGGGGAATTATAAATTGGGAATTTGTTGAAAGCAACTTAGGTCTTGGTGGACCATCATTAAGATGTGATGAAATATTTTAGAAAAGCTAGATAATTTTGAAACCAATTTGAAAAAGGGATTTTAAAATTGAAATTAGTTGAGACATTTTGGCCTTGGTGGGCCATTATAAAAATGTACTGACATATTTTAGAAAAGCAAGGCAATTTGGAATCCGATTTGAAAAGGGATTAGAAAAGTTAGAATTAGTTGAAGGGCACTTAGGTCTTTATGTGCTGAAATACAAGATAATGTATAATCCAATCCGAGAGGGGAATTTAAAAATTGGAATAAGTTGAAAGGCAATTACACCCTGGTGGCCCATTACTGCTATTGAAATGTGATGAATTTTGTTTTAAATAAGCAAGATTAGTTTTAATCCAATCAGAAAGGAATTTTTTGAAGTATGCCCAGGTGGACCATCAGTAAGATGTGCTGAATTTTTTTTTAGAAATGCAAGATCATTTTGAATCCAATCCGAAAAGGAAACTTATATTATATTGGGGTTTAACGCCGCTTTCAAGAGTATTTCACTTATATCGCGGCTGCTAGTATTATGGCAGGGAGAAGCCCACAACGCCATGTGGCTATGCATTGCGGTGAAACTGTGGTGAAACCTGCGAGCAGCGGCTGGAACTAGCGAACCATGGGTGGTACTGCGCTGAAATTCAGTGTAGCATTGCACCCAAATCTTACTGCGTGTAGAACAGTTCTCTACTGCAGACAAAGTTGCCGTGCCCCTGGCGGGATTCGAACCCCGGACCTCTTGATCCGAAGCCGAACGCGCTAACCACTGCGCTATCCCGCCCCCTTTATATTAGAAGAAAATGTTATTTAGATAATGATTAAAAGATAATGTTTTATATGTGATCAGACCATCTGCACTAGTACAAACTGTTTACCTTTTTGGGGACGCGTCCCAAAAGTAAAAGATTTAGAACTAATGCAGATATTGTGATCCAAAATATAACAATGTTAAATAGTGAAGTTGGGCTAAAGGTCAAGATTATTTTTTGGAAACTTCAAAAGAACATGTGTTACCATATTTACATTAGAAGAACATGTTATTTAAATAAAGAATTAAATATATATTGTTATATATGGGATCAGACCATCTGCACCAGTACAAACTGTTTACCTTTTTGGGGACGCGTCCCTTACAGATCGTCCCAAAAGTAAAAGATTTAGAACTAATGTAAATATTGTGATCCAAAATATAACAATGTTTAATAGTGAAGGTGGGCTGAAGTTTCTTTAGAAACGTCAAAATTATATTTTGGAATGACTTCAAAAGAACTTGGGTTACCATATTTACATCAGAAGAACATGTTATTTAAATAATGAATTATTAAAGATACTGTTATATACGGGATCAGACCATCTGCACTAGTACAAACTGTTTACCTTTTTGGAGACGCGTCCCTTACGGATCGTCAAAAAAGTATAAGATTTAGAACTAATGCAGATATTGTGATCCAAAATATAACAATGTTTAATAGTGAAGTTGGGCTAAAGGTCAAGATTATTTTTTGGAAACATCCAAAGAACATGTGTTACCATATTTACATTAGAAGAACATGTTATTTAAATAAAGAATTAAATATATATTGTTATATATGGGATCAGACCATCTGCACTAGTACAAATTGTTTACCTTTTTGGGGACGCGTCCCTTACGGATCGTCCCAAAAGTAAAAGATTTAGAACTAATGTAAATATTGTGATCCAAAATATAACAATGTTTAATAGTGATGGTGGGCTGAAGTTTCTTTAGAAACGTCAAAATTATATTTTGGAATGACTTCAAAAGAACTTTGGTTACCATATTTACATCAGAAGAACATGTTTAAATAAAGAATTAAATATATCGTTATATATGGGATCAGACCATCTGCACTAGTACAAACTGTTTACCTTTTTGGGGACGCGTCCCTTACGGATCGTCCCAAAAGTAAAAGATTTAGAACTAATGTAAATATTGTGATCCAAAATATAACAATGTTAAATAGTGAAGTTGGGCTAAAGGTCAAGATTATATTTTGGAATGACTTCAAAAGAACTTGGGTTACCATATTTACATTAGAAGAACATGTTATTTAAATAATGAATTATTAAACATATTGTTATATAGGGGATCAGACCATCTGTACTAGTACAAACTGTTTACCTTTTTGGGGACGCGTCCCTTACGGATCGTCCCAAAAGTAAAAGATTTAGAACTAATGCAGATATTGTGATCCAAAATATAACAATGTTAAATAGTGAAGTTGGGCTAAAGGTCAAGATTATTTTTTGGAAACTTCAAAAGAACTTGGGTTACCATATTTACATTAGAAGAACATGTTATTTAAATAAAGAATTAAATATATTGTTATATATGGGATCAGACCATCTGCACTAGTACAAACTGTTTACCTTTTTTGGGACGCGTAACTTACGGATCGTCCCAAAAGTAAAAGATTTAGAACTAATGTAAATATTGTGATCCAAAATATAACAATGTTAAATAGTGAAGTTGGGCTAAAGGTCAAGATTATTTTTGGAAACTTCAAAAGAACTTGGGTTACCATATTTACATTAGAAGAACATGTTATTTAAATAAAGAATTAAATATATATTGTTATATATGGGATCAGACCATCTGCACTAGTACAAACTGTTTACCTTTTTGGGGACGCGTCCCTTACGGATCGTCCCAAAAGTAAAAGATTTAGAACTAATGTAAATATTGTGATCCAAAATATAACAATGTTTAATAGTGATGGTGGGCTGAAGTTTCTTTAGAAACGTCAAAATTATATTTTGGAATGATTTCAAAAGAACGTGGGTTACCATATTTACATCAGAAGAACATGTTATTTAAATAATGAATTATCAAAGATATTGTTATATATGGGATCAGACCATCTGCACTAGTACAAACTGTTTACCTTTTTGGGGACGCGTCCCTTACGGATCGTCCCAAAAGTAAAAGATTTAGAACTAATGCAGATATTGTGATCCAAAATATAACAATGTCAAATAGTGAAGTTGGGCTAAAGGTCAAGATTATTTTTGGGAAACTTCAAAAGACAATGTGTTACCATATTTACATTAGAAGAACATGTTATTTAAATAAAGAATTAAATATATATTGTTAAATATGGGATCAGACCATCTGCACTAGTACAAACTGTTTACCTTTCTGGGGACGCGTCCCTTACGGATCGTCCCAAAAGTAAAAGAATTAGAACTAATGCAGATATTGTGATCCAAAATATAACAATATTAAATAGTGAAGTTGGGCTAAAGGTCAAGATTATTTTTTGGAAACTTCAAAAGAACTTGGGTTACCATATTTACATTAGAAGAACATGTTATTTAAATAAAGAATTATTAAAGATAGTGTTATATACGGGATCAGACCATCTGCACTACTACAAACTGTTTACCTTTTTGGGGATGCGTCCCTTACGGATCGTCCCAAAAGTAAAAGATTTAGAACTAATGCAGATATTGTGATCCAAAATATAACAATGTTAAATAGTGAAGTTTGGCTAAAGGTCAAGATTATTTTTTGGAAACTTCAAAAGAACTCGGGTTACCATATTTACATTAGCAGAACATGTTATTTAAATAAAGAATTAAATATATTGTTATGTATGGGATCAGACCATCTGCACTAGTACAAACTGTTTACCTTTTGGGGACGCGTCCCTTACGAATCGTCCCAAAAGTAAAAGATTTAGAAATAATGCAGATATTGTGATCCAAAATATAACAATGTTAAATAGCGAAGTTGGGCTAAAGGTCAAGATTATTTTTCGAAAACTTCAAAAGAACTTGGGTTACCATATTTTCATTAGAAGAACATGTTATTTAAATAATGAATTATTAAAGATATTGTTGTATACGGGATCAGACCATCTGCACTTGTACAAACTGTTTACCTTTTTGGGGACGCGTCCCTTACGGATCGTCCAAAAAGTAAAAGATTTAGAACTAATGTAGATATTGTGATCCAAAATATAACAATGTTTAATAGTGAAGGTTGGCTGAAGTTTCTTTAGAAACGTCAAAATTATATTTTGGAATGACTTCAAAAGAACTCAGGTTACCATATTTACATTAGAAGAACATGTTTAAATAATGAATTTAATATATTGTTATATATGGGATCAGACCATCTGCACAACTACAAACCGTTTACCTTTTTTGGGAGGCGTCCCTTACGGATCGTCCCAAAAGTAAAAAATTTAGAACTAATGCAGATATTGTGATCTAAAATATAACAATGTTAAAAAGTGAAGTTGGGCTAAAGGTCAAGATTATTAATTTTCAAAAGAACATGTGTTACCATATTTACATTAGAAGAACATGTTATTTAAATAATGAATTAAAGATATTGTTTTATTATATGACAAGCAATGAAATACTGGTATTTATCAGTGAACCAGTGACTGATATAAGTTGATGTCATAAAACAATTGTCTGAAGCAGCGAATGTGCTTATGACGTCACAGTACTAGTGTTACTGTTGTGACGGACTGTTCCTAGCGGCCGCTCGACGTGTAAACGACCCTTTTCGGACTAATTTCAATGATAACATCATATAATAAATAGATATCTGTCAATTCTTGACAAATACCATGTTTATCTCATCTCGTGAAGTAGAAAAGTTATATAAATATAAACTTTCTACCTCACTCGACTTTGAAAATTGATCAGTTGGTCATCTAAATATCACAATTCCTGCAATAATCTTGAAAAAATGTTCAAGGTTATCTGAAAAAAATTCAACTTGTGTGAGCATATTCCCCAAAGAATGATAGATTGAAGATCCTGTTTACATGTAAAAGTTTTGTGCCAACCTCAACCCGCTCCCACCACACCCTCACAAACACAAACTAAACCACTAACCCACACCACAATTGCTTCATTTTAAGTTTTCAGAAAAAGCCCATTTATGCGGCGCCTAGATTTCTTCTTTTGATGTGCAGTGATGCTGGAGGACTTACACATGTGAAAAGTTTAAGGATGACGCCTGACGCCAAACTCCCTTTTCGTCCTCATGAGCTAAAAAGCTAAAATGAGGTGAGGTGACTTTTAAGATTAGTTCACTTATATTACGACTGCTAGTATTATGGCAGGGAGAAAGCCGTTAATGCAATGTTGCTATGCATTGCTGTGAAAGCTGGGAGCATCGGCTGGAACTAGCGAAGCATGGATGATACTACGCTGAAATTTAGTGTAGCATTGCACCCAAACCTAACTGCGTGTAGAACAGTTCTCTACAAGACAAAGTTGCCGAACCCTTGGTGGAGTCGAACCCTGGACATCTTGATCCGAAGCGAAACACGCTAACCGCTGCACTATCCCGCCCCCTCAACCAACAGACACTTCTATATGATTGGCTAAAAAATAAGAAATATTAAGTCAAACTAGTCAGCTTCTGCATGTCATCCTTGGTTGTCATTTGGCTTGTCATCTTCCTTGGTCATAGGATCTTCTTTCACCCTTGCTTATCCTCTGAAGTAAGCACCACACCTATTAAAACAGGAAATATATTTCATATTTTTTAACTTAAGTATGACCTTTTGCACATTTCACTTCTAATGATTAAACAAATGAATAAGAGATGCACAACAAACATGTCTTACTTAGTGTATGGAAACAACTAAATGGATGTAATTATAAATAAAATTATTTTGTAATCTATTTTAAAGCATTTACGTGCATAAATGATACTTTTGTGTCAGGCATTTTATGAAATTAAAGTTATGATAAATACTGTGCTGCATAGAAATGGTTCATACCATGATGGAATGTCATCATCTTCGGTTGTCCACTAGGTCCTGGTCCGGCATGGTATCCTCCTAGGTCTTCCTACGACATGGCAATGTTACAGGTCTTCCTTCGACAAAGCATCCTCTTGGTCTTTCTCAAGCAAGAAATCCTAGATTTTCCTCTGACAAGACATCCTCCATGGTCTTCCTCCGGCATATTGTCGTCCTAGAGCTTCCTCTGACAAGGCATTGTCTGAGGTCTTCCTCTGGCATAGTGTCGTCCCAGGTTTTCCTCCGACAAGGCTTTCTCCGAGGTCTTCCTCCGGCTTTGTGTCGTTCTAGGACTTCCTCCAGGATAGTGTTGTCCAAAGTCTTCTTCCTGCATATTGTCGTCCTAGGACTTTTCCCGACAATACATTGTTCCATGTCTGACAAAGCATTCGCATATGACTTCCTCATGGTCCCCTTGCATAGCATCCTCAACGGTAACCCTCAAACATGGCGTCATCCTTGGTGTCTTCAGACTGAGAACCTCCCTTGACTGATACTTGGAGATGGCATCTTCCAAGTTTGTCTTCTGACATGACATCTATGTCATTTCCTGGAATGGCATCCTCCATGGTCGGCGTGATCATGGAATTATGTTTGGTTGACCTCTGGTATGATTTCCCTCTCGTTCGGTCTCTTCTCTTCCATGCCACACTGTGTCCAGTTTGCCCAGGTGCGTGTTATGAAGCTAGCAACCAGAGGTGTTGGAAACATGTCTGAGGGGAGGGGGAGCCTTTACCTGAGGTGTATCCTACATTCTAAATTGGCGCATCCACACGGGGAACAGTGTGGTCCCTAACAACCACGATAAGCATGGTCCCTAAATCTAAACAAGGCATGCAACCTTGTTATATCAATCCTGGCAAAGCCTGCAGCTAATCACCCCTAAACTAATGGTGGGGATAGCGGACTAAGGATTGAACACCTCAAACAGACAAATCTCCAACAACCAGTGTTACAGCCCATCATAACAGCATGGCACCTTCTTTTATCCTTCTCTGGCATCCTTCGTTGACATCTAACAATAAGCGACAAGTGATTCAAAAGATGGGTTATGAACAAAATGTAACAGTTTTATCTAAATCTAAACATATGTGACAAATTTTGAAGTAGTAACAACCTAATCAAAACAATGAAGTCAGCAGCTCATATCATACAAAACATACCATTTACTTATTTACTTCTATACTTCTTTAGATCTTAGTATCCAAAAGAAAGAATGTGTATGCATTTGACATGATTTTGTAGCATTCAAGAATTTACTAAAAGATAAACATTGATAAATGCTTTTTTCAATAGAAATGGTCCATACCTTCCTCGGTCATCACATGACAGGGTATTCCCCAGGTCTTCCTCCGGCATGGAGTCCTCCAAGGTCTTCCTCCGGCATGGAGTGCTCCCATGTCCTCCTCCGTCATGAAGTCCTCCCAGGTCTTCCTACGGCATGAAGTCCTCTCAGGTCGTCCTCCCAGGTCTTCATCCGGCATGGAGTCCTCTCAGGTCGTCCTCCCAGGTCTTCCTCCGGCATGGAGTGTTCCAGCATGGAGTCCTCCCAGGTCTTGTGGATCCAAAAATAACAATGTGGAAAAGTTCACATTTGATGTATGTCTGATACTGTTATCAGCAGCAAGTACCTGGTATTGCATGAACTTATTTTAGATTTTGGATACTAAGATCCAAAAGAAAGAATGTGTATGGATTTGACATGATTTTGTAGCATTCAAGAATTTACGAAATCTAACCATATGTGACAAATTTTGAAGTAGTCACAACCTAATCAAAACAATGAAGTCAGCAGCTCATATCATACAAACATACCATTTACTTCTCTAAATTTCAGTGAATGATATTTTCAGTGTTCACATCTAGTTACTGATTTCATACATGCACTGCAGTTGTGCAATATACAGTTTATATTTCTCATATGAAAACTAAAGAAATATATAAGTTTAACTTTCTTTTGGATTTTAAGATCCAAAAGAAGGAATGTATGTTCATTTGACATGATTTTTTAGCATTTAAGAATTTATGAAAAGAAAAACATGGATAAATGTTTTTCTCAATAGAAAAGGTTCATACCTTCCTCGGTCACCAACTGACAGGGTATCCCCCTGATCTTCTTCCGGCAACGTCCTCCCAGGTCTTCCTTCGGCATGGAGTCCTCCAAGGTTTTCCTCCAGCATGGAGTGCTCCCAGGTCTTCCTCCGTCATGAAGTCCTCTCAGGTCGTCCTCCCAGGTCTTCCTCCGGCATGGAGTGCTCCAGCATGGAGTCCTCCCAGGTCTTGTGGATCCAAAAATAACAATGTGGAAAAGTTCACATTTGATGTATGTCTGATACTGTTATCAGCAGCAAGTACCCGGTACATGTATTACATGAACTTATTTTAGATTTTGGATACTAAGATCCAAAAGAAAGAATGTGTATGCATTTGACATGATTTTGTAGAAAAGATAAACATTGATAAATGTTTTTCTCAATAGAAATGGTTCATACCTTCCTCGGTCATCATATGAGAGGGTATCCCCGTGATCTTCTTCCGGCAAAGTCCTCCCAGATCTTCCTCCAGCATGGAGTCCTCAAAGGTCTTCATCTGGTCCTGTAAAATGTAGTTATTGCTTAGGTTCATTCACTGTGAATGTGGTAAGCTGTATGGTGCAAAAATAGTTCTAGCAATTAAAAAGGCTTAGTATTATTTCATGTAAAGCACAAGTACTATAGGTAGACTTAGTCATGTCCTTAAAAGTCTTCTAGCGGCCAAAGATAATATAATTCTGGAATTTTAAACTTTCGATAAGATCTGCAAAAGAATTGTAATCTAGTAATGTCAACGATCAATCAGCAATTATTAATTGGATAAACTAATGACAATTTCATGAGGGTTGTCAACAAAATGTAACAGTTTTATCTAAATCTAACCATATGTGACAAATTTTGAAGTAGTCACAACCTAATCAAAACAATGAAGTCAGCAGCTCATATCATACAAACATACCATTTACTTCTCTAAATTTCAGTGAATGATATTTTCAGTGTTCACATCTAGTTACTGATTTCATACATGCACTGCAGTTGTGCAATATACAGTTTATATTTCTCATATGAAAACTAAAGAAATATATAAGTTTAACTTTCTTTTGGATTTTAAGATCCAAAAGAAGGAATGTATGTTCATTTGACATGATTTTTTAGCATTTAAGAATTTATGAAAAGAAAAACATGGATAAATGTTTTTCTCAATAGAAAAGGTTCATACCTTCCTCGGTCACCAACTGACAGGGTATCCCCCTGATCTTCTTCCGGCAACGTCCTCCCATGTCTTCCTTCGGCATGGAGTCCTCCAAGGTTTTCCTCCAGCATGGAGTGCTCCCAGGTCTTCCTCCGTCATGAAGTCCTCTCAGGTCGTCCTCCCAGGTCTTCCTCCGGCATGGAGTGCTCCAGCATGGAGTCCTCCCAGGTCTTGTGGATCCAAAAATAACAATGTGGAAAAGTTCACATTTGATGTATGTCTGATACTGTTATCAGCAGCAAGTACCCGGTACATGTATTACATGAACTTATTTTAGATTTTGGATACTAAGATCCAAAAGAAAGAATGTGTATGCATTTGACATGATTTTGTAGAAAGGATAAACATTGATAAATGTTTTTCTCAATAGAAATGGTTCATACCTTCCTCGGTCATCATATGAGAGGGTATTCCCGTGATCTTCTTCCGGCAAAGTCCTCCCAGATCTTCCTCCAGCATGGAGTCCTCCAAGGTCTTCATCTGGTCCTGTAAAATGTAGTTATTGCTTAGGTTCATTCACTGTGAATGTGGTAAGCTGTATGGTGCAAAAATAGTTCTAGCAATTAAATAGGTTTAGTATTATTTCATGTAAAGCACAAGTACTATAGGTAGCCTTAGTCATGTCCTTAAAAGTCTTCTAGCGGCCAAAGATAATATAATTCTGGAATTTTAAACTTTCGATAAGATCTGCAAAAGAATTGTAATCTAGTAATGTCAACGATCAATCAGCAATTATTAATTGGATAAACTAATGACAATTTCATGAGGGTTGTCAACAAAATGTAACAGTTTTATCTAAATCTAACCATATGTGACAAATTTTGAAGTAGTCACAACCCAATCAAAACAATGAAGTCAGCAGCTCATATCATACAAACATACCATTTACTTCTCTAAATTCAGTGAATTATATTTTCAGTGTTCACATCTAGTTACTGATTTCATACATGCACTGCAGTTGTGCAATATACAGTTTATATTTCTCATATGAAAACTAAAGAAATATATAAGTTTAACTTTCTTTTGGATTTTAAGATCCAAAAGAAGGAATGTATGTTCATTTGACATGATTTTTTAGCATTTAAGAATTTATGAAAAGAAAAACATGGATAAATGTTTTTCTCAATAGAAAAGGTTCATACCTTCCTCGGTCACCAACTGACAGGGTATCCCCCTGATCTTCTTCCGGCAACGTCCTCCCATGTCTTCCTTCGGCATGGAGTCCTCCAAGGTTTTCCTCCAGCATTGAGTGCTCCCAGGTCTTCCTCCGTCATGAAGTCCTCTCAGGTCGTCCTCCCAGGTCTTCCTCCGGCATGGAGTGCTCCAGCATGGAGTCCTCCCAGGTCTTGTGGATCCAAAAATAACAATGTGGAAAAGTTCACATTTGATGTATGTCTGATACTGTTATCAGCAGCAAGTACCCGGTACATGTATTACATGAACTTATTTTAGATTTTGGATACTAAGATCCAAAAGAAAGAATGTGTATGCATTTGACATGATTTTGTAGAAAGGATAAACATTGATAAATGTTTTTCTCAATAGAAATGGTTCATACCTTCCTCGGTCATCATATGAGAGGGTATTCCCGTGATCTTCTTCCGGCAAAGTCCTCCCAGATCTTCCTCCAGCATGGAGTCCTCCAAGGTCTTCATCTGGTCCTGTAAAATGTAGTTATTGCTTAGGTTCATTCACTGTGAATGTGGTAAGCTGTATGGTGCAAAAATAGTTCTAGCAATTAAATAGGTTTAGTATTATTTCATGTAAAGCACAGGTACTATAGGTAGCCTTAGTCATGTCCTTAAAAGTCTTCTAGCGGCCAAAGATAATATAATTCTGGAATTTTAAACTTTCAATAAGATCTGCAAAAGAATTGTAATCTAGTAATGTCAACGATCAATCAGCAATTATTAATTGGATAAACTAATGACAATTTCATGAGGGTTGTCAACAAAATGTAACAGTTTTATCTAAATCTAACCATATGTGACAAATTTTGAAGTAGTCACAACCCAATCAAAACAATGAAGTCAGCAGCTCATATCATTCAAACATACCATTTACTTCTCTAAATTTCAGTGAATGATATTTTCAGTGTTCACATCTAGTTACTGATTTCATACATGCACTGCAGTTGTGCAATATACAGTTTATATTTCTCATATGAAAACTAAAGAAATATATAAGTTTAACTTTCTTTTGGATTTTAAGATCCAAAAGAAGGAATGTATGTTCATTTGACATGATTTTTTAGCATTTAAGAATTTATGAAAAGAAAAACATGGATAAATGTTTTTCTCAATAGAAAAGGTTCATACCTTCCTCGGTCACCAACTGACAGGGTATCCCCCTGATCTTCTTCCGGCAACGTCCTCCCAGGTCTTCCTTCGGCATGGAGTCCTCCAAGGTTTTCCTCCAGCATGGAGTGCTCCCAGGTCTTCCTCCGTCATGAAGTCCTCTCAGGTCGTCCTCCCAGGTCTTCCTCCGGCATGGAGTGCTCCAGCATGGAGTCCTCCCAGGTCTTGTGGATCCAAAAATAACAATGTGGAAAAGTTCACATTTGATGTATGTCTGATACTGTTATCAGCAGCAAGTACCCGGTACATGTATTACATGAACTTATTTTAGATTTTGGATACTAAGATCCAAAAGAAAGAATGTGTATGCATTTGACATGATTTTGTAGAAAAGATAAACATTGATAAATGTTTTTCTCAATAGAAATGGTTCATACCTTCCTCGGTCATCATATGAGAGGGTATCCCCGTGATCTTCTTCCGGCAAAGTCCTCCCAGATCTTCCTCCAGCATGGAGTCCTCCAAGGTCTTCATCTGGTCCTGTAAAATGTACTTATTGCTTAAATTCATTTGCTATGAATGTGGTTAGTTGTATGGTGCAAAAAATAGTTCTAGCAATTAAATAGCCTTAGTAGTATTTTACGTAAAGCAAATGTACTATAGGTAGCCTTAGTCATGTCCTCTTATCTGAATATAAACTATAAAGTCTTCTAGCGGCCAAAGATAATATAATTCTGGTATTTTAAACTTTCGATAAGATCTGCAAAAGAAATGTTATCTAGCAATGTCAACGATCAATCAGCAATTATTAATTGGATAAACTAATGACAATTTCATGAGGGTTGTCAACAAAATGTAACAGTTTTATCTAAATCTAACCATATGTGACAAATTTTGAAGTAGTCACAACCTAATCAAAACAATGAAGTCAACAGCTCATATCATACAAACATACCATTTACTTCTCTAAATTTCAGTGAATTATATTTTCAGTGTTCACATCTAGTTACTGATTTCATACATGCACTGCAGTTGTGCAATATACAGTTTATATTTCTCATATGAAAACTAAAGAAATATATAAGTTTAACTTTCTTTTGGATTTTAAGATCCAAAAGAAGGAATGTATGTTCATTTGACATGATTTTTTAGCATTTAAGAATTTATGAAAAGAAAAACATGGATAAATGTTTTTCTCAATAGAAAAGGTTCATACCTTCCTCGGTCACCAACTGACAGGGTATCCCCCTGATCTTCTTCCGGCAACGTCCTCCCAGGTCTTCCTTCGGCATGGAGTCCTCCAAGGTTTTCCTCCAGCATTGAGTGCTCCCAGGTCTTCCTCCGTCATGAAGTCCTCTCAGGTCGTCCTCCCAGGTCTTCCTCCGGCATGGAGTGCTCCAGCATGGAGTCCTCCCAGGTCTTGTGGATCCAAAAATAACAATGTGGAAAAGTTCACATTTGATGTATGTCTGATACTGTTATCAGCAGCAAGTACCCGGTACATGTATTACATGAACTTATTTTAGATTTTGGATACTAAGATCCAAAAGAAAGAATGTGTATGCATTTGACATGATTTTGTAGAAAAGATAAACATTGATAAATGTTTTTCTCAATAGAAATGGTTCATACCTTCCTCGGTCATCATATGAGAGGGTATCCCCGTGATCTTCTTCCGGCAAAGTCCTCCCAGATCTTCCTCCAGCATGGAGTCCTCCAAGGTCTTCATCTGGTCCTGTAAAATGTACTTATTGCTTAAATTCATTTGCTATGAATGTGGTTAGTTGTATGGTGCAAAAAATAGTTCTAGCAATTAAATAGCCTTAGTAGTATTTTACGTAAAGCAAATGTACTATAGGTAGCCTTAGTCATGTCCTCTTATCTGAATATAAACTATAAAGTCTTCTAGCGGCCAAAGATAATATAATTCTGGTATTTTAAACTTTCGATAAGATCTGCAAAAGAAATGTTATCTAGCAATGTCAACGATCAATCAGCAATTATTAATTGGATAAACTAATGACAATTTCATGAGGGTTGTCAACAAAATGTAACAGTTTTATCTAAATCTAACCATATGTGACAAATTTTGAAGTAGTCACAACCTAATCAAAACAATGAAATCAACAGCTCATATCATACAAACATACCATTTACTTCTCTAAATTTCAGTGAATGATATTTTCAGTGTTCACATCTAGTTACTGATTTCATACATGCACTGCAGTTGTGCAATATACAGTTTATATTTCTCATATGAAAACTAAAGAAATATATAAGTTTAACTTTCTTTTGGATTTTAAGATCCAAAAGAAGGAATGTATGTTCATTTGACATGATTTTTTAGCATTTAAGAATTTATGAAAAGAAAAACATGGATAAATGTTTTTCTCAATAGAAAGGTTCATACCTTCCTCGGTCACCAACTGACAGGGTATCCCCCTGATCTTCTTCCGGCAACGTCCTCCCAGGTCTTCCTCGGCATGGAGTCCTCCAAGGTTTTCCTCCGGCATGGAGTGCTCCCAGGTCTTCCTCCGTCATGGAGTCCTCTCAGGTCGTCCTCCCAGGTCTTCCTCCGGCATGGAGTGCTCCAGCATGGAGTCCTCCCAGGTCTTGTGGATCCAAAAATGACAATGTGGAAAAGTTCACATTTGATGTATGTCTGATACTGTTGTCAGCAGCAAGTACCCGGTACATGTATTACATGAACTTATTTTAGATTTTGGATACTAAGATCCAAAAGAAAGAATGTGTATGCATTTGACATGATTTTGTAGCATTCAAGAATTTACGAAAAGATAAACATTGATAAATGTTTTACTCAATAGAAATGGTTCATACCTTCCTCGGTCATCATATGAGAGGGTATCCCCGTGATCTTCTTCCGGCAAAGTCCTCCCAGATCTTCCTCCAGCATGGAGTCCTCCAAGGTCTTCATCTGGTCCTGTAAAATGTACTTATTGCTTAAATTCATTTGCTATGAATGTGGTTAGTTGTATGGTGCAAAAAATAGTTCTAGCAATTAAATAGCCTTAGTAGTATTTTACGTAAAGCAAATGTACTATAGGTAGCCTTAGTCATGTCCTCATATCTGAATATAAACTAAAAAGTCTTCTAGCGCCCAAAGATAATATAATTTCAGATATAATATAATTTCAGAATGATATTTTCAGTGTTCACATCTAGTTACTGATTTCATACATGCACTGCAGTTGTGCAATATAAAGTTTATATTTCTCATATGAAAACTAAAGAAATATATAAGTTTAACTTTCTTTTGGATTTTAAGATGTGTGCATTTGACGTTATTTTTTAGCATTTAAGAATTTATGAAAAGATAAACATGGATAAATGTTTTTCTCAATAGAAAAGGTTCATACCTTCCTCGGTCACCAAATGACAGGGTATCCCGCTGATCTTCTTCCGGCAACGTCCTCCCAGGTCTTCCTTCGGCATGGAGTCCTCCAAGGTTTTCCTCCAGCATGGAGTGCTCCCAGGTCTTCCTCCGTCATGAAGTCCTCTCAAGTCTTCCTCCGGCATGGAGTCCTTCCAGGTCTTCATCTGGTCCTGTAAAATGTAGTTATTGCTTAGGTTCATTCACTGTGAATGTGGTAAGCTGTATGGTGCAAAAAATAGTTCTAGCAATTAAAAAGGCTTAGTATTATTTCATGTAAAGCACAAGTACTATAGGTAGACTTAGTCATGTCCTTAAAAGTCTTCTAGCGGCCAAAGATAATATAATTCTGGAATTTTAAACTTTCGATAAGATCTGCAAAAGAAATGTAATCTAGTAATGTCAACGATCAATCAGCAATTATTAATTGGATAAACTAATGACTAATTTTATGAGGGTGGTCAACAAAATTTAAAAGTAATATCTAAATCTAACCATATGTGACAAATTTTGAAGTAGTCACAACCTAATCAAAACAATGAAGTCAGCAGCTCATATCATACAAACATACCATTTACTTCTCTAAATATCAGTGAATGATATTTTCAGTGTTCACATCTAGTTACTGATTTCATACATGCACTGCAGTTGTGCAATATACAGTTTATATTTCTCATATGAAAACTAAAGAAATATATAAATTTAACTTTCTTTTGGATTTTAAGATCCAAAAGAAGGAATGTATGTGCATTTGACATGATTTTTTAGCATTTAAGAATTTATGAAAAGATAAAATTGGATAAATGTTTTTCTCAATAGAAAAGGTTCATACCTTCCTCGGTCACCAACTGACAGGGTATCCCCCTGATCTTCTTCCGGCAGCGTCCTCCCAGGTCTTCCTTCGGCATGGAGTCCTCCAAGGTTTTCCTCCAGCATGGAGTGCTCCCAGGTCTTCCTCCGTCATGAAGTCCTCTCAAGTCTTCCTCCGGAATGGAGTCCTTCCAGGTCTTCATCTGGTCCTGTAAAATGTAGTTATTGCTTAGGTTCATTCACTGTGAATGTGGTAAGCTGTATGGTGCAAAAAATAGTTCTAGCAATTAAAAAGGCTTAGTATTATTTCATGTAAAGCACAAGTACTATAGGTAGCCTTAGTCATGTCCTTAAAAGTCTTCTAGCGGCCAAAGATAATTTACTTCTGGAATTTTAAACTTTCGATAAGATCTGCAAAAGAAATGTGATCTAGTAATGTCAACGATCAATCAGAAATTATTAATTGGATAAACTAATGACTAATTTTATGAGGGTGGTCAACAAAATGTAACAGTTTTATCTAAATCTAACCATATGTGACAAATTTTGAAGTAGTCACAACCTAATCAAAACAATGAAGTCAGCAGCTCATATCATACAAACATACCATTTACTTCTCTAAATATCAGTGAATGATGTTCACATCTAGTTACTGATTTCATACATGCACTGCAGTTGTGCAATATACAGTTTATATTTCTCATATGAATACTAAAGAAATATATAAGTTTAACTTTCTTTTGGATTTCAAGATCCAAAAGAAAGAATGTATGTTCATTTGACATGATTTTTTAGCATTTAAGAATTTATGAAAAGAAAAACATGGTTAAATGTTTTTCTCAATAGAAAAGGTTCATACCTTCCTCGGTCACCAACTGACAGGGTATCCCCCTGATCTTCTTCCGGCAACGTCCTCCCAGGTCTTCCTTCGGCATGGAGTCCTCCAAGGTTTTCCTCCGGCATGGAGTGCTCCCAGGTCTTCCTCCGTCATGAAGTCCTCCCAGGTCTTCCTCCGGCATGGAGTCCTCTCAGGTCGTCCTCCCAGGTCTTCCTCCGGCATGGAGTGCTCCAGCATGGAGTCCTCCCAGGTCTTGTGGATCCAAAAATAACAATGTGGAAAAGTTCACATTTGATGTATGTCTGATACTGTTATCAGCAGCAAGTACCCGGTACATGTATTACATGAACTTATTTTAGATTTTGGATACTAAGATCCAAAAGAAAGAATGTGTATGCATTTGACATGATTTTGTAGAAAAGATAAACATTGATAAATGTTTTTCTCAATAGAAATGGTTCATACCTTCCTCGGTCATCATATGAGAGGGTATCCCCGTGATCTTCTTCCGGCAAAGTCCTCCCAGATCTTCCTCCAGCATGGAGTCCTCCAAGGTCTTCATCTGGTCCTGTAAAATGTACTTATTGCTTAAATTCATTTGCTATGAATGTGGTTAGTTGTATGGTGCAAAAAATAGTTCTAGCAATTAAATAGCCTTAGTAGTATTTTACGTAAAGCAAATGTACTAAAGGTAGCCTTAGTCATGTCCTCTTATCTGAATATAAACTATAAAGTCTTCTAGCGGCCAAAGATAATATAATTCTGGTATTTTAAACTTTCGATAAGATCTGCAAAAGAACTGTAATCTAGTAATGTCAACGATCAATCAGCAATTATTAATTGGATAAACTAATGACAATTTCATGAGGGTTGTCAACAAAATGTAACAGTTTTATCTTAATCTAACCATATGTGACAAATTTTGAAATAGTCACAACCTAATCAAAACAATGAAGTCAGCAGCTCATATCATACAAACATACCATTTACTTCTCTGAATTTCAGTGAATGATATTTTCAGTGTTCACATCTAGTTACTGATTTCATACATGCACTGCAGTTGTGCAATATACAGTTTATATTTCTCATATGAAAACTAAAGAAATATATAAGTTAAACTTTCTTTTGGATTTTAAGATCCAAAAGAAGGAATGTATGTTCATTTGACATGATTTTTTAGCATTTAAGAATTTATGAAAAGATAAAATTGGATAAATGTTTTTCTCAATAGAAAAGGTTCATACCTTCCTCGGTCACCAAATGACAGGGTATCCCCCTGATCTTCTTCCGGCAACGTCCTCCCAGGTCTTCCTCTGGTTTGGAGTGCTCCCAGGTCTTCCTCCGTCATGGAGTCCTCCCAGGTCTTCCTCCGGCATGTAGTCCTTCCAGGTCTTCATCTGGTCCTGTGAAATGTACTTATTGCTTAGGTTCATTCACTGTGAATGTGGTAAGCTGTATGGTGCAAAAAAAAGTTCTAGCAATTAAATAGGCTTAGTATTATTTCATGTAAAGCACAAGTACTATAGGTAGCCTTCGTCATGTCCTTAAAAGTCTTCTAGCGGCCAAAGATAATATAATTCTGGAATTTTAAACTTTCGATAAGATCTGCAAAAGAAATGTAATCTAGTAATGTTAACTATCAATCAGCAATTATTAATTGGATAAACTAATGACAATTTTATGAGGGTTTTCAACAAAATGTAACAGTAATATCTAAATTTAACCATATGTGACAAATTTTAAAGTAGTCACAACCTAATCAAAACAGTGAAGTCAGCTACTCATTTCATACAAAACATACCATTTACTTCTCTAAATTTCAGTGAATGATATTTTCAGTGTTCACATCTAGTTACTGATTTCATACATGCACTGCAGTTGTGCAATATACAGTTTATATTTCTCATATGAAAATTAAAGAAATATATAAGTTTAACTTTCTTTTGGAATGACAGGAATGACAGGAATGTATGTGCATTTGATATGATTTTTTAGCATTTAAGAATTTATGAAAAGATAAACATGGATAAATGTTTTTCTCAATAGAAAAGGTTCATACCTTCCTCGGTCACCAAATGACAGGGTATCCCCCTGATCTTCTTCCGGCAACGTCCTCCAATGTCTTCCTCCGGCTAGGAGGGCTCCCAGGTTTTCCTCTGGTATGGAGTTCACCAAGGTCTTCCTCCGGTATGGAGTCCTCCCAGGTCTTACTCCATCATGGGGGCCTCCCAGGTCTTCCTCCGGCATGGAGTGCTCCCAGGTCTTCCTCCGTCATGAAGTCCTCCAGCATGGAGTGCTCCCAGGTCTTCCTCCGTCATGAAGTCCTCCAGCATGGAGTGCTCCCAGGTCTTCCTCCGTCATGAAGTCCTCCCAGGTCTTCCTCCGGCATGGAGTCCTCCCAGGTCGTCCTCCGGCATGGAGTGCTCCAGCATGGAGTCCTCCCAGGTCTTGTGGATCCAAAAATAACAATGTGGAAAAGTTCACATTTGATGTATGTCTGATACTGTTATCAGCAGCAAGTACGCGGTACATGTATTACATGAACTTATTTTAGATTTTGGATACTGAGATCCAAAAGAAAGAATGTGTATGCATTTGACATGATTTTGTAGCATTCAAGAATTTACGAAAAGATAAACATTGATAAATGTTTTTCTCAATAGAAATGGTTCATACCTTCCTCGGTCATCATATGAGAGGGTATCCCCGTGATCTTCTTCCGGCAAAGTCCTCCCAGATCTTCCTCCAGCATGGAGTCCTCCAAGGTCTTCATCTGGTCCTGTAAAATGTACTTATTGCTTAAATTCATTTGCTATGAATGTGGTTAGTTGTATGGTGCAAAAAATAGTTCTAGCAATTAAATAGCCTTAGTAGTATTTTACGTAAAGCAAATGTACTATAGGTAGCCTTAGTCATGTCCTCTTATCTGAATATAAACTATAAAGTCTTCTAGCGGCCAAAGATAATATAATTCTGGAATTTTAAACTTTCGATAAGATCTGCAAAAGAATTGTAATCTAGTAATGTCAACGATCAATCAGCAATTATTAATTGGATAAACTAATGACAATTTCATGAGGGTTGTCAACAAAATGTAACAGTTTTATCTAAATCTAACCATATGTGACAAATTTTGAAGTAGTCACAACCTAATCAAAACAATGAAGTCAGCAGCTCATATCATACAAATATACCATTTACTTCTCTAAATTTCAGTGAATGATATTTTCAGTGTTCACATCTAGTTACTGATTTCATACATGCACTGCAGTTGTGCAATATACAGTTTATATTTCTCATATGAAAACTAAAGAAATATATAAGTTTAACTTTCTTTTGGATTTTAAGATCCAAAAGAAGGAATGTATGTTCATTTGACATGATTTTTTAGCATTTAAGAATTTATGAAAAGAAAAACATGGATAAATGTTTTTCTCAATAGAAAAGGTTCATACCTTCCTCGGTCACCAACTGACAGGGTATCCCCCTGATCTTCTTCCGGCAACGTCCTCCCAGGTCTTCCTTCGGCATGGAGTCCTCCAAGGTTTTCCTCCAGCATGGAGTGCTCCCAGGTCTTCCTGCGTCATGAAGTCCTCTCAGGTCGTCCTCCCAGGTCTTCCTCCGGCATGGAGTGCTCCAGCATGGAGTCCTCCCAGGTCTTGTGGATCCAAAAATAACAATGTGGAAAAGTTCACATTTGATGTATGTCTGATACTGTTATCAGCAGCAAGTACCCGGTACATGTATTACATGAACTTATTTTAGATAATGTCAAAACTGAATACTGTTATTGTTGAACTGTTAAACAATTGTTATAATCTAGATAAACGCTTCAAAATCTAACAATATAAGATAAGATGTCAGTTTAATTTACAATTACGTAATTCAGTGAATTTCACACACTAAATCTAAACTTCACAATGTTCTGTTCTGCAGTAACGATTCAGTGTGAACCTGCTACTTTTGAAATTACTCTATCGAGCATTATCCGAACCCTCAACCCAAGTTATATATCCACTATTGAATATAGTGACTCACCTTGGTCCTCTGTGGCCAGCATGTCCAGGTGCATGTTGTGAAGCTAGCAGACACCTGTTGGGAAATTGTCTGAGGGGAGGGGGAACCTATCCCTTAACTAAACCTACTGTGGAGGTGTATCCTAATTCTAAACTTGTGCATCCACACGGGGAACTGTGTGGTCCCTAACTACCATGATAAGCATGGCCCCTAAATCTAAACAAGGACATGAAGTCTTGTTATAACAATCCTGGCAAAGCCTGCAGCTATTCACCCCTAAACTAATGGTGGGGATAGCTGAATTAGGATTGGACACCTCAAACAGACATCTCCAACAACTAGGGTCACGTCCCTTCACAACAGCAGCCCTTAGACGACCGAGTAGAATGGCATTCTGTTAAAAATATAAAGAAAATAAATGATGATCTTCTCAGGATTTCCTCGTGGTGATCAACCATATAACATCTATGAATTATAGATATATCTAATAGTGATGTTAAATGTTAAACATTCCTCAATTATATTGAAACTGACAAATTTAGATACAAAAAAACAGTATTCGGATAATTTTGAACATGCCATTAGCTCCACCCACAATAGTGTTACATCACGCACGAGACATAACGAACAACACTAGAGTTCACAGAACAATGACTTGGTATTATGCAGTTATACATATTGAAGTAATTTGGGTTTTACCTCTGCTTTCAAGAGTACTTCAACTATACATATGGAAAAAGGTTAAGCACCCCCTCGTTTTTTAACCAGCAAAACTGTCTGAAGAAAGGAGACATCCGACACAATGTGTTAGTAAAAGTAACCGAATGGTATTAAAGATTCATAATCTAACGTTTAAGAAATTTATTCACTTAACGTTTTGCTTATTTTGGATATTTGTATTTACATGTTACGTTATACTGAGAAGTTAATATTGGTTGCTGTAATGTGTGTAATTCCATTCTTTTAAGTCAACAGATCAACTTTAGTATCTGCAAATATTGTTTTGACATCTGAAACCTAAAGTTTATCACGTAGTGTATTCACAGGACAATAGTTATGTTTGGTAAGAAATCAGTACTATTACCTCTTCAGTCCTAATTTCTTGAAACGTCAATATTTGTAATTTTTCTTTGAAGAAATCTTTCATCTAATCTACTTTGCTCATGTCGATAGTTATTAATTCAGTCAAATTAGCGTAATGTTCACACAGAATCACGTTTTACACTCAACCGCAAAAGAAACGTTACCATACAAAATACAAGATAATTCAATCCACGAGTGGTAAACACGATTGAAATAGAGATACACCATGTCTTCAGAAGCGAACTAAACTAAATTTGAATTTGAAAACAGTATCTGTTCATATTTCTGAGAAATATACGTTTTCAAAGTTCCGTCACTAGGGGAAATAGGAGTCCAAAAAGGCTTTTTTGGCGGTTTTATGACGTCCTACAGTAAAGACGTGTCAACAGATATCAGTTCAAGAAGGTTATTTATGTCGATAACAACTTTTATAAATCAAATTTCTAAATTTTATGAATGTTTAAGTTAAATGACAAACATTCTGGCCAAAAGCCATCTTGAAAAGCGATTATAACACCCGAAGTGTATTTGAACAGAAATAAAATAAAAGCATTATACTATGATGTATGAATTTGCTGGTTTACAAATCATGTCCCTATTTAAAACATCATTTAAAATCGACTTTCTCGGCAGCGAATATTTTGCTCTTTATACTGTTGAAAATATGGTGACGTTTCTTTTGCGGTTGCATGTATTGAATGTTAATTGGGGGTGCTTAACTTTTTTCCATATGTATATGTTTCTTATGAGCTGTAATAATCAAACTATTTTGTTTCAATTGAACAACTTAGATGTATATAACATATATCTATTATTCTTCAATCTGCTTCTCCTGAATTCATTTTAGAAAATACTATTTTTAATCCATTTTTTTCTTATATTAAAATTTTCAGAACGGCAATGGTGACTAAATTCGCATCTTCCATGCTAATTATATTACCTAGAAAAAATCTCTATACCTCCATGGAAAGTAATTTCGAAAAACAGAAATGTATCAACTGAATCAGTATAATAAATTCATATTTTTTAGAAAACAATACGAGAGATATAAGTCAAATATTGGAACTCCTGAAAAAATGTTGTGGTATGCAATAAAAACGAGTTCCACTTTCTTAGATAAACGTATTAAAAAGGAAACTATTCTGATATAACTGATATATATCACAAGAAAGACACAATTTATCGCAACATTGGGTGAGTGAGTTATTGTTTAACGCCACTTGGGCAATATTGCAGCCATTAGCACAAATCAACATCTCCATCAACTGCACACTCAAACCAATATATCATTGTCTAGCAAGACGTTTCTGCGCTAATGAAATTGACGAAAACCTTATGATCCTTAGAATGGTAAAATGAAAAGTGTCCCTCTTACAATGTAACTTTTCATAGTTTCTCATTAAATTATGGAACAAGTAAAGCTCAAACATAATGTTGAAGATTTACGGAATCATAGAGAAAATATTAACGAGAGAAAAGGTATAATCGATTGTGTACACACGCTAGAACAATTCATAACTATTGTCAACTATCCACACAAAAAATGCCAATGTCGAGACAAGACAATGAACCTAGATCAACGAAAGTTTAAAAACATAACTGACATATTGTAAGCACACCCTGACACTGATATTCAAAACACAGCAGATAGATTTACGGTTTCCAAATGTACAGAGAAATAAATGTTAAAACATTCCAATTGCCGTTGTAAAAAGATCAACTTCGTCAGAATTAAAAATAATGTGCCTTACTTGTAAAAAGTCAGAATCAATGAACAATTCCAAGACCTTAGAGCAACATTAGAAATAAAGAAAGATAAGTGCAGATAGTGGAAATTGTGAATTCAAAATGTGTCCCATATATCATTTAACCCATAATATGGTAACATGTCGCATTTGGAATTCAATCCAAGAGATAGTAGAGATTAAGCGTACATCACTCAACAGACTTTCGATTATTCACTAATGTAATGTAATATGTACACAATCTATCTACCTAATAATAATAAAGTATCATTCAGGTTTATTATAAACGACGTAACAGATCATTAGCAGTTACGGCGGTTATTTTGTATAACCCTCAAAGTATGAATGTTATAATAACCGTCACTTTCACGTTCAGGAGAATGTTTACCAATCACGTGACCTTGTTTAGTCCAATCAGAAGAAGCAAAGAAGAAGGAAACATATTGCTTAAATTAAATTTCAATGTCTGAATATTTGAAATTCCCTGAAGACAGGTAAGCGGGTACACATTTTATATCATATACAATATAAGAGTCTTGTCTCTTCTAGAAAGAAGTGATCATATTTTCTTTTTCATTTTAACTTTTAATGAATTGTTCAAAACATATTCTTCTGAAGCAAAATGTTTAAAGCTGGGTTGAAGTAACGTATACATGTGCATGTAAATCTATGTACATTTGTATATATTTTGTACAAGAGTGTGTGGCCAATAGACAAAGAAGATCACTTGACTATTATTCCAGATTTATGTGGTAAGTTATTCCTATTCAGAAAGCAAATGTTTATAATCTAAAATAGGAAATAAGAACATCTGAAAAAGAAAGATTTTAAACTACACTAAATCATATGAAAAAGTAAAACTATTTACATTAAGATTCAACTAAAAGTAAATAATTATTTGGTTTCATTGAGACATAAACACTACGTCATACCTGCAGCCGGCCCCAGGAGTGAATGATTTCAAATTTCTGCTTCCAACGTCCAGTGAGCCACCAATCAACAGAACAGCGGTCCAGCTTGGGGTGTCATCACTATATAGTGGACTGTCCTCGTGTTCTCTTAAAGGGACATAATCATGTTGGTGAAGTCACATATATGTCAATGTTATTATTTGTGTTATTTAATTAAGAATTAAAAACTTTAACCGAAATTAACCAGTTTAAGGTCAATCAGTTTAATATAACGAAAATACAACCATTTAAAGTCGTGGTCATGATCGAAAACCGGGCAATGGACCGTGGCTTGCTGCTGCAAACGTAATTTTGGAAACTTTAATAAAGTGGATATGAGTACAGAATTGCTTCTTTAGTGTTTAATATGCCTTATAGCGAGTACATACGCGAGAAAGTCTTAATTATCGGCTGCTACACATGTATGAGACCGTTTATTAGTTTTCATTGAAACATATATACATATATTTGATATATTAAGAATTTGAAGGTGCATATGAAAGTCGAGTAAGAAGATATAACCTGAACCAACACCTATTGAAATATGGTACATTTTAGAACCAAATAAAATATCATGCAAAACTGATCATGCATCTTTAATTTTCTCACTGTCTGCAAACACAATGAGCAAGTCTATACCGTTCTCGTTGATTCATTTTTTTAAAACTGTGCTCCATTCATCTAAACAAGTATCTCGCCTGCATGTGCAGTGATCGAATGCTTGCTTTGTTGATAAATGTTAGTTCAGTGTCATATGAATCAGTTCACTACTTGTGTCCTAAGCGTAATGCCATTGATGAATTAACATTACAGGACCTCTAGACATACATGTAAAGTTTTTGCTCACTTAGGTAGATACTTAACTTTGTGTTAGAAACCTGGATACCTAAGCGACGAGATATTAAGAAAAAACACATCCTACACCCTGTATCCTCCTTCACAGACAATGTGCCATGAAACCCTGAAGAATCTAAGAACATAATCAATAAAGGTAGGCCTACCATTATAAACTTCTAGCACATTGAAGTAAAAAGGTGACGGAGATGAATACCATTGATCATATCAAGCGACACTGATGAATGTGATTAACAAAATTAAACATGACACTGTCCGTTTAGTTTAAATCAGTCGTACAATCGGTTCTAACAGACCTACACAGAGCACGCTGGTCCTACTGGCACCATGGTAGAGGGGATTAACTTTCTTGATCACAGTTGTTTGTGAAATGATATCTCTGTAAATATTTAGTTATATTGCCCAAAAGTGGTATCAAATTAAAGCTTAGTTGACAGGGTTTCTACCAAACTGATTGTCAACGTTTGGCATATGTGACCTCAAACAACACAATGGATGTACCTTTAATACATGTGAAACTTTGATTCTTGTAATTGATCCAAAGAAGACCTTCAGCCAGGGCTCCGTTCCATAACAGCGAGCGCTTATAATCGCTCATTGATTGCACAATGTAGCGCTTAAGTAGCGCTCATTCTCTCTTGAACGACATGCTGCAAATTCCTCGAAGTTTGCTCGCTTTGCTACGTAGCGCTACATTGAGCAATCTCGTTCAAGAGATGTTTAAAAGTAATCGCTAATAGAGCGGTTACTTTGAAACCTCTCTTGAACATGGCCCAGGTGTTTGTTGTGCTTGTCTCTAGACTATAGCTCGGGTCGACCTTCATCTACTGTACGTCTGGATTGGCTGATGATGATTTGAGAGCTGTTCCATCATATATGTTTTATTAAAAGTATTCATTACAATTCATGCCTAGCCCAAACATAGAAAAACACAGTCTAATTTGAGTAATCTATTGTATCAAGATATACCTCAACACAAACATGAAAACTAAGGACGTAAATAAGTGAAGTTAAACTACATGTATTTACAATATGGATATGAAGCACGATTTGGAGCAGTCAGCAATAAGTTGGTATTTCTTGATTCTATATTAGATGCCTTTTGTATATTGACATGAATAGTCCAGTGCTACGTTATTGGTTCAAGTTATTACAAAATGAGAACTGTATGTTAAGGGTTATTTATGATTTATGTTATAACAATGAAAAGTGTGGATTTAACTCTTGGTTAGAAGGTATAATAATTTTGTTGTATGAACTTCGTTTTGGACATATCTTGGAATTTCAAATGTAAATGTTGATATTTTTAGCAAATTGGCCAAGCAGCGTAATTATAAGATTGAAATTTACATTAAAAATTGTAGATGGTTTCAGTCAAATGGTAAATTATTTCTATGCAAAGATTTTTAATAAATTTTGGATATGAAACGTATCTTGATCAGATAAGAAATCCTAGTGATAAAAACTGTGTTACACAGCTTCAAAATTCTACATATCGCCTTATGATATAAATTTGTAGATACAATATAGCATTCCAATTATAGAAAGACCGAAGTTGTGAATATTGTAAAAGTCAAGGTTATAACTTCATTTAAGACGAGCATCATTGTTAATTTTCCCTAACTATTTACAACTGAGAGAGTTATAGCTTAAACATTTTTGTTTAAATGTCACAGCAGTTGATGTGAACTATTATATCATAGTCTCCATGGTTTCTGGTCAGTTTAAATGTCACAGCAGTTCATGTGGCATATTAGAGCATTGTCTCTGAAAAGTTGTTTGAATACGTTTTCGTCTTGCAAGACCTAAGCGTATGCAATCCGAACGGTCGTCTATCAGCACGCCGACTACACTTCCTGTGACAAAACAAGGTCATCAATGTGGCCCTGAAGCGAGAACCACAGGCACAGTACATGAAGAAGTTCAAGGCATTGTTGGTGTACAGGAGCATATCAACCACAGCTTCGATCAGAGACAACTGGGCCTTTCTGTGTGGTGTTGCGTTTTCTGACCACTGAGGTTTTACAATGAGGAACAGACACTCCGGGAGTGTACACACGAGAAAAACAGCGTTCAAACTCAGTAGCGTCAGCGTCATTGAGGAATGCTTCCGGGTTTGCACTCTGCATTGCTGGGACGTCAGCGTTGATATGACGTTATTGAATCTACGGGCATTTGCAATAACTTTGAAGATGATGCTGAGGTTTGCAACAAAAAGCAGGACAAATGGAACTAGTGAGAAATGTAGCAGCGCGATGAGAGGCCAGACGCGGGAGAGGAAGTAGTTGTAGTCGTCCCACAGCTCCTCACAACGTCTGTATGACGTCAACCCGTCTGACGTCACGATGACATCGCCTTAACCGTACATGACATGCGAACACAAAACAAGCAGAGTTATCGTCATTGTAACTATGGTGACCGATGCTGTGAACTTTGAACAGTATGTCTTCACTTTGTGAGGGACCCACACAGAAAAAAATCGTTCAATTGTGACGGCGACTAGTAGCCATGACGACATACTGAGGGCGAAATAAACGACCCAGAGATGAACTTTACAGAGCATTTCACTCATCAAGCGAATGTCGACATTGAAAACAATTCTCATCCACCCTCTCATCAAACCAGTCCAAAGAGCCAAAATATCAACAGCCGCTAAGGCCGACAGATATACGGACACCGTCGACATCCGCATGGACTTCCGGTTTAGAACTACAATAGCGACGATGTTTCCAATGGTTCCCATAACAATCAGAAGAGGGGGGAATACAGTCCATAACCACACGGCCATGATGTACTCTTGGTAATCCGTGTGGTTGTCCCTGTGGGTTCCATTCTTCATGATATTCATGTCCTTTAAATAACAGTCGTCCTTCTCTCTATCAGAAGCTTCGGTTAGTCCATGTTCTTAGAACCTTTCTGGTAGAACACCATAGTTAACGTAGCCCTCCTTACGTAGGCTCCGCCACCTGCAATGGTAGAATGAATATGAGACTTGGTAAATAGAACTTTAATGATACACTATATATATTCAAAGGAACAAAATAAGGGATCGCTTAAAATTTTAAGGTTGTGACATATTTTAATTACGTCAGACAAACAAGATCAATGTCATTTGTTAGTGTCAACCCCTGGAACCCTGTGATAGTGATTTTGTACAGCGAGAGATGCAGTGATAGTCATCTGATTAGCGAGGATAATTGGTGTATGTGTGTACAAAATGCAGCTGTAAAGCAACATATGGGTAATACACAGTACATGATTATTACTGATGGCAAGCTGAATCTATGGCCCATTCATAAGTGTATTTACTTAAACCTTTTAGTGATGCATATGTTTGTGGTCATGTGGTTTATTAGTCGGGGCCGTCAAAATAAAACCTTATTGGTACACGTATGCAAATACTACGCATCATATCGACCAAATTATAGAATTAACACGAACTTTAGCCTTCAGAAACCACATTGTATCAATTTGGGAGATATTTGCTTGTTCTGTGAAGAGTTATTGTTAAAATATTATACTGTACATACCTCGCAGTGATCGTGGTTTGGATAAATGTGTAGTGATCGTGATTTTCTGTACGAAATTAGTAAATACTTCAAATTGAGCATCACAATCGATGATTAATTGAATATCAAAAGAAGAATTTGTAATCAATTTCCAGTCAGGCATCGTGGAAGATACTGTAGGGTGTGGATATTGTTCTGTAATGGGTACTTTCAAAGAAAGTAGTGTACAATTCGATAGAGAGACCAATCATTAAGATACTTACTGTAAACTATTATGAAAGTAGAGGCAGATACCTAAATCTTCCTACACAGACAATGTGCCATGAAACCCTGAAACATCTGAGATGGCATTAAGTTTTTAAATCGGCCAAAATGATCAATAAAAGAAAATGTATCACGTCAAATTGGCGATTTCTTTCTTTACACGTAAGAAAGATTGATTTGAAAGAACCCGAAATGGTATAAACCGAACCAAATTGAACTTATTCCATGCTTTAATGAAAATCAATAGTTAATTTTCTCATACTCCTTCTTCTAGTTGCTCAAAGTAAAATAAAAATTATATTTGAAATTGGTTTAATGATCTTTGGGTCAGTGAGAGATTTTGACATTTCATCGTATAGACGTCTTATAAGTACTAGTTCATTGAATGAACAAATGCGATTTCATGGCATGCTTAATTTGTCACCTCCTAGCATCTTATCTGATGTAATTGCATAGGGACACATGATGGGTAGAACTGTTAATAATGTTTCTTATAATTTTCAATCTTTCAAGTTCAACAACAATCATGTCAATTGGTTATGTTGTCAAATCATAATAAGTGTCCTTTCTTCTCAACATGTCCAGAATAAACATCGCATTATTATTACCACATTTACCAAAACGAAATTTGCTACACTTAATCGCATAATAAAGGTTTCATAATTGCAACTGAATTTGGTAATACACAATTTAAGCGTTTAAAATATTTATTTGTGAAGAAATTGCTGTAGATCGTTTTGGACACTAATGTGGGAATTATTTCATTTAATAAGCACTTCTTTAGTTTAGTTTTGTTGTGTTGTGTTGTTGGTAAGTGTTTGACGCTATACTTAGCAGCTTGAAGTTGAATATTGTGCCACACAAACGTCAAATAGACAAATCTCAGATAGAAGCGGTGTTGACATCCAATAGTAGTAAATTAGTTAACAGGATGGCAAAATGGTGACAGCACAAGGATGGTATTAGTACAAATGGCATTTGAGAAGTCACGCACGGTGTGACTTCTCAAATGCACTTTCATGTTACATGGTTGTGATATATGGTTACATGTTGTACTTCATGCTTGTTCTTTTCAATGGAATCAACTACTTTTTCGCTTCCTTTGCTGACGAAACTCATATTCAGGAGTTCAATGCCAGTTATTTTCATTATATTGAAGCCCTTGACGCATATAATTGTGAACCTAATTTCGATCACAGCGACCAAAAACCACGATCACTGAAGGCATGTACAGAACATGTACAGTCAGACGATCACGATCGCTTCATCAACTATGTTTCACAAATTCTATAAAAGTATTGAAGTAAACAACTAAAGACTTTGTCCAAATGATCACCTAACTTTAACAATTACGACTTAATTTTCCATTGCTTTTTTAATCAATTATTATTTACATACTGGCTATATTTATCTGTTTAACATAATGCTACCAAAGTAACTTGCCGATAACTTTCAAAATGTTTAACTTACCTACATTAGAAAAATATAGGGATACACTGATGCCTCCACATGCATGAACTATGCTTACATGGAAGTAATGATTTGTATCGCCTATATAAAATAATGCATTTTTACTTGAAATTATAACAAATGCATATCAATATAAAATGTTCATGAATTGTGAACAGTGCAATAATCTTGTAAACGATAAATGAAAAATGATGCCATTATGTGAAATATTTATTAATATATATTGTGTGTGATTCAATGTTTTATAATAATATATGAATGTTAGTTTTCACTAGTCAGAAAAAGCTCTCCTCCCATGAAATGTACATTCTCTACATACCTCTACGATGACTCCAAAGTTACCTACGTGAAACAGTAGGGTAGGGGATAACCATATAAGAGTATCAGTCGGAAGACAAGAGAGCCAGAAATATACTCTTGGCGTCATCAGACAGGTAAACCAATGAAACAGTCTAGAATGCAAATTCCGAGTATAGTAGACTATATAAACGGGAGATCACAGATTTGCTATCAGTGCGGGCTTTTGTTTTGTATGTGCCCCAGACTCCACGCACCTATGTACGGAGATGATTCATAGTAAAGACTTGGATGTGAGAGAACCTCAGTGTTTTGTCTTCTATGAATAAACTCAATCGCCAGAGCTACATCCCCAGCTAAAGGCAATAAAAGCTAAAGGCGATATGGTGTTCGAGATGCGGGATTCCACAAGATTCCTCAAATTGGATATGGATTCTCATTCAGGAACAGGAAATTGTGAGTACCGTTATTAGAAATATGGGGTACACGATTCTAGATGGCGCTCACATCAACACCCTTAAATGTGCCATCAAACATT
The DNA here is from genome assembly GCA_936450465.1 of Gibbula magus. NCBI lineage: Eukaryota > Metazoa > Mollusca > Gastropoda > Trochida > Trochidae > Gibbula > Gibbula magus. Next base: position 15,794,433 of record OW388289.1, read on the forward strand.
TTAACACCTGAGGCCTCTAGCAACGAATTTCAGGAAATAGAAGATGAAAATGTTTTAATAGAGTTTGAGTTAGAAGAAAATGATTTAAGAACGAGAAGTGCAATCTTTGATTCGAATTTAGAAGATGACCCTAGATATGATGAGCATTTAATACATAGATCGAGAACTTTCAGAATGCCTGATTTTGGTATGAATTTGGACGTTTTTAATGATAAGGACAATTTAGATGCTAGAGTTTGGGTACTACGTTTTAATGGTTTTGCAAATCTAAAACTATGGACCGAGCAGGAGAAAATCTCTACTTTTCCTCTCTTTCTTAGAGGAGGAGCAGCTGAGTGGTTCTACCACAATGATTTTAGTAGAGCCGCTCGCTTTAGCCAAATAGAAGAAGCATCCTTATCGAGATGCCGGTAACGATCCCGGTACAACTTCAAGACGAGGTTTTGAGATCATTGCACGACGAGCTAGCACATCAGGGTCAGGAACGTGTCTATTTCGCAGCGCGGGAACGATTTTACTGGGATACAATGTACAATGACATCGCTTTTTACGTGAAATCATGTATTAAGTGTCAGACAGGCAAGCGCGACTTCCATGCAAAGAAAGCACATTTAATTCCTTTACCTATCGGATCATTGTTTTACCGAATTCATTGCGATATCTTAGGTCCATTACCAGAATCGAAAGAAGGTTTCAAATACCTACTTGTTGTAGTATGTGCTTACAGTAAATGGGTAGAGGCCATCCCATTGAAAGACCAAACAGCTGTTGAAGTTGCGAAAGCTCTATACCGTCAGTCATAACTCGATACGGCACACCTGTACAGATTTTAACAGATCGCGGAACAAATTTCATGAGCCACCTATTTCAGGAAATGTGCAGACTCTTAAAGATCGAAAAATTGTCAACAAGTAGTTACCACCAACAGTGTAATTCACAGGTTGAGCGTTTCAATTCCTTCCTTGAGCAATCTCTCAGAATGTATATTGATAAAGAACAAACAAATTGGCCAGATATCATGCCTGATATCCTCATGGCATTCCGCGCCTTCCCGTCCACCATGAGCACGCATTACTCCCCCTTCTTTTTGATGTTTGGCCAGGAGATGCGTTTACCGTGCGAAACTACACTGATACCAAATGAAACTTTGAATCAAAACGTCAGAGACAGGTTGCATGATTTAACACATGGTTTCGAAATAACTAGAACTCAAGTGAAGAAAAACATTGCACATGCTCAACAGCAGTATAAGAAATACTATGATAGAACAGCTAAGGAACCAGATTTTTCCATAGGACAGAAAGTGTGGCTACTTTGCTGTAAGACCCCAATAGGCAAGAACAGAAAGCTTATCTCGAAATACGTGGGACCGTATTACATTGTAGAAGAGTTGTCAAATTACAATTACAAGCTTAGAAATACCACTGACAATAAATTGTTAAAGGCCCCAGTACATGCAAACAGACTGAAAATGTTTTGGAGTCCAGAGGACCGCCCAACAAATGTACCAGATGACATAGATTTGTCTGATAATCTAAATCCAGAATTATTGCATGAAGATGATGATATCTCTGATGACACTGACACAGTCACGAGTGACAGACACTCACAGGTTGACACACATTCTGACGATGCTGAGAATAAGACTGACACCATGACGGGTGATACTGCTGCTGACACACAAATTGACGACGACGACACGACTTGTCAATCAAATGATGCAGAAGAAATTTACTATGTGGAAAAGATCTTAGCACACAAAAAGATAAATGGACAGTCATACTATAGAATAAAATGGCTAAATTATCCACTTAGAGAATCCACATGGGAAATAGAAACAAATATTCCAGATCATATAATACAGGAATATTTCGTTGCTAAAGACTTAAAAGCAAAAGGTCGCAGAAAGAAAACTAGAAAAAGGCAAAATTAAAGTGTTCACATAAAGGGATGACACATATATTATGACCAAATAAGCGAAGAAAAAGCCATATAATAAAACATATATAAGTCACGAAATGTACGGTAATAATTATCCATGGAATCGCTAAAGCATACATGAAATGCAATATTATCCGAATTTCATTTGTCATTAACATAATTTCAAAATTAAAATTGCGCGCAAACATTAGGAACGTAATATGTATTGACAATGTTTTTCCATAATAGACAGCGATTAATTTTACCGTGCATTACACATAGAAAAGTGACACCTGTCATTTTCTTTGTCAGGTATGAAGATGGCGATCGTGATGATGACGATGATGATGATGATGACAGCTACACAAGCAAATATAGTCTCACGCGTAAATTGGGGGAACATTTTTCCTTCATGCAGGAAAATTAAGTGCAAGCAAATCGAATTGGGTGCACACCTTCCAAGTCCAGTTACCGACAGTTCATGATATCAATTTATTTTCCCCACAAGGGTGTACAAGTAGCAATCAGACTACGTGTAATATGGTACAAACAGCAACGGAATACTTTAATACAATTCAGCAGGAAGTGGTACAACATTGGCAGAAAATTGAAAATGATATAAATTCTTTAATTCCCACATTACGAATTCAGAGTACAGACAGTAGACAAAGGAGAAATATTATTGCTGAAATTTCTAAAGGAATTTTTGGTCTGGCTACAGATCATGATGTGCGAGTTTTGGCTTATCACTTACAACAGATAGCTAAGAGAACAGATAACATCACGCATAGTTTCGAGGACACACATGCCCTAATGACTTCCTTTATGACCAAAACAAATGAACGCATATCTAACGCTATAAATGGCATCACGGGAAACCATGCAGCTATTGTTCAAATTCAAACAACCTTACCTCTGTTTGAGAGCGCATCCATGTGGCTTACTAGGTATATGGCCAGACGAACGATGGACGTATCTAACCTTCAAGCATCGCTTGACCGGTTCCACATAGGCATTCAACAACTGATGGTAAACACATTATCACCGGACCTCATCCCAGTAGCGGATGTAGCAATTGCTCTGCGGCGAGTATCAAGACGTTTGCGTCAAAATTACCCAACGTTTCATATCGCCCAAACTTCAACTAGGTTTTACTATTATCAGCCAGTTATCGCGTACAGTAAACATGACATGCATATTTACGTTAGCATCGCGATACCAATAGTTAATAATGAACACCGAATGGACGTATATAAGGTTCAAACTTTCCCACTTCCTGTAAACCACACTTCAACGGACACAACTAAAGTTACCAACGTTCCGTCATATTTAGCAATTTCACCGTTACATGACAAATTTATTGAAATGACAGACTCAGATTTCACCTTATGTACAGGGCAGGGTACTAAACACTGCAAATATCTGACTAGCGTCCAGCTTTCTAAACAACCCACATGCAGTTTCTCTATGTTTATAAACGATTCTCCAGGTGTTAAACATAACTGTGTGTTTAGTTACTCAGTAAACGGTATAACTTCTTTCGTCACAGAAACGGAATCGGGAACACTCTTTATAAGTAATGCATCGACAATAATTACAACTTGTAACCAACACATCGAAAAACATGAAGGTTGTATTGCCTGTTATATAAACGTACCATGTCAATGCGGAGTTTTGATTGACAATTTCGAAGTTTCACCGCGAATAAGAGATTGTCATCAAAACAGGACAATTTCCAAAGCTTATCCGGCAAATTTGCAACTGCTATCACATTTCTTCTCGGATGAAAAATTAAGAAATATTTCAGGAAACAGTCAGCTTCAAGAAATATTAAAATTTCAAATTCCAGATATCACAAATAAGACACATGAATTTTCAAAAATCATGAAAAAGGACAAAGACATAAAGGTCAACTTAGGAATTATAGCTAAGAAAGCTAAATTAGCTGAAAACGTTTATCCTTCTTTGGCTGATCAATTGTATTTTGACAACACAATAGACGAAGATGGTATTTTTTTCGACTACAAAGATATTAGCTATAACTTCATTTGTCTTATCGGTTATGTCTATATCGATAGCGGCACTAATTTTCTTCAAAGTTAGGTCAATTGCCTTAACAATTGCCCTCTTAGCGCATGCTCCAGCGTCTAAGACACAACTAATATACGAGATACAAACACCACAAACAACGGCTAAAACCAGTGAGACTTGGCTCTCTATTGATTTTCAACCTGTCATTAATTTAGAAATAATATTGCTTTCGCTCCTAATACTTGTGATTCTGATCATGATTTTTAGGTATTACTATCGAAAAATTAAACCAGTTACTACTCTGACAATGGAAATAGCAAATTACAATAGTTCGGTACGAATTTCCATCTACAACTTTAGATCTTGCCCCCATTACTTATCATTTACGGCTGATTCCGAAATTAAACATATTGAATTATTAAGAAATAGTATGTCAGCGTGTATGTATCTTGACTGGACAAATCCAAAAGTAAAGCAAGGGAAAATTGTTCACAAAGTGAATAATAACATTCACATTTCTCTTTACAAATATCTCTGTCTCAAGAAGTTACTTCTCACGCCGTATACGTATCATCTTTATTATCTCCATAGCGATATTGTATACCCAATAGACGTCGAAACAAACAAGCAAGCACAACCTCTACCATTAATAAGCCATAAATCAACACCACTGTATCCTGATCTAAATCAAGATAGTTATAAATAAGTATATGTCTCGATGCTCAAAATAATATGGGAAATGATTCGAGAAAATGGAAATTTAAAGCATTCATAATTTTGAATTATATGACTCAAGCTCTCTTCTATCTCATATTACTTATGATTATGGCCAAAGGTAGCTACGAACATTACTGGCGCAGGGACTATAGAACGTGTACACCCTAAGGACTATGGTACTCACAAGTGAATGGTCCAAATTGAAGAGACTATGATAGAAAGAAGAAACATTACAAGCTATGTTAGCGACGGATTCGCATGTGTGCAGCTGATGACATCGTGTGGAATACAAAAGTAGGACAATGCAACGAAAAGTGTCGAGTGTGTCAGACAGATGTCAAAGTCAACAAATGGATTAACTTGCAGATATGCAAGTGCTGTTTCTGTGGTGGAAGGCAAAACATATATGCAGTGAAAAACGAAGTCAATATAATGACTCCAGACTAACATTACTAGTTGTACAATACACAACTAGTGTTGTGCATGGAAACCGTATGTGTTGTGTGTAACAATATAATGGATTATTATCGTTGTGAATCACAACGTCTAAGGGAAAATCTTTGTCCCTACAGAATGAAACTGTTTCATGATGACAAGTTACCCCTTCATCATGCGAACGTTCATGGTGACTGACTTCTGTTGCAGTGGATTGTTTTCATATCCGTGTTGTGAATATAGACATAGAGCAGCAGATCTTGCGTGCAGTGAGATGACAATTCATTATAATGTGTGGATACATATAGACAAACTATAATGTGTTCTGTGACATTTATAATCTCGATTCACAGAAACGGACTTGCATGTGCATGTTGTATTTACTGATAAATCGGGAGATTTATCTCTTTTCACCGGGGGCATATCGCCTATATAAAATAATGCATTTTTACTTGAAATTATAACAAATGCATATCAATATAAAATGTTCATGAATTGTGAACAGTGCAATAATCTTGTAAACGATAAATGAAAAATGATGCCATTATGTGAAATATTTATTAATATATATTGTGTGTGATTCAATGTTTTATAATAATATATGAATGTTAGTTTTCACTAGTCAGAAAAAGCTCTCCTCCCATGAAATGTACATTCTCTACATACCTCTACGATGACTCCAAAGTTACCTACGTGAAACAGTAGGGTAGGGGATAACCATATAAGAGTATCAGTCGGAAGACAAGAGAGCCAGAAATATACTCTTGGCGTCATCAGACAGGTAAACCAATGAAACAGTCTAGAATGCAAATTCCGAGTATAGTAGACTATATAAACGGGAGATCACAGATTTGCTATCAGTGCGGGCTTTTGTTTTGTATGTGCCCCAGACTCCACGCACCTATGTACGGAGATGATTCATAGTAAAGACTTGGATGTGAGAGAACCTCAGTGTTTTGTCTTCTATGAATAAACTCAATCGCCAGAGCTACATCCCCAGCTAAAGGCAATAAAAGCTAAAGGCGATATTTGTTTGTGTCGATGGATTTAGATATTTTCATCAACCGAAGCACTAACGTCTGTAATCTCCGATCACTATCACTGCATCTCTCGCTGTACAAAATCACTATCACTAGAGCCCTGCAGTACAGGGTTCCAGGGGGTGGTTTAAAAGAAGTAAACCAATATCGGGTACCGGTATGTTTTTAATATAGCCCTTGGCATACCCCGCCGCTTTGGGACTTCATTACGGTATCGAACGGCTGTCAAGCGTCGGCCATGACAATTGAGTTCTGTTTCGTTCTTATATGATCCAGCGCCATGTCACCATTGCATATTTCATGCTTTCCGATAGTGCTAATTAAGTTGTTACCATCTAACCAAGGTTTAAATCCACAATTCCAATCATTATAACATTGAAATGACGTATGCCTAACACACGAATATACAAGTGGTATCTCCCTTTGAAAAAAGAATCTTTCAGACTTTGTTCTTGGAACATTGAAAAATAGAGCCATGGGCTCTGTAGCTCATCAGAGTTTATTTTGTTTGATGATGAAGACAGAAATATGTTGTCTCAATAAATTGCACAATCCCTAACCCTGACAAATCTAAGTCTTGAAATTGAGAGAGAGCACTCAGCAAGGTCAACACACATGAGATTATGCAATATTCTGACCCCTTGGCTCTGGTTACAAGCCAGCTGTGTTTTTTGTGTTTTACCGCCAAATTATGTAATAGACTCCTGCTTGCACTAAACACTGGCAGCACTGATCTAACTGTATAAGGCTTAAAGAGAACAGACAATGTGGTGAATCTCATGGTACATAGTACAATTTAGAATCACCTTGGCTAAACTATCTCTGCACAATTTTATCGGTTCTAAGCCTTGTCATCCAAACATCTAAACATTCTGAACGCAATATTCCTACTAGTTTGTTCTGGATGAAAACAAGATTTTAGGTAATGGCCTGTGAGGCCCTTATTTGGGGTCACAGGGTCACCAAATCTACAATTTAGAATCTCCATTGGCTAAAGACTCTTTACACAACATGGCAGCCTTCTTCAGTGTACAGATATATAACATTGAAATAAACAAAAAATATGTGGTCAAAGCATTTTTGTTTAGATACTCTATATAGAATCGTGTAGCGAATGATGCTCCACAGCATATATATTTCCCGACGGAAATATATCAAATGCTTTCTGATTAAAAAATGTACGATATAAAACAATATTGGACACACACAATCTTCTCACCTGGTTCGATGCTGAGTCCTGTATAAGCGAACCTCCAAACTACCCTAACATGGTGACAGCACTGCTGTATATCGCTATAACAGCGTTTTGGTCGTGTTTGGAACAGGGTCAGTTTATTAATCAATCTCACGGACGACAGAGTTCAATTACCGAAGTGTAATTATCGTCATATTTATCTCAGTTTTATCTCAAATGTATCAAGTTTGAATTACAAGATCCGTGGTTTTTACGTATCGACCACACGAACCTGTTATCGTCCAGAAAAAAAGTGGAAACAAAATAGTTTTATCAAATCTGGACCGCATCACGAAGGACGTCCATGAAAAGTTCACATAAATAAAGTTTAGTATAGTAGCGATAGTAGTAGAAAATTAAATATTAGTAGTTGTAGTTGAAGTGGTAGAAATAAGAGGAGTAGTAAAACTAAAATGAGAAGAATAGAAAGTAGTAGTTTTAGTAGTAGAAGTAGCAGAAGCAGTAGTAGTAGTAGTAGTAGTAGTAGAAATAGTAGTAGTAGTAGTGGTGGTAGTAGAAATAATAGTAGATGTAGTAGTAGTAGTAGTAGTAGTAATAGTAGTAGTAGTATAAGTACTAGTAGAAGTAGCAGTAGTAGTAGTAGAAGTAGCAACAGCAGTAGTAGTAGTAGAAATAGTAGTAGTAGTATAAGTACTAGTAGAAGTAGCAGTAGTAGTAGTAGTAGTAGTAGAAGTAGCAGCAGCAGCAGTAGTAGAAGTAGTAGAAATAGTAGTAGATGTAGTAGTATTAGTAGTAGTAGTAGTAGTAGTAGTAGTAACAGTAGTATTAGTAGTAGTAGTAGTAGTAGTAGTAGTAGTAGTAGTTGTAGTAGTAGTAGAAGAAGAAGAAGCAATAGTAGTAACAGTAGAAGTAGCAGTACATAGTAGTCGCCGTCGTAGTAGTAGTATAGCTGTTGCTGTAGTAGTAGAAGTAATAGTAGGCGTCTGTAACTACAAACGTCAGACATATCAAGATTTGGAACTTTGTCTCTCTGCAGTCAGAACTTTTCTTTGCCGTCCTTCCGTGAAGAGGGTCTAAGATTCTCTTCTCTCAATTGACGTCCTGTATAGAGAGTCTACGATTTTTTTGTTCTCTTCTCTAAAGGGACTTCCGTGAAGAGGGTCTAACATTCTCTTCTCTCGATTGACGACCTTCCGTGAAGAGGGTCTAAGATTCTCTTCTCTCGATTGACGACCTTCCGTGAGGAGGGTCTAAGATTCTCTTCTCTCGATTGACGACCTTCCGTGAGGAGGGTCTTAGATTCTCTTCTCTCGATTGACGACCTTCCGTGAAGAGGGTCTAACATTCTCTTCTCTCGATTGACGACCTTCCGTGAAGAGGGTCTAAGATTCTCTTCTCTCGATTGACGACCTTCCGTGAAGAGGGTCTAAGATTCTCTTCTCTAAAGTGACATCCTTCCGTGAGGAGGGTCTAAGATTCTCTTCTCTCGATTGACGACCTTCCGTGAAGAGGGTCTAAGATTCTCTTCTCTCTATTGACGACCTTCCGTGAAGAGGGTCTAAGATTCTCTTCTCTAAAGTGACATCCTTCCGTGAGGAGGGTCTAAGATTCTCTTCTCTCGATTGACGACCTTCCGTGAAGAGGGTCTAAGATTCTCTTCTCTCTATTGACGACCTTCCGTGAGGAGGGTCAAAGATTCTCTTCTCTCGATTGACGACCTTCCGTGAGGAGGGTCTTAGATTCTCTTCTCTCGATTGACGACCTTCCCTGAGGAGGGTCTAAGATTCTCTTCTCTCGATTGACGACCTTCCGTGAAGAGGGTCTTAGATTCTCTTCTCTCGATTGACGACCTTCCGTGAGGAGGGTCAAAGATTCTCTTCTCTCGATTGACGACCTTCCGTGAGGAGGGTCTTAGATTCTCTTCTCTCGATTGACGACCTTCCGTGAGGAGGGTCTAAGATTCTCTTCTCTCGATTGACGACCTTCCGTGAGGAGGGTCTTAGATTCTCTTCTCTCGATTGACGAATTTCCGTGAAGAGGGTCTAAGATTCTCTTCTCTAAAGGGACATCCTTCCGTGAGGAGGGTCTAAGATTCTCTTCTCTCGATTGACGACCTTCCGTGAAGAGGGTCTAAGATTCTCTTCTCTCTATTGACGACCTTCCGTGAGGAGGGTCAAAGATTCTCTTCTCTCGATTGACGACCTTCCGTGAGGAGGGTCTTAGATTCTCTTCTCTCGATTGAAGACATTCCCTGAGGAGGGTCTAAGATTCTCTTCTCTCGATTGACGACCTTCCGTGAAGAGGGTCTAAGATTCTCTTCTCTCTATTGACGACCTTCCGTGAGGAGGGTCAAAGATTATCTTCTCTCGATTGACGACCTTCCGTGAGGAGGGTCTTAGATTCTCTTCTCTCGATTGAAGACATTCCCTGAGGAGGGTCTAAGATTCTCTTCTCTCGATTGACGACCTTCCGTGAAGAGGGTCTTAGATTCTCTTCTCTCTATTGACGACCTTCCGTGAGGAGGGTCAAAGATTCTCTTCTCTCGATTGACGACCTTCCGTGAGGAGGGTCTAAGATTCTCTTCTCTCGATTGACGACCTTCCGTGAGGAGGGTCTTAGATTCTCTTCTCTCGATTGACAACCTTCCCTGAGGAGGGTCTAAGATTCTCTTCTCTCGATTGACGACCTTCCGTGAAGAGGGTCTAAGATTCTCTTCTCTCGATTGACGACCTTCCGTGAAGAGGGCCTAAGATACTCTCCTCTCTATTGACGACCTTCCGTGAGGAGGGTCAAAGATTCTCTTTTCTCGATTGACGACCTTCCGTGAGGAGGGTCTTAGATTCTCTTCTCTCGATTAACGACCTTCCGTGAAGAGGGTCTAAGTTTCTCTTCTCTCCATTGACGTCCTTCTGTGAAGAGGGTCTAAGTTTCTCTTCTCTCGATTGACGTCCTTCCGTGAAGAGGGTCTAAGATCGTCTTCTCGCAGTTTGATATGGACATTCTTTCACAAAGTATGATGTTGTTTTAGTTTTACATTTCACGGAAAACTTTTCACCGATATCCATGTGGCTTATCGTCATGTCTGGGTTAGTCAAATGTGAGAAACACATGTAAGTCATTGTATTTAGCCATTCGGTAAACATCATAAACTATTGATGATGTATCCAGTTATAGATGTAGTCCGTGCTTGGTACATATTAGGGATCTCCGATGTCGATCAATGCAGATCGTGACATGGATGGTGAAGGGTTTCTAATGATGGGATTGTTAGCATCATTATAGCATTAACAAGTTAATAATCTATAACGTGATTCCATATTTCATTTATTCAGTCGATACATGATTATCGATCTCAGATGGTACTTTTTAAATACACCCAAAGTGGCAGTAACGTAAGGGGGTTGGATACCATTGTTTTTGCGAAATTTAATTCTCCCCCGTCCTAAGGGGGAACGGGGATCTATGTATTCAGTGGCGTTCGCCCGTCCGTTTGTCCTGTTCTTGTTAACACTATTGGCCCTATCTCATAAACAGTAGCATCCATTGTCTTTCAGATATTGTGATATCCTTCATGGGAGATACGCAGACGCAATTCAACTCTGGTGACTTGGCGTTATTTTCAAGGTCATTCCGACATTTTAACCACTTTACAATACAAATTCTTGTTGACGCGATCTCAAACAGTCTGATTTATATCAGATTGAACATAACACTGATACTTTTAAATGAAGTTGATTACATTGTGATCTTGACCTAGCACAGGACGTTGTTATGAAACATTTAACCTTGGTCATCACTTATGATTGGTCAGTGATAATCTTTGACGCTTCTTCACATGTGCGTCCCTTGTAACGAGACCTTTCAGATGAGATCAAACGTTTGACCTTGTGACATTGACATTCGCACAAGAAGCATTATTCGGAAATTTGTTAGCTTTGTCATATTTTGTTATTGGTCAGATAGGCCTTTTGATACTTGAAATGTGCTTACATTGTGATGAGACCTTTCAGACGAAATCCTAATGCTTTTACCTTGTGACCTTGACCTGTGCAAATATATCATTTTACGAAAGCTTTAACCTTGGTCATAACGCAGCGAGATACGAGTGTTACGTGATTCGATTTAAATAAGATTGTATCTCATAACCCGTAGTAGCCAATGTCTAAAAATTTGGTGACAACCTATATACATTCAGATGACAGACGCCAGTTGAATTTGGTGACACATGCTTGTTTGTTGTTAAAGCATTTGTTAAATTATTTGTCAGTTATAAAGAAAGATGCCTGTGTGTAAATTAGTTTTACTTTTAAAAAAACGTTGTAAATGTTAATGTTAATTAACTAGAAAAAGTGTCTTTTGAATAAAACATATCTTGATATTATAAAAATAAATAATCTGAAAGTAGATTAATTACTACAAAATCCTTTTTAAAATGTGTTTTCTACTTTATTTCATATACATACTGAGATATTGTTAAAAGATACACAGAATGAACAATAATATTACGATTTTACTTTAAAGCTTTTTATTGACACAATGTTTTCAACAGCAGCATTTGGGATGTATGTATGTATGGGATTCAATTGTTGAATAATGAAATCTTTATTTTTATAACATCATTAGATGCTGTTCATCTTTTCTATAAAAGAACACCAACATTTACTACTTGTTGATGTTAAATTTTTCAATCGAAGCTGTGATTTTGTAAGTAGAGCAACTGGCTCTGTAGCTCATTAGATTTTAATTAATACATTATAAAATGATGAACATTCAGACGATAAACATATCTACAATTTAAATTTCATCTTTCTCTGGCTTATTTTGTTCTTGAGAAGGCCTGATGAGCTAAAAATATAGTCTAAAATGTAATTAAATAGCTTAATGTATAGTATGAATGATAACAATCGGACGTCAGTCAGATTTCATGGTCTTCTTTTGTTCAGGTGTGGGTTTTATTTCCGTAAAGTACCCATCCATGAAAACAGTAGGATTATTTGTACTGTTTCAGATAGTGTGATCCCAAATAAACATTGTTATATTTGTTCACAATCTAAACAGCATGTACTTCTGACACAAAATCTATCTGTGAAAATATGAATAAGATTGACAAATAACATACAAGATGATTTAGTCCACAGCCAGTGTTTTATTACTTACAAGGAACAATATACTACATGAAGACAATTGAGAGAGAGAGTGAGGTCACCATACCATAATTATACCCAGTAGGCTAAACAGCTACATTCCATCCACACAAGGCTCTTGTTCATCAATGTTAGCTCCCACATTTCATAAAACATCTAAATAATAACAACGGCTCAAGGCAACTCTATCCCCAGCTTGACCATGAGGTACAATGTGTATGATGAATCACAAAATAGTTCTTTGTAGGACTGACCTTATTTAAGAAATAGAATACGAGTTGGCGTGCTTTATCGTTGAATAAAACATAGCAACATAACAACTCTACTATGTTTTATTCTTTGATAAAGCACAACGAGTCTTCTATTTCTTATATGAGATGCTCTTAAATAGTTACTTGCTTTTCTATAAAACCGTGGATATATTATGTTGTTTGTATAAACTATATTTTGAAAATAGTAATGCCTCCCGTCGTAGAACACCTTCTCTAGCATTGAACAATCAAAGTGACGTAAAATATTACGTCATTTGCTAAGCGACACTCTAACTGACGTCTAAACTCACTAGCATGTTTTATGGTCTCATAAAGCATGCTGTCAGTCCCATTGACCGCCTGTGTTTTATTGCCAGTAGGCATCTTCTATTTATGAATCTAATGCAACCTTGAAGTGAATTAGTCTATTACCAAATATAAATTAATCTACATACCCGGTAGATATATTATTTTATTTTCTTCAAAACACCAGTTACTATCACTGCTCAATGAACAAGCACCTTGTGTAATACTTGCTATCACTCCACTGCTACCGTACCGATAAGATAGGTATCTCCCTCCCTAGGAACCATTGAATAGTATCTATAACTAACAACTTTACCAGTATCTAGAACTAACATTTTTATCATAAACACTTTTTGTAAATAGAAGGAGATTCTTAAATTTTTATGTTTTACAATGTAAACACACGTTTGTGATATATATGTAAATATATACATACTATATTCAAGTTTAGTTCACCTGTAGATAATATGAAAACCTTAGGAATCAATTCTACTACAGAAATGTATGTGGTTGGTTTCAATGTATGTGTTATTTTGAGGGTTAAATAATATAATATTATGAATATTAAGTTCAATATATACAAAGATCAAAGCTGTTAACATACACGTCCTTGTCTACGATGATTTTTAGTGAAATTTACCCTTGCAATTTGAGTCTGGCTGAGTAAGACAATGAGATGACCGATGAACATATACATATATATTATATACATATTGGTGTTTAGGAAACCATTATAGGAATAGGGATAATTTTGGCATAATGAATAAGGATAAACTTCTAAACTTATAAAATGTCCACAAGGAATTTAGATCTGATTTCATTCATAAACAAACATTTAAATCTAGTGATATGAAACAAAACCAATCTGTAATTAACCAAAATAAAAGAACACAAAAGATGCTCATTAAGTTATTCGTTAAAATTGTAGAGATTAAACAATTTCATTCAACATGTGGATAATGAAGGAATATTTGTAACATTCTTGAATACATGATTGTTGGTGCTCTATAGTTTTGTACATTGTCTAGTGAGTAGGAGTAGCACTTCAAAGGTCTGTACAAGTGACTAGAGTCTACGGACAGATGCAACCCAGAATAACCAAGAATAACAAGAAAAACACATTTATAAGATTTGATTTAACGCCCCCAGTCTAAGCTACACAGCTTCACCTATAACTAAAATCAACAAAAAGAAAATATGATATCAAACTCACAACTGAACAACTGTTCATCAGAGGTTATGTGATTGATGCTGTAAAATTAAAAACCACTTCTGATGTTTGTGACTTTAAATGTTTTACATGTCCCTGTTAAATTAGTAATGTTAAATGAGAAATGTTATCATTTGCATATTTGACATATTTATCGCTGAACGATTTGATTTTCAGTCGATTCAATTCTTCATGATATGTATATTTATAGAATAAATCTTTACATTAAAAAAATATTTCTTGGTTAATTAGTGACTTTCAATGGTTTTTAGAATAATGAACACAAAAGAAATTCTCTTTTTTTTTCAATCAATCAAGATGAGACATTGTCACTTTAAAACCCAGCCTGAGACTCCTTTCAAGCGAACAATCTAACTAAACTGAGACAATGCTCTCAATTGGTACATCATGATTATAATTCATAACTTTCAGAGACAAAAGTTAAACGCTGAGAGTTTACAAACATACCATTCACACAAATCCACAAACATGATAATATATCATAAAATGCAAAATATCTCAGAATAAATATTCATAGCGTATGAATAATTGCATAAAATATATATGATGAAATATATGTAGGTAAATTATACACACTGGGTGTACTAGTCAGGAGACTGCCTCAGGTTCTAGATTGTGACTTACAAAACCAAATGAATCGGTACAAAAATATATTCTTATTTAAAAGAAACATCTTTCAGTCTGATTTTACATCTTAAACAATGGAAAATTAATTAAAGCTTTCGTGGATAAAATCACATAAAATAAAATATAAATCAAGGTTCCATACTGTTTATCATTATGATAAAAGAAAAACACGGATCACAACTATATATGACTTAACAAAACAATACTGATAACAAATGAAACAATCTGCATATCGGCGGGTATATATATGTATGTTAGCAAATACATGAACATGTGTAAATCTAAACATCCCAACAATATTCAAATATACATAACAAACAGTAGGCTAATGGTATGATTATGCCTCAATATTTCATCCAATTTATGCTAATTTTAAAAAGCAATTCTTGTAAATTGATTTAATATTTTTATTTTGAAAATGTAAGTATATAACTATTTTCAATACTCTGATTCATAAATGTTGTTTTTCTAGAAAACATTACGAAAATGTTATTAAATTGTACTTTGACTATGAGAATATATTCAAAAAATTTCATGATAGAAAAAAAATATTAAAAAACCCCACCAAAACAAGCATGTTTTTAAGAAAAATTATAAACATTTCTCAAATATTAACACTTCTTACCAACACTGGCAATTAAAATTGTGTCAATATGAGAATAAATATGAATGTAATTGTAGTTGAAACAAAGATAAATAACATTCACTTGAACTTATCAATACTATATTAAACTCTTTGTATAATCACAATGATCTTTAACAAATCATCTAGTTGTATTCAAATATTGTTACCAACCTCAAAATAATCTATCAATAACTATTACTAATTTGCAGATGTGAAATGTTAATGAAATAAAACAAAAGAAATTTAAAAACTGTTGCTGCATAAAGGTCAAGCACTGTCAACTTAACATAAACATGTTAATATCTGAAACAAGTTAAAAGGACTTTTTGAAAAATTCGGTTATTAGCACTTAACATAATGATAACAATATTCAAACTTAAACCATCAATCTATCATTTAGAAAACACTGTACTGTATGAATTAAGTTTAAAATTAACAATCTAAACTTCTTACTCAAGTCAATTTTAATGGCCAAATTACAGCAAACTTCCAAGAGCTGCCTGCCCAAAGGTTTACCATTAACGGGCTGTTGAACAGGGCTTTTTTTAGTTCACTGCATGTAATGACACCTCAAATGTTCCACCCTTTCCTCTTTTACTCAAGATAAAACTAAGCCATATAACGCTAGTTTATAAATCGATCTTCCTCTTCAGGTCCTGTCTTTCAATCTTTTCAGGGAAAAGACAATGCCATATATCAAAGATTTTCAGTTAAGTGAGGTTGAAAATACTGAAAACTGAATATAACTGAACAACACCATCTTGAAATGAGATTATAAATGCACATTAATACCATGACAAACTGAAAATCTTTAACCTAACCAAATTCAGCACTCAAAAAACACGATTTATTCCTACAAAAGAGGTGAAACAAATTTAAAGCATTTTATAAAACCCAAGTTTTCAAATCTGCAACTGAACCCATTACATTACTGACAAGGCCCTCAATGCTGCTCATACCTGATAAATACTCCAATGAAAAATGTCAGATAGTATATGGAGATAGCACATTGAAACCCTGATAACAGAAGGTCGTCCACCAAATCAATCATAGCACCAATAGCAATCGTAACCTCATCTGTAACAATTGACAATATTAGATTCATTCAACAGCAGATTTCGTAGTTCACTCAACAAAGCCTAAACCCATAGAAGGACCAGCTAATTTATCACACTAAACCATGATAAAAGATCAGGGGATCTTCTAGAAGAACATTATAATGAATCATAGTCATTGTTACAAAATAAGGTTACAATCAACTGTACCGCTATGACCGTTTTGAGGAATAAACCTCAGACAGGACAGCACTCAAGATGAAAGAACACACTTGATTCTTTTCACTGACAGCCTTACCTCAGCACTTCGTCCTAGATGAGAGAACTTTGAGGTCAGAGAAGTTTACTGATCACTCAATCAGTAAACATGGAGAATATGCCCCCTAGAAGAGAAAACTTTGAAGTTCGAGAACTCCAGTGAGCACTCAGTCAGTAAAGTTGGAGAACATGCCCCCTAGATCGGAGAATTCGGACGTCGGTTGGTTGAGCATTCCGAACACCTCGCTGAATTCTTCCTGCCCCTGTTGCTGTTGCACCTGTTGTTGCTGCACTTGTTGCTGAGCAGCAGCGGCCTGTGCTGCAGCTGCAGCAGCTGCTGCATCCCCGGACGTCCCCTGCGGCCACTGTCCCCACAGAGCGGGGTTGCCTGTGGAGGGTGATCGATAAGCCAGGTGTTGACATGACGACGGAGGGGCACCTGCTGACATGGCACTACGCGTGCTCGGGCCCACTACAGGTACAGAGGCTATACGTCAACATACTTCTTATTGTTTTTAAACTGAATTATTATAAATTATCTAGGAATTTGCATGGTACATACTTTTTGAAATGATCTCATGGTTTCAAAAAAGGGTAAAATTCACATAATATTTGAATTATCAACATTATTTAGTCCTGTTTATGGTCTTTGAAAGCTGTTTATGAATTTCACATTTTCAGAATAGCAACATTAAAAATTAAAATTCCTATTTCAAAGAACTGTTTTAAAAGAAAATCATCATTGCTTACTCAAAGATAATCATACAATACTCTAATTGAATACATTGTTCAAAAGCTGTTTGTATTTCCTGTTTTAATTTTGTTAACAATGGAACTTTTACATCTTCAAATACACTGAGAAAAACAAAACAAACACAGTTATATAAAAAAATATAGACGTAATTGCATTATCTTCATACCAAATAGAAACAAATTATTTTCACTTCTAGAAAAAATAAAATTTAAAGGGGAAAAAAGCAACTTAAATATTATACATTTTGAAATTAATTCTACATCTTAAACATTGTTCATTTTGAATTGAAATTTTTTGTCAAATCTTGTTCAAACATCCATATTCATTCAAACATCCATATATATACAAACACTTAACAGCAAACCAACATATTTGAATGCACACTATAGATACATGCAGAGAAAAGAAACTAGAAGCCAGTTTGTATAAGAAGAGAATCATCTACATGCTTTAATAAGCTTCTTTTAGATCTTCGGCATATTTTGGAGAACTTGCAAACATGCCTTCTAAACAGCATGCTAAAATATAATTTTCCGAGATTTTTGCATAATATCAACCCAACTACTACCATGCTTAATTTTTTTTATCAATGCTGTCTTAACAGCACTGAGAGCATATATTCAAAGGCACCAAATTCGCGCACTGCCTATCAGAATGCACTGAGTGTGAGCCCAAACAAGCGCGTGTCATCTCAGAGGCTGAAAGTCAACATGTTATGAACAAGATGCAAGGTTGATCTATACCCATTTTAATCTTTAAAGTTTGATAAAGACATCGTTTTAAGAATTGTTTTTCATTTATTTGTTGAGGAAACAAAATACAACATTACTTTCAATATTCAACAATTACTAACAACAATTTTCAAAAGATTAGATAAAACTTTTAACACATTAATACATTTTTTATATTCTTTAGAGGAATGAACAACAATTCCTGTTATAAAATTAATTTTTTAAAGAAAATCTATGTTACTGACAATCCAATTGCACGAGACAGCTGACTGACATCTATGACGGGTACAGTAGAGAGCATGCAAAACACCTGTAATCAACTCACCTGGAGAATTAGCGTTGGGACTAATCTGGCTGTATCCCTGTGTGCTGGCACCAGCCGTACTGTAGTCCGCACCGCCCTGCCAATATCATATAGTGGTAGGTAAAAAGTGGTCACTTTATGAAAGACACTTGGGAAAGATGATATGTATTTTTCTCCAGAACGACTGTATTGACAAAGAAGGTCAAATGCCTCCATAACGTTCAGTTTATTGGAGTAATACAGTGACTTGAAAATGATTAATCTAGTCCACTGATTTCTTTTAGAAAACCTTTATGAAACTTTTTCGTTTAAAGATACTGAACTCTCGGAGTATGAAAAACACTTAGTTTAAATCAAATGTGTCAATAGATAGCATAATGTGTTATTTGGTTGAAAATCCTGATTGACAAACCAGAAATAGCATGGCATAATAATAGTACAATGAATGTTTGTTCCATCTTCATTACATTGTAAACTATTTTCCTGTTCAACATTTTATTTTAAAATACAGTATGGTTGTAGTCCCCCAAAAAATTATATAGTTTCCTGCTAATGCTAATATTCCAAGTAAGTCTATCAAAAGCATCTTGCCAAACCAGTTCACTCCCTTTCTCTCAACAAATTATCATTTCAGTAACTCAGTCAGGTAAGGTACTACTCGATTCACCATAGTTTTGCTGAAAGGTATCCAACAGCACTACAGTCTAACACAATTCTTGTTAATATTTAGCCAATGTTTCTCACCTCCCGAGAATACGCTCCCTGGGAGGACCACACCCCAGGTTGGGCGGGGCTGCGTCGAATAGCTCCAGGCCCCATGGAAGGCACGTTAGAGGTCTGGGACATGCCCATGCTGGAAGGTGCAGTGTGGTTGGGGTACTTGACGGTCGACTGGGGGTACGGGTACACATCTGAGGTCATAGGTCGGTACATGTCTGAATGGTAGGAGGCTGCCTCCTGGTAGTCCTTGCGTAGATCGGAGGGGAGCTGGCGGGTGGAGGGATACGTGTTGATGGTCTGCGTGGGCTCCGCTGACTGGTCGTTGGAGTTTGGAATGACAGCCGAGGGACCTTGCTGTACACTTCTGTCGAGAGTGGAAGGTTGAATAACAACACACACAAGAACTGTGATAAGCATTTCTCTACCACTTCTATCTTAAGATATCAGTGCTTAATTCTACTCTCAAATAATAAAATGAACAAATTCACCTATGTTCAAGGACAGGCTGCTATGCCATTGTTCCATGATATTAAATCTGCAGGTCTCTTGGGCATAATAATGACAAATAACTACCTGGATATGTTTGTTATTTAAAGTGGATTAACATTTCTATCCTGCAGACAAGTGAAAAACACGGATATATTTGGTTAAGATAGTCAATAAGTCTTCATTCAAAATTGTCTGTAAAATTTCCACTTAATAGTGCCAATGTGCCTAAGTACAAAATTCAAACCACAACCTTACCAATTATATATTCATCAATAAAAAAAGCATGGAGTTTTCGAGGTTCAACTGAATACTTATGCAAGAAAACCCCCTGAAGGTCAAACCAAATATAACTGAAACCAGCGGATCTACTAACTTCATACTTAATTCACTCACTTTGCAGAAGTGTTTGTACAGACGATGTACTCGACCTCATCAGTGTATGGGTTCTGGAAGCTAAAACTACTGGTTCGTAACCACACCCACTCTCTGTTCGATGCTCGGAATCTGTACATGATTGACATCACCTGCCCTTTCAGTTTCAGCACTGAGAAGTGAAGGGAGAGAGGTTCTTAGTGTTTTGGCCAATATATAACCAACATGAAGAAAAGCATATGTCACTGCTTGAGTCAGATAATATAACAAATAACAGCATGAAGAAAAGTTAAACATTTCAAACAAAACAAGACCAAGAGAATCCACAGATTCTTAACATTTTACCAATACTTTTTGGTGCTAGTTAATTTAATTTTATTCACTTACATCATCATCATTAGATAATCAAACCTGTAGAGCACACATACAAAATATTAGTAAATAGCAATTCAATGACTTGAGATCTTAATAAATCTTAAATCAATAAATTTATCTTAATAAATATAACTTGGTACATTATAAAACAATATTGATAGGGCTGCTGTATCAACAAGGTACCTGACAAGCAGGTACAGGAGAATGAAAGCTGTGGAACATTGACAAGTTGGTGAAGTTACCTTGTTCAAAAGTCTCCTTCATGTGAGCCTGATCCTCAGGATGGTAGAAGTCAAACGCAGATTTACCTAACAGATCCGGAGGTTGATAGCCTAACACGGCTGTCACTCTGGAGAGACAAACATATCACATCTTTCATTCTGTCTTTACGAATCCCTACCTATTAATACCGTATTATCTCGGGTATAAGACCATACTTGAGCCTTAAACCATCCCCACTTTTCAGGGGTTGTACTGGTTGGGGTTATTCTCAGGTTATAGCCCACCCCCAACTTTGCCAGATGTTCCATGGTCAAACATTACATAAATCTATAATATGATTTCAAGTGATTTTCATCTGAGTTGGGATCTCTCCTGTCTAAAAGCCCAACCTCATTTTTTCAAGATGATTGTTCGCCTATTCTATGAAATTCTGAATGTAACACTTATCTATTACAGTTTTTGTTATACTTTGGAGGGGATGTCTATTGCAACAAACCTCTGATCCACGAATGTGAATTTGCCGTCTACACTGTGCCGTGATATAAACTCTGAGGATGCGTTGGGACCGAGCATATCACTACAGTTGGGGGTGCTGGTCACCTGTAGTCGACCTATAGCCACCAGACAACAGTGGCTGCCTCCATGCTCATCCCCATCCTGTCTATCGATCTGCACACCTGAAACACAGGAAACACTGACCGCTCACAACCTGTTTTGTGTCCATTTTTGCACAGGTCTTTCAAACTTGATTTTTGCTTAATAACTGTATACAGGGTTTACTATAGAGGTTGGGGTACCTCTTCTATTTCCCTAATTATGTGTTTTCCTAAGAGTTACTAGTTTGGTTTTTTTGTGCTGAGAACAAGAGCTCTTTTTGGCATCATGGATAAGGTTTAGCCCTGCTCTATTTCCGCCTTTTTAACCTTGAAACCCGATTCTTTTTAAGTGTAATCAGGGTTTGTCAATCAGCATACTTAGTGATGACCATATGAATTTGGAAGACAATACAAGAGAGACTTATGTGACCTGACAAACATGACTGACATTGTTGTTTGATCTCTTTTAATTTTGCCATTTAAAGCAATAGGTCTTCTGGCATGGAATTTTTTAAAGATTTTTTTGTATACTTAAACTTGACAGTACTTACTTGAAGGAGGCCAGTTCTTGATGTATCCTGTAACATGTACGACAGAGTAGTGGTTGCCGTCTTGCGACGGGCCTAGGGTGTTTCTTTGTCTAGCTCTCACTGTGTGATTGGCTGTCATCGGGTCAACCTGCACGTTACCCATCCTCATACGACAGATGAATCCTCGTCTTGAACCCATACATAACCTCACCGAGGCTGAAACAATATCGACAAGTTCTGTGAACAATGTCAGTTTTCATATCATACATAAGGCTGTAACAATACAGGCAGTTCTGTAAATATTGTCTTCATATCATATAAATCTGACTAACACTGAAACAATACAGGCAGTTTTGTAAACATTGTCTTGATAGCATTTATAATCTCACAAAGACTGAAACAATACAGGCAGTTCTGTAAACATTGATATCACTTACAATCCAGGCAGTTCTGTAAATATTATTTTTAGATATCATAAATAATAAAATCTGACTTTAGACTGAATTACAAGTTACATGTCTCAAAATCTAAACTTGTACAAAACAAAATACACATTATTCGTTCCTTTGTCAATGATTTTTCTTGTAGATCAAGCAAGAGATTGAATTTTATCAATGAAAAGTACTTACACTGGTGACCTTCTTTCTTTACTGTGCCAGCTGAAAACATTTTAAATACATACATTAATGTGACAGTAGTACATTATCAAACATCAATAACAATTTGTTTAACCAGATACAAAAAAAAATAGAGCCACTGGCTCTGAAGCTCATCAGGAATCATGTTATTAATTATCCCTAAGGAAAAGGTTAAGATATCACATAATAAGTCATTGCTCAGTCATCAAATTTATTATCAAAATTGGTTACACATTAATCCATATTCATTATAAATAATGTAGACCTTTGCAGTTTATTATATTTTACTTCCTATTTTTATCCTGGAATTATCAACATTTATTACATAATGAAAAAGAGCCCCTATTTGTTTCTAAAAATCCTGTTTCTCATAGGCTCATAGTTTCACAGGATCCTTTTCAATATTTAATTAATAAATTCTATTGAGCATCTGAGTGTAAGACTAAATCAGTAACACAGCAGAGAAGTAACCTGAAACCTCCGTGTATTAGCAAGCTGCTTTTTGCATCTCTGCCAGGGAGTGGTCACTCCCCAGGTCAACACCTGCAATTATGCAACATGCAGACCCTGGACTCACAGCCAGTAAATTATATATTTTAAATTTTGTTTTCCCCATCTTTATTTTTCTTTATTGGAAAAGAAGATGTGGTATCACAAACTCATGTAGCTAGTTTTAATAGTCTTATCTTACTTCATCATTAGTCATATTTAGTTCACATATCTAATGTAAAATAAAACATTTGTTAACCCTTTTTAAATGTTTTCCTATGCATCCTGTCACAATATTCAGTTCACAGGCTATTCAATAGTTCTTATTTCACATTGATTACACCAAACATGTCGATAATGTAGTATTACTCTTAAGCTGACCTATGAAGTGCACATAAAATCTCATCATCTTCACAGTTCATTAAAACAGCTGTTTTAAGTGATTACCCCTGTGATCCATATTTGGGGTCACAAGATCACCAAATCTACAATTTAGAATCCCCATTGGACAAAGAGTCTGTACATAACATTTCAGCTTTCTAGAGCTTTTGGGACTGGAGAAAAAGATGAAAAATGATTTTTAGGTTGTGACCCCTGTGGCCCTTATTTAGGGTCACAGGGTTACTAAATCTACAATTTAGAATTCCCATCAGTCAAGGAGTCTGTACATAAAATTTCAGCTCTCTGGAGTCATTGGTTCTGGAGAAGAAGATGAAAATATCTTTTAAGGTTATGACCCCTTGGGCCCTTGTTTGGGGTCACAGGGTCACCAAATCTACAATTTAGAATCCCCATTGGCCAAGGAGTCTGTACATAAAATTTCAGCTCTCTAGAGTCATTGGTTCTGGAGAAGAAGTAAAAAAAGTGAAAAGTTAATGGACGGACGGACGACATCCAATGCCATAAGCCCATCGGGCCTTTCAGGCCTGATGAGCTAAAAATGGAATCCATTAATTTTTGTTAGAGCCATTGGCTCTGCATCTCAACAGTTATATGAATTATAAGTAAGAATTGGGACCAAATGAACAAACTTTGATCCCCTGGTGCAAGGTACCTCCCACAAAACTTCAACTTTGGGGTTTTTCAGGCCTGATTGGCCTTGTAGCTCTTCTTGATTTGTTAAAGATCTGAAACACTTGTTTCAAAATAGCTGCCACGCCCACATTTGAGTGGGTGGGGATGTGGTTTCAGGTCAAAATGTACAAACTTTGATTCCTAAGGTGCAAGGTACCTCCCCACAAACCTTTGAGCATGGTTCAGTGCTCAAAGAGAAGTGGTAAATGTAATGTAATGGACGCTGGACAATGCCCGACATACGGCCATCAGCCCATTCTACAAGCTCAAACTACAATTTCACTCACTGCATTTTAGTAACATCAAATTATAATGCAAGATCAATTTAAGTAATTTTTGAATTCAGAAAGGAGATTTAAAGTACTTCAAAGGAATGGTATATCTAAATAGATTCCACTTACGAAAATTTAATTCACACAAATGAGAGAGTAGCTCATTGTATTTAAAATTCAACAGATATGCGGGTATCTTTGTATTTGAGCAATAAAATCATTTGCTGCATCTATTCAATATTAGCCTTGTCACAAATAATAACTATGTAAGGAAGATTACTCTTGAGGTCCAAGATGCGCCCTGTGTTTTGAGATTCAGTAGTTGAGAGCTGCTCTCGGACCTTGTCTATATCGTCAGGATGGACCAGCTCATACAGCACATTAGCAAACCAGTCAGACTGAAACAGATAATGTATATACATGTGTAACAGCAATGACAAGAACCATTGCAGAGCCAACCTGGGTAGTAATTTGTTTTTTAAAGTATTTGTGATTTGAACTAGTGCATTTCTAAAAAAATATTGCAATTAGTCCAACATTTACATTATCATATTACCTTTAAATTTAACTAGTCCTTAGGGCAAAAGTCATTACTCTTAATTAGTCCTGCATCTTTTCTTCTAGCCAGTGATTAATATCACTGACAACTAATATAGTGTATACATATGTTCATGCAGCTGACCTGAGACTGGTTGAGCACTGGAGTGATGGAGTCTGACACGTAGATGATTCTACCAGTATCACACTGAACCACAAACAGGAAACCATCTGCTGCCTGAAACACAAACATACAAAGTGAATTATCTCCCTTTATCTGTGACTGTGCATACACAAGATGCTTTCACAAAACTCAAAACCAACCTAATGAAACCATCCCTGATGTTTTTCTTCTAGTTGAACTATTTGAGTGCTATGGTTGAGTAATGAGTAATAGGAACAAGAGTATTTGAATCAATCCAAGATTTGTTTCCCCTTCGAGAACAATTTGAACCATAACTAGTTGAGGTTCATTAATTCACCAATAATTATCACTGTCTTCCCTCATCTTTTTTTTTTAAAGTTTGAAACATTCTTAATTATTCTAAATTTGTTCACATTGTCCTGTGATAACATGGATAATACAGATGCAAACTGAATATACCTCGAGTATAAGATGTTTCAACTCCTGGTCTGTCAGAAAGGATGGCTTGTAGGATCCATCTGTATTTGTGTTGCCAGTACCTGAAAACCATAGAAACAACAGAGTGTACATTGCTGGGGTAAATGTGATTTTATAAATATCTTCCTGTCACATTATATTGTAATGACTTCATAATTTGCATTTTTGGAAAACTTGATATTTTCATTGGACAAATGCCAATTTTTAACATCCACCAATCATAGGATGAAAATGATTCAATTGCTGGTTTCCATAGTCATAGATCGAACATATAGATTTAACAACTTCATGAGAAATACTTATAAAAGATATCAACATTGTTTGTATTGTTGTAATCAAATATACTTTTAACTAAGGTTGTACCCCTTAATTAAAGATGGTTAAGAGTTTCTTTGTACCTCTGGGAGTGAAAGTATCTTCTATGATGAAACAGAGGCTTTGAACATAGTGGCTTTGAATCACGGAAGTGACACATTACCTAGTGAATTACCTCGGAGTGTCTTCATGTGAGACACTGCCATTCTGAGAATGGTGAGTTTGTCTGGTTTGCGGGCCAGTGTACTGCAGGTAGGCACCATGTCACACAGCTCGTTGATGTACGCGGTCATCTTGTTTCTCCGCCGACGCTCGATCTCACAGTGGCTCTCTCTGGCAATAAGCAGACTACATAAGGTTGCATGTACGATGTTCTTACAGTTGACATCTGACAGTGAGTCAGAAAGGTGTGCCCACATTTCATATACTAATCTACAGTCACAGCTTCATAACGAATCATATACTAATCTACAGTCATAGTTCCGTAACATATCATATACTCATCTACATTCAAAGTTTAATATTGATTCATATCCATTGAAATATTTAAACTTCGACTTTGAATAAATGTTCTGTTTCTTATTACAATTAATAAGATTATCCTAATCTAGAAAGTTAAAAGTAAGTATGAATACAACATCTGACATGCATCTATGAGGAATTAGACAGAAGAGATCACACTAATCATTCCTAACAGTAAAAGTCCATTTCTGAACCTGGGCCGAGAGTTTTGAAAGTCTCTTAGCATAAAAATAGTTGTAAACTAAATGTGCAAATTACGCTTACTCAGCACTAAGAGGTCTTCTAAACTCTAGATCCAGGAACCAAAGAGAAGATACATAGAGCATTTGGCAAGTTAGATAAGTTTTGGTACCATTTGCCATTATTTGACATTAGTTGAAAACATTTAGAAAAACATGCCAATGTTCCAGTGTCTTCCTCTTAAGCATAATACTGTTCATGCATTTTTCAACATGAGAAGAATAACTGTTTAACCTCCTGACTGCCGAGTTATCTTCATGATATCATCAAGCATTTTGTCTTGGATGAATGTAGCAGGAAGAAGGTTAAGTTCATTCATCACAGACTCATAATCTGAGATTTTAACAGAAAAAAAAGAGAAGAACTCATGCTGTAACTCTGAAGGGATGTAAGGAGTTCCAGTTGAAGACTCTACACACACAAAGCATTGAAAGAGACAGTGTTAGATTCTGATAGACTGCACTATACCACCAACAAGAATCTCAGCAACAGCATCGTATACAGTCTCTTCTTTGAAGGGCATTGTTAGACATTGGAATGGCAAGAAGAGAAACATATGACTAACAACTTCTCTGTGCAGTGTTTTACACTATTCTTGTCAATATCACATATCAAGGTTTTTATTAATATATTTCTCTTAATTAAACTACACTGTCAACTTAAAGGCTGATAAGGATAGAAATTGTTTCTAATTGGTGACTTTTGTTCAGGATCAATTTGAGGAAAACTTGTTGTTTTAATGAAGGCTATAGGCCAAAAAGAGCAAATATTTTAAAATGTTTTAAAAAAAAATGGTTTATGTGACCTATATCATTACAGACATTACTTTCTTTTTTTCATCATTAGATGAGACAGTTTTTAGACTTGTGACTTTGGTCAACTTTGTGTTTGAAACCAAAGCAAATGCTTAACATGTGAGACTTTACAACTTATTAAGTTTTCAAATGATGAAATATTGACCAAAAGAATAACAACAATCCACTGTGTTGTAAAATATTTCACTCAGTTTACTGTATTATTACAGGCTCATTGTTCTAAGTTTGAAGCATATTTTGTTCTACAAAATTGTTTTTAAAAATCCAATATCACGATATGTATCCAACCATTTCATAATTAAGGAACTGCAACAGCAATCATTTAGTGTCAGTAGCACCAGAGTTCTAAGAGTTGCAAAGCCAACAGATTTTGTACACAAGTCTTCTAAGAAAGCTCTCTACCATTCATGCAAAGAAAGCGTACAACGGTATTCAGGTACAAACCTAGCAAACCTCTCTTTATCAGCCTGATCCATATTGTTTCCAAATGAGCCACCCTGGCTATCTTCATCATCAGACCTTTAATTGATGGAAAGCAAAGAAAAGATAACACACACACTATATCTAATTTTATAATTTAACCACAATATCTCATAAATGAAGGCATCTTTCTGTTAAACTATATGCTTACTTCAAATAATTCATGAAAACATTTTGAATCAATGTTGAACATAGACAGTTAAAAAAGGTTACCAATTCTTTACATGTCTTTTAAGTTAATAGAATTTGGTAAATCAAAACATACTCTCTTCCCCGGTTTCGTTTTCTTGATCCTTTAGCACTATCCGGTGTCCCTGAAAAAGCAATCAGGGTCATTGATGTTAACAGCAACAAACACAAATATTTGATTCCAGTAGGATATAACACATGAATGAATAACACATTTATATCATTGAAGTGCATCATTGAAGTGATCTGATTAACCCTAAAAGTAATTGTAAATAAAGAAAGAGTATGAACATGGTGAAACTATTATCAAAGCACAGTAACAGATTAGAAATGCTTTTCTTGCTCATGAAATACAAATTGTGAAAATTACATAAATGTAATTCATGAAAATTCTTCATCTATAAAATTCATTTAAAAATGATGGTGACGATGATCCCAATCTCAACTGAATGACATTATATTTTCCATCCACCTATCTACATCTATTTTAGTATTTTTTTGATGTCAGGGCCAATTCTATTTCTAGGACAAAGGTTACACAGCAAAACAAAAACAAAGATATTACTTTTGTCAGGTCATGCTCGGTCATCATGACATGCTGAAAGATTTCATCTTCAGGAGACCCACTTACAGTCCAAAACATTATGAATTTATATGGATATTTTTTTTGTTATTGAAATAAACGTTTTGAAAACCAACATTATTTCATTCGCAACAATCAACTTTTAATGTTGAAATACTATAAAACTCGTAAAGTAATAATTCCATTAAGCCTATATGGCACTAGATCCTGATTCATGATCTATGTTTACACTTAGAAATCACGATTATTTTAGAGTTCGTCTGGTTATTAATACGGGAACAAACCTGCGGAGCCAGAAGGCCCAGGGGACATCGTAGCCGCTGCCATATCTTTCTCTGATATCTACTACAACCTAATTCGATCAGAAATTAGCCTCCGTGATTGTATATCGTCTAATTTATTAAGTAAACTTTAATATAATACAATTCGCCTAAAGCAATAATGGCAGACAAAGCTTCCTGGAGCGAACGAGATTATGCGAGAACACGTTTTACCCGTCATTCCCTACACTTCCTGTTACACGGAATATAAAATGTGCGAAAATGACAACAAGTTGAGGCAAAAACTATGACTTGAAAATGAGTTTGGGGTAAGATAAGAGATTCTTAGATATATAATCTATCTACTGCTTTCTTGAAATGCAACACCATTTATTAAATGTTTACTTTGATAAACTGAATAAGGCGCACCTGTCAAGTATTTCGGACTGAAGCAGCATGACAACTGTCCGGTTTTCGATCAGGTCGTGTAAAATCATAACAAAATGTCAATGACACTCTGTTTATCATGACTTTTATGTTATACATGTATTGGTTATGAAACTGCAGTGTGTATCCCAAATATTCAATAATAAGGAATAACATATCCCTCAACTATATCACGTTTCCTGGCGTAAACATATGATTCTTATCTTCCAGGTAAAAAAGAACAACACATTTCATTTCATGGATATATAACTTTGAGTGATTGGTTTTCGGACACTTTAAGACTCAATCAATGTTGACAATAAACTTGTTTTAAAATTAATAAATACACTTAACCTATTTTTGGATATGAGCTTTATCTAAAAATTAATAAATTGGTGACAATTCGTTGGGGAAAATGCTTTTATGACTCTATCTTGTCCCATTTAGTGATTGCATCCAGAATTTCGACAGTCAGCGAGCGAATGTCGTTTTCGGACATCTGATCAAAAAGGGATATCCCAAGCTATTTATGGAAGTTCTGTTGACCCAGAATATTACGCAACAAAGAAATTTTGTGAGCAGCTGGGAGGACTTGTTCAGATTATCAAATTATTGACTTTTTCATAACATGCAAACTGTAGTTCAGGATAGAGATTGATTTAAGCTTAAAAGTGAAGTTTATATATTACAAATGTAAGAAAGTTAAATAGTTTCCCACGAATCATGTTATTCTGAGGGCTAGCGGAGAACTCTCCTTTCGCATTGATGATGTCATATCGCTAAAACTATCATGAAAAACTATGCGATTGTGAGCAGTCCGAAAAGCAAGTCCTTGGCAATATGATGAACATTTCCTAGTTCTTTTGTTGGGTAATTGTATGACATACAATAGTACAATAGATTAAATAAAGGTGCTAACAACACAGCATGCTTTTAATATTAACATTAAAAATCAGGAATGTGGAAGACTAGTGTCACGATAATGCTCGTAATAATAACTGCTCCCGGATCTTGTGGAGTCTCGTAGCACTAACTGCTCCCAAACGTTTGTCACAAAATGTCCACCATACTGTCATGGCCAGTTGTATATTCCACCAAATAACTTCACTATACACTGTAGAGTTGTGAGTTTACGTAAATTATATCGCTATTGAAAACGAGTTCCTTTGAATTTAAAATGATTATTTAGAAGGTACATATCATTTGGTCCATGATTTGAACTTTTGATGAACTATGTGCAATTAAATTATTAGAATTTTCTCGTCTATCTTGACACAAATTCGCTTTTGTGTAAACTCACTCAAACTAGCACTGTCGGTAAATCGTAGTTGGTAAACATTGATTTAAAATTATGAACCATTTTATGCATGTTAATGATAAATTAATAGTTATCGTTAATTGCTTTCGTGTTATGTTTAATAGTATGCAATGAATGTAGAACCAACAAATAGTAATACTTTCTGATACTTTATTCATAACATTTTTTTTACTTCCGGGTTCGTCTTTTTGGGTCAAAGATGAAATGTCCGACTGGCAAAAATTTGAATCTGCATCCCTGCCCGAAACATAAATAAATATGTGTCAACTATCTGTTAACTTTGCAAAGACCATGTTGTTGTGGTACACTAACCTACCCCTCTACATTAATATAAACATTGCATAATAAATATATATTGCACAATAGTGTAATAATTGATTGTCCCACGCCGCTGCGAAGCGCGGAGCGGGGGACATAGTATTCAGCTCCGTACGTCCGTCCCGCTTCTTGTTAGCGCGATATCTAATGAACCGCTCAACCTAGAATCTTCAAACTTGGTACCAATCTTCATCTGGGGAATATGCAGACCTAAAAAGTTTTTGATGACCTTGACTTCAAGGTCACGGCGAGACTATGACCAGTTTAGAAAATGTTGTTAGCTTGATATCTAATGAACTGCTCAACCTAGAATCTTTTAACTTGGTACCAGTCTTCATCTGGGGAATACGTAGACCTGAAAAGATTTCGGTGACCTTGACCTGATTTTCAAGGTCAGGGCGAGACTTTGACCAGTTTTGAAAATGTTGTTAGCGCCATATCTAATGAACTGCTCAACCTAAAATCTTCAAACTTTGTACTGGTATTCATCTGGGGAATACGCAGACCTGAAAAGTTTTTGGTGACCTTGACTTCATTTTCAAGGTCACAGCGAGACTTTGACCAGTTTTGAAAATGTTGTTAGCGCGATATTTCATGAACCCTTCGACCTAGGTCTTCAAACTTCGTACCAGTCTTCATCTGGGGAATAAGTAGACCTGAAAAGTTTTTTGGTGACCTTGACCTCATTTCCAAGGTCAGGGCGAGACTTTGACCAGTTTTGAAAATGTTGTTAGCGCCATATCTGATGAACCACTCAACCTAGAATCTTCGAACTTCGTACTGGTATTCATCTGGGGAATTTGCAGACCTGAAAAGTTTTTGGTGACCTTGACCTCATTTTCAAGGTCACGGCGAGACTTTGACCAGTTTTGAAACTGTTGTTAGCGCCATATCTCATGAACCCTTCAACCTTGATTGCGGCGGGGGACATGGTCACGTTTGTGACAATTACTTGTTGTTGATATGTGTTGACATTGACAATAGTTTTGTTGCATTTGGGTTTTTAATGATTTATGAAACTATGTTATTTTAATGATATTTCAGGCATTTTTGAGTTGATTTCATGCTTTTTTTTGCTTTGAGACAAAATGTTCAATAATGTGTGAGTTTTTTCGATCAATTTAGAGAATATTTTGCATTGAGTTGCAAGTTTTCGATAGGGGCATAATAACTCACTAAAAGCTATTTTTGACTTATTCTTTAGAACTGAAATATTTTCTTGACATACCATGATAAATGTGGATGATAGACATAGAGGTAATATTTTCACTGCCCTCCAAACCTTTAATAATCTCACAACGGAGTGTAAGAGGGATAAAGGTTTGAGTTCTATCTGGGAATGTGTCCCCTTTTCTCAGAATCTTGTTTAAGATAGGTTAACCAAATGTGGTGTGAGGTTTGATGGTATCAATACCTTTATAGAGTTTAAAAATTAAAAGCACACTATTTTTTTTTCTAGATTTGTTGCCCTTGTTGTGTTTTTTTGGGACTCAATTGATGGTATTTCAGATAATACTGAAATAAAGTGCTCTTCACAAAAAAGTATATCAGTGTTACCAATGGCTAAATAATACTCTGAATTAATAAAAAGAGTTATAAAATGATTGTACATGGTTCGATTTAGACATGCGAGTCGATTTCCCATCGAAGGGCAATTTTAGGGTGTTCACATTAAAATGGTCGCTCCAAGGTAGCTAAAGTTATCTGACTGATGTAGCAATACCTAAACACTCTGAGTAAAGTTTGAAATGTGGTACAATGATGGAATGGTCAAACACCTTGCTGTCTGAACTCTCAAAATCGTATGAGACCTGCATATCTATCTCTCACACTAGTTGCACAAAATTGTCACTTTATACATGTCACCATTTTTTCAAAAACTGAATACCGTTTTTTATGGAAAGGGCTTATCAGGTCATATTCATACTGACTATATATAATTCTACCCTTTAACGTAACAATATATTGTATATACTTTAATAATAAATGGTAAATTTGAGAAAAAATATTGTGCACAAAACGTGCTACAGCACAGCTGAGATAGGATACCTGGTAATC
The DNA here is from genome assembly GCA_936450465.1 of Gibbula magus. Classification (NCBI taxonomy): domain Eukaryota; kingdom Metazoa; phylum Mollusca; class Gastropoda; order Trochida; family Trochidae; genus Gibbula; species Gibbula magus. The sequence goes on from OW388289.1 coordinate 15,827,517, forward strand.
TAAGTTGGTGTGTGGCTTGAGGTCATCATTAGATCATATATATTGGAAAGCTGGTTAGCTACAGAACCATTGGCTGTATTTCATGATAATTCATGATATATAAACTTGTTTTTAAGATTCAAAACAATAACCTACTACAAGTAATATTCAGACTTTGCCTATCATTAGCCCTTTGCCAATGTTGTATTATTTATAAGTTAAGATTGCTGTACCTCAGCCATTAAATAATGGTTTGGCACGTATAAATTCAGACACTAAAGCTGTAATGTCCACAACAGAACTGTTTCATAGTTTTAACAGGCTCTTTATATAGGATAATATTATCACATTCCATCACCAGGAAAATGTTTTATTTGATCTTTTGACATGTCACAGAGATCATCTGCTATCTGACTTGAAATATGCATCCTGATAAAGGAAAATATACGAGCTAGAGAATATAAAATCTATGGATGTTCCAGGCATGATATCTGAAAGGTGGAATAGCTTATCAGTCACTTCCTGTTTATGCACAGTGATATCCTTTTTGAAGATACGAGAGTCTTTACTGTTACACTATCATATGTCTTTTACTGTTTAAGAAAGTATGTTGCATATGGAATATTATCTTTGAGATTAAGATTTTAAAATTTCATGACCCTACTCTCAAACATAAGGCTAAGCTACATATTTAACATACATGATGATCTTCCAATGAATGTGACTCACTAGAATTGCATGTTGCGGAATGGGGGACTATGTATTCAGCGGCGTCTGTCCATACGTACGTCACATTTCTTGTTTATGCGATATCTCATGAAGCGTTCCATTCACAGTCTTCAAATTTGGTGTCCGCCTACATTGTGGGAAGATGCAGACACCAGTCGATTTTGGTGACCTTGAACCTATTTTCAAGGTCACCGTGACACTTTGACCACTTTTCGTACTCTTGTTAATGCGATATATCATGACCCGATGGACCCAAATTTTTCAAATTTGGTGCCAGGCTACATTGGGGGAAGACGCAGACACCAGTCGATTTTGGTGACCTTGACCATTTTCACAACACTTTGACCACTTTTCGAACTCTTGTTATATCATGACCAGATGGACCCAAAGTCCTCGAATTTGGTGCCATGCGGATTACGCAGATACCAGTCGATTTTGGTGACCTTGACCTTATTTTCAAGGTGACTATGACACTTGACCAAATGATGTGTCTTACTAAACTCAATGTTACCGGCGGGGAACATTGCCATGTTAGTGGCAAACACTTGTTATTCATTGCATTTATATAAGGAAGCTATTATTTCACATGCAAGTCTAGACTATAAATAATACTAACCGTGATCACCCACAGAGCCAATGACTCTATTTTCAATGAATGTACACTAGTCTTTATAAAATTTTCAAATACAAAATAATAAAATTATGATACTTTGTTAATATGTTTCAACTGGATTGTATTATAATCATGTATGAATAACATGTACATATACAGGAATGTTTAGGGGTGACTATTGACCCAAAGAGACTATTGCGATAGTGATAGTCTATTGCCACTTACTATTGCGATGGCAATAGACTATTGTAACTCAATATTGCAGTAACTATTGCGATAGTTTTTTTGTTACAAATACGCAATAATCAGCTAGATTTCATATAGGTTTTAGTGAAATGTTTAATTGATGTAAGGACTAGGGAACCAAAATCAGTGAAGAAATCATAAATGAAAAGACTTTTTGTCTTTTTGCTATTTCCTATCTCTAGTTTTTCCCTTTTGACATTCTAAAATGAAAAATCTTGAATTAAATGCAGTGAGGCTTGTGTAAATCTTTCATAATTAAGTGAAAGTTAATAGTTTCGATAGTATCGATAGTTAACCTTACTATTGCGATAGCGATAGTGTTTTTGTATATACTATCGATATAGTACTATTGCCAAGCCTTGCCAACTATTGCGATGCATTGATAGTTCGATGTATTGTTACACACCCTGTAATACGCTACTGCGTGAGGACGTTTGCTAGTGGTCGTTACGGTTTGCCATGGTCACAGCAACGGCTCGCTATGCTTATGTCAGTTTTTTAGATGTTGTGTTGCCTCAGAAATTGTGTCAGGAAAGTCACAATTTTACCTTCTTTGAGACATTTTTATCGTTATTGGTAAAATATTAATTAAGGATTAATTTGACCTGAAAAACTTACCAAATGAAACGGGAATTGTGAAAATATTCAATGTTATATGGTTAAGCCGGGCATGCAGTTGAAGAAATGACTTTTTTAATTGTCAAAACAACATACATTTCAGTAACAAATGTGGTAATAGAAAACAGATATTACAGATTGCATGTGTGTAAGTTTGTATAGATAATTTCAATTAAGTAATGAAGTTATGAAGACATTTATATTTTGACGTGTTACGGTTGCTAATGGTAAGCCATTTGCGAAAATACGGTTCGCTACAATGTATGTTACGGGTTGCTATGCCACCGCAACATGAAATAAAACATGCAGAACAGTTATTCGAATTTGTAAATATACATTTAAGATCAAAACAGTAATTCAATATGAATCATTAGTGTATTTAACCCTCTGCATAATGATATTTGCAAAAAGCAGCTACTGCAATTTTGATAAATGTATCTGAAAGATTCGTGACTTTTCATCATGAAATCATGAAGCGATGAGATACTGCTTCATGATTGTGTATCACTACCGGTTAGTGCATAACTTTAAAAGTTCGTAGTTACATATCGTCAGTGACCATAAACATACTGTTTGATTTTCGGTTCATTATCTGCATAATTATCTTTGAAATTTAGAATATTTGATTTTGTCATAAAAAGTCACTTTTAACATCGCAGTTGTGACACATGTACATCATTTACCTGCAAGACAAATTCAGTATATTTAGTTGTTTGATTCTATTATGATTAGTCATAGTAATAGCTGCAAAAATAACCTGTAAAACAATGCTAGCAAACCGTTTCATTGAAAACAACTTGCCACCAGCGACCGTTGCCTCTACATGTAGCAACCGTAACATGTCAAATTATAAATGCCTTCATAACTTCATTATTTAATTGAAATTATCTATACCAACGTACACACATGCTTTCTGTGATATCTGTTTTCTATTTCGACATTAGTTACTGAAATGTATGTTTATTTGGACAATACAAAAAGTCATTTCTTCCATTGCATGCCATATTTTACCATATAACATTGAATATTTTCATAATTCCCGTTTCATTTGGTAAGTTTTTCAAATCAAATTAATCCTTAATTAATATTTTACCAAATAACGATAAATATATCTCAAAGAAGGTAAAATTGTGACTTTCCTGACACAATTTCTGAGGCAACACAACATCTAAAAAACTGACATAAGCATAGCGAGCCGTTGCTGTGACCATGGCAAACCGTAACGACCACTAGCAAACGTCCTCACGCAGTAGCGTATTACAGGGTGTGTGTTACACCCCTAGGAATGTTCCTGAATTTTGTTCCCATAATCTGAATCCATCACTGAATGAATTTTAAAAATGCAAACGAGAAAATAATTACAAAATAAGAGATTAATTACCTTTCAAAAGGATCTTCAAAACACCTTGAAATGTTTTCCTGATTTCATATTGAATAATACTGATCACGCTGTAATTCTGGATGTAAAAAGTATATTCTCAAAACAATAGTAGCTGTAGACTCTATTTATACTTTTCTTCTCAGACGCTCCTTTTGTCACGATAAATATACAAATCATTCCAAAAATATATATTTAATTTTATTTCTGTACTCTTTTCTCATAGATTTTGTTGTTCCTAAAATAAAAAAAAGGATTGGCTAAGATGAAGTTGTTGATTCAAATGGAGCCATGCATTCAGTTTAACATGTGTAAATATGAGAAAAAATGAAGGAAAAAGGAATATGTGCTTTATATCATGTGGTTATAACCATGCTTGACTTGCTTGTTATTAACCCTTTGCATGCCAAGAGGACATTGTTGATCATTAAACATAAAACTATAAACAGTCTCTAACTTTGATTGTTACAGTCCACACAAGGCTCCTAACCACACTGAAATGTGTAATTGTAACAAATATTTGTTATGAATGTTTATAGAAGCAGTGTTGATAAAATATTCATTCTTTTTAAATCCTGCCTCACTTCAAAGTTCACAGGGGCTGAAATTTATTATATCAAAGCACAGGGCATTCAGATAAATCCATCCCAGTTGAAACAAATATATACTGACTTTGATTTATAATCTAGTCCTGTGTTGTCCAGCTTGAATGTTTTACTTACTCCAGCATCATTTTTATACAAGCAATGTGCAAGCAAATCTTGCTAATGTAGATGAGTTCTTCACCAACTTTTGAAAGCTGTTCATATCTTGGAATATGGAGGTGAATTATCTTGAGATGACTCTGGATATCTACAAGATTCCCGAGGTTTATCATCTGCTACTGGGGGGTGTATATTAACGTTATCACCCCCTGTAGAAAAGGTTGGATATACGCTGATAACAAGTGCTTCTTTTAGCTTCCGATGGAATGGCACTTTTGTGGAGATTTCATGTCATTGACACCAGATCTTGGGATATATCTATGATGTTGCTTAAATAGTTCAATGTTATTGGATAAGCAATGTCATTCAAGGATTGAAAAGAGTGACAAGAGCTTGAACCTGTTTTTCCTCGGTTCATGGAATATTTCACAGTTTGGATCTACTGTATCTGGATACACTGTAATAGTGCCATCTATGATTGATTTTATAGCAAGTCAGTTTGAGGAAGGATTTTGTGCCATTTTGAAACAAGTTCTTGGAATATATAGGTGTTTGAACAGTGTTTTGAGTGATTAATACTTTTAAAAACTTCCTCATTAACTGGATATGTGAAATTTCAGACTATTTTGCAGATAATTACCTTTAACTGTAAAACTTTTTTTTCAGACATTAAAACTACTGTATTTATTTATTTCTATTTATTTAGGTATGAATCAAATGGTAATTATCGTCCACATTTTGTAAAATTGTAAAGACTTACGAACCTCACTGGAATTCCAATATCATAATTTTGACAGTGGGATTGTTCATAAAGTTCATTTAATCTAAGCCAAGGTTTACTGATTCTATACTCACACCAACTGAACAATGATTATATTAGTAGAAGTAGTAATGAGTCTTCTGTGACTGCCTTTGTTTATGTGGTAGGTATGTATATAGACATATAAATTGTTTCGTGTGTGCTGATTTGCTTTAAAATTTTGATAACTTGCACATTCTGAAGGATTTTGATTTTTTAATGAGAATATTTTTACCAAAATTAACGGCTAGTTTATATTTTCATGACGACTTCACTTTGATAGTGTGGCTTCTTGAGACCATTTTGTTTATATTTGTGTATTTATTGTTAAGTAAACATCAATAAACCTCTGTACTGTTATTTTACAGATCGTGTAATAATCATGTTAGATTCTTGACTCAAAAAGTTCTGATATATATGATACTATTTGTAAAAGCAAGAAAATCAAATTGAGGACCTTGATAAAACAGTGTTGGAATTTCATATTCAAAGAATTTGACTTTATGTTTTGAGATTGTTGTGTAAGTCGGTGTTAATGTAGACAAGACTAATCTCTCAGAATATTGCAGATTGTGTTTGATTTTCTAATCATCCAATTTCAGTATTCTCAGACTCAGTTAAATGGTGATGAGTACAAATCAGGACACTGAAATAGGAATCATAATAGAAGGAATCAGACTTGAAATGAACTTCATGTAAGGGTTTTGAAGTATAAAATTCATTGTAGAAAGCTTTAATACTGTAGAATGGTTATGCACTAAATTGTGGATTATATATGACGCAAGGAAGCACTCCACCTGATAATGGTCGGAGCGCTGTCAAAGTGAAAGCTTGTATGTGATATAAAGTGGTATTCAGGCTGTATATTGCATTAGACAAGAACTTGGATTATACAGTTGGGAGACGGACGAGAGATGATCAGTTTCCAGAACGTCCCGTCCAATACATGGCTCTATCAGATGATGCCGCTACCCAGGGCCTTCCTCATGGGGTTAGTATTGAAGTCACGTCCCCAATATTTATTTATTTTAAAAACTGGAGTTGTCATGATGTCTTGAAATGACTGATGTAAAGTTTTAAACTTCAGTCACCAGTGTTGTTTATTTATTCTGATTATTAAATATGCAAAGTTCTCACCACTATAAAAATCATCTGAAATTAATTTCACTGCAACAGATTTTTAAACAGATAGGTAGACTTCCTCTTTATAATATTTAGATAATAGCCACTGATCATAACTTAGAGTGAGTGAGTGATTGAGGTCGGGTTTAATGCTGCTTTCAAGAGTATTTCATTTATATCACGGCTGCTAGTATTATGGCAGGGAGAAAGTCCGCAACGCCATGTGGCTATGCATTGCGGTGAAACCTGCGAGCATCTGCTGGAACTAGCAACCATGGGTGTATAATGACCTTGAAAAATGACAACCCTATACCACTTTTAATAGATCTACCATAAATCCTTGAATAATCGCCTGCATGTTTATTAATCTGAAACGCTGATTTAACATGACGATTATTAATCTGAAACACTGATTTAACATGACGATTATTAAAGGCATCATATCTCTGTGCAATATTTAAAAATTTAAACCAAAACATCATGAATAATTAATAAGATTTTTTAAAAAGTGAATATTGTAAACAAAGTTCTTGCAATGAGCTTGTACGTTGATGCTTATATACCTAAAGTGTTTGAAAAGGAATTGATCACAAGTATGTTTACATTTGCTATTAGAACAAACAATTATTTAATAAGGTGATCCTTTATTTATCCTTTACCAGTATTTATTTGAGGTCATCAAAATATTACACCTAGTAATTTGTTTCACCTGGATTGTGCTATAATCGTGTATTAATAACATGTGGTACACAGGAATGTCCCCTTGAATTTTGTTTCCACATTAACTTTCCCGATATGTCCAATTCCAATGTGCACTGATACACATAAGCGAGAGATAAGCTGTACATGATGTGTGTCTATCAGCTTTGTCAGGCTTATAGTGACACACAGGAACACACACTTGTCCTCCTCCTGTTCTCATAGGGGTTTGATATGGTTGATACAGCTTTCTATATAGTAAATAACTGGATATACAAAAACTGGTATGTAGTTGTGTAGGAAGATAAATATGTTTTATTATATGGCGAGCGATGAAATACTGGGATTTATCAGTGAAATAAACTGTCTATCAAGCTACAGTGAAAATAACTTATATGTGACTGATATAATTTGACGTCATAAAACAATGGTCTGACGCGGCGAATTGGCTTATGACGTCACAGTGTTGCTATGGTGACGGGCGTTCGGTGAGAAAACGACCCTTTTCGCACGTAATTACAATGATGACATCATATAATAAATAGAATATCCGTCAATTCTTGACAAATACCATGTTTATCTCATCTCGTGAGGCTGCCACTCGTGAAAATATAACCTTTCTACCTCACTCGATTAGATAAACATGGTATAAGTCAAGAATTGACGGATATCCTCTATGTATTGCACTGTATGAGTTGGTAATATTAAGTTTATTCAATCTTGAAAAAAAATTTCCTTTGATGTAATCATGTTGCATGGTTGTGAAGATGATATTGGGTAAGCAGGGGAGTGGGGTTCAACCAAAATATATATATATGCAAAATTATTCACGGAGGGGTTCTCCGATATGCAACTGGATTATCTGGGTTTTTAAAAAAAAAATGAAGTAAATGTGATAAATTGTCTTTAAAAGCTCTGTTTTTAATGTGGTATGTTTCACAAATTTAGAAATGGTATAATGTTCTGGATTAACTTTGCTTATCGACTGATAAGTATTGGGTTTAACTGGGTTTGTGAGGTTATTTGATTTGGTTTTAGTCATATTTATTTTGGATTGCTATGAAAGTTATGAAGATTTCATGAGTGACTGTAATATAGTAGTCAATGCTCTGTGGTGAACATGCCAACATGTCAACATGTCAACATACTCTTGGCTCTCCAACGAGTGATAAACAGCTTTTTGATTGCGATCCTTTGGGGTACAGTCAGATTTCGTTTGCCCGGACTCCGTATATCCGGAAACCTGGCCATTGACATGGAAGTATTTTAACACTTCTCTATGCATTTCTAATCGAATTTTGATTCACTTCACAGCACAACTCATATTTTTGGCAATTTTCAAATGTAACCAAATTGTGCAGATAAACAGGGCCTGGGGAGTTGCACATAATTAATGTCAACTGCTTTTGGGATGAATTGTTCTTGATTATCATTGTTTTATTTCTGAAAAATAAATAACAAACCTAAAAGTGCTAAAATCAATGGAACAGTTTATTCCTAATCTCATAAGTTAATTTCTTGTAAGACAACGCATCTCATGTCCTATGCTTTAAGAACTTTTAAATCACCTTACAAAAAGAGTATTGCAAAACAAATGAAAATTGGAAAAATGTTTTAAAAACACAGTTTTTTTTATTTTCTTCAAATATGCAATACATGTTAAAGGGTATGGTTATCTCAGGTTGCTTAGACCCTGTAAACATTGTGTTTGGATTGTGAGGCAAAAAGCTATTTCTTAACATTTCAAAAGCAGCTTTGAAAATCTTTCATAATTTTCACAAATATTTGTCAAAGATTATTTCCTCAGTAAATTTTGACAGTTTCTCCTCTCCAAATTGTTTGTATTTTCTTCTGACTCCTAATTTAGGAGCAGAAAACATCTTCTGAATAATCAACGCCTTTGAATGAAGGCAGCCCGATTGATGTTGTGATGTCTAACATGTTTTAAAACAAGTAAAAATATAGCCAAATTTTCTCACCATTTGTTTCAAGATTTAGAGACTGGGACATGTTTATTTGCGGGCCCTGACTATCCTTTTTCATTCATTGACACTGCAGCCTGGTTGTTCAAGCAAACCCTGCAAAGACTTTTCCTAGCAGGACGAGACAAGTGCAGCGTCTCTGTTTGACAAATGAAAAACTTGCCATGGTGGCTTTGTAACTTGTCTCATTGCCTGCATTCCATCAGAAGTGGTTTTATGTAAGATCGTCAGGCGTATAGGTGGATAATCATAAAACAGAATTTTTCGGGTCATTTGACAAGCATGATCATGATTTATTCATTAAAGAATAATTATTAAATATTTATTTGTGTAATTCAGCAATGATGTACAATTGCATGGAGTGTATTTTAAGAATTATTTCAAACTGTTTGTAAAAGAATAAAATCAGTGATTCCAGTGATTCTGCTGACAATTTATTTATTTTTGTAAAATTCCCTCGAACCGCTCTTAGTTCTTAGATAGTTGTTAGTATCATACATTAACATTGGCTTACAGCTTTCTAGATCCAGATCAATGGCCTTCTAACCTGTTACTGTTGTAGGCAGTTTTAGATGTAGTAAATGTTTCGGTTTAGTGTTATGTAGTTTTTCAATGCAGTACCACACATAGTTTGCTTGTTTTGGTCGACTCAATGCCATACATAGCCACTGTGGTTCCAACTGCAATAATATTAGTCATTGTTTTATAAACCTAGGTCATTTAAGTGGCATAAGAGACGAATGTATATTACCTGCTGTACTTAAACTACATCATAAGTGAAGAAAAGAAAGAAAAATAATTAACTGTGTGATGTGTGTCTTTTTTACCATTTATATTTGTATTTATATTTACATATTTTATAAATCAATGTTAATATATAATATATAATAGATATTAGGTAAAACAATTTCTTTGTGTGTGACAAGGCGATAGCATTTCACCTTTTCTTTTCATATAAATAGTTAAAAGTCTTTCTACAATGAATGTTTCATGCTCGAGTGATGATATTATTGTCATTTCTCAGGAGGTGTTTTCACAAAACAGAAATTCTGCTGGAGAATCCCTCCCATGTGAGAGATCGTTAGTTGGTCCTTAACTGTTTGTAGTGGTGTTATTGTTTGCATATATCTCAAGAAAGGATTCCCTGTATTGATTCCCTATGATATGTGTCAAGTGTGACATGCCCTGCCAGCTTGAACTGTCAAGCTGTATCCGAGGGAAGAAAACCGCCGGTACATTTTACTGCTCATATCTCTTATCCTTGTCTCATAATCCTCTTATTAGTCCCACAAACAAACAAAAATGCAGGTTTGGAGAGAACACGGTCAAATCCTCTTAAATCCGATTTGGAGCAAGTAAGACAGGTTATGGTCGAGAATGTCTCAAAGATGTGTCAGAGATTACGAGTTGGATCAGTAGAGGCAGTTTTATAGTAGGGAGTCGGGATCCATATATCACTCGCTCCTGTCCTTCTCTTTCATCTTCCATTGTGATTCGGCCTGTTCTTCTGGTTTGAGAGGGGATCCACTATACTCGTAATGAAGCTCAAGTGCATCATAGTTTTGAGAAACTGCTTCACATAGTTGTTGACTTCTGTCTTCACACAAATCTCATTTCATTTGTATTGGCGTATTATGTAAAGACAGACGTGTGTCTGGTTTTCTCTGCGTCTGCTCTGTTCAAACATAGCTAGCCCAGGAGTGAGGGAGAGACAGACAGTGTGAGGTGCATGTTCGTCTGCATGTTGCTCTCTTTCTTCGAGACACATAACTGCTGTGACCGACTCCACAAGTTATTTTTTGAATGGATATTGCAGTGAGTTGTTTCTTGTGTTTGCGAAGATGTTGTTAATTTATTCAAGGAAATCCAATAATTATTTTTATGTACTTTTTAAGTGTGAGATATATTAAAGATTGCATGTTGCTTTTGTCACAGTCGGTCAGGATAAAAAAAAGTATTGCACGGACAGTTTAACTTAAAGTTTTAAAGAAGTCTTTGATATTCACACCTCTGCACGTCAACGTTTGAACAGGATTCAAAGGAGACCTGATATTGCAGTGACATTTTTACGGAACTGTATCAAGAAATTGAAAGCATCAACCACATAGACGTTGGTGATGATTGTGCAGAATACTCTACTGAAAACGTTCATAAATAAGAGAAGTGTAAAGTGTATATAGACTTCTAAACAGGCTACACAGAACAGGAGAAGCAACGTTCCCTCCTGTCAAGAGTCCGGTGATTGTGCGTTGAGAATCTGAAAGTTTGCATTGGACTAGGAAAGCTTGGAATTCATTTTGGTTCTCAATTTATCTCAATTTATCTCTTCACTTTGTCAACTGTTTTTATATTCCTCATTGAAGTGACCTTTTTCTAGAAAAGTATATCTAAACTAAATTGGTTTTCCAATTCATGTTACATTGTGAATGTTTGACCTTAAAAAAGTCAACCAGTTTATCCTGAGGCAAGTCCGTGAAGCGATTTACACGTCCTCGACCAGACAGACGACGCTTTCACTTCCTCTTCGCTGACCTTGCTGGGACAATGCCAGAGGGAAAACAGCTCCTTGCATCTTCTTACAACTGTAACCCTGCCAGGAGTTTACAGTAACAGGGCCAGTCCTCGGGTTGTACAAGGTAAAAAGGACACATGTGTTAAGAAATTACAAAATGTGGAAAGCTGGATGTTAAAAATGACACTTTTCTAGGGCCAAGAGTAATCTGTCATTGGAGGCAAAAAGGACGTGTGTGCATGTTGGTCTTGGAACTATCACCTGTGGAAAGATAAAGTTGGATGAAAGTTTAGGAAAGCTAGAATTTAAAACAACAGAAATATTCAGGATATTCATCACATTGTACCAAATTCAAAAGTCTCAAAGACACCATCATCCTGTATTGAAGATTTTACACCATATTTGCTGGCACTTCACTGTGTGAATCCCAAAGTTTTCAAGATTCCTTTCTCACACAATTTAATACAGAGAGGTGCGAGCAGATTCATTTGTCCACTGCCCACAGACTGATAAAGGATACATGCCATATACTATCTCTGAACATACCGTAATTCCGGTTACCTGGACACTGAAGGACTTCTGATGTCCCGAAGATTCTCTATTAAGTGTTGAGAACGATATCTCTTTTGTTGACAAGGTCCTTACTCAATTTGGATCCTGTGATTTTATCCAAGATACACTGTCAAGTGTAAGGAAAGAGTTTCTCTGCTGAATAGTCAAGTTGGGATACTGTCAAATGTACAGGGACTTGATTTGAACACATGTTGACACTGCACATCGAACAATCATTGCAGTTGGCCAGGGTGTCTCTCTGTCTCTCAGGCTCTCTCTTCGTGTGAAGTGTTGAGTATATTTGTGAAGTAAGACATATCAAACTCTGCCAGTTGCTCTGTTGGAGCTGTGAGATCTTGCTATTGTGCCAAGTGTGTTAGGCTGTTTGGGAGAAGATCTTTTGTGGATTTGAATCAGGTTTGGGAGAAGATCTGTTCGGATTTGAATCCATTTTGGGAGAGGGTCTTTGTGGATTGAAACCAGCCTCATCACACTCTTTCGGGTAGTTTGCCAAGTGTGAAACCGTTTGCAGTTTTTGTCAAGAGAGAGTGTTGCTGTCCTCACCTTTCTTTTTGCTGCAGTTCATCCCTATCAGATTTGTCCCTCTGTATGCCTCGCCAAGAGTGTTAATACCTTGTATTCCCAGACAAGCAATAGTCAGGGATCCCAAGTTGATATTTTCCCTTCTTGTCTTGAAATAACATGTTCAAATGATCCGAAGAGTCTTTCAAGAACCCAAATAATAAATAAAGTGTTGGATTTCTTGATTTGTGAGAAATACAAGCTGACATTTTAGCCTGACAACTGCAACATAAAAAAACGTCAAATAAAGTGACATAAAACCCACAAAGACCCCTTCTTGTTAAAGAGCTGAAAAGTGTCAACTAATGTTCTACTTGTGACAAGAAAGGTGACTTGTTTTCACCGAGACTCTGAGCAACTAGTTTACTTTACAGTAGAGCTTTAACCCTCATCGTGCTGTGGTCAGGATAAGCTACTCAAAGCACATTCACTGCAAACCAATTCATCTGCAGTGCTGATAAACCCTCTCAAGGCTTGACTTAATTGTCCGCAGTAAATTCATTTCAAAGCAGTGGAGCTTTAACTGGTTGACTCTCCTGAAACTAGGAGTCGGGTTTCGAACACGTTGACCCGACCTATTTGACCTGCAGTTAGCCTCTTCAAATCAACGAACCAATCAACAGGTGGGACTAATACTCTGTAATGCTTTAAGTGGCTCGGATTGTCACACCGAATCCCCACTGAATCCTCCTCTCGTCATGGTCGTGTACCAAACAGATGTTGTCATGGATACTGATGAAATAACGTAAGTTAAGATTTATTTTTCAATGAGATTGCTATTTAAGGAAAGTATTTATTGCTTAGGTTATTTTTGGTGACGAGTATATTCATGATATTTCAAACATCTATAGTTTTGTCTGAATGTTTTTTAAATAATAATATATGTTCTTAAATGACATATAGATATTTATACTTCATGACACTGATTGTACAATAATTTTTTAAAGCCAAGTTGTCTAATGAGAGTTTTATTATTTCAGAAAAATGTGAACCTATTAATAATAGTTGATGCTATACATTTACAAGTTGTTTTCTAAAATAAAACCTTTCATAATTACTCGGCAAAATTACAGACTTAAGGTTTATGTAATACCAGTGTATGCAATAAGGCCTGTACGAGAACCCATAACCTGGTAACTTTGTTTTGATGAAAGTTAAATGCAAACTATTTTCTGACATTCAGTTTTCGATCAACTGAACATTCTCAAGTCTTTATTTTCAAATTTAAAAATAATCTGTTAGCACAAGCTAATTGGTATTTTGACAAGGAGTAATTGCCATTTAACTGAGTGATCCTACCTGGAGAGACGGTAAATGTCACATGTTTTTGTTCCTTGATTTACAGTTACTTCTGTGTCGATATGAGAAATATGAGTATTAAATATATAACAAGGCCAACAAAGTTTTTTACTTAGATTACCACAGATCCTATATAGATTTGATGAAATTATTATTATACTCAGATTCTGAATCATTGTTCAATGAAAACTGTTGTCAAATTTTCAGAATCGCCATTGTAATTTTACCAGAAAACTTTTATGACTTTTAATTTACATTTGGCTGAAATGTCTTTTTTGTCATTCATGCCTTAAGACATTTTAAGCCCAAAGATCTGCAAACAAAGTTCTGATAAATTTTGTGTGGACTTTTTATAATTAATTACGTCAGATGATAAGTTTGTGTGGGAGATATAAAATGATGGTGAGAGGTCATTATGTCTTCCTCATCTAACAGCAGCTGCTTCAACATATAGATGAAATATTGGGATGAATTTGTTCTTCCATTTACATTGCGCATTTCAAAAACACTAACAGATTTGATATTCTTTTCAAACAATGTAAATGTTTGTGCTAACATGAACATGAATGATAAAAAAAGTAATTTAAATTTTTCACAACTTTTACAATTTTGATAACTTAAACTTTTGACTATTTTAGATTCTATTGTGAAATAGAGCTAATGAAGAAATCAAAGCAATCTGTGTATAATTCTGCTTTCAATTTCGATTTACATTTATGGAAATGTGAAGCTGAAGTTATCAAAACTCTACTTATACCGGTATAACACTGTTTGCAGCTTGACTTGTCAACTTCTACAGTTTCCTTTTGTGTCATTTTATGACAAGATTTTGACAGAAATATAGTCAAAATCTATTTTTGTACCGGAGAAAACTTGTAGATCCTTTCCTTGATCCTCCCTCTGTACAGAACAATTATTTCTACAGGACGGTAGAACCTTGCAAAAAGCTTTGATTTATTTCACATGTGATAATGAGTTGCGTTATCAACCTTCTAAATGAAAAAAAAAGTTTGACATGTTTTTTTCCCCTTATTTTAACTCTTAGACTTTGTAACTGTATGATATAGATATTTTCTTTTTATTCCTTCCCTCCCAAAGTAAGGGATATAGTATTTGGCAGTACTTTAATTTAATGGAATCTTGTCATATTTTGCACATAGGTTCACCAAAGAGACACAGTTCACCTGAGAGTGTTGTAACCTTGACCTTCATTTCAAGTTATCTCTTGATATCTTACTCAAACCTTCAAAATTACAAAGCTTGGAATTTTTCCGCATGGGAACTTTGCAAAATTTTCCCACATTCCTTAGGCTTGTCAGCGTGATATCCCAAGAAAGATGAACTTGATTCTCATCATATTGTACACTATAAAGGGAAGATGCAAGTTCCTGTTGATTGGTTGTCTTGACATTATTTCCAGGTCACAGTTATAGTTTTGAATTTTTCGGCATGGCAACCTGCATGTTAAGTTTGTCAGCATGATATCCCAAGAAAGATGTGATTTTCTTCATATTTCTAGGGAAGATACAGGGCCAGGTTGACTTTGTTGACCTTGATATTATTTCCAAGATCAGTATTGAAACCTGCAAGTTCAGCTTAATTGTTATTTGTTAGCACAATACCATTATCTCAAAAAAGGTTCATTAGATTCTCTGCATATATTACACCAAGCTTCTTCTAGAGAAGACCCCAAATCAATGACTGGCTTTCAAGAATGTTTAAAAAAAGGAAATAATCTTGTCCTATAATAAAAAAAATTGCCTTTGCACCTAGATTCTGTAAACTTTTCATGTCAGACATTGAAACAACCCATGTTAAATTTTGTTTATTGGTAGCAAATTTTGCAATAGTTACAAATTGTAATTGAAATACGGGTTAAATGGGGTAAGAAATAGTTGTGTAGTGTAGAAAGAAATGAGGTCAAGTAAAGATATTGTAGGAACTAATGCTAAATTGAGTTCCTGATTGATCACCTCGTTAAGGACAGGTATACCAAAACTATTTCAGCATGTAAGGAGTAAGTTAAAATGAGAATAATAGAATTGTATTCTCTTTTTGTTTGACATTTTCATCATGCCAGGCAAGTTGTACTAATAGCAAGAACCAAATAATTAGGAGACTATTATAAAGTCTAGCCATCACTCAAGGCCTGTCCATCTCTAACTCCACAGATGATGATTGACAGCTTGGTTGGTATGTAGATATTTACGAGCTGACAGTTCACGATTCAATACGTTACCTCACCTCAATTTGTTTAATTCCTACCTGGTAATCATATCAATTAATTTCAATTATGCAAATTCTGCAAGTTTCAAATTCACTGATTTGAAGCGTTGAATTTATTTTGCAAATTTAGAAAGATGAACATCGGCTGAAAATGTGCTCTTCAATAACAAAATTTTCCCTGTAAGAGCTGGTCAAGACAGCACCAACAAAATGGATAATGCTTTGGTAAATAGGTTTTTCAACTTAGATGTGAGCTATTTGGCTGAAAGAAAAGTATCATTTACAGTAGAGAGGTTTGAATAATGTAATTTAGTGTACCTTAATGTAGAAAGGTAATTAGGTCATTAGGATTTATGTTTTCTATTCATGTGAAGGCAAATTAAGCAGCGTCAACAGTAAAAGTACAGTGTTTAGACTTGCATTATGGAACTACAAGGATTGGAAAATATCAACTGGCAGAACCGTAAAATTGGGTTTTTCTTTATCAGGTTTCAAAACTTCTTATTTACTTGTTTTATGAAATATGTGTTATAAAAAAAGACAACAAAACTATTTAAAATCCCTCACCATTGTATCAAGAAAGTGTTTTCAGAGGAACAGAGAAAAAAGTGACCAATTTTGATGTTTTATTGCAATTCTGTACCTGTCTGAAAACTTTCAGTCATCCTTTTCTTTCAATTTTGATTATTTTTTTGGCTAAAATGTAACTTTCATTTCAGAGACTAAACGTTTGTCTGTCTTATTTCTTTATGCACAGTCTGGATTTTGCCTAGCTATCTGATAATGTATAAAATTGTCAAACCCAAGTAAATTGAAATAAACAGATTTATTGAGAATAAATTGAATTTTAGTCATAAAGAAAAAATATCTCATTGATTGTACAATTTATATCATGATATTCAAGATAACATAAATATTCTTTAAGAATTAAAATGGGTGATTATATTCACTCTACTTCATAATATATATCCTGCCTGTGTAATTTTCAACACAAAACTTTCCACATCAAATATTAGTTTGATGAAGAATTTAGAACTTTTGTATTCTAGTGCTTTGAATTTAAACTCTAACAAAAGGGATATTTTCAACTTTGAACTGAGGTTGTAGCTGGGACAATTTATTTGATTTCATTAGTAAGTGAAGTCATGATTGAAAACTTTTCATGTACTACAATACAACATGGTTGTAGTAAACACATTAAAAACAAACAAACATAATAAACTGCTTTATAGTCTCCAAACATGTAAATATGACCAATTAAAGTAAGATATACAAAACTACAGGATGTAACATATTATTTATAGGTCTAAGTTCATTATATCCAAGCTCTACTGGGGTCAAGGAGTTTGTTACTGAAAATTAGAGGGCAGGATAGCACAGTGGTCAGGGCGTTCGGCTGTGGATCAAGAGGTCCTGGGTTCAAATCCTGCCAGGGTCTTGATAACTGTCTCTGCTGTGAAGAACTGTTCTACATGCAGGAAGGTTTGGGTGCAATGCAAAACTGAATTTCAGCGCAGTGCCACCTATGGTTTGGTAGTTCCAGCCAATGCTCACAGGTTTCACCACAATACATTACCACAGTTGTGTTGCAGGTTTTCTCCCTAAGCCGTGATATAAGTGAAATACTCTTGAAAGCGGTGTTTAACCTCAAATCAACTCACCCGACCTTACTGATAACTAATCACTTCAAGTTCAGAAGTTTTAATGACAATTTATGTTTAACATCAGGGAGACTGTAATGATTACTATTTTCTACCTTGGTATTTTGATAATGTCAGAAGATCTTTCCATTAAATCTTTTCATCGACAAATTAATTTTTACGTCATGGACATTCTTATTTCTTCCTTGGTATTTCCACTACGTGAGAAGATATGTGAATTATTTCAGGGGGGATTGATTCACAAAATGTCACTCTCCCAGGCAGTTACGTAGGACATCTCAATGGGGATCATTACATCGACACTCGATGCTTTAGGCATGGAACTCTTCAGCAGGGAAAGTAGATTTGTTGCCTGAATGCCCCTCAGAAATTTACGATCCTCTCCGTGGTCGTTATTAGTCCTAAGAGGTCAATCAGCGAGGTATATAGTCATATTGAATTCACTCGTCAGGGCTGTATAGTTAGAGGGATTGTTTGATGTTAGGAGGTCATACTGTATGGTCATATTGAATTCTCTCGTCACTCATCAGTTAGATTGATTGATATTAGAGTTTTGGATCTATTGATCACATGTTTAAATTGAAAGTCCTGTCACTTGTCGTGTCAATATTTTATCCGATGGTTGTTCAGGTGCATGAAAAACAATTATGATGGAGAGTTTCTCTTTAATTGACTTTCTGGTCCCATGGCTGAATAAGCTTGCTTCATGTATTGATAGATCTTTATTAAATTTCATCCTCCCCTCTGAGGGTTTATTGATTTGTAAAGATTTATAACTGCTTGACATTAAGGTATTTACATAAATGGATAGATATTGAATATCACCTTTTCAGGGAATTTACATTCATTTATGAGGGCTTTAAAAGAAATCCTATTGAATGTAAATATTTGTTATCAAAAGCCTCTGAAGCAAATGTCTCCCGTAAAAACTGTAATTTAGTAAATGACTGGGCTCGTGATAGAAGTCACTCATGGGAAAAAATAGCCCATGTATTTTTAGAGAATCATTACAGTTGAACTACCACTGGAAAACTTTTTACGCCCTCTCTGAGCAGGCTCTGTTTCTATGAAGCTGATTAAAGGGCATTCTGGGAGTATGACGGACAAACCCACAGGAAGCCGTCTGCTTGCTGAATATGATGTATCAGTGGAACATTATCCATGCCATTTGAGCTCACAATCCTAGGAAATATTATGCTCAGATCTCGAGACCTTCGTGTAATCGGTGTTCTAAATCCGCTCTTTGAACATCCTCTTTTGTTAGATTGGTCCAAATCCGGGAAGTTTTTTCAACGAGGAAACAGTTGAAGCAGAAATACATTAATGAAAACCGATGATTGAGGGCGTTAGTTCAACTAATTGGATAATTTCGACAAATTGGATGGTTTAAAAATTTGGATATCACCGTAGATCGAATTATACAGCAGGAATAGATCTTACTTTGAACTGTAGTGCATCTATCAGTGAATAGCCGAGTCTATCAGCGTTCTGGTGAGAGTCCTTAGAGGTAACAAATCTATCTTGAAACATGATTACCGGCAAATTGGAATATACTGTGGTCGAGTGAGTGAGATTATTTCCGCGAGTTCAGTGCTACGTCCACTGTTTATTGAAGTCGCCTGATAGATGGAAGCAAGAGTGAAAGGCCACATTCTCCTTTAGCCTTTGGTAATGCAGACGGCTTGGTTATATTGTTAGACTTCATTTTGTTAAGCCGGCCTCGAAGAATTACCTCCATACAAATAGGCATTGACAACTTTCCAAATATCACTTTCATCGAAGACTGTCCTGTGGAATACTGGAACATGCTATCATGGTAGATCAGGACTGAAATGTTGACTTGATATATGTTGATTTGATGACTAAACTGATGAAATGGAGACTTCTTTCTAAACTTCACTGACTGATACTTGTAGCCTTCAAATCCTGACCTTGCTTTCCAAAGAACAATCTTGGCTGAAAATCTGAAAATAGCTTTCTGTTGAATGTCATCTTCTGGATGTATTCACTCGTTGATTGATGACTTTCGTTTCTGTTCGCTTCTTCAGAAGGACAAAACTGATGAAATGTGAATTTTCAAAGCTTGTTTTACACATGATTGATCTTGATTGAAAGATTTGCTGATGTTCAGCTGGGCATTATTTGATTACCTTATCCAAGCTGAATCGATGACACCTTTTCTTACTCAATGCTTTTAAGAGGAATCCTTAATTTCAATCTGCTGAAGGAGAATATCACCAGTTTGTGTGTTAACATTTTACTGTCACTACTATCGTCAGATATTCATTTTCACATCTTGCTCTTTCGAAGGACTTTGTAAGCCTATGAATAGTGACAGTGGCTTGCTTTGACAACATCTGTCACCAAACCGTAGATATTTTCTGCTTCACATGACTAGATCGAACTTGTGGTGTCTGTTTGTGTGTGAAATCTGACTACATTGTCTTCAAAGTTCATTGTGAAGCAGAAATTCTATGACAGGACCGTCCACGATTATGTGCTAAAGATTGCAAGGGATCTGATTGCAGTCATCGTTCGAGGGATAGATTGACTAATAACAGTGTTCTGAAGTGTTTGGAAGTTTGATAACTGTCATTGTATATATTAGGATTTTTAAATCTTTTTTGCTCTATTCACTTCAAACTCAACCCGCTGATAGATTTGTATTTTGAGCTCTTCAAATAATTTTAGCAGTGTCAGTATTTCTTATTCCAAATATTTAAGAAACCCGATGTCTGCTGTCCAGGAACTTGTATACTGATTTGTTAAAGCCCTCCCTACTATATTAAACTAAAGTCAGTCATTTCAAGTTCATTTAAAAGGAGAGTGTCTGTATTCCTTTCAATTCTTGAAAGAAATAACAGTCTGGTTCCATTCCAAACAGTATCTGTGTATTGTGGACATTTGCTGAAAGAATGAACAAACTTGAGTCTGCTATTCAAGCAGTTAACCCTTTAACTCTTGACGGCAGCCACTGAGCATCTAGTGTCACTTCTAAGTAATCCAAAAGTTGATGTCTGCTTCCTCAGCACTTATAAGGATCTAAGTAAGAAGTGACCGGTAGCAAGTGGAGATATCCATGACGACTGACCACTGGGAAGTGACCCCTCAGGTGGAACAAGCTCTGAGCGTGTGCGGGGACAACATAGGGGGATAACGACACCTCATCTTACCTCTAGCCCCTCGTCAAGTGGAGGAAATACTATTTGTAGTTTCATCTGGTATTGATGATCCTGTCGATAATTAGTGAGCTTTGGGCAAAAATACTTTGAGATGATGAGGCTGTCATTCAGTGTTACTGATAGGCGATCGGTCGTTGTATCTGTGTTGTGTTAGCATCACTGGTAGGCAAGTGTGTAAGTGTGCCGGCCAGCCGAGAATCCTGACAATATTTGAGGACAACTCGCAAACAGATTTGTTGATTGTGGATACAGCTGGTGTTTGTTTTTGGAATTTAATCAAGAGGATGCTATCTTGAGAGTTTTGATGAAAATTTCACGATCAAAAATGAGGTAAATATTTGATTTGTTTTTTTTTATAGAAGTTGTTGCAACTGTTTTGATAAAATTATTATCTTTTTCTTAAATATTTTTAATTAAACATGCCTCAATTCTCAATAAAAGGGTACCAGAAACTATTTTTTCAAGAATATGTACAAAAGATTTCATAATTTTCAAATCAAGATAAACAATATTGTATGTTTTTCTATTGACTATAAAATAGAGAGTGTAATGTTTACTTAATCTACAAGTTTCCGAAACATATGCATTTAGTTTCATCATTAGAATATCACCCTTATGAAGATACATAGAGGATATCTGTCTTTCCTTGACAAATACCATGTTTATCTCATTGAGTGAGGTAGAAAAGTAGATATTTCACGAGTGTCGCAGCCACGAGTGAAATATATTAACTTTTCTACCTCACGAGATGAGATAAACATGGTATTTGTCAAGGAAAAACAGATATTCTATTTATTATATCATTATTTCTGTGTTTTACGTTGAGTTGGAGTGTTTTCAACGGCAAACGTACAGCCTTCGCAAGTTGACAATATGACGTCATAACATTGTCCCGATGACGTCACGCGAGTGGTGATAAAGTTTATCGTCACTCAGTAGAGTGGTGATAAAGGTTATCACCACTGTAGCTTGATAGAGGGTTTATTTCACCGATAGAACCGAGTATCTCACTCCAAATTATGTAATAAAATGAGATATCTCTGGTACAGAAACATAGCTTTGGTACAGCTGGAAAGATGTTTAGTTTGAATATATGATTATAAAGTCATAGCACCATTACTTTTTTCTCCTAAATTTAGTCCAATAAATCATGATCCTTTTAAATGGTCAATATCGATAATTCTCTGCCAAAATTTAGTTTTTATGTGAATCTTAATCAGAGACAGAAGCTATTATCATGTCTTTTATCATAGATAATTAAACTTCCAAGTTATCGATTGTTTAAGCATGTTTTTGAGTCCCATTAGCGTGTTTCTGTCATGTGTTCTACCAGATCAATAGCAGCTTGTCGTAAACTCATGACTCTTGTTGAAGAGGCTACTTATAAACAGGCAGAATACTTCGGAAAGGTTCAATCAATTAGTGAAATTGTTTTGTCAATATTTTTGGTTTATAGTAATTTTTTGCATTTTGGTTTATACAATTAATTGCCTACTTTTAAAGTTTATTAGACATATAAGGAAAAATACCCGGTAGGTTTATTGTTTATTGTTTCACATTTTCAAATTTTCTGGCGGAACTGCTGTATTTCCAGAGGCTGAAATTTTGTCGGCAGGTTCTTGTCTTAGTCCTGAACATCCCTGATCACACATTGACATGGAAGTCATTTTTAATAAATTATTCAAAGTTCATGTGGAATGTAATTATGTTTTTGCAGGAATTTACCTTATGATCAATGTTGATAATACAACTTTTATTATCAATGTGAAGGAAAAGCTGCACATGCAGTTGATGCAATCTGAGGAGTCTTGGTTGAACCTCAGTATTATGTTTCAGTTTCACCATATCAAAGTATATTTATTGCTCGCTTGTCAACTCCTTTTGTATGTTAACAAACCGTATTATCCTGGTGACGATATACGATTTACTTCCGAACCAGGTACCCATTTAGACAGCAAGGTACACAGAGTATTATGAAATAGATCTAATGGTACTAGTTTGAAAGAGCTTAACCCCTTGTCTGCCATCGTACATGTATGAATCTGCACTGTTCCAGTTTGAGGAAGTTAATCGCTTTTGTGCGTATGTCTTTTATTTAAGGAGGTTCTGATTTGAAAACAATTGACAGCTTTGAGTTGTAAGGTTGAATGTAGTGCTAAAACTTCTTCATTGAATGGGGCAATGACATTTCAGACATCTGTACTCTGATTAGAATAATCGGACACCCAGAAGCACGTAGGGTACATACCAACACACCTACTTTGTGTCTTGACCAGGTTCTGGAGACTCGGCTATGCAAATCCATGTGTTGTTCTCGTACTAGTCATGTTGCCGTGAGAAAGGGTATTCTGACGGGGTTGCTTTTATCAATGAGTTAACATATTGGTGTTAATTTCTTTGCTTTGTCACACAAATGTGTCAATTGGACAAATATAACCTTTTTAATTTGAAAACTGCATGTTTTTAAATATCTAACGTTTTATTTTGTTTGTCAAGGCTTTCCTTTATTTTTAAATCATCATTGGCAGAGCTTTTATGTTAAAATTTTGATATAATTTGATTGACTGTTACTTGTAGCTACTTTTAATTAAATAATTCATTATGAATACCAACATATCATGAAAAACTCAATTAATTTGTACAAAAAGTATTTTCATCGTAAAATCATAATAATCATAAAAATATTCTTAAATATTGTGTAGTGAAAAAGTTTTATCCTTATGTTCATTTTAAAGGATTTTAATTAAAATAGGGGTAAAATTGAATTAAAAGCAATACGTTTCAGAAATGTATGAATTTTGAGACCTATAACTGTGACAATGTCGACTGCAACACAGGGGGTTGACAATGTAAATTTCTCAGGTATTACAGACGACCATTGAAGTACATTAGTCACTTGGTATTGTTGACAGTATCATATTGTGTTTATTGTTTGCTTGTTTCGCATCACTGAGCTCGAGGAATGTTTGCATGTCACTGGGTACTTTAACTGTCACAACTGACTACAGGTTGAAATTTACTTTTTTTTTACTTGGAAAAATTTATTGTTCAGGAATTACTGAGGGATAAAGAGAAAGTTGATACATTTTTTCAAGTAGAGATTAAGTTTAAAAAAATATAGGTTTACTCTTTGGTTGAATTGCAAGAATGTTAAGTTTGAGAAAAAGGTTACTTATGCTGAATGTTTTTGACATTTTGAAATAGTTTTGTTCAGTTCTTAGACAGCTTTTACAAAATAAATTTGTGAATATAATTAATTGATTTGAATGTGTTCTTTGAAATACGATAATTCTTATCATTTCTTAAGATGACCATGAATTGGAGAAAGGCTTAAGAAATTTTTAGAAATGATTTATGCAGTTTAATTAAATGGAAGCCATTTTTTATGACATAAGAAGTAGGGCTGGGACGGGTAACCCGGATTCCCGGGACGGGTGGGTACTGAGTAGGACCCGGGTACCTATCACATTACCCAGACCCGTTTTTGTCATGTGACTAATCATAAAACAGTTTTTTTTTGCTATTCTTTCATTTCATGATTACAATGTATTTGAAGATTCTAACATAATATTAAAATGATAAATCGTCATTCACAATAAATTGGATTGAAACAGCCATGGATCTCTATGCTTTATGTTTCTAGTCCCACGTTTCAGCCAACCAGTTGAATAAAGTAGTACAAAATCTTACAATTAGATGTTGGAGATCGACAAAACGGGTATCCGGGTAGGGTAGGGTAATAGATGGTCGGGTACCCGGGTAGGAAATATCTACCCGTCCCAGCCCTAATAAGAAGTACTTTTTTATACTTCCTTATATCTTGAAGTCCTGATCTTATTTGGAATAAAAAATTAGTTATTTCCAAAAACGATTGAATAAATAAGGATCTTAGACAGTTAAGTTTTTTTTATAGCTTCAATCATTTGCTTGTAATTTAAAGTGTTAATTAAGGAATTTGTTTGGTAAAATGAATTTAATTGCTACGTTGCATCATTATTTTCCCATACATCTACCGCAAATGGCAAGTGTTCTCTCAAAAAAACAAAGTGCAAGTTAGAGATGTCACTTTTATCATTTCATAAGTAAGTGTTTGTTTGTTTGAATTAAACCAATGCAGTCGACCAAGCGTGACCTGTTGACCCCACCCTGCTAACTGTGTGTTCAGATCCAGGTAAATGGAGGGTCGTTAAAGGTGTACAGAATATCTGTGTGTACAGGACACCCCTGGGGTAGTTTACTTTAGAGTTCAGTGTACAGAGTTCAACTCTAAAGCAGTTGAACATCCCCAGGGTTTAGTTTACTTATAAGAGTTCAACTCTGTAGCAGTTGGTGTTCAGATTATCTTCACCTCACTATTGAACAGGTGTGAAAATGAAGAAGCCAAGGTATGTTGCATATCAAAATTTTATCTCGAATCATAGATAGATTGATATTGAGCTTATGAGGGTAGAGTAACCTCTTAAGGGTGAGAAGGAGTTGATTCTGGGTCATTTTCCTTTTACTGATATCTACCCTGGATAGTGGGGGATTATGATGAATGATATGATGGAGACAAATTTCTATGGAGGGACATCTATTTTATTGCAATGGATGCAATGTAAATACTGTGATAAATACTTCACATTTATTGCAATAAATATGTTGACCACCATAAAACTCGAAAAATTTACAATTAGTCTTAACTTTAAGTACCAGTATATAAGAATATAAGAATAGGCTTCTACATCCCTATTGGCATGACACACTATGTATATAGTGATAGTTTTATAAAACCTGTGTTCAGGGGCACCATGGTATGTCATAATGGACAGTTAACTTGAAGACAATCCACACTAAACGTGTTTATGGGCTATTTATGATTTTTCTTGACAATTATGACTGCAAGTTTCACATGTTAGATGTTTTATAGCTCTGTGTAGAACTGAAATAGTTTTGCACTTGTTGTTTACCTATTTCCTATTGTGTTGCTAAAGGAATAGGTCAAGAATATCACTTTTCTGTTTGACATTTGAAATGAAGATCTTTTACCAGGAGTATTTCAGCAGTTGTAACTTGAAGAATCCGTGAGGAGAATACGAATATATTTCTCGACTTCTTTCTTCATTAAAGGGGCAGTAGCACATTTTTTGGCTCAAAAAGGTCGATGAAATGTATTTGAAAAAATCTCACCAATAGTAAAACACTCTTCCCTCTTCGGAGAAGCAAGTTAAAAATGAGTGTACATGGTTCGGTAAAGCCATGGGAATCGTGTTCACATTATGAATAGGAAATTTTAAAAAACAAAATTTGCAAAAAAACATGCTACAGCCCCTTTAAGCCCTGTATTAAATCTATAGTTGCCTTGTGTCACTCATTCTGCTCCATCAGGAGATGAGGTTTTCGTATTGCCACAATCCCCTGATTATCTGAACAGCTTTTTCTTCGTAATATAAATTAAGAGCCGATTAAAATCTGATTCTGTTGTCAGTGCCTAGATGAGATGACTGATGCTCGAGGGACCTTGAGTATACAAATGATGAAGTAGGATGTTTAGCACTGTCACTTCATTAAAACATCACAAATTCCAGGTAACCTAAATGAATGACTGTGCTTAATAGATATATATTATTATACCAGTACAGATTGTGAAATACAATTATCACAATATGTTTTTACATTTAGCAGCATATTGCTCCAAACAATTCTGTGCTTAGGGTCTCTTATTCCGAGGTACACTTGCAGGTTTTAGATGCAAGAAAATGCTCTTGATGTGCAAGAACATTTGTTGGACTGTGTGACAAGTGATAGTTCATAGTTTGGAATCTATCCCATAAAAAAGTTCATGCTCATCAGTGATATTTTGGCGCTCGTGTCATAGTATTACATTGGCACTCATATAATATCTGCTCTTCAGTGATTTACTTCCAGAGAATAGCTTCTAGTTTCATAATCATCACCTTCATATGATTTGATTTCAAATTAAAGTTCACTCCTCATTCCAGGGAACAGCCTATATTCTCAACAAAGGCTCATGTGTTCCAAATCGACCCCGAAACGAAGAAGAACTGGGTGCCAGCAAGTAAAACGTCCATCAGCGTTGCCTACTACTATGACTCGTCCCGCGACTCGTACAGAATCATCAGCGTCGAGGGCAACAAGGTATGTCGGTCGAGGGAGATATTTGTGACTATCATCTCATTACTCAGCTATATAGGTAACATTAGACCACCTCAAATATTTAAAAATAATCCATATCAATAAATAGCAATTACTTTGTGTGGACCTAATTCGCTGAACACTGTCACAGAAATTCAGTTCATACCTGCATTAATTATCCCCCGTCACAACGAAGTTGGCGGGGGATATAGAAATGAGCTCCGTCCGTCTGTCCGTCTGTCCGTCTGTCCGGGCTTTTCCATTCCGGCCTCAAACTTCAAAACTATTCAATATATTTTGCTGAAACTTTGTACAGGTATCAACCAAGTAGTCTAGATGTGCCTTTTGCTATATAGAAATTTGAGATTTTTTTTTTTTTTTTACGAATGCAAACAGTCTGGACTTAGAACCAAGAAGAGGGAAAACTATATTCTGGCCTCAAACTTCAAAACTATTCAATATATTTTGCTGAAACTTTGTACAGGTATCAACCAAGTAGTCTCGATGTACCTTTTGCTATATAGAAAGTAAATGCATTATATATTCAAAATGCATAAATATATTCAAAATTCCTACATGGCGGGGGAGTCGCGTCACATGAGAAAATCGCGGGAATATTTCATGGGGTGCATTGAAAAATGGCCGATTTGGCACTGCTATTGATGACACATTGGATATATTACTATATTTGGAAACAAGAATTGACAAACAATGCACAGATACATTTTTATTTATTTGTGGAAGATTGTGAGATTCAAAAAGTGTAAGTGAAGTTCTGTATTTATTTTCATGGATTTTACAAAAAGTAATCGATTGATGTTTTCATTTGCCGTTATTTTCGCAAATTTGTCATTATTTTTTAACAAGATTATATTCAATGTCTAAATTTTTTAATAAGCTAGGTAACAATATTTTGAACATAATGATGTAAAATTTATGCATTTGGCATGCACTTACTATAGAATTTCAACCCTTTGAATCGAATAGGTAACAATTTCATAACGACGTCAAACACGCACCTGCAGGCAATTTTGTGATTGAAAATACGTTCAAGATTTTTAATTCGTCATTTTTCAATAAAATAAAATTTTACAGATATACTAATTACAACACGTGAAAGTCCATTGATTTCTGATTCGGAAAATGTGAACTTTTTCATGTATCACAGAACTTTGTCACACACTTATGTCGTATGCATGTCAAAGGGTCAAACGTCAGTGATGTGTCAATGTATTATAATCCTGTGGGCGCAAATGTGGCCTCTAGCGTGCAGGAGCTTAATTTTGTGACGTCACATCACATTAAGCCACGCCCCCATGACGTGAGGTTCATGGCCAGTTGCGTTGTGGATTTTCATTGGCAGATGAAAGAGTTGTAGGCGGGGCTAATAATCCAATGACGTTTTGATTTGAAATCTTGTGTCTTAGAGCTTTGAATCCCATGCGGAAAAAGTACAGGTCTAAATGAAATTTGTATATTTGGAGCAATGAAACCTTTTCAAAACATCAGATACTAGTAAATTTATTTATAAGAATTGACTACAAAATTTGTCTGTGACGTCATAAAACAATTGCTCGTGATGTGAATAGGTAATAAAGAAATTGTTACACTCAAAAGTGTGTCATATGACTTTTCCCAAATGAGTGGATATTTGTGTATTGCCCGAGCACGTCAATATTCAATATTTAAGTATTATTATCCCCCGCCACGAACTGGAAGGGGGATATAGGTTTGGGCTCCGTCCGTCCGTGTTTCCGTCCGTCCGTCCGAGATAAAGGGGACAGCTTTTCTCAGAAACCGTTTAAGATAGGTTTACCAAATTTGATGAGTTGCTTGAGGGCATGAATACCTTGATGGAGTTTGAAAATGAGAAGCGTGCAATTATTTTTTCCAGGGTTATTGCCCTTGTTCCGTATTTTTGGACTTTGTTCATGGTATCTCCAAAGGGGACAACTTTTCTCAGAAACCATTAAAGATAGGGTTATCAAATTTGGTGTGTTGTTTGAAGGCATAAATACCTTGATGGAGTTCAAAATTGAGAAGTGTGCAATTATTTTTTCCAGAGTTATTGTCCTTGTTCCGTATTTCTGGCGTTTTTTCATCGTATCTCCAAAGTCGACAGTTTTTCTCAGAAACTATTTAAGATAGGAGAACCAAAATTGGTGTTTTGCTTGAGGGCACACATACCTTGATGGAATGAAAATGAGTAATGCACAATTATTTCAAATTATTGCCCTTTTTCCAATTTCTTGGCTCTGGCGGGGGATGTTGATGACTATGTCTTCTTGTTTGGATAATATTGTGAACTAATTGAATATTTCAATTTTGAAAGTTTTAGTGATACGTTACTTATTCTATTGAGTATATATTACGTATGAAGACACAAGGCCTTGCTTCTCAATATAACCGGGGGCGGGATAGCGCAATGGTTAGCGCTTTTGGCTTCGGATCAAGAGGTCCGGAGTTCGAATCCCGCCAGGGGCACGTCAACTTTGTCTGCAGTAGAGAACTGTTCTACACGCAGAGGGTTTTTATAAAAAAAAACATCCAGAAAGCAAGATTTCCTGACTGCTGGAGTCCGGATAAAGGAGACTCCACTGTATATATATTTCGAAATGAATAGAGATGTAAATACTTCTTTAAATACTTTTTAGAAAGTGTCAATGCTGATAGTGTAGTTGACATCGCTCTGTTATGTCATCCTCCAGAGCGACAACTATACTCGTAACTCCTCTGCACATTAGCTTCATCTTCAGACCTAGTTGGGCAGGGAATGATCATCCCATGTATTTGCTGAACATGTCCCCCTCTGTGTTCATGTATTGATTTTCTCAATTCATCAATGATCTGAAGGCAATAATGAGACATTTTCTGCCTGAACTATAGATTATACTCTCTAACTGGGGGGACCTCTTGTCCTTTTATTCTTCAGATTTAAAAACATTCTTCTCTTTCTTTTGGAGAGATTTCCAGGCGTTTTTCTGTCAACCCACAAAGATGATGTTTTTGTGTAGTTACGTTGCTAATCTTTTTTGTGTGGTTACGTTGCTAATCTTTTTGAAGTTGTTGGACAGGCTTTAAGCCATTCAACAAAAACATGTGAGAAGTTCGTAATCTAGCCCACCTGGTAAACAAAAACCTTGAGGGAGGTTTTTTTATCTCTTGTTTTTTTTTTTAAATGAATGAACTGAAATTGTAAAAAAGTATAGGTAAGACTTTTGACAAAGTTTTGATGATTTTAAATAATCGAAATACTTCAAAATGTCTATTTGATGATTTTGAATTATTGAAATACTTCAAAATGTCTGAAAGAATATATAAGCTCTCTTCTCATCAATGGAATCTTCTATTTTCTATCAGTTATAATGATACGTTTTAAGCGATCCAGAACCTTGACTGCCTATACCTTCTGACCGATCATTAGTACTTTGTCATTCCCGAGTGGCCACACTATAGGAATCATGATTGTAAACAAAAGGCATATGCAGCCTTAAGGGCGGTACCATATCAGTTGGAAGAGAACAAACTCAATGGATAGTCAACTTCTTTATTGCAAAGAACGATGTTTCATCACATTAATTTCTAAACTGCTTATAAAAGAAACCATATCATTCGGGGGAGTACCTTTTTATCATAATTACCCTTAACGCCACAAATCATTTATTTGATCCGCACACATTACACTTATGCTTTCAAAATTTTAATTAGCTTAGGTTAGCGACGCCCCCTTTTGATTAGCTTACTTTTACAAATCTGTTATTAATTAAACAAAGGATAATTCCTTCAATGTTACCAGTAAGATGCTTGAGACTTAAAGAAAGTACACTTAAGACTTCTCTCAATGACTTGGGTGTATTGCATCAGTTGGTAATGTCCCCCAGACACATTCCTTATGAACTCAGTTAAAAGGTGCCCCTCTATGTCTATTACCTAAATCTAAAGTCTGGAAATTAAAGTAGCTATATGTGCTTGCAAGTTTTCAACTTTATTTTGAAAAGTGTGAATGTGCCTTTAAGTCTCCAAGAGTCCATCAGACATAATCCTCATGAACTCAATCAAAGGCTGCCTCTCAATTCAGATGAATTTAGAGCATGATCCATCAAGTTCGTTATCCCTCCACGCAGGACTCCAATCGGTTCCACAGACAGTCTCCGTCAGAACCGCCATCCTCTAGTTATGTCTTGGACCCACTTTGTATAATTCCCATTTGATCGCCCCAATAATTCTTAATTGGTTTAATCTCAGGATGGCGACCTAATACTTTCATTTGAATTCTCAGATGGCTATTGATAGGATTACAGTACAGTCGACAGGGTCTCTGGCTGCTCATACAAATTAGTAGAGCTATACCCAACATGATAGGCACGTCATTTATATGAATGAGATGTATTTGGGGATTCCTAAGCTTGATTGATGTCGCAGATGAAAGACTCGTTTCTCATTATGTGTCCGTGATAGAAATATGATAACGGTGCACAAAAGCAAGTGCTTGGCTTTGAGTCTATTTGTTTGATACTCAGGTTGGTTGTGATAGACAAAGGGTGACAAGTCAATAGCTTTGTAAAAGTAAATAGTATTAGGGATGTGAAAATCTTTATATTAGGTTTCAGGATTTATGCAATATGTAAGATCATTTTTTCTTCACATAGGACAGCTTAAAAAAAAGCTTACAGGATAATATACAACTTTGATTATTATGATCATAGCAGTAATTTTTTACTCAAATTAGATTTTTTTCCAAGAAGCATTCATACTTCTGAACAAAATGAAATTTTGAAGAAAAAAACAACAGAAAATGAGATTAATAAAACTAAATAGAATAAAACATCTATGTTAACCCTTAACATGCGGGCGACGGAATTATCCGGGCGGGCTATAAGCGATTCCTAGGTGTCTGTATACGGGTCCCGGATACAAGACTTAGAATAATTCACGGCTGTCTAAGTATACTCTATCACCCATACCGGGTCACGAGTCGATTGTGTCCGCGACCCGACCCATGAGAATGGCTGTATTTACGCATCGCGACCCGACATGAGAATAAAGCTTTGTTCAGTGTGTGGTCGGAATATCAAGCAAAATTTACACCAATTTGCGTGTGCATTGTTGACCCGTAACGCATCGATAATTAGCTTTACAAAAGGCCAATTATGTCGGGCTTAGCCCCCGAAGCATTAATTCGCTTGAGGCTATTTTCACCCACGTGTTTGTATTGCCTCGGGTTTGCCTCGCCCGAAACTGCTATCTGCCTCGCATCTCGCGAGACGGGGAAAAAAATCGCTAACTCGCCTTACTCCCGCACTTCATATCATGTGAGCGAATTGTTTGTTTTCAAAAAAAAATACGGCAAAATAAAGGGGACACAATGGACTACATTCCCATATAAAATTAGAAAATACATGTTGTAAGTATTGACGATTTTATAGGTGGGAATAAAGACAAACTTTACATAGCTATAGAATTATAACCAAAGGTCGCATTCTAATAATTTTTATATCATTGTGAAGCTAGACATCTTGTCTTCAATTCCGTATATAAATGGATTTTTTTTCGTTTCGTATTTATGATGTTACGAGGCCCGAATAAAAGACAATCTTTCTAAAGTAATAGAATAAAAACGAAAAAACATAGAAAATTCATTCAAAGTTTCGAGTGTGAATTAGCCATTTGTGTACGGGTTTCGCTACTTGAATTTGTATTGAACGCCCGTATATAGTCCTTATTCGCCATGTAGATGCGGTATATTTTGTAAAAACGATACCGGAATCGCCGCCTGGAAATTCCGCCAGCAGAGCTAGTTAGTGCCAAAGCCCAAACTACTGCTGCGAGCTGCGAGCCGCGAGCCTGTAAATTCCGCCACAGGGGCTAAAAATGGTAAAATATATATACGCAACGTAAGGGTTAATGAATATATACAAACAATTGTTTGAGCAAGCCAAAATTGAACGCCGTATCAAAGGAAATTTAATAATACTGAATGTTGTGTGGAAACAGAATGTGTTGAGCAAGCTGAATAAGAGGGGTTAAAGGCTCCTAAACTGGTCACTGTTATAGGCAGATCTAGGCATTTTCATGATAGCTCCTCTGGTTATACGAGAGGCCTCACTTGAATCAAAACTTCAGTTTGTCTCTAGGGGCTTCAAAAGGAAGGTGGAGATGGGGGTGTAGGTGTGGTTATTTAGAGCCTAAATATTTCTTCATACTATGTTATGATTTAAGACATATATATATTGTTGTATGCTTTAGCTTTGATGTTGTGTATCTTTCTGAAACTTACATAACCATGCATTAACAAACACCTGACATTGGGACTTTTCATATGTTATACTTCGAATACTCTTGTTTGTTCTAGTAACTCTTCATTTTGAACGAATTTCCTTTTGGCTAAATCAGTGTTGGTTTTAAATAGGTCCTACGGACTAGCTCATTACTGATGAGTTTCAAAATGGATAGCAAGCCCATCTTACTTGCTTGATCTGGAAGATGTAAATTACAGTAATGCTCTACACATTGGAGGGACTGTCAAGTTTTGGAAATGGCTGGCTACTTTTTCCAACTACATTCCCTGCAGCAGTGGAGACTAGAAGTTATTTCGATCACTGACCAATTTATAATGGAAGTCAGCCTGTACATAGAAGCATTGCCCTTCTTGCTGAGCAAGCACCTCTCAACCCAGCAATAGGACACTAAACGTTTAAACACAGCCAGTACGATCCATGCTAATCCAAGCCGAGACTGATGTGAGTAAGATGAGGGTGTTGAATGTTTCAGGCGATCGTCAACAGTACCATCACCCCAGGGATGACCTTCACAAAGACCTCGCAGAAGTTCGGACAGTGGTCAGACCCCAGAGCAAACACAGTGTACGGTCTCGGCTTCTCCACTGAGGCGGACCTTGCCAAGGTATGTCAGCTTTTGTCTCCTCCAAACCCTTAACCCTCTACCTGCTGAATCAGTCCTGGGATGCTGACTGCTACAGAGAAGTATAACTCCATAACAGACGGCATAATCCTGTATTTTATGTGTCCAAGGTATGACGGACAACTGCACTAAAATAGTTAAATCAAAAGAAAACGCAACTTAAGATAGCGAAGGAATCTTGGTGGGGAGACGTATAATAGAGGGAATAAACCTGTATTTTAAGACTCTAATGTAGGACACACAATAGCTCTGAAATTAATCAAGCTCAAAATGTCCTTATTTCACCAGGACCTTTTTAAGTACGGCAGGGGTTACTCTGGAAATTTAACCATGTGAGCCATTGGCCCACAGGGTTCAACTGTAGTGGGCCCCGTGTTCCAGGCCTGGGTTTGCACGCAGCGCGGACCTGCCCGACAACGTATAGTTGTCAGGGGGAGGGCATGGGAGGGTGCGTCCTCCCATAGGTGTGGGTTTGGGGGGCCTCCCCCTAGAAAATTTTGAATTCTTAAGCTGAAATGGAGACATCTGAGGGGTTTCCCAAGCCTAATAATCATTCTTAATAGTTTTTAAAAAAATCAAAAAATCAATTTCATGAGATTATTTATATTATATTCATTTGAAATTTATCAAAGTAACATATTGAATGACATATGTAAGGTCCTTTAATACATAACTGAAAACAGTATAATGCCTCAGGATGTATTTAGATAAAAACTAAACACACAAATTGAAAATCAAAGTTTATTTTCTGACTCAAGTGTAGGTATTGCATATTCTGTCAAAATAGATTAATACAGATGAGAACTTTCCTTCAGTGTCATGTAGACATTGGTCAAATCTTCTACATCTCAAGTCCGACTCATTTCATTGAAATAACAGAACTAAGCATTCAGTAATACTTGAATGATGTTTACTACTGTTACAAAAAACGAATCGTTCCGAATGACAAACTCGATTACGCATTAGGCTTAATGAATGTATAAACGAAACACTTCCAGGTTTACGTTATCGATTCAGAAACAAATGCAATGAACGAGTTGAACATATCTTTTTGAATGAAAATTTTCACTAACGACTGGGAAAGCCCAGAGTAATTTTAGATGTGCGCCATTTCGTATTTATCTGCGCCAGACAGTCGCAGGGTATATTTTTGACTGTCATTTTGTTTAAGGTAGCGCATATGGCGCAATGGCGCAATGGCGCGGTCCAAAGTAACCCCTGTACGGTAATACTATTTCTCTACCCCACTCTTGGTTTTTAGTTTAAAAGTGTTTATTCATTTGTTATTGGCTGAGGCTATACCAGAATATTAGAGAATCCACAGATGAAGGGTTAAAACATCATCTCCATCTGAGGTTCATTCTAGGGTGTTGATCACAAATGTTGAAGTATTAACCCTTTACCTCGTGGAATACTCATTACATGAGGATATAATATGAGATTAGTCAGGGAAATAATTATTTGAATGACGCACTGAGAATTTTGTTGCTAATGCAGTAACATTCTTGGACAACTTACTTATTAGTAGGGATGCACCAATCAATCAAATAATCGCTTTATATATAGTTTGTGGATTGTCAATCAGTTGTCGATTATTAAAGTCTGGTAAAAGATTTTCTTCCAAAATTCATTCTTTATGTGGTCATAAATCGCTTTGAAAATTCTATATCACGGTATGTTATAAACATTTCTCATGGATATATTATCGATAATACATCGATTGACAGCCATGATAATCTGTTATAATTTTAAAGGTCAATTCCAAACACGTCTCAACCACCAAAGTGATAAAACTTTTAGAAGATTAGAAAACCATCTTTTCAGACCCTATTAACCCTCTTTACCATTCCAGGTGTTGTGATGTATGAACTTGTATGAATCTGTATTAGAATCAGTTGTACTTTAAAGAGGTGAGGGAGTTTGTATATCTAAAGTTAATCAGATGTATATGCTGCAAGTCTTTGACTTGTCTTACAGTTGAACTTTGATATATGGAAACTTGTAGTCTGATGTATATGTGTAGATGTCTTCAGCCTGACTTATCAGAAACTTGTCATCTTGATGCTGTATTGCCTATCTGAGTGTAGATTAGAGCTGGACTGTTTTATTTATCCCTTGAAGAGTTGGTCTATTTGAGATGTACCTCCGTCCTGTCTTGATTCTAAACTGTGACGTGCCGTGTTTGAAGAGCTAATGAAATACTAGACCTTTCTTGACTCTTCATGGGAAGAGTGTTTGCAAGGGAGGTCACTCTGTAAGTTTGCTCAGCAACATTGAAGACATATTTGGATATTTGAAGGGGAGTGAGAGTATGTGTGTTTTGTCCTTTGTCAACATCACCTGTGGGGAAGGTGGTCTCAGGTATTTTGGCATTTTGCTTTTCCGGAATAATTGAGCGTCTTCATTAATGGCTTATTTGCTTCTTAATTGATTATTTTATCAAAGGTTTTTTCAAGCCATCCAAAACAAATCGTTTAAGGGAAGCAATAGACTTTTGTGATTACCAACATAAATTTTGATATATTGTTTTATGAAAATATCTAGTTCTCCAAATAAATTTCATTTAAGCAATTAAAATTTATTGTTGCAAAAAAGTCAATTCAATTATTGATATGAAGAAAGTTCTTGAGTATGTATAGAAAGCTTTCTATTCAGAACAAAGTAAATCAATTACTAAATTTATTTCTTTTTGCTCTAACCAGGGATGTTTTAACTACTCATTGTTAATTTTTTTTCGCCACTTTTGCATTTTAATTGCATATATGAAGTTGCACAGCCTAGAAAGAAGAAATTGAAGTCATAGGGTTAAAAAATTAAAAAAAAATTTCTAATAAGAAATTATTTTGTCAAATCAAAACCATGGCACAACCAAGGAGTTGTGACAGTGCGTCGACAAATGTGACAAGAGTTGTTCCCCTTTGACTGCATTGTTAACTTGACGTACTTGATCTCTCAACTTACAATCAATGAAGAAGATGGTAACATATCTCAGTCATCCCAGATGTATGTATCATAACAATAATAATGTAAACATCAAGAGCGGCAGGGAATAGTTATAACAGTTGTTGACTGATATCAATGGTGCTGGTCTTTGAAAAAGAAACATGATTTATTTCTTGCAGTACACAGCAGGGATGCAGAATTCGGTCTCAGTAAATAAGTCTCTATAGGAATTAGCAGATTATCATTCCAGAAAGCAATCATAGGTTTTCAAACAAAGTTGCTGTTTATTATTTTCAGAAACTGTGCCATGAATGGTTGTCAACTTAAATTTCCTTTCAGTCCATGTGATATTGTTTATCTAGTATTTGATTTCCTGTGTCTTATTCCAGAATAGAATACAAATAATAACTCCTTTGAGTAAATGTTATGTTTGTGTTATGTGATTCTTAAATGCTTGAAATATCACTGTTGTTGGGAACCGAAACCAAAAGTGCCGCCATCTAGAATATCCATTAACCATCTTTGGCAGTAGTTGGGAATGTCATGGCCCTCCAAGTTGAAAATGAACCTTCTTTGTAATTGACATTTTCTGTTGTCAGTTTGTAGAGAAGTTCAAGGAGATAAAGGAACTGACGAGAAATGTGGCACTGCAACAGCCAACCCCAAGCGCTGATGAAATCAACGGAACAAACGACATCACCTCCCCTCCGTCCCAACCGTCCCTCAACCACATGGTCCTACACCAGAGGACCAACAGTCTCTCCTCCCTTCCTGTAAGTTTACACGCTTTGGGATTTCTTTTGGGACCCATTTTGACATACGATAGTTATGCAATACAGTTGCAATTAGTCTAAATGGTCAAATGTCCATGTGTAAAAACTAGTTTTATTACTCAAACTTAGAATATACTGAATTATAATATTTTTACTACAATATTTTGATTAGTATATTTAATATCGCTTTGCATCATACTAGTGCATAGTAACAATGTTACCGGGTATTACCAACGTCAAACTGGTAGTGGTGCACCGATCGATCAAATAATCGGTTTATTGATCGTTTGAGGCTAACAATCCGATTATCGATCATCAAAAATCCAAATCGATTACACTGAATTTAATATTCAAAATTAACAAACGATTGTTGTACATGCAAGCTTTGGAAACACCTCTAAGTTGACACGAAATAGCGTCATCGCCTGACTACCATAATACAGGAAGTCAAGTCTATTTATAACTTTGTGAGGGAGCAGTCATTTTTCTCTTTCCGCCCGTAGCTCTTATCAGGTGCTGTCATACCTATTAAATCAGATAGTTACGTTTTGACAGTGCCCTTATACATAAATGTTTACATGAAAATTTATTTTCATTAAATGGTGTGAATAAAGATTGAAGAAATGTTTTAATAGCTCGTGTTTGTTTGAAAACAATGAATACTCCTTCGTCACGTGATTAAAGCAAGTGATATGATTGGCTGATGAGTGATGATGAAACTGTCAACAAAATGACTGCTGTCATGTCTCCCACACGTGTTCGCTTCAAGAAACACAATTAAATAGGCCTATTTTAAAAAATTTACAGAAGGTCAAATGCTGGTCGAAGGCCAAATGTTGGCACCTCAACCTGAATTTTATCTCGTAGATTCCGTTCTCAATTTCCTCACATTTTGACCAGAGAGATTTGTTTGGTATGCGGTGGTTGTTTTCAACGATTTGACGTATCGACACGGTATGTGTGCCATTGAAGTTTGAACTATACCTGAATGGGTTTATGTATTGTCAGTTATTCAAGATTACCAACGTCCTTTGGTGTATTTTTAATGCAGAGACGAAAAGTAGGTTATACTCTTTACGATCTTTTACAAGCAATGTCGTAGCAGTTGAACTTGACAGTACGACTGAGTCGTCGTCTCATCCAGGCAGCTTGTCTTGTCTTCATGAATTCCACTTGGTGATTTATATATCTAGTCGATCATTTATCGATAATTGATCGCCAGATGACTTCGATAATCGATTAGGGTGTTAGGGGTCGATTCCCAACACTACAAACTGGTACCCACACTGGTAATTACGTTTAAATCATGTGGATGAGTAATAAACAGAATATCAACCTTCATTCCATACAATTCAATTTACATTAAACCCGTTAACGATTTGGTATCAAATGAACTTTCGCTAGTTAGCTACCAAACCATTTATTCGTATGATAAAAATGATACTACATGAAAGTTTGTTTAGTAGTCTATTTATGGTTTTCGAAAAATCATAATATTTCAATAAGATGAGACATTTTGTTGTACAGCAAGGAGACGGGACGAACCTACGAGAGAGACGCAACTCGTTCACTCAGGGCAGCAACAACAGTGTTCCTCAGGCTACAAGCACAGAGGCTCAGCTCAAGTACGAGAACGATCGGCTCAAACTCGCTCTCGCTCAAAGGTGAATTCACTACAGATCTATCTTTTGTTGATTTTAGAAGATGATATTAACTTGCTGATAGTTAAATTGGTGACTAGATAGGCTGAACCTTGCACTTGTTCAAATGTGACTTGATATACTGTTAGAGTTTCTGAATATGCACACAAATATAAGCTACTCTGGTTATGAAAGATACCTCACTCAATATGTCGACTTGAGTTTGTCTTTATGGATTTTTAGCTCATCTGGCCTGAAAGGCCCGATGGGCTTATGGCATGGGATGGCGTCCGTCTGTCCGTCCGTCCGTCCGTCCGTAAACTTTTCGCTTTTTCGACTTCTTCTCCAGAACCAATGACTCCAGAGAGCTGAAATTTAATGTACAGACTCCTTGGCTGAAGGGGATACTAAATTGTAAATTTGGTGACCCTTTGACCCCAAATGTGGGTCACAGGGGTCATAACCTTAAAAGCTATTTTCATCTTCTTCTCCAGAACCAATGACTCCAGAGAGCTGAAATTTTATGTACATACTCCTTGGCTGAAAGGGATTCTAAATTGTAGATTTGGTGACCCTGTGACCCCAAGTGTGGCTCACAGGGGTCATTACCTAAAAAAAACTATTTTTATCTTCTTCTCCAGTCCCAATGAACGTAGAGAGCTGAAATTTTATGTACATACTCCTTGACTGAAGGGGATTCTAAATTGTAAATTTGGTGACAGTGAGACCCCAAATATTGGGTCACAGAGGCAATGACCTAAAATGCTATTTTCATCTTCATCTCCAGTCCCAATGGCTCTAGCGAGCTGAAATTTTATGTACAGACTCCTTGGCTGTAAGGGATTCTAAATTGTAAATTTGGTGAGTCTGTGACCCCAAATATGGGTCACAGGGATCATAACCTAAAAGCCTATTTCAGTTTACAGCATCTTTCTGAGATTATATGTGCACTTCAATCAGTAAAGTAGGTAAGGGAGGTAATTTTAAAGAAATCAGCTGAGTTAAAGGCATTTCATCTTTCTGATGTGAGAGTTCTAACATGTGCTTTGAGAATATAATATGTCTGATGAAAAAGAGATATTGAGAATTAAAAACTTAGAATTGGAGGTCTAACAAAAATTATAAGTCATATTTTATCTTTGTCTCACATTTCACATATGAGTAATTATTTGTATTTTGCTAGTGAATTTGCTGATAGAGGTACACAAGTCTAAAAGTATTCTAAAGACTTAATACAGAATCTTTTATTAAATCTAATATAATGTTCTTTGTAATTTAAGAGTAAATAATGGAGTTTTTTAATATCTCATGATATTGTGTAATTATTTGGAGAATTAATTAATTAATTAATGAGAATTTCCAGTACGAGTCAATTTGGTATACCTTATTTATATCATATTTTATACTTTATAACTGATTTAGTTTTCTATTAACTTTGCAGTTAATTTTATTCAATAGGAACAAGAAATGAGATAGATGTCTACATCATGGACATGTTTAATGTGAATCTATTTGAAATGAGAACTATTGAATATTGAATACCCTTTGAAGGAATAACTTGAAGAGGAATTAAATTTTTTCATTTTACATGAGATATGTGAACTGAATATGACTAGTGATGACTGGTGATAACATAGGACTATAAAAGAAGTAGCTACCGTATATGAGATTGTGACATCACACCTATTTTCATCATCTTCTCCAGTACAGAAAAATAATTAATTGAAGGAAAAACTGCATCTAACATATAAATTTTACTGGCTGTGAGTCCAGTGTCTGCATGTTATGTAATTGCATTGTGTTGACCTCTTCCTGGCAGAAGGATGAAAACTGATAGTTACACAGAGGTTTCAGGTTACTTCAAACTACTGTGCAGTACTGTGTTATCATAGACTGTGCGTGAGACTGCTTTAGTCTTCCACAGACTCTAAAAAAGCATTTATTCATAGAATATCACCATTTTATCAAATATTGAAAGGGAGCCTATAAGAAATGGTGAAAAAGAATTTACTAAAAAAAAATTCACCAATTTATTAAGTATTGAAATGGAGCCTATGAGAAATGGGATTTTCAAAAACTGAGGCTCCTATTCATTATGTAATAAATGTTGGTATTGCCATAATGCAATTAAGAATTAAAACAATATAATGCAAAGGTGTATGATATTCATAACGAATGTTGATTTATGTGTAACCAATTTTTATAATAATTAGCAGGGGTCATGACCTAAAAAGGTTTTTTTCATTTTCTTCTACAGCCCCAGGCCATTATTGCAATAGCTGACAGTGGTGAATTGTATGCAAAGAATTGTACCCGGGGTATTCATTATTATATAATGTGTGTACGATCTTAGAAAATAGTATGATCTCTCCACCACATTATTATATGTTTGATACCAGCAATTTATTTCCAAGCTTTGCGTTGCTCTTTCAACACATATATATATAGCAGATTGGCAAAGTTATGGTAACAAAATATTTTTAAACTGCTTTAATCGTTTCACTACCTAGATTCTTATTACTACATTCCATTATCTGACCATTGTTATAAA
Organism: Gibbula magus; assembly: GCA_936450465.1. Taxonomy (NCBI): domain Eukaryota; kingdom Metazoa; phylum Mollusca; class Gastropoda; order Trochida; family Trochidae; genus Gibbula; species Gibbula magus. The sequence continues at coordinate 15,869,363 of OW388289.1, forward strand.
GTCCACTCCATAACATACCCCACTTATTATCTCCTGATGAGCTACAGAGGCCATGGCTCTATTTTTAAAGGGGTTGAATTTGGGAATGTATACTATCCAGAAAATTTAAGCAAATGTGAAATATTTCAAAACAAGAGATTTGTTGATATTTCAGCTCCAGCAATGCTAAGAAATGGGAGGTTGAGCTTCAAACCTTAAAGAACAACAATGCTCGGCTTACTGCCGCTCTACAGGAAAGTACGTCGAATGTTGAAGAGTGGAAGAAACAACTGGCAGCATACAGAGAGGAAAATTCTCGCATGAAGAAAAAGGTGAGTTGTCTCCCTTGGACTGCTTCTATCTTTATCTGGGACTTGTCGAGAGTTGGTGTTTGTAGAACAGAACAGTTTGTTTGATTTAGAGACTTGAGCTCACAGCCTATTATCTACGTTACAAATGAATTAACATTTCATTCACAGTATGAGAGCAGGACATTTAAAGATTGAATTCATCATAAGCTTTGCTTTGTAGATTTAGCTTTATATAAGTAATTTTATGTGGATTATAACATTTGAAAGAATTTTAATTTACACATGTTTACAACACATCAGTAAGATCTGTAAAATTTCCAGTTGATTTTACAATAGGATTAGAAGTTGAGAGGAAATCTATTGTCTGCCATTTTTTGAACACATGGTAAGGAATTTGGCTTTGCTATTTGCTGTTGTAATTCTGGGATAAGATATGAGAAAGCATGCAGATATCTCTGAGTAAATATGTTGACATCATCTTATTATCCCCTGCCGCACGTTTTAGTATTCGACTGTGTCCGTCCGTACGTAAGAAATGGAATAACTCAAATACTATTCACTGGATTCTTTTCATATTTTACATATGGGTTCATAATGGGAAGAGTAATGTTCATACAGAGGTTTATGACCTAGACCTTCATTTCAAGGTATCAATGAGACTTTGTCATTTTACCCTTGTTAGCGGAATATCTCAAGAACCATTCACCGGAATATCATCATATCTTACACAAAGCACCTCCTAGGGAAGACAAAGGGCTGATTAGATTTTGGTTACCTTGCCATTATTCTCAAGGTCACAGTGGAACTTTGAATTTTACGACTTGTAAATGTACATGTAAAGCTTGTCAGCGGGATATCTCAAGAACCATTCTCTGGAATTTCATCATATCTTACACAAAGCACCTCCTAGGAAAGACAAAGAGCTGATTAGATTTTGATGACCCTGACATTTTCTCAAGGTCACAGTGGAACTTTGAATCTTTCTACCTGTTAATGTACATGTAAAGTTTGTCAGCGGAATATATCAAGAACCATTCACTGGATTCTCTTCATATCTTACACATAGCTTCTCCAAGGGAAGACAAAGCGCTGATTAGATTTTGATGACCTTGACATTATTCTCAAGGTCACAGCAGAACTTTGAGTTTGTCAACATGTTAAGCTTGTCAGGGGCATCAATATCAAAACAACTGTTTATTGGATTCTCATCATTATCTTACACCAGTTTCTTTTAGGAAAAATTCAGGGCTCAGTCGATTTTGCTGATCTTGACATTGTTTTTCAATATTGAAGTATTAATTTGCGGCGGGGGATCATGTCACCTTAGTGACAACTACTTGTTCTCTGATGTCTTGCCCAGAAAGTGCTCCACTAAAGACATTACATGTGAAGAAAATGAGTTGAGTATCCTCTGTAGAGAAATAATGGTGGGCAGAATATTCTTTTATTTCTATATCTTCTTTTCTTATCTGTGTGTGTGGGTGTGTGTCTATATATCTGCATCAGCAAAAAAAAGGATCAATTTATATCGAGGTTTTGTAGCAAGATCATTCTGTTCATCACGCCACACTCTTTGACTGCCACTGTGTTAGAGCGTGGTAATGCTAGGAGGCTGCTGTGACAGGTCGTCAATACCTGCTGAGAAAAGCCTCTGGCCTGCAGGACACTGGACAAAGCTGCTTAATAACAGACTGGACAGTTCCAATGCTATCATCCTGTATTAATGACAAGATATCTGGTTCCAGTGATATATAGCTGATGAAGCAAGAAACACTTGATACTTTACTGGCATTTTAACCCTATACCTACTGGTGCAGTACAAACAGCGTATGCTTATCACTAGACCCTGGCTCTCCCAGACTGTTGTCTTTGTTAGTGAAGGGGTGGGATAGGGCAGTGGTTAGCGTGTTTGACTTGGGATCAAGAGGTCTGGGGTTCGAATCCCATCAGGAGCATGGCAACTTCGTCTGTAGTAGAGAACTGTTCTACACGCAGTAAGATTTGGGTGCAATACTACATTGAATTTCTGTGTTGGTACCACCCATGGTTCGCTAGTTCCAGCCAATGCTCGAGGTTTCACCGCAGTGCATAGTCACATGGCGTTGTAGGCTTTGTCCCTGTAAGTTCATACTCTTGAAAGTGGCATTAAACCCCAAATCACCTCATATTTGTTTTTGAGTTATGATATCTTTAGTAAACTACTAAGTTATGCACGAATCCAGGGTTCAGATTCTGAACTTCAGAACCCCCTTTTGAAAATCTTTGCATGTAAATGTGATGGACCCCTGATTGACACTCCCCTTTTCAATATGTGACTCCTCCTGGTTCTGCATATAAAACAGTGTGGCAGTTAATGGGTTAAACTTGAGCTCCTATGAGATACCTATATCTGTGTTTTTGTGTCAAATGTTACCAGTGGTTCAGTAATTATTATCTGCAGTAGAGAGAAATTTTGTGTTAATGAGATTTAAAAGTCGTCAAAAATTGACTACTAATTTATTCTCACTTCAAAAAATAGTTTTGCTGTGTGCAATATTGACCAATATCTAATGTGTATAATTGAGCTTCAAGCCTCGGTGCAGTGTTGACAGTGTGTGGAGCTGTGGTTGACACGGCGACAACATTTGGCACAACTCCCCACAGGGCTGTTTGTTTCTCCCACGCGTCCCATTACAAACATATGCACCATCCAAACTCCTTACACTTTCCTCTTCATAGAATGTTCTTCTGTATAATCTACAAGACATGATTGTACATGGGGTAAGAAATATTTTTTTTTTTAAATATGTGAGGTTTTTTTTACTTGACATATTATATTATCCATTTATCAGTAGATGATTATAACTAAGAAGCAAGTTTTTGGAAATCTAAAATATTATTTGGTATATGTTTTTGAACACATTGATATAAAAAACTGTAACAATCTTGATTTGGGGAATGAGTTGACACCAATTGATTTGGGTGACCTTGACCTCATTTTCAAAGTCACAAGAAGACTGACCAGTTTTTATCCAACCGGTATGTAATACCGTGGGATATAGTCGTCGCCCTGTCCGTCTATCCATCTGTAATCATTTCGTTTCCGGAGCAGAACTCGAAAATCATTCATGATATATTTCTGAAACTTCCCATGTGTATTACCCACCTCCTGAAGTGGTGCCTTTTGACATTTTGAGTTTTCTGAAAAAAAATCTCTTTTTTTTCGTTTCCATAGAAACGTGTTGAATTTGGATTTTGTTGAGAGACAGGTTCGTTTCCGAAGCCCAGCTCCAAAACTCTTCATCATATCTTCCTGAAACTTTGCATGTGTATTACCCACTAACTAAAGTTATGCCTTTTGATATATTCAGTTTTTTAAATGTTTTTTTTTTCGTTTCCATAGAAACGCGTTGGATTTTAACTTTGTTCCAAAACCCTCATACCTGAAACTCAGCATGTGTATTACCCACTAACTGATGTATGGTAGTAGATATACAATTATCTGTCAAAGATGTGTTTTACAAATTATGTGGGACCGGTGGGATATGTCATCCTCTGATGACTCTTGTTAAAATGTTGTTAGTGCGATATCTCATTAACTGCTGGAACTATAATCTTCAAATCTGGTACCAGTCTTCATTTGGGTAATATGCAGACACCAATTGCTTTTGGTGACCTTGACCTAGGTCACTACGAGACTTTGACCAGATTTTAAAATGTTTCATCCCGATATATTAACAATTGAATCAAACATGAAGAGCTCACTACGCCGTAGAAACTCTGGGTGTCAATCTTTTAGGTAATTCCTTGATTGCGGCGGGGCACATGGTCACTTTTGTGACAAATACCTTTTTTCTGGTTGAGAAATGCACAGAGGTGACAGATTAATAGAGAAGTACCAGAGGTCCTGTCTAAAGTTATCATTTTACTGTACTCTGCAGGGATGCAGAAATCGGTCTATTTGCCGGACATGTCCGATTGTAAATCCAGTTTGTCCAAATGGAAAATTGACCTATGCATGTTATTATCCCCCGCCACGAAGTGGAAGGGGGATATAGGTTTGGGCTCCGTCCGTCCGTCCGTCCGTCCGTGCTTCCGTGCTTCCGTCCGTCCGCTATAATGGGGACACTTTTTCTCAGAAACTATTTAAGATAGGACAACCAAATTTGGTGTGTGGCTTGTGGACATAAATACCTCGATGGAGTTCGAAAATTAGAACGATGTGATTATTTTTTCCGGAGTTATTGCCCTTGTTCCGTATTTTTAGACTCTGTTCATGGTATCTCCAAAGGGGACAGCTTTTCTCAGAAACTGTTTAAGATAGAGTTTCCAAATTTGTCGTGTGGCTTGTGGACATAAATACCTCGATGGAGTTCGAAAATTAGAACCGTGTGATTATTTTTTCCGGAGTTATTGCCCTTGTTCCGTATTTTTGGACTCTGTTCATGGTATCTCCAAAGGGGACAGCTTTTCTCAGAAACTGTTTAAGATAGAGTTTTCAAATTTGGTGTGTGGCTTGTGGACATAAATACCTTGATGGAGTTCGAAAATAAAAACTGTGTGATTATTTTTTCCGGAGTTATTGCCCTTGTTCCATATTTTTGGACTCTGTTCATGGTATCTCCAAAGGGGACAGCTTTTCTCAGAAACTGTTTAAGCTAGGATTTCCAAATTTGGTGTGAGGCTTGTGGACATAAATACCTCGATGGAGTTCGAAAATAAGAACCGTGTGATTATTTTTTCCGGAGTTATTGCCCTTGTTCCGTATTTTTGGACTCTGTTCATGGTATCTCCAAAGGGGACAGCTTTTCTCAGAAACTGTTTAAGATAGAGTTTCCAAATTTGGTGTGTGGCTTGTGGACATAAATACCTCGATGGAGTTCGAAAATAAGAACCGTGTGATTATTTTTTCCGGAGTTATTGCCCTTGTTCCGTATGTTTTGACTCGGTTCATGCTATCTCCAAAGGGGACAGCTTTTCTAAGAAACTGTTTAAGATAGAGTTTCCAAATTTGGTGTGTGGCTTGTGGACATAAATACCTTGATGGAGTTCGAAAATAAGAACCGTGTGATTATTTTTTCCTGAGTTATTGCCCTTGTTCCGTATGTTTTGACTCGGTTCATGCTATCTCTAAAGGGGACAGTTTTTCTCAGAGACTATTTAAGATAGGATTACCCAATTTGTCGGATGGCTTGAGGGCATAAGTACCTTGATGGAGTTCGAAAATGAGAAGCACACAATTAATCTTTGGGGAGTTATTGCCCTTGTTCTGTACATTTGGACACTGTTCAAGGTATCACCAAAGGGGACAGCTTTTCTCAGAAACTTTTTAAGATAGGATAACCAAATTTAGTGTGTACTTTAAGGCCATCGATACCTTGACGGAATTTGAAAAAAAGAAGCATGTGATTATTTTTTCCGGAGTTATTCCCCTTGTTCCGCTTTTTTGACTCTGTTTCAAGTATCCAAGGATATAGCTTTTCTCAGACATTGTTTAACATCAAATCAGTTGTGTGGCTTGAGGATATCGTTACCTTAATGGAAAGAAAATGAGCAGCGCACAATTATTTCTTCTTGAATTATTGCCCTTGTTCTCATTTCTTGTGTCTGGCGGGGGATGTTGATGACTATGTCTTCTTGTTGATAAATTAATATACATTTTATAAAGTATCATCACTTAGATTTGTAAATTTAGAAAATTGTCTCCATTGATTTCTCAGTTAAAATGTGTAGGTATATTAGAAAACTGTAGGTATATCAGAAAAAGTATAGGTATATCAGAAAAAGTGTAGGTGTATAGGCTAATACACCTACACTTGTAACAAAAGAAACCATAGCAGCGAGACCGGAAGTGGGGTATAAATCTCTATATTCTCCTCTGAGCTTGACGGAGGAGTACCGAAGGTCCTGTTATTGTAAATATATTGTATTCTCCTCCCTGCAGGTGTCGGAGCTCGACGAAGGAGTACCCGAGGTTCTGTCCTAAGTACCGTGTACTGTCCTCTATACTGTACTGGTATTGTATATCTCTATATTCTCCCCGCAGGTGTCGGAGCTCGACGGAGGAGCGTCGGAGGAGCAGACGTCGTCGCTGCAGCAGGAGGTGGAGGAGTTGAAGGAGCATGTGGAGCAGCTGCAGGAGCAGAACTCTCTCAAGGAGGAGGTGAGAGCACGAATATAAATTTATTATCATCTCCGGCTCAACAAAGTTGTTGGAGGATATTGTAATGGGATCTGTCCACCTGTCTGTTTGTTAGTTTTGATGTAGATATAATATTATAAAAAATAAATAAGAAAACATCACTCAAATAAACATTACCCGGTAATAAGGCAGAAAATGCCATGCATTATTTAAGGATTCTGAAAGCATTACGGAAGGTTTCCCTAGTGCTTCTGCGACATTGTGATATTGAAATTGTTTACAATTATGATGTCATTTCCATGGTTACGTTGTTTGAAAAAATATGACGGACAAAAACCTGAATGTTGTTTTGAATTCACAATTCTGTGTAAATAAGTTTTCTTAAATAAATTGGGTGTTTGCATTGTGTTAAAGCTATATCAGGCTGAAATATAAGAAAATAAGAGGTTATTAAGATATCAAACCATTACATAAGCTTATCCAGTAATTTTTTTTTTTTTTAATGCCCAGTACAACGTCCCAGTATATTTGAGCAACTTAAATTTTTGTTAACAATTTACTAAGTTTTTTTTTTGTAGTCATTGTTTTAGAAAATTATCATTTGTTTGCTTTTTCATCTTACAGGAATTGTCAGAACTTAGACTACAGATGGAAGAACTCTCAACAAAAGAAAGCAAGTCTGCGTTATTGCAAAGTAGAATTCAAGTAAGTCTTGATCATACATCCTTTCTGTCGTACAAGAGAACAGTGGTATTGTGATGATGGTGATGATGATATAATTTGAATAACCTCTGTAAGGAGAGAATTGGGTCACATATATCATTCTTATAATAATGTACAAAGATTGTGGTTGGATGAAAGTTAGGGTGATAATCGCATTTCTTGACGTGTTGAAACCAGGAATATCAGTGTTTTGTAACAGTGGTTATGTGAGAAGATAAGAGGGGAGACAATTGGGTTACAAATATCATATTCTCCTCCTGTAATCTTGTCCAAACTCCAGTTTGTCGTCCCGGTATATTTGAGCAACGTTTGTAAATAATTTACTTAGTTTGACATGCATTAGAAGTACATGCCATTTAGATAGTGAACAAATAATACATGGTTACATTTGGGATAACGCTCCCTTCAATAGTACAAATTCTTGTCTTGTCAAGGCCCAATGGTCGTGTGGTAAGCTGTTGGTACAGTAAGTGCTGGCGAAAGCTGCATTACTCTGTGGGTATGGATTTGAATCCTGCAAGGACTGGGCCCAGAAAAGTACAAGAATTTGTGCTATTGAAGGTAGCGTATCCCAAATGTAACCATGTTATATTTGACGTCCATGTTTCAGAACCTGGAGGAGGAGAACCATGCCCTGTCTCTCAAGGTGCAGGACCTCCAGCGACTCCTCAACGACTCCCAGCGGTCCCAGGACTCGGAGAACAGGGAGCTGCTCGGCATCCAGGCACAGCTCGGCAACAAGATCACCGAGCTCTATGAACTCCACGAACAAATTGTGTCCGTCGTGAAGAAGGAGTCGACAAGCTAGCTGAAGTCTGTCCTGTCTTCATCAAGAGATTCTGTACAGGACATAAATAATCAAGAATTCTTCGAACATTTGAATTGAGGCTTGTGCTTGAAAACTGGATTTCTGTGTAGAAATGATAATGGTCAACTCCTGAACAGTTTAGTGAGGTCTGATAAGTGCAGGAATGTCTGTATTAAAGAAATAATGGTGAACTCAAGAGTTTGAATGTGGGTAATAAATTTCCTTACAGAAATTATGAAAGTGACCTCGATGAGTTTGAATGAGATATGAAAGGGTCAAGAATTTCTACATAGAAAGATGAAGAATCCCTGGAGAGTTAGAAGAATGTCGGCAATGAATATGGTGAGTAATGAACAGTTTGAATGAGGAACTTCTACACAGAGACCACAATGGTTAACTGAGGTCTGATAGCATTAGAAAATAATTCACCGAACTTTCAACAGTGATGGACTATAAACAGTCACAGAATCAAGTAAACAACATGAACAAACTGCTCTTTGCGAAGGAAATCAAGACAAAAGGTCATTCTATATTCAATGATTCTTGTCAAGCACAAGGTTAATGTTTATCATTAGGTTGTGACTGTATGTATACTTCCCAGGGAGTTGGAGGCAAACAGTAAGTTGTATCCTTGTCACGCATACAAAGTTGATAATCACTATCAGGAAAGATAACCCATCCAAGTACTCGACAAATGTTTTCAATCAGTCATGAAATTTTGTAGAATTGAAAAATCAACGGAAAGAACTTCTTTAGAAGACAAAATATGGCTGTTTGTGAGGAATCTCCATGAAAATAGTTCCTGCTGGGACTGAAGTCACATAGATCTGGTGTATGAAGATAAAGTTTGTATCCATTGTAATGGCCTGACAATAACTAGAGAAGGTTTGACATGTGATGATGGTACTAATACTGAGAACAAGATCTTTTCTGTCCTTGCTAACATGATTTTCATTGACATAAAAAGGAGTTTCATCGACTATTACAATCTGTGTCTTCAACATCAAAATGGAGAATGTATTAGTCACTGTTTGAATTGTTAAATTGGAATGAAATATTCAATGTATGATACTGTATACAATATAAAATCACACAAATTGGTGAATGTGAAGTTTTCTGATTGAGTAGGTTGTGATCAAATGTTATGTTGAAAGGATCTAGCAAGAATTGAAACAAACAATGGTTTCAACATGCTAAATCTTAAGAAAATATTTTAAAACAGAATTGCCTTGAACTGCAACCTGATATCCTTTTAACTGTTACTGATATTTTATTATGAATCATAATGTTCACATTTTCATTCCTTGTTGTAATATCATTGATAACGCCCTTAATGAAGGTGTTATCTCAATATTCTCACAACCACTTCAATAACATGTTTTCATAGTCATTTTTAATTATGAAATTATAACTTTTTCAATATGAATTATAAATTACCTTTTAATATTGATTTATGTTTTGTGCCATACCAAAAGCTATTTTATGTATTATTTCTGATATATGTTATGATGTTCAAGTAAAGATCATGCCATCATTTTACTGCTGCAGCACATTGATTGATTATGTATAAATATGTCATTTTTAAAATGCTTTGAACCCTTTCTTCAGCTCACAGTATAAACAAGATTCTGTAACAGATATTCTTTGGTGGTATTCATATTGTTTCTCTGTGAGCCTTGCTTCCCTTTTAAAAAAAGTTTAAATATTAAGATTATGAGTATCTTCAGACACATGTTAAAAAAAGTCTCTATGACTTTGCAGAACTGCTATCTTGCTCATAGAAAATACAGCCATTGACTCTATAGCTCATCAAGATTTGCATGATTTATTATCTCGCTCATAGAAAAGAGGAGGTTTATCAGACATTACTTCATTAAATATGAACACCAATAATGACTGAATTGGCAAATTTAAGTAATTTCCTGTTTCAACCACTGTATGCACACTTGTATGTGTTCTTGACATACCATAATGCTCCTTGAAAAATTAAAGCATACATTTCTCACAAGTGTCTGCTCTCTGAATAGTTCTGTTTGAATTATAATTGACAATCACTTCTCTGTGGTGGTTTCCAGTTGACTTGTTACATTATTGTTGGTATAGTGCTGGTCGAGTAGTACTGTAATGGAGCTAACGTACGAACCTCAGGGAGGGGTAGTTACCTTGGATGATATATGTTTATCTGTGGTCATTTCCTGTGTAGTTGTTAAGTGTAGTGGGTAATAAAATGATAATGAAGTATTTAATGTGGGTCTGTAAATTGTTGTTTAGAGATCATAGTGGTCTAATACGTAATTATTTCCAAAATCAAACTTAAAGGGACACCGCATCGAGGATAAAAATGAGATCATGTTTATCTACCTATGCTGATTAACATGTCTGCTAACAAGTCACAGACCCCCAATTTCAGACAATTGACGTAATTGGTAATAAAGACTACTGCATGTAGACAGTGAAGCGAAGCGTAACTTGTTAGCAGACACTGGTAGATAATACTACTAGATATACATGATCTCATTTTTATCTCTGACGCGGTGTCCCTTTAAGAAGGTTGGAGAATGAGGGATGAACTGTGGATAAGTTTTTAGAAACAAGAATTACCTTCGTTCCAAAGTAGTTTGGGCCATTTATTTTTATTTTTATTTTGTAATGAACTTTTGTTACCAATATTGATATTAGAGACTGTAAGTGACTTGTCACAGTTAGTTTCAGCAATAACATTTAAGTCAATGCTGTTATGTGATTGTTCTAGTTTTTTTTTAAGGGAAATATTATCGATATATGTGAGAAACCTTTGGTTGTGTTTTATTTGTTCTTTGTGTTTTTCTTTGATGTACCTTTCAAATAGCATCAGGCAGAAGCATACGATATAAAACTATATATCCTCTAACAAGTGCAAGTTGTCGGTACGATATAAAACTATATATCCTCTAACAAGTGCAAGTTGTCGGTGTGAAAGCAGAAAAGGTCACCAACAAACCGCGGGTGTGGCACTGGTCAACTCCCCTGCATGGTTTAATTCTGCTATGCTAGCACATGAAAGTTAAAGAAATGCAGTAAGGTTTAAATTAGCCAGTGATAGAGACTGGCACGAGTTATGCCGTGCAGGGGAAGTTCGGCCCAGGTTTACTCAACATACCCCTGATTTCCTATAAGGTTTTATATTGGTGGTATGGACATATCTTCGAAATGTTCATTTTCATCCCACTATCAGTCGAATAATCCATAATCTTATCATCCACTGACATTTGGACCAATATTTAGCTAGTGTATGCACTATATTCTTGTCATGTACTTATTTTGAATCCCTCCACTTTATTTACAAAGAATTATATTTTCAAAAGCCATGGCTAACGTTTACAATAAACTTCGATTATATTGATATATTTATACATTAACTATATATATTGATACCATTATCAGTCATTTAATCATCATTGATCACTAGTTAGTGCATGCTTAACTAATGTCTTGTTTAGTTAATATCTTAAAGACTTTAAATATTTACGATTTTTAATTGCTACTCCAGTAATGATGAATGATATTTTGTATCGCACTCTGTTGATACAAAAAAATTTCCATAAAGCATATTTAATCATTTATTATTAAACTCTTAAACGATGGTAAATTATTACCTAGGAGACTTTATGTTTATACTTATGATATCTACATAAGCAGTATTTTACTGAGACTAGTCTATGTAACAACCTTAAAATTTATATCCTTTTGATAAATAAAGTAAGCTGATAAAAATACTTATAAACAGAATCGTCTGAGATGAATGTGTTGGATAACGAATTTGAACAAATGAAGGGTGCTTATGAAGATTTCAAGTAAAATACTGTAATCACCCCAGTAAGCGCCAAGAGAGTTTGGCTGAAGCATTTTATTAAACAGGGTGCCAATGAGAATACCTTTTGAGGAGCACTATTTAAGAATGTTATTTTTTCATCCATGTGGAACATTTTTGCTTAATGGGGTGTAGAATACCTTTTGAGGAACACTAGTTCAGAATTTGTTTTTGTCATACATATTTCTAGACCACATGCTTAATGTACAGCATATTTTTGTCACAAGACTGCCTTTAGAGTCCAGGAACGGACACCGTGAATCATGGTTCGTATTCTAAGCTCAAAGTTTGAGAAGGGGAGGGAACTGTCTTCAGGTATGTAGTAGAAAGCTCTTATAAGGTTGTGGAGCATATTGGGGTGATTGCATAGATAACATGTACAGTAAACTTTACAATGAAGTTGTCAAATTACTTTTGTTTAGGCAGGTTGCAATATTCTAATTAATCTAGATATTCTAGTTGTTAAAACATCTTTGGTGTTTTATTCTTAATAATCAATGCGTCACTGAGTGCTATAGGCAACTTTTTACTAACGCTTATATGCGCTAGCAGTATGTAAACGGTTAAATTAATATTTTTTTATTATCTCCAGAAAATGAATTCATATAGTTGTATAAAGTTAAATGATTAAGATTTAATTTAGAAGTATAACAGTTTGTTTTTATGTTAACTTTTAAAATAGACAAATTCTCAAATCGTCCATTTGATTGAAAATAAGCAATAAAAGTCCTCTTGACTGTTTGAGCTGATGTACTACTTAATGACAACTACTTGACACTGACTGTCTTCTTGGGACCATGTTATTTGGGATTACAATTGCATTACAAGACTGGTGTATGGTTGTATGTCCAATTATTTTGTTGAACTTTGTCTTTTAAAAAGCATGTATGTATTTTATATACAAGGTTTTCAAATATGAATAAACATTACTTACCAATAATGCAGTTTTGTTTTTGATTATATATTGGGAAAATATTAATAAAATCTTGTGTTTTATTCCTGCAGTTGACATCAGAGGAATAGAATGTGCCAATCAGTTGGAAGGTTTTACAGATGGCATAGACAAAAGTTGTTAGCTTCAAATATCAACAATGAATAATTTTCTGGATTTTTAAGTGAGATTATTATCAAAAATAGAGCCATGGGCTCTGTAGCTCATCAGGATTTCATTGATTTATTATGTAAGGTTGAATATCTAAGTTACCTCAAGTAATATATTGTTAACAAGCAAAAAATAGGTTTTTAAATCATGACCCCTGTGACCCACATTTGGAGTAACAGGGTCACCAATCCTACAATTAGGAATCACCTTTGACCAAAGAGTCTCTACACAACATTTCACCTTTCTAGAGCTTTACATACTTGAGATAAAGATGAAAATAGGTCGTGACCTGTGACCTAGATTGGGGTCAGTGGGTCACAAAATCTACAATTTTAAATCCCCATTGGCCAAGGAGTCTGCACAAAACTTTTCAGCTCTCTAGACCTTTTTTAACTGGAGAAGAAGATGAAAATAGGTTTTTAAGCATGTGATCCCATTTGGATTCATGGGGTCACAAAATCTACAATTTAGAATCCCCATTAGCCAAGGAGTCTGCACATAAAATTTCAGCTCTCTGGAGTCATTGGTTCTGGAGAACAAGTCGAAAAAGCAAAAAGTTTACAGACGGATGGATTACTTGAGATAACTTAAATATTCAACCTTAGATAGTAAATCAATGAAACACTGATGAGCTACATAGCCCATGGCTCTATTTTTACTGCCCTGTTTGTGCAGGTGCAGTGGCACATTGAAACATGATACCATAGTTGGGGTTTCCAAGTGTTACACAAGTCAAGCATTGCTAGGGTCAACGAGGGGAGAGGGGTAGGCTACTGGGGTAGAGTGGAGAGAAGTTTTAATAGTGTGACCTCTATTGTTTGACGTTCACTGGAACAGTTTCACATACAGACTGTCAGTCGATCACTTAGACTGAAAAAAATATTGACAAGGAGCCTCTGATATCTAAAATAGGAGTCCATCTGGATATGGGTATCGAGTTATACAGATTAAGATTCATTGAAAAAGCAAGGTTGCCTTCTCCAACAGTAGTCACTCTACCTTCAGCAAAGCCAGGTTGCAGGTCAACACAATTACATGATATACAGACCCTGGATATACAGGCCAATGTATTTCACAGCCAGTGAAATATATTATAAACATTGTTTTTGCCACAATTATTTATGGTGCTCAAATAAGTATCATGTCTTGTTTGAAGGTGGTATGATTAAAACCAATAGTATTAAAGGGGCCCCAACAGTTTAAAATTGCACCCCTGTCATGTCCTTATTTTTAGGAGTAGGGTAATGGAATTTACAAATCTTAGTCTCTTTTCACAAAAGATCATATTCCCAAAAAAATAACTTTCTAGCATTACTGACTTACTGATGGTTCAAAGGGAAAAACCAGATAAAAGTTGCATCCCTGTACGGTAGTTTTCATCCATCAAATATCATATTCCCAGAATTTGAGCTTTCTAGCATTACTGGTTCTTAAGCCCCCTGCCACACCTATATTTGAGGGTAATCAAGATCAAACGAATAAACTTAAGTCTTCATATAATAAAGATGTTAATCTGAAACTACTTATATTACTGTGTAAAAGACGATGTTTTTATACCAGAAAATAGGGGGTCAAAGAAAGGGGTCGTCTTATACACAGGGGCTATGTTTCCGAAGAAGAAATTTTGAAGCTTGATTGACGAACTCACGTAGCTTCTTATGTCAACTGGTTTCGGAGAAGTCATAGAAAGGTTTCACTAATAATGCCTGCCACGCCCACGCTCTCGAAAACAACTTTCATCCAAATATAAACTTTGCTAACATTTTATGGCAGTGTTAATGTTAGTAAAATGGTAAACCACTGAAATGTTTTCACTTATAACTTTCTTCCTTTTAATCCAAAAGACTTGAAATTTGGAACTCTTGATAATCACAAAACATTGATGATATACTCAAAAATAGAGTGTGTTAGGGTCATTGGTTTCTGAGATGAAAAATATACCAATTTATAAACCCCTGTCAAGTATAAAAGTTTCAGTAATGAAATTTACAAATCATAATCTCCATCTTTTAAAGAAAATACTGCCCATATATCTCCTATTGCTGGTTCATGAGAAAAAGTTGTTTGAAGCTTTTAGGGTGCACAATTTATATCATAAATTATCTCAACCAAATTTACAAACTTGTATCTCCCTCCTAAAAAGATGTTAATGGACAAAATTTCACATTCCAATATCAAGCGCTTTCGGAGAAGAATTCGTTTAAAGGTTTTACTTATTACGTCTCTGGCGGCCATATTTGTGGGTGTTGGAATTCTTGATGAACAAACTTTGACCCCTTAGGTGATGGGTACCCACCCACCAAATTACAGCTTTGGGGGTGTAGCGGTTCTGGAGAAGGTTTACAGGCAACGGATGATGGACGACGGCCCATGCCATGAGCACATCTGACATTTCAGGCCTGATAAGCTATAAATACATTATTGAGGTCAAGGACTTATACATATGTACATATAAGTCCTTGTAGAGATCAACCATGTTAAACTTGATTTCCCTTAAAACGATTGGTCAAGAGATAAGATTTAACAAGAACCAACTGATTCATCACTTTATTCATTCATATGAACATGCATCCTAGACCGAGCCCAGCCCGGACACACAGACCAGCCGACAAGTCTCACTCCATGAGGCAGATTGACGGAAGTCAGTCTGCTCATTACTTGGTCAAACAGCTTCATTGAGGCTATGTACACACAGACAGACAGACAGACGGTGGGCAGAATCGTATAAACAGACATACATGATGCAACCTACCACCACATTCACGGGTGACAAGTGGGTTTGTCAAGAGTCCAAGCCGAGGTTTATACCTAGCTGGTAATTTGTAACTGTAAGAGCAGTGTTAGGAAGTCCCTGCTTTGAGATGTTATAGAGAATCTATAGTCTTTAGAGGCAATATGAACTACTATATTATCAGCTAAAGTGTCAATGCTATTACATTGAAGGGGATGACAGTTTCAGGTTTTAGAGAATGGCATCCTAGAACTACCTGTGATGTATACATTGAATTAGTCGATCCACTTTATATTTATGTTGGCCTTCCCAAATTATGATAGTTTTTAAGAGCATGTATGTTCCAGGTCATATAATCTTAGAAAGTAAAGAATGGAGAACAATATAATGTCATAATTTGAGAAAATATTTCCAGGTAGTAAGCTAAAGAGCAGAGAGATCTAATACTGATATTATTTACATTTGTCATTGTGACCGTGGTGGCAGTTTGCAGATAATGCTTCAATTATATATTTCTTCAGCAACAAAATAAACAAACATCAGATGATGTTATAGTGATCTAAAACTACCAAATCATGGTAATTTGTGAAGACATTGACTACATTTGGTGTGATGATACACAAAGCACAATGAAATATACAATCAATCCAAGCGCTCGATCAACCAATAAAATCAACGAAACATACATTGTTACAGTGTTCACTGCTTTTGCCATCATTAGCTCTAAGCAAATTAAAAATATTCAACAATTACAAAACAAAAACTTTTCCAAGAACATTTCTTTTCAATTTTCATATTTTAAGAAAAACATATACTTGATTTGTGACAGTTACAGAGAAGATAGGGTCAGATTAAATGTATTAAACATCAACATTTCAAAGAGGTGCTACATTACATTCTGAAATGTAACACATTATGACAATGCTAAAATTGAATGACACATTTCACATAATGTAACTTAAAATGTATTTTTCTTCAGAAGTCACCTTTTAGTTTTCAAATTTTGAATGAAAAAGGGGAACATCTAAATTTCAGAGAGGTACACCATTCCGTTCTGAAAATGTGACAGATTGACATAATGCTAAAATTGAATGACACATTTTGAATAATGCAACTTTAAAATATATTTTTCTTCAGATGTCACCTTTAAATTTAAAAATTTTGAGTGGAAAAGGAGTACTAACAGAGAGGAGAAACTGACGACAGATCATTTGCCACATTTGTACACACATAAAGCAAGCATCCATAACCCTCTCAGGCAACATCGTAATATATACACACCACAGTCTCTCCATAGCATACAATGTGGGGACTGATATGTAACGAAATAATAAACAGTGTATACATACGCCAGAGCTCTTCCTCATTTGTATAAGTTTGGTTATCTTTGTCACCACGGACACGTAATAACAGCATAAAATCCAGAACATGCTAATGATTAACATCTTATTACTAAAAAGATTAAATTTTGTTGTCAGATACTTTTGTACATAGACTCAAGAAAGAGACAATAAATTAACATCTCATTGCTATCAAGTTTATGTAAAGTTTTGATACCACAGATACTAATCTAAAGGAATACTAAGATAAATTATTTCGCATCTAAGACTGGTAACAATTTTAAGAACATTTAGTGAAATGCTACAAAGGTTAACTTTCAGACTTTCCTAGATTTTAAAGTTCTCTCTTGCTGAGATAGTTAAGAGAACCATAACTTAATACCAGATTACGGCTATCTTAATATAAAGGTTTCACAAATAAGCAACTTGAAAAATAGAGCTATAATTTATAAAAACATATTTTAATCAAGAATGTGTCAGAAACCACCACTGTAACAGTGAATCATATCTTAATTGAAAAATAAGATTTGAACAAAAAGAGGTAGTTTTTACAGTTGGACATGTTAAGATTAATATAAAATCTTGTCAGTATAAATGATTTCCTCCACTTCCATTATAACAGTCTACAAAAAAAATCCATTAACAGATCAAAACTAAAATGTAATAAATTATCTAGTATTACAAAACTTAAACAGAATTAAATGAAAACTTAGCTAAAACTTTGATTTGAAAAAATCAATCAATCATCCATATTTAGACAAGAATGAGAAAGCTAAAAATGATAATTAAAAACATCACTATTATTAAAAAGCTAAGTAAATGTACTGACAAAAATCAGTCCCAAAATTCTATTTTGCTTTCAAATACTTGTAAAAGTCTAAAGAACAGGAACAACAATAAATCAATTTTTTTTTTAAAATGAAAATAAAATGTCAGTCAACTTATACTACATTGTTTAGCTTACTTACAAAGTATTAAAATTCTATTGGTTTAAAAATATATCCTAAAGCCCATATGGTAGGTGAATGGCTTTCTAAAACTCACTGTATCAAATTCAATTCCATTTATAATTTCTTAGGATGAGGTGAGGTGATTTGGAACAACACATGTTCAAGAAAAGTTGACTTTTATGGTGGTGTCCGTGACCTTGTTACTGCAGGGAGAAAGCCTGCAACATCTATTAACTATGGATTGAAGTGAAAACTACAGGCATTGAGTGGAACTAGGAGACCATGGGGGCGCACAATCTTATGCACCCAGACCCAACCATAACCATGTAGAGATGGATTCAAACCCCACACCTATGAGGCCAAATAAGCTATCCCACACCTGGATAAATTCAAAATAATTCAACATTAAAAATTTGGGATTTTAGGACAAAACGTCAACAATCACAGTTTTGGTGAGGATTGAGTGTTCTCTCAAATTCAGATTAATTTTTAATAAAACTTTCATTTGCTGGTGATCGTTAAGGACAGGAGAGAATATTTCATTCACTAAAACTTGAATGATTTATTCTGCAAAACTTGCAACTTCTGGAGTAAAATCTTAAATAACTTCAAGGTTAACAAGACCAGTACAAATCATTTAACCATAATAGTTTTCACTTGAAAGTCAAACCTCATTCAACCTTAAGATCATCATTAAGAATAGTCAAGCACAGCTTTTACGAACACTAACAATGGTAATACAGCTTAAAACTCTATAACACTTGTAAATATAAAACGTAATATCAAGCACTGCTTGTTGGAAATAAATATCACTTCACTGAAAATTATTAATTTATTCATAGAAGAAAAAAAGAAGAAAACACTAAGAGTATAATTTAAATAAGAAGAGCACTAAGACAGTTATATTGAAATCATGTCCATGTTACAATCAGGTTGGATGTATTCAGTCATGTATCAACTTCTCTCTGAAAGGCGTAACTGGTGCCAGTCTCCATCATTGCCTAATTCAAGCCTTGCCGCACTTCTTAACTTGTCTGTGTTAAAGGCGCTGTAGCACGTTTTTTGCAAATTTTATTTTTTCAAATTTCTCATTTATAATGATTGTTTATGTCATTTAAAGTAACTTTAGAGGGTAAAACATCTTATTACACAAACCAATGATCCGTAGTGGTAATAACGGTGTTGTGTATAAAGCCAAAATTGCATGGCGGCCATTTTATTGTGAACACATTTTATTATATTCGAATGACAAAAAAAATTCCCATGGCTTTACGGAACCATGTACACTCATTTGCAACTTGATTTTCCGAAGAGAGAAGGGTGTTTAACTATTGTTGACATTATTTTTCAAATACATTTCATCGACTTATTTCAGCAAAAAAACGTGCTACAGCGCCTTTAATGTAGCAGCGCGCTGCACCTGAACTTCATAGGTGGCTCTGCTAGTACTACTACTACTACTACTACTACTACTACTACTACACAGGATAGTCAAGGAATGTGGCAAGGCTTAAATTATCCTGTGAGAGAGACTGGCGCAAATTATGGCGGGCAGAGGAAGTTGGTCATGTATAAGTATTATAGTTCTCAGATATTTCAGGCTAGATCCCTGATGATGTCTGTCCACACTAGATACCATCCACATTCACGCAAACTAGTTTCCATTCAGCAGAGAGTCGGGTAGTTTGATCTCCCTCCTCACGTAGAAGAGAATGTAGGCCTTGCAACGTGCCACTGTTTCCTCATCACAGGCTGTCACTGTACTGTCATTGAAGTGGTACCACTGTCCTGTAACAGAATTGCAAACATCTCTTTAGCATTTGAGTCATAAAATTCCCACAGACTTCCATGTTGATTAAATTTTGCAAGAATGAAAGTAGATTTTTTATTTTTTTTAATGTTCACTGGCTAATAAATGTTTATAAAACTGCAAATTAAAATGGTATAAATGCTTGAGCATGTCGAAATACTGAAAATTCCTAATTAATTAACAAAAGTAAAAGTTAGTTTTTAAGAAATTGATTTCATGTGTTTGCTCACTGGATTATAAACAATTGAAATGTGTAAGTTGAAATGGAATAAATATCAGAGCTTGTTGAGATATGGCATCACAGGCATTTGAAACGCACTTAAACTTGTATAATTTTGATTGAAAATTGAAAACGCCTTACCGTCATGAACAGCGTATGAGGTGTAGTGACCAGAACCAGCCCTGTGCAACATAAATACGTGGAATTTACGTCTTGAATAAAAACGAAGATACTTCTAAAAAGATTTTAATATTATTAACAATGGCAATTTCTATTTGTATTTATTATCTTTTTTCTCGTGAATGTCAAAAAGAGGTGACTGAGGTTGTCATATAATAATAACAAAGGTGCATTTATGTAGCGCAAAATTCACTAGTCAATGCGCCTTGAGTCTTATCAACAAAGACTGATCTTCAGGACACAAATGTTGTATAAAAAGTGGAGCTAATACTGTGAGGAGATTGTGAGTTGCGTACCCTGAGCCGTGATGTACAATGACTGCTGCCAGGTCATACATGTTGCTCCCTGCACAACTCCCTCGCGTTTCATGCTGGAACAGATTATAACCATATCTTAGTTCAGTGTATGAGGGGAAACACTTGGGGGTAAAAGAAAAAGGTTTGTTATAATGTCTAACTGTACACAGTCACATTTTCTGGTTCAAACTAGATTAGCGTTTGCGGGACACCGCAAAAGCAGAGCAGCTCCGAAACTTAGGGTCTCGCCTTTCCCTGTTCCGCCTTCTCGTCAGCATCAATAAAATGGGAATTCTTTTTAACAAAAATTTGTTCATTATTCGAGTTATTACTAATCATCACTGGGGTCACTTTTCACAAGTTTGTTCTTAAAACCTATTTCTTCTCTCAAAATTTTATCCAAGGATTAACGTGGCTTTAACCAATATCTCATGACCTTGACCATTAATGATCACTTTTCATCGCGTATAACAATCATGCAATGACTCAAAGTGTTCATAGTTAAAATATGGCATATTCACAAAAGCATGCTTAAGTTTTGACCTCACTGTGACCTTGACTTTTGACAAATTTTAGCGAAAACGTTTACAAATCTTGGTCATTCTCCATAGTTCATATATACCAAATAAGAGCCTAATAGCACAAAAAAGTTTGAAGTTATCATGTATACAAGGATTGTTGTAGTGATTTCAGAACTCATGACCTTGACCTTTGACCTTGAATGTGAACATGTCAAAATCATTCACCAGGTGTATAAGAAAGAAATTAAGCTATCTATATGTGGTGTTAATATCTTCATGGGAAAAAGTTACTTAGTGATTTCAGAACTGGTCAGCATGACCATATCTCGTGACCTTGACCTTTAAAATTCAAGGTCACACAATCAGTGATCACTTTTCATTGTGTATCACAATCATGTAATGATTCAAAGTGTTAACCCTTAACATGCGGGCGACGGAATTATCCGGGAGGCTCATAGAGAAAAATGTTAGAACCCTTGGCGAGACCCGTACGTTGGACTTAGTGCATTTACCGGGTCAGTAATAATTCTATTTGCCCCCCAGGCGAAATGCGAGACGAAGTGTGTCCGTATATCGCCACATGAAAACTTGTTTACATACATCCTGCAGATAGCCACGATAACAAGTCTGTGTGAATGTCCGGTCGAAATATCAAGTAAAATTCACACCAAATTGCGTGTGCATTGTTGACCCGTAACGCATTGATAATTAGCTTTACAAAAGGCCAATTTTGTCGGGCTTAGCCCCCGAAGCATTAATTCGCTTGAGGCTATTTTCACCCACGTGTTTGTATTGCCTCGGGTTTGCCTCGCCCGAGACTGCTATCTGCCTCGCATCTCGCGAGACGGGGGAAAAAATCGCTAACTCGCCTTACTCCCGCACTTCATATCATGTGAGCGAATAGTTTGTTTTCAAAAAAAAATACGGCAAAATAAAGGGGAAACAATGGACTACATTCCCATATAAAATTAGAAAATCTCAAAAAAATAATAAAGACACAGCAAGCGCCGTGAAAAAGGTCATGTTTACACTTCATAAATTTTGAAACAATCGGCGATTTTCACAACTTCTAAAACATTTATCACGGCTAAAATACTGAATGCATTTTCATAATTTTTATATCACAATAAACCGAAAAGAATAATCTTTTATTCTATATAAAATGCGCAGATTTATTCACAGAAATAAAGATACAATTTTACCTTTCTGAGAGGCATGTGAAACCAAACGGCACACAAACTAATCAACATATTTTCATCAGTTATGGTTCGAGGTTAGCGTTTATTTGAAAAGTCAAACAACATAACCATATTTGGGTTGACATGTGCTTATTTGTCAACTGGTTCGAGATTATGATTTCTTGGAAAAGTGCGATGAACGACCGTTTGCAATGCCGCATGCATGTTGTAAGTATTGACGATTTTATAGGTGGAAATAAAGACAAACTTTACATAGCTATAGAATTATAACCAAAGGTCGCATTCTAATAATTTTTATATCATTGTGAAGCTAGACATCTTGTGTTCAATTCCGTATATAAATGGAATTTTTTTCGTTTCGTATTTATGATGTTACGAGGCCTGAATTAAAGACAATCTTTCGAAAGTAATAGAATAAAAACGAAAAAACATAGAAAATTCATTCAAAGTTTCGGGTGTGAATTAGCCATTTGTGTACGGGTGTCGCTACTTGAATTTGTATTGAACGCCCGTATATAGTCCTTATTCGCCATGTAGATGCGGTATATTTCGTAAAAACGGTACCGGAATCGCCGCCTGGAAATTCCGCCAGCAGAGCTCGTTAGTGAATAAGCTCAAACTACTGCTGCGAGCTGCGAGCCTGTAAATTCCGCCACAGGGGCTAAAAATGGTAAAATATATATACGCAACGTAAGGGTTAATAGTTGAAATAAGACATTTTCGCAAAAGCATGCTTAAGTTGTGACCTCGCTATGACCTTGACCTTTGACGGTTGTTAGTGAAAACCTTTTCAAATCTTGGCCTTTCTCCATAGTTGATATACACCAAATAACAGCCTGATAGCACAAATATTGTTCAAGTTATCGTGTTTACAAGGATTTTTTTAGCGATTTCAGAACTCGTGACTTTGACCTTTGACCTTGAATGTGAACATGTCAAAAAAATTCCCCAGGGGCATAAGTAAGAAGTTATGTATATGAGTTCTCAAAACCTTATTGGAAAAAAGTTATAGCCAATACAAAACGCGGCGGCGGCGATGGAAACTGCACAAAAACTGATAGCAGCTCCGACTTAGTCGGAGCTGCTAATAATCAATGTGAAGAATGTAGGTAATCAGGGTTCAACAAATTATCAATGAAATATCAACATTTATGTTCACAAGGATAATGTCATGCTGAGCTGTCAAACAACAGCGTAAATTTAATCTTTTGTCCTGCTAAAGACAGCATAACAAGCTGATTAATTTTCACAAATTACATAGTCATATAAATAGCCATACCAATGTGTTTAAGACGTATCTGTTCATGTCAAGTCCCCTTAGAGGGAAATCAACATATGTTTCAACTTTCACTCGGCAGAACGTACTCCATCGAAACCGCTTCAAGTGGAGACAAAGGACCTGGGAAAAGAATATTCATCTTATTAAAATTATTACTTATATATTGGAATAAAGGAATTACATTATACCATGTAAAATAACACTTAATGATACAGTTAAACATCTTTGGATCTAAGAGTGTTTTTGTATTAATGAAGCCAAAATTTTAAAATCTTTTCAATAATGTGTATAATACTTTGGTTCTATAGCCTTATATTTCTCTAGCAATAGTTGGTACGTACATTTGGCAACCTGCGTATCCAGAACTTCTTTGTAGATCGCTGCTTCAGCTTACAGTTGCTGCACATGTACAGTTCAGATTCTTCCAACTCCTCCACATCCGTGAAGCTTGACAAACAGTCTGACATAATAGAAATCATAAGTATGGATGGCATCACAAAGGGTCAACTTAAACTACTGAATATTCCTAATCCGTGCTTCACTATGTCATTATGACATTATCCATTAACTAATTTAATTCTGGCAACACAGAGTGTTTAGCACTGATTACTTCAGGTGAGGTTAGGTGATTTGAGGTTTAATGCCGCTTTCAAGAGTATTTCACTTGTATCACGGCTGTTAGTATTATGAAAGCCATGCACTTATGCATTAGGGTGAAAGCTACGAGCATCAGCTGAAACTAGCGAACCATTGGTGGTACTTCGCTGAAATTCAGTGCAGCATTGCCCCCAAACCTTAATGCATGTAGACTGCAGACAAAGTTGCTGTGCCCCTTACGGGATTTAAACCTTGTATCTCTTGATCCAAAGCCGAACACGCTAACCACTGCTATCCCTCTCCCAATTAATTCAGCAGTCTGGGGGTTTTGCACTCACCTGATAATCCACAAACAGGCTCCCCTTCTTTAGGTTTTGTTGTCTTTGTACAAAATTGAGATGGGATGTCTAGAGAGAGGTCTGAAAGATTGATTCATATATTCAAATAAATCATAAAGTCACCAATAGTCACATTCCAGCAGTTTTACTTAAATTTACTAAAATAATTATGATATTAGTTTAAGTTAATTGCATTAAAATGACTAGGTGCATCCCAAATGGCTAACTAATGACTGTATTCACTATTCAATGATGTAAACCGAAGTACATTATTACATTAGAACACCACTTCATCTAAAATTCATAGACTGATTAACAGAGCTCTAAGTTCCTCTGTTAAATAATACTTGCATACACAAATAGTATAACACGACTACAACAAACTGAGTTTGCAGACTGACCTAAGAAAGGGTCATGCTTCTTGGATTCCATGCCACAGATGAGACAGTTAACCTCATTCTGTAGCAGCCCCCCAAAGATGGCGGTGACGATGGTGCTCTTTCCCTTGGGTCCGATGTAGGGGCTGTTGTTGTTGGGGTAGGGCAGTAGCTGGAGCAGCTCGGTGTGAAGGCGGTCTAACAAGTACCTCATGAACTCGTGGGCGTCTTGCTGTTGGTAACCCCTGGAAACATAGTTCTGTGTCAGTTAACAATAGTACAACAAACTGTACTCTATTCAAATGTGATAGTGACAGTGAAAGAAACATCTTCCCCCTTCATCTAGCGAATTACCGGTAATGACAAACTATTCGAAAATGGTTGAATTACAACCCCTTAAGAAAGGGAACAGTCTTGAATTGCCTTGGAGCAAACCTGGAATGTAACTGTACCCAACAGACAAAGATAATCATAAACACATGCAAGGATTGGGAAAGGTAGGGGGCATATTGGATGAAACAATGGCCCATTAAAATTTGAAATTTTAGCATTGCTGCAAAGGGGAATGGCCCATTTAAAATTCCGAAAATGACTAAGAGCCCTATAAATGGCCCATTGTCAAAGGTGTCTTTCTCAATCCCTGCCATGGTAACTCTTAATACATATCTCAGTGTGATTGGTTGTTCTGGTAGCTTTGCACCCAAAATATTTGACAGCAGCTGTTGAGTCCTTGGTCAGATATGAACCCTGAGCTTTCACACCCCTTATACTGATTGAGGCTACACATAAAGTATGTATACAAAATGTATGCCAGTGTAATCCTAGGGAAATACTATAATTTCTCTAAGTTTCATACATTATTAACAAAGCAGTATTTCATTTGATGAGACATTGTAAAATCTAAAAGGTCGAACCCAAATCCTTCTCACACCCCAACATCAGGACGACTCATAGCCATTACAAATTTTATATATTTTCATTCCTGACTATTGAGTGTAAAATGGGAAAAAGTAAAAAGAGTAAAAAGTGGGATAGTATTTTAACTAGAGCAAATCTTATCTACTTAATGTCAAATTACCTGAAGCGAGGAACTACTTTCCAGATGACTGAGAAGAGAGATTCAGGTGAAATGGCGGCCTTGTTTCCCTGCCAGAGGGCGCACAATGTCTTCCGCAACTCTTCCACCAGTAATCTGAAACAAAGAGATATCTTAAACAATAAGGTCTTCTCTATGTTTAGATGTGGCAGAGTTTAAAATTAGCGCCAGTCCGCCACAATGTAATGACCAGTAGCTACATAATATTCTATCAAGACATTGCTGGATACTTGTTTCTGACTGGCTCTCCAGAAAAATCAAACGCAATCAATTATGGATTGAACTCCCCTGATTGTAGCGCCCCTTCACCGCATAGTGACACCTATATTTGGAAGAACACTCCTGCCGGCAGCTGATGTAAACAATTTTGAGAAAGATTTCGGAATCTTCAAATCAGTGATTTTTCAGAAATTAACAACATGGACTTTGGGGATGACAAATTTAATGCACTACTGACCACTGTTAATGCTCTGACCCAATAGGTTTGTATCATTCAAATACACATTTTTGTTCTGCTCAATATGCCTAAAATAGCTTAGGTTTTAGTTCATGAACTCATATTTTAAAAATTCAAGTAGTTAAATATAAAATAAACCAACTTCTTTTCACAATTGTATGCCTCTGGATTTCATAATTTGTTTTCAAAGTAGATGAAAACATAAAAGAATTGTACTTACATATTTTCTCCTGTTTCTCTTGTTTTCTTGGCATGGTTAATTTTCCTTTTACACTTTTGGTCTTCTAGAGATGGTAGCTGTTTTATATAGCCACAAAATTGTTGTATATTACTGAAAATGAAATGAAAAGTAGACATTAATATGCTGAAGTAAGAAACATGGTCGTCTGTTTAAGTTTAGACTTAGAGTTTATTATTCTGTAAACAAGGAATTTCCAAATTTTACAAAATTGAGTTTTTGAAGGCCATTTATTAGTGGCATACGTAAGAACAGGAAGATTTTCTTGATAATAACTTCTTTATTGTAAAAACACACGAGGTAACAAAAATAAGCCTTAAACACTATTTGCCGTACCTAAGGGACTGCAAGACTGCATTCATAAAACAGGTGTTGCCTAGATTTCGTAACCCTGATGATCTTGGTCTTGATAGTTTGTCATCCTGTAATTAAAACAATTATATGTCAAAATGCAATTAGGACATGGCTCCTGACTCTTTACTATTTTGGATAATGCATGAACAAGAAATACAAATGTATGAGGAATATTTCCAAAAGCATGACTTTGTTATGGTCAACTTAAATTTAGAAAAGAAATGATGAAATTACCGGTACATTGATAGAATTGCGTGTCTTTGAGATTAGAGAAGAAAGGGAGATAACTCTTCAACAAATTCAAGTAAATTAACAATCCCCTACCTGTTACCATTGGATGAGTGTTTGCAATGACTCGTAATAAGGAAATAAAATTAATTAGCCACAAGGATAAATTCATCACAGACAAAAAAATTTTTGCAAAAACTCTTACCTTTTTTGCTTTTTTCCTAACATTTTCAATTGACCCTGTTGAATCCCTCCTTTTAATCCGTTCTTTCCGGAAATTTTGAGCACTGAGAGAAAACAATGAATTCTAAAATGTAACAATTAAATGATATCTTAATCAACACAATAATTTATTGGTGTCACATAATTCATGTTTTGTATCACATATAAAGATTCATATTATTATCATGCCAAAGATATGATACAAATGTAACTAAAAATCATATATTAATCAAAGGGAGGTAACTCTCAACAACTTGAAGAAACGTTCAGTTTAAAAGACTTTACCTTCTAAAAGAGAACATCTGACAAATTCAAGGTTATTCTTTCGGTTAATGATTAGTTATATCTGTCTAGAGCATACCTTTGAGACTGGGAGGTGAGTCTGGAGAGAGATTCTAAATGTTTCCTGAGTTGCTCCAGATGGCCTGCCTGCGTATCATTGATCACAAACTCGTCACAAAGGTAGCTGCAAACAAGATGATTAAACAACACTGATCATTGCTGTATTATCTAAAGAAGCAACATTTTTTTTTAGTTTCCTTTTCAATATTGGGTTGGAAATTATCGTAATAAATTAAACACAGTTTAAACATAGTGAGGAAGTCACTGTTTAACGCCATTTGGGCAGTATTGCAGCAATTAGTGACAAACGTCCAACATAACAATGCTTTCAGTTTTCAAAGCATGACTTAAGGGGTGAAGTTAAGCATATCTTTTAAGCATAATGATTACCGTAATCATAATTTCATTAAAATCTAATGATATAGAATATTTTTCAACGTACCAAAATGCCATATAATTGTGACAGTCCATGCAGACTGCATGGTTAGAAACCGGGACAGGGTTCTTCCCTTCATAATGCTGTTTGGCATGAGCGTTAACATATCTGGAAACAGACATCAATAATTAATGATAATACATTAACTTGGGAAAGGACCAAATGATGTTGAACCCAAGGTGCAAGTTAACTCCCCACAACAGAGGTGGGCGAGAAATAAAAAATTTAAAAAGTTTAAAGACATTGAATCTAGTCTAGTCATCTAGTCTTATGGCCTGATGAGCTAAAACTTGAAATACATGGGTCTTGTTGATAATCCAAATACAATAATCCAAATTTAGAACCCAAATTCGAGGGGAGATTAACCACCTCTTCATGCAGAAAAGTCAGAGGGGGAATTTGGAAAACATAGTAGAGGAATAGCATTGCTTTTAAAGGTAGGGATAAAATTACCATACACGACAATCCAACATAAGATTTTTATAAGGGGCAATTTGATAATTTGCATGATGAATCATCCAATTGCACGTCCTAGATTGGTCACTGGAGATGTGGGTTGTGCTAATTGAAAGGATGTTAGCTGTGTTTGTAATTGTCAGTCATGTTTCTAGAGAATAAAGTACACTAGGCTGCATGACTGCTTTAATACAAAAACATTTTTGAAGTAAAAATAGACTTAAGGAAAACTTATATAACGGGGTCTCAAATGTTGAATTATAAGGGAGGGGAAATTATTTACACCTATTATGAACATTGGAAATAAATTATTGTTCAATCTTACCTGCCACAATTAACTTCACCACAAGCTAGACAGATCCAAGGACTTTTCTCTGTCAGGCAAACTGAAATATATATGAATTAAATATGACATGTTGGCTTAGAAATAATTATGGTATGTTGGACTATGGACAAACTCACATGGGTTAAATCAGTGAAACCAAATCAGCTATCAGAAAAAGTTTTCCATCAAGTAGTAAATAAGCGTTTTAAAAGTGTTTAAAGTATTTTTTAAAGCCCTTGAATCCAGGAACAAAACACTATGTCAAATTATGTGCATTCTCTGTGGCTTCTTCCATGATAGGAAATAATATGCTAATTACTGAAGCTGTAGTATTGCTGTAATCATGGTAACAGAAAATGTTCCAATTTGACAACCTGTTCATCAACTTGGATGCTTGGAATCCATAGTAACATTAAAACACTACATTAGGAAGAGTCTAAACCTCTGCCCCATATTCAAGGGATTGTTAAATGAAACTCCATAAGACTGGAGATTGCAGCTTATTCACACAATTTTTAATCTAATGTTCAAGAATATTACGCCAACAATCTAGTAGCAAGGCATTGTTACTGGTAAGGAGAACCTGTGAGTGATTTGGGATCTTTAATCAGTTGGGCCAATCATTGAATTTGGTAATAATATGCATCATTTAACGTAATGCTAAAAAGCAAGATAGTGGACAGTCGGCAACAGAGATGAAGTGAGGTGAATTGAGGTTACACGTCGCTTTCAGGAGTATTTCACAGCTGCTATATTATTGCAGGGAGAAGGCCTGTAATGCCATAAACCCATAATGGTAATGTATTGCGGTGAAACCTGCAAGCATCGGCTGGATCGTACTGCGCTGAAATTCAGTGTAGTATTACACGTAAACTTTAATACTGCATATAGAACAGTTATCCACAGCAAAGTACTGTTGCTGAGCCCCTGGAAGGATTTCGACCTCTTGACCCGAAGCCGAACGTGCTAACCCCTGCCCTATTCCACATCCTCTTAGTGAGAACTCTCTCTTTTATACCTACCTACCACGTGATCATAACAAATGATGTCATGTTAGCAGATCCTATAAAACATATAAAGAAGGTACGACACAATGCATCCTGCCATATAATAGACAGGAAATATTTAAACTGGTTTTCTGGCTCAAATACTCTTTGTAAATGTAGACAGATAAAAGTTTCCATTTCAGTTCAAGGATCCCCATGTCATACCTTCTTTATATGTTATAGATAGGTATACGCAGGGATAGGGAAAGGTATTACTTTTCTATTGCAGCAAAGGGAGATGGCCCATTTATAATTCCAAAAATGACTAAAAGCCCTAAAAATGGCCCATTGTCAAAGGTGTCTTTCCCAATCCCTGTACACGTCCAAATATATAGAGAATCTTACCCTCACCTTGATAAATAGAATCTCACCCTCGTGTCTTTTGATATCAAATATATCAACACAAGTTGATAAAAGTTAAAAATATCCAAGGCTTGCAGAGGATATTTTTGCTTTTATCAACGAGTGTTGAAATATTTGATATCAAAAGACACGAGGGTGAGATTCTATTTATCATCCAAAATCATTCTTATTAGGTTTAAGTGAAAATAGTGTACATCTCTGAGCAATCTCTCCATTTGACTTCCAGTGCCGTGAGGTCATGGCATTGTGAAGTCGTCATGTTTATGACGTCATAGTATTGTGATATCATTACTCAATGGGGTAAATGCATTGTGATGTCATGAAGTTGACGGTGACAGGGCATTGTGCAAAATCTACTGCCAGAAAGATATCTCCTAGGAGATAATGCTTGATCTCCCACAAGCGATATCTCCTGTGGAACACAGTTTTGGGTGATAAATTTAGGGTCTGGCACCTATGCAAAAGCCCTAGTTATTAGGTAGAACATTTATTGCACATTATGCTTGCTGACATCAACATTAGGATGTTTTTCTGGATCACCTTTAGTATCCCTCACTGGGATAAGCACGCGCCAAAGGCGCGTGCTCGCTACGCGAGAGAACGTGTAAGCATGTGTAAGAACAGTTTACTGCTACGCAGTAAACTGCTCGCGAAGCGAGCATTTATATATATAGAGAAGCGCGCGACAGCGGGCTGATCTCCGTTAGGAGACATTTTAGACCAAAAAAGAGGTCATTTTCGTGTTTATCGACAAAAGTTTAATTTAAAACTTCGTCTAAAAGACGAGAGTTTTAAACACAAATTTTTGTTTTACTCAAAAACATCTTTCAAATCGTCTGTAATTGAAAGGAAATCCCAATGACGTAGCTTCTCACTGATTGGTCAATTCAATCTCACGTGTGGAATTTTCCAAATAAGGAATAGACTTGGGAATGTCGCTGGCCTGACGGTAAGATCCACGTTTGCGTAGGCTGATCTAAAACATGTATTTTTTGTTGTAGATCATAGATTACTGTATGGATGTTTGACAGACTTTATGTTAGGCCCTATATTTTGTAACCAACGGCGATCTTGTTTGCTTTTCAGCGAAGGAGAAATTACAATAATTATTACAACGGGATATCAATAAATGTTCAAAGGGAGTGATCGTGTCACAGCGTCCACTGTTGAAGTTTTATGAATTGTGTAAATTCTACATGTGATGTCCATGCACATGATATCACCGAATGCCAATTCCATTTTTGATTGTGAATAATATAAGTTTTGGACATCAATTTGATACGATTCACTACCCGAAAAGGTAAGTCAACAAGCTACGTGTTCATGTTTTCATTTATTAGATTCTCTACTCAACGCTTCAGTATTTCAGCAAACGTTAAAATCGTAAAATTATAAATCACAATAAGCACTTACCTTGAAAGTTTTTTTTTATTATATATCTTGCTATGGTATTATCTGTAAGAAAGACACCCCAGAAGTGTTTTAACAAATTTTAAAATGTCCTAAATTTCGTCAGTTCGTCAAAAGGATAAGAATTATAAACTTAAGGTGTACCTAAGGGTTAAAATGTAGTCGAAATAATACTTAACTGACGACTGTCACAGAATGCTTGGATTCAATGTGAAGGTTATTATGAATTTGCATTACTTTTGCAACGCCAAGTTGCATGACAATGTCCAATGGCGGCCAAAAAAACGAGACACCGAACGAGATTTCAGTTCAAGCAGTTGATTCAAGGGAACTAACTGCTGTGGATTAAAGCGTCCATAAAATGTTCCTGGAAATTCATTTCGATCCCAAATGGAAATCGGATTATCACGGTTCGGTATCGAAGAAAATTCGGACAATGTTTTTCTTACATATATATTAGGCCTAAATTTAAAGTGCCCGAAGTTCTTGCATAAAAAAACTAGGCTAATCACTAATGTTATTATATAATGATCTCGAGGGATCTAAGGGTTAAATAACATCATCAAACATTATCTAAGGGTTAAATTAAATTAAATCATCTGTATCCAAGGGTTTAATGAAATTATCGGAATGTGTCCAAGGGTTAAGTTAAGGGCCTAGACTACAATTACTAAATTTGAAGTGCGACATGTCAATCAGACGGGGAAAGCCCGATGTTTTGGCCTACTGCAGTACGGTACACACAAAAAAAAATCCAACGTTTTCTTTACATTCCATTTTAGGAAACCAGCACTAGCCCTAAACTTATGAATTGATATATCATGTGCTGGACGTAGGGTTGATTGGTATCCTAAGGGCTTATGGGGTCAGTACAGCAGCGACCGATCTTCCGTTTTTGTCAACAAACATGGCGTCATCGCCTCGACGGGAAAACAACGTCTGCGCATGTCCGATAGGTAAAATAATATTCTAGAACATAAATAATAAAGAACAAAAAAGCGAGCCCTTATATGGTGAGGGATTCTAAAGTCAGGCCGTTTTTCTTGCATAAGCTTTTCTTTTTCACATTTGATTCACATTAAAATGATTCTGTTTGTAAAAAAATTGGTGGTTTTTAATTTAATTGTTTAAAATTTTAACCAAGGATGTTAAATCTTTTTATTTCGCCTAATGTATCAGTCCAAATATGCATTTGTCAATTGATCTAAAACATGTGATTTTTTTAATTGACATATTAAAAGTGTCAAAAGTGATAAAGATAATTTCATATCATTAACACTTTTAATCCTTAATTTTATGTTATAACTTATTTCTCAACAACAACAAAAATCATACAAAAAAATATGAAAGACTGTCATAAAATATTCCGCATGATGTCACCAATGTTGCTTGCCACAAAGAATTTTTACTTTGTGTGCAGTGTAGGAATACATCGTCGTCTTCCTTCTGACAGTGAAAACTTGACAGCCGGATGTCGTGAAGGAAACAAGGTCGAGACGGCCAATAGGTCTATTGAATATTTATTTGTCATTACACGCAACAGAACCAAATGAATAAATCTACAGCGAGAGGTTTCAACATGAAAATTGTTTTTGACATTTCTGATTAAAACTAAAAGATTTTGTACACAAAGCACATGGCCATCTCACTTGCCGAAATGTACCGCGTCGAAATAAAATATTGAATGCTACTTGTGATTCTGCAAATTGTCGTGGCATTCTAATACAACTGCGAGTGAAAACAAATACTCATGCATTCGGTAAAGGTTTTAATACTCACCCGAACACGAAAATTCTGTTGGATTATTTTCGCATTTGACAGAGGGCGCTGAGGTAATTCTTGCGCTTTCTTCCAAGTGTGGACACTCCATCTACATAAATGGAGACAAACGCAATATATTACCGATCTCAAATGTATTTTAAGATCATTCGTTAATTTTATGGATGCTTGTGTGAAATGAGCACGAGATATCGAAAGAGAACGCGCTATAACATAGTATTTCTACATTCACTCTTCTTCAGACTCCATATTTCTGTCGCGCATGAATACACAAATTTCAAGCCCTACAAAGGTCAACTGAAATAATACCAAAAGTATAATGTACTCGCTAAAATGTAGTCAATAATATTAATTCAGGGGATATCATATGACCCAAACAGCATCAACCGGTTATTGTTATAGTTTTTATTTGACCCGTACTATAAGTATTACAGACAACAAGCTGGAACTATTTCATGACGCGTTAAGACAAAGTTCAGACGCTCACTGTTTCTTGAGCGATCATGTGACACAAATCCATTGCAAATTTGCTTGCTCCTCAAAGATTGTTCGCTGGGAGCAAGATTGGAATTTTAATCATGGTATCCATATGAGACAATTTGAGCCTTAGCCTAGACATTCCATTTCCAAATATGATCGAAGGCCCTTTTGATGCAAATGTTGCAATCTGGTAAACCTACTAGATAAACAGCTGTTTGACGATGTTACTATTTATAGATTGACACATGATCACTGCAACCATGTGGATATACCATTTGTTTACGTTTGCATTTGCGGGCTCCAGATCTATATCTGCACACAAAGAAAGGCTAGATCGACAAACAACATTCAATGCAATCTCCTATTTAACCGACCAGAATGATTTAAAGATAATCAACTTAGAAACGGTAGCCTACACTGCATGAAGTATAAAATATTCACATATTATTTGACGAAATAAGACATTTTGGCCCCTAGAATTCTTATACACATTGAGGGAAGTAACATGTTATTCTACTCACATAGACCTACTATTTTCAGTCATTTTGTATTTCAATTTTTGGGTTTTCAATCATTCCAAAACTATTGGGACTAAATAGGCCCTATATAGCCTACATTATGTATGCATATGGATATACATATATTTTCATTTGGATGTTTTATTTACTCACCCGTGGAAGATACTACAGTGTAGTATTTATACGACAATACTAAACCAGTGTAATACCGCTGAACGTATGACATCACAATAGTATTCAGTTGTGACGACAAAATGGTCGAAGCTCCATTTCAATGAATGATGGGCCACCAGGTCTATTGAATATTTTATTAAAATCGACCCTGTTCCGAGGAATTAGATCTGCAAAATAGTTCATATCGGAATACGAACTGGTTCTATAGATTCCTGGCGCAATTACAAGGATGTCATATAATAAATAGAATACCCGTCAATTCTTGTCGACAAATAGTACTACAATGTTTATCTCATCTCGTTATGTAGGCCTAGAAGATATACACTTTCTACCTCACTCAATGAGTGATCCTTTATATGTCACTGTAGCTTGATAGACAGTTTATGAGTTTATTCACGTTAACATCACTGAGCACAAAACTTAAAATGATATGACGTCACAAAGTTGATAGGGGAGAGTGGGGCAAGATGCCCAGTTGGGGTAAAACGCCTACGCCACGTGACACGCACAAGCACGTGGTTAGATCGGTTATTTCTCTTTGCTGTGGTAGCTTTCAGGTGTCCGGAAAAAAAGTACCGGAAAAAAGTCCTAAATTCAACTAGGAAAAAAAGTCCTATTTTAGATTTTAGGTAACAGAGTATGACAAAATAATAAACTTTTGTAGAAATTCACTTTCTTCAGATTCAACTATGCAATAATCATTAGCACTGGTAACACATTGTTTATAGATACAATACATAGATATCTTTATTCAGATACAACAACATTAATAAGCAGTGGTAACACATTGAGTACATGAGTTTGACTGATTGCTTCACTGGACTTTATTCAGTCTGATGTTCCTAGAATACCCATTCAGGAATTCAGGGACCGACTTCCTCCCTGACCTAATGTCATTACAGAGTCTTTGCAAGCGAGCTTGCATCTTCACAAAGATCGATTTGGACAATAGAACAAATTTGTTTTATTCAATAGATTGAGATAAACTCACATTTTCTTAATTCTTAATTAATCCAAAATGCCTCTTAAAGTAAAGTCTTCAAGTTAATTATCCATATTTAGATATCACAACATCCTTCTTGATACCTCAAGTACAAACAATTCATGTTTTCTTAACAATATCTTTGATGTTAATGTCTATTTAGCCTGTGTTTATAGTAATAGGACTTTTTTCCGGAGGACTTTTTTACCGGTACTTTTTTCCCAAGGACTTTTTTTCCAAGGACTTTTTTTCCTATAATCAGCTTTCAGGTTGAATGTCATCTGTCAATGGATGGTTGCTCGGCCCGCGAAAAAGAAAATATTTCAAACGATTTTATACATTTAGGCGGTATATTTTCTAATATTTAGTAGACAATTAAATAAATGCTGATATTTTTTGGAACCAGATATCAACCTTCACTCGTTGTTGTACCAATTCAAGTAAACTCTTAAACATCACAATGCTAGTTACAGGAAGACATTGTCACATGGTTTAGTCTCAGGAATCGTGCAAATTCAAAGTACCCTTTGGGGTAAAACGCCCATGGTCATGTGGGGCAAGTCGCCCAGTATAGGCGTTTTACCCCATAACATGGGCGTTTTACCCCTCAAAAGTGTTTTGAATCTAGTAGTAAAGGTATTTAAGTAAAACGAAAGGTATAAGGGTTGTAAAACAACAAAGAGTTAGTAAGTCAGTATATTTGGGGGTTCATTTTTCAAGATATGATTAGAAAAATATGTTTACAAACGGTTACATGCAAAATGCAAAATATATAGCTTGGAGGGTTTTACCATATAAGGTAAAGTATTCCTGTAAGATTTCAAACACATATTTGCCCCGACGATTATTCAAGGCAGGCGATTGTTCAAGGCTGGCGATTTTTTTTTTCGAAGTCATAATATCTGTTTGCCATTTACAATAATTTAAACAAAAACATAGTTATCAGAGTCTTAAAATGTGAATATTGTAAACGAAATTCTTGCCATAAGGTTTAACGTGGCGTAATAATGTCTATATACCGGAAGTATATATATAGACAAACAAAATTCATTAATTTATTTATATATACGTTTGCTAAATTTACCCCGGCGAGTATACAAGGCATTCGTTTATTAATGATTTGAGGTATTCTTCTTATTCTTCAATGGCTTCTAAATAAGGCTGAGAATGCCGAAAATCATTTGAGAATCATTTGTTCTATATATTGATACGCTTCATTAAAAGCAAAATACATGTGTAATTGGATACAACAAATCTCTATTTCTTTTGTAGTGGAGGCCATAGGTCCACGCTACATTTTTGTTTAACAGGGTGATGCGTATATGTATAAACGACAAATAATGTAAGTTTATTAAATGTAAACTTAATTTACATATTTCATAGGCAAAACATAATATATCATTGACGTAGGAGAGAATCTCTTAGATCCATTGCATTGTTTTTATAAGTGGCTATGTTTTATACAGCATATTGCTTGTCAAATGCCTAGAAGATGTAAAATTAATGAACTCTTGGATCTGAATAAAACTGAATTTGTAGATCCTGACATATTCAGAGTTCACACCTGTTATGGTAACAGGCGAAGAGCTGAGATAACCGACAGAAATTAGCAAAGTACGTTGCAGAAAACTTATATTGAAGTCTCCTCTCCCAGATTAGAGATACCAATTAATGGAGGTACTGAATTAGGCATCTACGACGCCAGTCTCTGAAAAGGGACCCTCAAGTGTAAAACAATCAGATCATGTACTCCTAGAACTGGACTACAACTGCCTATCCCTTCTTTCTGGCGATAACATCTGTCAGTTATACTGGCATGTGGTGATGACCGCTGTTTGTTTAGGATTTTGGTAACATCGATGGACCCATATCTTCAAGCATCTTTCGCCAATGGAGATTCTAAATTGTAGATTTGGTGACCCTTTGGCCCCAAAAAAGGGCCTCACAGGCCATGACCTAAAATCCTGTTTTCATCTTTTTTTTGCAGAACAAAAAGACCTAGAAGGTTGTAATATTGTGTGCAAACTCTTTAGCCAATGGGGATTCTAACTTGTAAATTTGGTGACCCTGTGACCCCGAATATGGGCCACAGCCTAAAAAACCTTTGAAAATGAATTTTGAACTGATATTTTATGGCACTTCAATCACTACTTAGTTTATCCCTAATAAAATACCTGAGGGAAAGTCATCTCATCATTTAGATATGTGAGTCCTAACTTGGGTTTGAGAAATGCAGAATTGAGAAAAAAAAGTAAACTTATTCAGTAGGAATGTGAAATATATGTCGAAGATCAAGTCTCCATTATGGACATGTTTGTCAAATTGATGTAATCAATGTGAAATGAGAACTTTTGAATAGCTTTTGAACTGAATTTTGTGGATATTATAAAAAAAGGCCCTCACAGGTCAAAACATAAAATCTATTTTCATCTTCTCCAGAACAAACGGGAAGGAATATTGAGTTCAGAATGTTTAGATGTTTGATGAAAAGGCTTAGTGTGCAAATATTATTTAGCCAAGGTGATTTTAAATTGTACTATGTACCATGAGATTCATCACTTTGCCTGTTCTCTCTAAGCCTTATACAGTCAGATCAGTGCTGCCAGTGTAAAGTGCAAGGCAGAGGCTATTACATAATTTGGCTGAAAAAAGCACAGCTGGCTTGTAACCAGAGCCAAGGGGTCAGAATATTGCATTATCTCCTGTGTGTTGACCTTACTGAGTGCTCTCTCTCTCAATGTCAAGACTTAGGTTTGTCAGGGCTAGGGATTGTGCCTTATATTGAGACAATATATTTCTGTCTTCATCATCAAACAATAAAAACCCTGATTAGCTACAGAGCCCATGGCTCTATTTTTAGTATAGAACTTTTGAAATTCAAGATTGTTTGATCAGATGTTCTGCTTTATCTTCTTGTTGAATAATATGATTAAAGACTAAATCATTGTCTAATCTTATTGTCTAATTTTATATTATTCTGTGGGAAAATGATATATGGGGTAAAACGCCTACCCTGGGCAACTTGCCCCAAACACACAAGGGCGTTTTGCCCCAGGCATGGGGCAAGAAGGCCGCAAAAGATAAAAGTGTCATTCTGCAATTTTTCGTAAGTCATGCGCTAAAAAACAATGTCAATCATATACTATTGATTGTTTACAGAAAAGAGATTATTTAACACCGAAAGTGTGAAAATAACCCCAATATATTAAATGTAGCAAGACTTTATGCTTAGCATGGGCGTCTTGCCCCACTCTCCCCTACATGTAACAATGCTGTGACCTCTATGCTCCAGAAACCGGATAACAGCGAGTTCATTTTAAGACATTGCTTTATTTTATCATCCAAAACTGGGTTCCACAGGAGATATCGCTTGTATGAGATCAAGCGATATCTCCTAGGAGATATCATTTTGACAGTAGATTGGCATCAGCCTTTTGCATCATCAAGTATTGACATCACAATGCTATGACGTCATAACCACGATGACGTCACAATGCTATGACATCACAGCACGTGAAGCCAGATAGCTAAGAGAACATACCGGTATTCCGTTCTGCCTATCGTTTCCACTACATCTGTCAGAGCTATGTACCTTAGCTAGAAGCCAGATGGCAGTTTTGTGTTCAGATATTTTCATTTTTCATTTAAAACTAACGAATAATGATTTTGGATGATAAATAGAATCTCACCCTCGTGCCTTATGATATCAAATTTATCAACACTCGTTGATAAAAGACAAGCCTCGGATATTTTTAACTTTAATCAACTCGTGTTGATATATTTGATATCAGAAGACACTTGGGTGAGATTCTTTATTTATCATCCAAAACTGAAAATAATGTCAAGGTCACTAAAATCTAATCAGCCCGTGGTCTTCCCTAGAAGGTGCTCTGTGTAAGAAATGATGGAATTCCGGTGAATGGTTCTTGAGATATCCCGTTTACAAGCGATATGAAGAAATTCTGGTGAATGGTTCTTGAGATATCCCGCTGACAAGCTTTACATGTACATTAACAAGTCGTAAAATTCAAAGTTCCACTGTGACCTTGAGAATAATGGCAAGGTAACCAAAATCTAATCAGCCCTTTGTCTTCCCTAGGGGGTGCTTTGTGTAAGATATGATGATATTCCGGTGAATGGTTCTTGAGATATCCCGCTGACAAGGGTAAAATGACAAAATCTCGTTGTGACCTTGAAATGAAGGTAAAGGTCACAAACCTCTGTATGAACTTTAGTCTCCTATGATGAACACATATGCAAAATATGAAAGGAATCCAGTGAATAGTATTTGAGTTATTCCATTTCGTACGGAAGGACGGACGGACGGACGGACGCAGCCGAATACTATGTTCCCCGCTTTGCGCTAAACGCGCGGCGGGGGATAATAACCAACAAGCCTCCATTATTTGTTATTTGAATTAACGCATGTTGATGTTTTTGGGTAAGCGTCTCTACTTAAAAGTTTTCTGCGATCTCTTGAAAAAAACATCATCAAAAACTACACTTATTCAGATTGAAAGAAAAAATCTTTATTTGAGCGCAACACGATCGTCATATGCGTCAGATAATTTAGCGGTGCCGTGACGTCACATACAGATTATGATACTTCTTTGATGTCATAACGTTTTTAATAGCATTGTCAATGAGCCAAAGCATTGCGATGTCATGTATTTGATGAAGTCGCAGCATTTGATGTCAATTTGTCTTAACATCTCTGGTTTAAAGTAGGTGAAGATACTATAAGAAATGTGTTTTTGATTCACAGATAAAAACATCACATCACCATCACAAATTTGGCCGTTGTATTTATGTTATAATAAACGGATAAGAAAATGAAAGCCAAAATCAACATTGCTCTAACGTATCTGATGTTGTTGCTTGAAATAGTTTAATTTTTGTACACGGAGAGTTTCATCCCTTAGGCCTACCCAAATTTTCCAAAGCAGAACATGAAAACATTGCATATACCTCGAGTCAGTAGTGAATATGCATCTTTAATATTTTACTGTGCAAATAAATATCCAAATGTCGTTTTATTAATCTATTGAAGAGCTAAATTCATCATGATCTTACTTCTGTGAAACGCACATCAAATCTCACAACAGTGTCTTTTATCTTATCTTATCTTAACTTCTATTATCTTTTGAATTGCCTCGTTCACGATTCTCTTAAAGGTTAATCTATTGTGTTGTTTGGGGTCAAGCATGCCAAACGTTATAAATTGTGTTATTTTATCGAGAAGTACTGACTTTTGCCGAAAATTGCCGTTTTGACGATCGTCGACTCAGTATACCGGCGATATAAAGATAAAAATATCGATTTCTGATCGAAAACCGGTCCACAGCGTGTGGCGCGCGTCATTTAGTCAAACGTAATTGTCGAAACTTATTTACAACAGCCAAAGAGACAAATTTTGGTTGATGATGTTGAATAGGTCTTACAACTACTGTGCATGTACATGGGGCGTGTAGTTTCGGTTTCCGCACATGTTTAATGATGTTGTTCGATTTTAATTGGACAGTATTAAATATGATATATTTGACGATTGGGTTTGAATATGCAAGTTGAGTGAAATTGTTTCAACTGAAATCAGCACATATAGTATGTTGGCACGTATTTAATCGAAATAATTTTTTATGAAACACAATGGATGCATATTTAATTCCCACTCCTATACGCGGACTATCATGTGGTTGTCTCACTTCAAGTAACTAAAACATGGCGAGAGGGAAGTGAAAATTTTGTTGAAATAGAACTTTCACTTTATTACAATTTACAGAGCAGCACGTTTATAATGATCTTTGAAAATAAGTTTGTTTCATGATACATATCCTTTGACTTATCGACGATGTCGTTGACAGGCTGTAGATATATGTGTACTGCCATAACAAATAATATAAACGGCAATTATTTATGAATTAAACATGTAATTGTTTATATAAAAAGGCAAACAACACAGCTTACATTACCCCCGCTTAGTTGTAGTATGAGCGCCTTCAGTACAGCACTATATATGTATACTCAAGCATATCATTGCATGACGATAATTTTCAATGAACACTCTGGAGTTGTAACCCCCTTACGAGCTTATGAAATGAGAAAATGCTATGTATTTACATATTTTTAATAATAAAACATATATATTAATAGAATATCCACAAATGGGTCATACCAACTCACGTTGTCCATTGAAATGCACGTGAGAAGGGGTTCATCATGCATGCCGGATCTTCATAATGAACACCTTGTAGAGCAATGAATGATATAGTTGTAGAAGTACTTTGTATCTGGAAA
Source organism: Gibbula magus (assembly GCA_936450465.1). NCBI lineage: Eukaryota > Metazoa > Mollusca > Gastropoda > Trochida > Trochidae > Gibbula > Gibbula magus. The sequence goes on from OW388289.1 coordinate 15,911,295, forward strand.
TTTATATTTGTTTAGATGTTATTTTTCACATACGAAACCAGGCGATATGAGAGACATTTTCATGATCATTGTCAAGGGTTCTTTGATTTGTATGTCTTTGCATACTAATGATACTTTGTTTAATCTAACTTGATTGCAAAATGTTTAAAGCAAAATGGAATTGTGTTGTTTGGGTTAATGGCGATAATGACACTAACGATATATGTTGTATTGGCTTGTATATTCCAGCGTGTCGCACGTGCAGCATGACGCGCTGCCTGATATTGTCACGGTTTCTCTGACAGTGACAAACATCACTTATACCCCAATATGTTAAACAAACGAACCCCGACATTTACACAGGCGGTGTAGTTAAAAAGTGTGGTTTTAGGTAGTGTTGAGCCAGTGTGTAAAATAGTAATTAAGCGACCTCAACCTCAGGTTCAAATGACTAAGTAAGATGTTTATGATCCACATCTAACCTAACACCTCGGCCTCAGAAAGTAACGATCACCTATGTTACAGCCGTTTCTGTTCATGGAACGAAATTCCTTCTGGTTGGCTGTGAATAATCGTGACTGATATTGGATGTTTTCAAAACAACATTCTAATATTGTGACCCTTACTCATCATTGCAGCCATTTAACAGTCTCTAACCATGATGGTTTGGAGCACTGACTCTCTTTTGTTATGTGATTTCGGTACATTCCAGTTTATATAAGATTGAAACACTAGAACAAAATAAATGTGTTATAAAATTTATCCAAGGGTGACATCGGGTGTTAAATCAGTGTCTGGTTCTGAATGCTCGTTCTTGTTTCATGACACATGTGGGTGTCTTAAAGCTATTATATTAACTTTGTTCCTGTCTACGTACTGAGGACATGGACCCTGTGTCATTAACAGTTGATGTTTAGTTTCGATCTCATTCTTTCTCACTTGATTCGGTAGTGCTACCTTGGATTTTTAACAGTCACAGCTATACTCCGGCTCTTGAAACTTGCAGGTTTTTCTCATTTTGACGAACACCAATTTATCAATTGCCTTCATGGATTACATCGCCATGCACTTTATTCATGACAATTCTTTCACAAGAACACAATCATTAAGTACCATAAAGAGACATAAAGTTTCAATCTCGTCCCACACATCCAGGACATGTGACATGGTGTAATGTGCAACAAGTGACCTTTTCCAGATGTTCTCTAAATGTATAATGCTGCTCCATTCCTCAGTTTGTTTTCTTTTGAATGTGTAGATACATTTTGTTCATGTATACATAAAACTCGAGCTAAAAATGTCAATACATGAACATGTTACCTTTTATGTGCGCTTTCTTCAATTTTGTAATGTATTTGTATTGAACCTTTGGCTTCTATACAGAATAAATGCCTGTCAGGTGACGAAACTCCTCAAGAGCCTTTTTGGGTTTGCACATTTGTTGAAGGAATAGAACACAAGTTTTTTCTTTCATATGGTTTATTTGTTCTATCATTCATGAATCATTCTTACAAAGAAACTGACATTTCTCTGTTCCTTCTACCTTACAATCAGACAACATTCAAAACATACACACAATGCTGATTACAAATTATTTCTTTTGCTTCACTTCTCTTAATTGTTTTAGAGATTTTACTGATGTTAGTAACAAGTGTATTATGACAGTATGACTAATGCTCATTGGTTCTCTCCCTAGCTTGCCATGTACACATAAATTTACTGTTGAGACAGTTTAGTAGAGTTTAGAAATGAACCAATTACTTTTCAAATGTTTTGATAATTCATACCCCCATGTTTGAGTGATTGAGTGAAATATTGCTTAACGCCGCTTCTACAGTATTGCAGCCATTAGCGGCGACCCATATTTGACAACCATACAACAAAATAGGGGAATCATGACATCAAATACTTTTATCTAAGGGTATTCTTTGCTCTACATAGAAGACAAAACACAGTTTAAGATGCGGTATGCAAAATTGCAGTGTAGCTAAAACAAATTTTTCTATTTCAATTTACAGATATGCCCAGCCAAGATGAAAATAAATTTCACCCAATACAAAAAACTATTTGTTACTGATTTGAATAGGTTCACAGTATTCGTTAAATACATCTAAGGTTTGGCATTCTCATCAAACCATGGTTTGTTATGCCTTCTTGCAATTCTATGCGAGTTAATCAGCAGAAATCTCACAGCTAGCTTAATTTTTATTATTTTTCTGTTACATCTTTAAGTCACGAAGAATTCCACAAACACCAATACATGGATGATCTACACATGATTACTGAAAATGTTGGTAGATATTATTGTCATCAACTTTAATTCTCATTAAAATACAATAAAAAGTTTTCAGAGTTGATGAAACATTGGCGTTATTTCAAACACGACTACAATACAGGTAATATTATTTTTCATTCAAACGTTAATAACAACAAATCATAACACAATTCACATTGTTCTCGCCATTTAACACAATTTACAATTCTTTCTAATTGCACAAAGATGGGACATAACTCTGTCATCACACTCCGAAACACACACAGAATAACGGGAAAGTTCACTACGTCACACAAACATCATCCTAGAAACCTTGATATTGACTCCTTCTTCATGGTAAGATAGTCAAAGCCAGTGTTTACCCTTCACCTATGGGGTATAGAATATTCTGGGATGACCTGATATTCCATGATGATTCCTGATCTTCAGCCAGTTGTCAAGCCGATGTGAGTTGGTCACTTGTCATTGATTGCGTACAGAGTGCTGATGAGTTTCCTATGTATCAGGCAACAGGCTTTACAGAACACAACCAGTCACTAGATGAAGCATTCTAAGTAACGTGAAGAAAACAAGTTGCTCTGGTTTCCAGGGTGGACAAATAGTGGAATAAACATATCTGGAATTTCATGTTGTTAACAATATTCACATTTGGTCCATTGGCTTCATAAGCAAATATATACAAGCATAAGATAAAATCTGTTCTAATTGCAAAATATATCTTAGTTGTTCTTACATTTGCAATTAGCATTTTATATTACTCCCATGGAGTTTTCAGTCACATTAAAAATTAAATCTGTTCCACAAAATTATTGGAGTGAAAACAATATAAACCCATGCCTGACAAACAAAAAAAAGGGTTGAAAACATGTCTGTAAAATGCCCTTTGTCCGTAAATATCCAGGGTCTTATTTCACAAAGCACTAACGTGATTGCAAGCCATTAAGGTTACCTTAGTGTAATGGTTCAGAATAGGTGTAAGGTTAACATAAGTAAAGGTTGTTAAGTCAAGGGAGCCCCTTGGTTATTTTGAATATTTATAACCTTCAGAATTATGAATAATGGATAAAGCATAATGAAACAATGATTTGTCAGTCATAATATTGTACACAAAAACTCTTAAAATACTTTTAACATTACTTATCATGAGCCTCAGACACTGTCATAATAATCTGATAAATCCCTAATATCATTAAGTAGGACTTGATAACTACCATAATTTATCATAATTATATATCAGTTTTCCATGCTTGTAAACAATTATTACCTATTAAGTTTTGTATTGGGTGACATTCCTGAATAAAAAGCATTACTCCATCTTCAGACTGCTTTGGAGCCATACCATAGTTCTGGTTTGTCAAAACCTGGGGGTATTCAAGATCATTCCAGATAAGATCAATTGTCATAGTTTGTTAGAATTACTATTAAAGTGAAATTTATTAATTCCTTGAGCTACATATTAAAGAAGTTATCTGAAAAGACTTGCGTATGACTTCTGCATTCTGATTGGTTTATACCAACCAATGAGATCAGTGCTGCCCATATCTATATGCCACTGCTAGACCAATTGAAACAATGCCCGCCAGCACACCTCCAAATACGAGCGGAACTTTCCACCACTGAAACAGAAATATAGTGTTTTAGTACAAAGTAAATACAAATGTCAAAACCCTTAATCATGTTACCGGTAGTAGGCAACTTTATTTTCTCCTCTTCAATTTGCAAACATGCTCTTTAAACCAGGAATTGTGTTTTTCAAGATTGGTCGATTTATATTTTTCTTCTTTAAGAGGCATTTATATTTGGTTTATCACGTAAAAGTGAGGTATGTATTAACGGCTTGTTTGCAAAAAAAGGAAGCATTTCATGAACCAGTACTTGTGCTTTTCGTGATTGGTCGATTAATATTTGTTTTATCAAGTAAAAGTGAGGTATGTATTAACGGCTTGTTTGCAAAAAATAGAGCCATGGCCTCTGTAGCTCATCAGGAGATAATAAGTGGAGTATGTTATGGAGTGGACTTTATAGCAATGGTCAGATAATGGAATGTAGTAATAAGAATCTAGGTAGTGAAACGATTAAAGCAGTTTAAAAATATTTTGTTACCATAACTTTGCCAATCTGCTATATATATGTGTTGAAAGAGCAACACAAAGCTTGGGAATAAATTGCTGGTATCAAACATATAATAATGTGGTGGAGAGATCATACTATTTTTTAAGATCGTACACACATTATATAATAATGAATATACCGGGTACAATTCTTTGCATACAATTCACCACTGTAAGCTATTGCAATAATGGCCTGGGGCTGTAGAAGAAAATGAAAAAAAACCTTTTTAGGTCATGACCCCTGCTAATTATTATCAAAATTGGTTACACATAAATCAACATTCGTTATGAATATCATACACTTTGCATTATATTGTTTTAATTCTTAATTGCATTATGGCAATACCAACATTTATTACATAATGAATAGGAGCCTCAGTTTTTGAAAATCCCATTTCTCATAGGCTCCATTTCAATACTTAATAAATTGGTGAATTTTTTTTAGTAAATTCTTTTTCACCATTTCTTATAGGCTCCTTTTCAATATTTGATAAAATGGTGATATTCTATGAATAAATTCTTTTTTAGAGTCAGTGGAAGACTAAAGCAGTCTCACGCACAGTCTATGATAACACAGTGCTGCACAGAAGTTTGAAGTAACCTGAAACCTCTGTGTAACTATCAGTTTTCATTCTTCTGCCAGGAAGAGGTCAACACAATGCAATTACATAACATGCAGACACTGGACTCACAGCCAGTAAAATGTATATGTTAGATGCAGTTTTTCCTACAATTAATTATTTTTCTGTACTGGAGAAGATGATGAAAATAGGTGTGATGTCACAATCTCATATAGCTACTTCTTTTATAGTCCAATGTTATCACCAGTCATCACTAGTCATATTCAGTTCACATATCTCATGTAAAATGAAAAAATTTAATTCCTCTTCAAGTTATTCCTTCAAAGGGTATTCAATAGTTCTCATTTCAAATAGATTCACATTAAACATGTCCATGATGTAGACATCTATCTCATTTCTTGTTCCTATTGAATAAAATTAACTGCAAAGTTAATAGAAAACTAAATCAGTTATAAAGTATAAAATATGATATAAATAAGGTATACCAAATTGACTCGTACTGGAAATTCTCATTAATTAATAAATTAATTCTCCAAATAATTACACAATATTCAGTTATGTTCTATTTGTGGCAGTGCATATCTTTACCCTCTGCATATCTTTACCTGACACGACTGAAGCTGTTATACATCTTAGCTATCATCAACAGGCAATGATTACAAGTATTTAAAATCAGGATTAAAAATTTCAAAATGATAGATGATACGACTCACAGATTTGCCATTCTGTTTCTTGGAGGATGAGTTATTAGTTCCCATCATCCGTCTGTACATCGCTCGCTCGCTGTCCGTCTCCTTCTTCACTTTACTTGTCAGTGTCGACATCTCCGCGTGTAATATCTACAGGGACATGTTGTAGTTAAGTGTTTAAGCTGGTTTATAAGGTCAAACATTAGATATACCTTGTTTTTTTATGCACATGTATCAAATCTTCAATCACAGTGGCGAATCAAGAGATTGTCAGTTGTGAGGAGCAAATCCTTGATCTGCCCTTGAATTATTTACATGCTTCTGACAGTCTTATTTTACCAATTTGCAATGTTGAGGAATAACAATACATTTAATGCTGTTTTGTATTTATAACAAGATATGGTAGAGAGTCCAATAAATATTCAGGAAACACATTTTGTTAACAGGGGGAATAAAGAGGGAATGAGATTGACTTGATAAAGAGAGTCTATTTCAGAGTATTTTTGTTAAACATCCACATCTCACAACAAGCCATGCTCACTGATTTGGACTGGGGCAAATTTTACCTTACCGGTAAAGTTGTGCATTTCAATGACAATCTGATAAGTACAAGGATGATAATCTTCCCTATTCTCACTACAGTCAACCAGGGTTAACATTCTGTTGGCTAAAGTATATAGACCCTGGAAACAATTAATTCATTTAAGATGTGTCTACAAAGTTTGGAACTACTGACCTTTGAACTTGGGTCTATCTTTATGGCTTTCCTCAAATACTTCAATGCTTCTTCATTTTCTCCTTTGGATCCATATGCCTGAAAATTGAACAAAGTATGTAAAAGTTGCTGACTCAGTAATACTTGACTCCTTGAACTGTATTATTAGTTTGATAGAGTTTATCAACACAAATTCTATGGCAGTCAGCTACCTAAGTATTAACAGATTTAGCATTAGCCTAATGTATATGAAATTACAATAGACGAAAGAGACTGAAAGTTGCATCTCACCAATTTTGTTAGTTGTAGTAATAAACACACCTATTTAAATTCAAAACTAAAAGAATAATCACTTGGTAGAATGATAGAATGCTTCTCAAATGTTGGGTGTTTATGTCAATGCCAAAGAAATACTTACAGTGAGACCTTGATTAACCAGACCCTGTATAACCGGAAACCCGGCAATCTGCGTGGTAGTATTTAATGTTGTCTCTATGCATTTCTATGCAAATGATGATTCACTTAACTGCACGATTTGCTACCCGAACGATTTTCAACTGTAACCAAATTGTGCGAATAAACAGGGTCTGACGGTGTTTAACCTAATATCATCATGTTGACAGGGGCAATGTCATTCTCTTGAGGAGTGATATCACTCTTGATGAGAGCATCTATTTCAACTCTAAACGAATTATTATATGCTAAGCGATGTGAGTTTTCTCAGTTTGAGAAAATGTGTTCTCATCACTGCAGTTTGATATCACTTTCTCACCACTGTGAAATAACACAGGGGGGATGACATCATGTGTACAGTGGTATGACATCACATTTACAAACATGTGTTTGCCACTAACATGGCAATGTCCCCCGCCGATAACATTGAGTTTAGTAAGACACATCATTTGGTCAAGTGTCATAGTCACCTTGAAAATAAGGTCAAGGTCACCAAAATCAACTGGTGTCTGCGTCATCCCCCAATGTAGACTGGCACCAAATTTGAAGACTTTGGGTTCATCCAGTCATGATATATCGCGTTAACAAGAGTTTGAAAATTGGTCAAAGTGTTGTGGTGACCTTGAAAATATGATCAAGGTCACCAAAATCAACTGGTGTCTGCGTCTTCCCACAAAGTAGACTGACACCAAATTTGAAAACGTTGGATAAAATGCTTCATGAGATATTGCGTTAACAAGAAATGTAATGTACGGACGGACGTACGCCGCTGAATACATAGTCCCCCGTTCCGCGTTGCGGTGGGGGACAACAATGCGACTTCATTGCCGTTGCTAAGTGACAGAGCAACAATGATATGACGTCGCCAGAACTTGCTGAATCGAAGCAGTTTTGGATGTAAAACACTATATTTCCGACCACAGAAGCATATAATAAACAGAATATTTTGTGTTTTCAGTGTGATATCGCTTATCTCTCATCTTGTGACAGGGGTAAAGCCAAAATTTTCACTCGTGGCTGCGCCACTTCGTGAGAATATCAGCTTAACCACGTCTTGATGAGAGGTAAGTAATATTACACTGAAAACACAAAATATTCTCTATATATTTAATATGGACTTTTAGTCTTTACTCACCTTTCCTATTCTGTACAATGCTTTCACATTGGTCGGCTGTGTTTGTAAGACACTTTCACAAGACCTGATAGCTGCATCATAGGCTTCTATCTGAAATAAACAAATATACATGGTTAACTTAGAAACACAAAGTCACATTTATGATAGAATGTACTTGTTGTCACCTTTGATCTTGGCCCACCACTTTCTTGGCAAATATGCCAGTTAGTAGCCAGAAATAATAAATAATAATTCAAGCCAAGAAGAGAAACGGACAATAGTCAAGACAAGGCAAAATAGTCTATGACTCCACAGTGAAAAGAAAGAACCAATTGAAGTTCTTTTCCAAGATAAGGATGCACTCTAGAGATAATTTAATAGCTCAGTTAGGCTGTTTTGCAAATAGTATTGCTAACCCTTTTTCAGAACTATAATGCCATTAATAGTCCATCTTCAACTCCATTTTTTTAAACAGAGAGCAAAAATATTAATTTGAAAACTGGATGTATATTTATTTTTATTATAATGGGGTCATAACCCTGTATTTTGAACACGATTGGTGCACAAAAACCTGGCTGCAAATATACTGACTGGATATGAACTGAATGTATATGTTCTTTTATCTGAAACTCACTTTGAGCTGACAAGCGGCGAGGTTGTTTGAACACTTGAGTTGACAATCGAGTATGCTCTCCAAGGTTCCAGGTTCTGCTCCAGCGTTGCTTCCCGGGTATTGCAGTACTGTCAGGGCTCTGTGGATACCATAATCACATGTTTATTATATACCTACATGACCAGATATAGTGGATGAATTATTTTGGAATACATGTTTCAGGATTCTTCCTTGCCATGTAATCAGTTGAATGTTGAATGCCAACTAACAGATATTAACCATGTACACTTGCACGCCTTTTGGAAAATATTTGAATCTCAAGCCATACATTCAACACCTTGTTCTCATTGATAAACTTGTTTATCATTACAACTGCCCTTTAATTATTAAAACTGGTCCCCCTTCAATCGTTAACTATATCTTTGTACTCATAAATAGAAAATTCCTGGAATGAAGTTATGGTACTTTCAGGCATAATTCAAGAAGTCGTACCTGAAAACATTTCCCTTTGGGGGAAGACATAATAAAAAACTAGATGAGCGTTTGCGGGACACCGCAAAAGCAGAGCAGCTCCGAAACTTTGGATCTCGCCTTTCCCTGTTTCGCCTTCTCCTCAGCATAAATATAATGGGAATTTTTTTGGAAATTTTTTTTTTCATGATTTAAGTCATTCTAACAAGTTGAATCATCACTGGGGTCACTTTTCACAAGTTTGTTTTTAAAACCTATTTCTGATTTCAAAATTGGATCAAAGGATTAAAATGGACTTAACCAATATCTCATGACCTTGACCTTTGACCTTCAAGGTCACACCATCAATGATTACTTTTCATTGTGTATAACAATCATGCAATGACTCAAAGTGTTCATTGTTAACATAAGGCATATTCACAATAGCATGCTCAAGTTGTGACCTTACTGTGACCTTGACCTTTGACAGATTTTAGCGAAAATGTTTTCAAATCTTGGTCTTTCTCCATAGTTGATATATACCAAGTAAGGGCCTGATAGCACAGAAGTTGTTGAAGTTATCGTGTTGACCTTTGACCTTGAATGTGAACATGTCAAAAAAATTACCCTGGGACGTAAGTAAGAAGTTATGATTTGAGTTCTCAAAACCTTCTAGGAAAAAAGATTATAGCGAATACAAAACGCGGCAGCGGCGGCGGAAACTGCACAAAAACTGATAGCAGCTCCGACTAAGTCGGAGCTGCTAATTAACTTAGCAACAGTCTGATTAAAATCGACGGTTTTCCGTGGAATAAAAAATGCAAAATAGTGCATCTACCGGAATACGAACTCGTACGTGGGTTTCCACGCCAAACCGTCTGAAAGCACCCCGTACACTAGCGTGTTCGGGCGCAATTCAGCTAGCCAATCAAAAGATGCCCAACAAATGCTTTCGGTGCGAGAATCTAGGGGCAGATAACTCCAAACAGCTATCCTTTTGTCTGTTCCGAATGCTTTCAGATGCAAAATTTTGCAAATTTTATTCCTCGGAACAAGGTCGATTTTAATCAGACTGACTTAGCAAGAAATACTAACTTTGAATAAGAGTTAATGGCTCCTGTGAAGTCCTTTCTTGTGAAAAGGAAATTTCCACGCTCACGCTTTGTCTCCCTGAAAAATAAAAATATACCATAACAGTTATGATCATATCTATTTGCCTCTTTGTATCATTATGAATCTGAAAAACTGATTCTTCCGATCAAAATTTCTAAAATTATTATTGAGTAGAGACCCCTAAAAGGCACAATAGAACCATATAGGTAATTTCCATACCAAATTTGAAGTTTACAAGTCATATAGACTAATAGTTTTTTAGATATGCTCCTGACGATTTCGAATGGATGGACATACAGAGCATTACTATGATTAAATTATTCATAAAGCTTTTTGAGCATTTTGAGGTACATTATATTTAACCAATAGCCAATCTCTAATATCAAGTATTCCCTTGAATAAAAAAAATGTGATTCCTGTAAACTGACCACTTATGCACAAAAGAGTTCAACAGGTAGAAGGTTTCAGTAAATGTGATGAAGCACTGACCCTTTGGCTAAGCGTTCCTGCACAGTGAGTTCACTGAGTTTGGGTGTCTCCTCTGAGTGGGTTAGCTCAAGTGTGTATGTGATGCGGGCGTTTGCAGGGATATCAGGCTCCCTGGAACAAAAGTAAACTTATTACTCAAATACTCACTTACCTGTTGTTTCATAAATCTACAATGTTTTTACACAGTGTATAATAACATTGTGTACTGATTGCAGTGACGTCATCATTTTTTAAATAAATAAAAAATCTTGTAAATCAAAAGTACCAGTTTACTAATTATTTCATTTTTTCAAAAGTTAAAAATTATGGTATGGACGGCAGAGGCAAAGACATAGAGCAATCATTCCTACATCGCTAGTCCAGATTACTGACGGGGCTTAAACTGGAAAGTATCAAGATATATAAAAGTCATGCCACAAGTTTGAAGTTGACAAATGAATACATCAAATTTCTATATTTTTTATCAATTAAAGTAACAAACAAGGCACATGCAACAACTTTTTTTTGTGGGCAAAATGGATTCTCAGGATGCTAAGAGCCCTTAGTTCCACAGATGTCACATATTTGTAAAATACCTTACCGGTAATCATGATAATGTATGTATTATGAGACTTTTTCAGGTGTTTTTAGTGGGAATTGAAATACAATTTTGGAAAGGAATAAGTCATATTCAATGGGTCCTTGGGATGTCCACATTTTAGCACTCAGAATAATATAAGATAAACTGGATACTTAGGTTTCTAATCAATGGTGACAAATACAGACTTAGAGATTTCAACAGTCAAAATAATCATGTTAGCTTTGGGTCTAAGTCTTTGAAGGGCATTAAGAAGTGGCATACTTAAGAACAGGAAGATTTTTTGGATAACAACTTCTGTAATGTGAAAATAAGAAGTTGTTATCCAGAAAATCCTCCTGTTCTCATGTTAGCTTTATTTCGATATGGCACATTGTTACATCCCTACATAAAAACCCATATCCTTAAGACATAATTAGAGACATCAGTTAAAGAAAAGATTAATTAAATCTACAGTGCATTGTAATACAGGTCCTCTTGCCTTCCAATTTCTCCATATGCGTATCTTGAGTCGGTTATCAATTCACACTTCTCTCCAAGTTCCATCAGAGACACGCCCAGGTCCCACGCTTGAAGGAAATAAAAACCATAAACACATGAATACATGAAAAAGATAAAATGTACATATCGCTGTCTCTGGCCGAGTTCAAGTAAGTATCAAGTATAAAACTATAATGTAAACACTTTAAGAACTTGATCCTTCTTCACAAAGTGCATGTAATGTAAAAGTAACGTAGCAGTGACTCACAGGGGTTTTCTTACTTTGGGTACAATCCATTTAGAGAGCAATCAACATTAATCAAAGCTTGTGAAATGTTGGATGGAAGCACTGAATGGTTGAAATATAACATTTTAGTATGTTTACTCAAAATACTAAATGTCAGTTTACAAATGACAACTTCACAGTCATATCACTTTCACTAAACATTCCTTTCTACTGTGCTAATTCCCATATTTTGCCATGAAGCAACTTAAGTTACAAAACTCCTCCTAATTTGTATATTACTTTCTCTCATTCAGGTAACAGATTAAATTTAAAACTGAACGTTAATTGACACACTTGTTGGGCAATAATCTCTGTTTTGCTATTTAAGATCTCAAAAATCCAATAGCTCAAAATGAATATACAAACCTTGTATGACATCTCCGTCACCGAGAACGAACTTGGTGTCTGTCTGTTTGTCTATGACAGAGTTGTCATCAAGTCTTCCTTCCACATTAAGCGTTACCACGTCACCATGGTTGGGTCGTGTGGAGCGTCCGTCACCTGGTTTCAATACCTGACATGGAAGCAGTTTCAACTATAGGTTACTTCTTTCCATACAGTAAAAGATGATAAATATCTTCAGGAACAGTTTAATGAAGAGGGCAGTCAGATTAAAACTCTACCTTGTTCGGAATTATTCCGAGGAATAAAAGTTGCAAAATAATGCATCTACTGGTACTGTGCTATGCCAAGAGGTCCTGTAGATTCCTCTCCACAAGGTCTGAGAACATACCATATTGGTGCATATCCTGTAGATTCCTCTCCACAAGGTCTGAGAACATACCATATTGATGCATGTCCTGTAGATTCCTCTCCACAAGGTCCGAGAACATATCATATTGGTGCATGTCCTGTAGATTCCTCTCCACAAGGTCTGAGAACATACCATATTGGTGCATGTCCTGTAGATTCCTCTCCACAAGGTCTGAGAACATACCATATTGGTGCATGTCCTGTAGATTCCTCTCCACAAGGTCTGAGAACATACCATATTGGTGCATGTTCTGTACCAGTTCATTTCGACAAAACCCAGTCATATGGATGACCAATCACATCATGTTTTTTAACGGTCGTCAATTTGAAATCATCCAGAATCATTTGTTAACATGTTCTTCGTGTTACGGAAACCGGTGAAAGTATGGCTGTTGGGAGTAACTTGCTCATAGATTCTTGTACCGAAAGCTTTTGTTGAACATTCAGTGATTGGCTACCTGAAGAGCGTCACACCATACGAGCTGTTATCAAACAGTTTTGCGAGGAAACCTCCTTACAATATGAGTTTGTATCCCAGTAGATGCACTATTTTACAACTTTTATTCCTCGGAAAATGGTCGATTTCAATCAGACTGATGAAAAGAGATCATGAGATGACTTCTAGTATGTGATGATTATCATATAGAAATTTCAACTGTAATACAATAGGCATCACAATACATATATTCGATACATATCAACTGTGATATAATCCTGAATAGTATAAACTGAAAATAATGATGATAATCAATGGTTCATAATTTTGAATACCTGTCATTCTGTAACTAGATACCACGACATATTGTCACAGCTAGTCAGCTACAATAGTGACTTGGACTTAAACATTATCTATCAGTACTTATGTTGAAACCTGTTTCTTCTTGATTCTTATCAACTGGTTTCTGCAAAAATGAACATTACATTTAAAACATGCTAGATACAGAATCGGTTATGTTTCGGTACAATAGGATGCTTGTAACACTTTGTAGAACTTTTATGAACTTGTATAATGGGCCTGGATAAACTCATTCATTCATTAAATAAATGATACAAATTTGCAACAACAAAAAAATCAAATTTGGAATCAGTCCTACATACAAGAAGAGGAATATGAAGGAGAATATGTTGAGACGTGGGAATTGGAATCAATAAACAGGGACAGGTTCTTTGTGTACATGCTTGATTTGCAAAAAGAATTTCAATTGATGAGAAATCTAATTCTCAAACTTAATTTGATATGACCTATCACAAAACATTAACGCAGGAGCAAACTTTGATATCCCAGGCCCATTGCTAAATTTTCACGATATCATTGAGCCCTACAAGATTGTTTCACATACCTTTTTCTTCAGTAGTCCATTACCAAGAATATCAACACAGCTATCTTTATCTTCCGTGTTTTCTTCAACATCATTTTCTTTGACAGTGTTAGGATCTACTGATCCACTGTTACCATTCTGAGTTGTCTCCCCTTGACCATCATCAGAATTATTTTCACTGTCCGGTATTTTAACGATTTCAAACGGTTCACTCTGCGAGTCTGTACTGCCCTCTTTTTCTTCTTGAGTTTCTTCACCTGTCAATGTTTCTACAGCAGTTTTAGTCTGTGTTTCTACTTCGGGTTTGCTTGAAATTCCTTCTTCTGATTGCTCATTTGTATTTTCCACATTGGTGTGTTGGTCACTTGATGAAGCAGCAACCACAACTTTCGGGTTTGTACCGTCACCTTGTCCCTCCATTTTCTAAAACAGTAATTATTAGCGGCAGTTTAATTGAGGGGTCAGAATGATTATCAAGAATGCAACCGAACCAAAGGCTCTATAAAATCTTTTGATAAACAAAGATAGCTTCAACAACTGTACTATTAATGTTGGATAAATGTCATGAATGTTTGCCACCGAGTCGATCAATTGGATGCTGAGTGAATACATCATATACCATCCTAAAAGGAACCTGTTAAAATAAAGCAGTTATTTGTTGCGCTATATAAATAATCAGACCTTGAATTCCAATGCACAAACTGATCTCATTCTTTTCAGCTGTTCAACATGATTAGATTCACTGTAGGATTACAACTGAACAAGAGACTCAGATTCATCAATGGTTTCTAACGTGAAAATAGAAAAACAAATGTGTTTATTGAAAGAAAGGCGGACATGGTGGTCACCATTTAAAAGTCAAATCAATCAGTTTGATAAATTAATAACATCAATAATTATTTTCAAACATCAAAAAGAGAACATTGTGTTCTATATGTGAAAAGCTTGTTTTGGACATAATCAATGATGTATGAAGTTTAAATTCCAGTCTTAAAAGGAGGGTTCTATCGGGGTATTTTTTGTGGAAACGAAATTGTAGAGGATATCCCCGTTTACACAAATATGCTACTAATAAATGATTAAAACAGTCAAATTAAAAGATATTAATAAAGGTAATACTTTGATGAATTCTTATTTCACAACTTAATAAAGACAAGCGTACAATAGTTGAAAAATAAAAACAATGAGAACTGAAGCCAAACAGCAAATTGTTAATTAGTTTTATGACTTTCTATCAGTGTATATCTTTTATCATTAAAATGTTGTAAAATTAGGTAAAATATAGCGTGTTTAAATTTCACATAATGCACAAAATCCAATATGGCAGATTTTGCCGACAGAACAGCCCTTTTAAAAGGAGGGTTCTATCGGGGTATATTTTGTGAAAATGAAATAAAACAATGAGAACTGAAGCCATTCATCGGTGCTGTGAGTCAGGAAAACTTTGCTACAGCATAACAGTAAATTGTTTATTTATTAGTTTTATAACATGTTATTACTCTATTGGTGTATGTCTTAAGTTATCAAGAGGTATTTTATGGTCTCTTAAAGGTCTAATATGTAAACATCCGCTTTGAAAACTGTAAACAATTTATGTGGAAATTTATTGTTTGTAGAAATGTAGAATGTTTTTATAAATTGTAATTAATTGTAAAATATTTTTCTTATCCCGGTTGCCTATAACAAAATAGACACAACGGCCGGAAAAATTGTATTCGGCTTATCATAAGCTGTTTAATCCAGGACAGTTTGGATGCAGAAGAAATGAAAGTAGCTTTGATCAGTTGTTGACAAGATCAGTACAATGAAACCACTGCACGGATAGATAGATAGATAGGTAAGATAGATGCGGTACCTTTAATGTATACAATGCGTTTTTTCAAATAAGTGGTCTCACGAGATAAATGTAATTCTCTAAGAAATTAGAACAAATTCTCTACGAGGTTTTACAGTCAAGCCTTACGCCAACTCTTCCAGAAACTACTTGCCGGAAATAGGCATATTTCCTTAGACAACACAATTTACGACAACAGTCAATTCGAGTTTATTTTACAACCATTACCTTTGTGATCAAGTCAAGACTTACTGCCATATTTTCCCCCAAGTTTTAATGCGTAATATATCTTAAATTAATGCAGGTTGTTTTTCCCCAGTGGATTCGGGTCGTCAAATATTAACAACAATATGCAAACCGTTCTGTTGTTTACATTCTGAACTGAACACATTTCCTCAGCATTGCAGATATTATTCTGCTGTTCACTGTCTTTGGATACTAATTCGTTTTAGGTATAGCTCTATTGGGTCATATAAACTATGTAGAACATGTAACGTATAACTAACTTTGTGCATTTTGGGGTAGGCACACTGTTCTAAATCTGATGTTTTTCACTTTCATCACCCCAAAGATATTTCTTCTTCTGAGAAATAAAAGTAGTAGAATGTTGAAATATTTTGCAAATGTATCTTGATCAAGGCTGATTAATTAATTTAATTTACCATAATTCATGCTTATGATAGTTGAGCCCACTTACCCAGTAAATTTATTATTTCATATACTTTTTAAAAAAACGTTACCTTGGATGGGAAGGGTAAAACTTTATACGCTTAGCTCATTTCAAGTATTTTGTTAGCTCAATTTAATTCCATTTAGGGCCTTTGGGTGAAATTTTCAATTATTAAGTATTTAGTGCAAATATGGGGAGTATTTCACTCTTTTAAGGGATGGTTCTGTCGCCATCTTGGATAATTTGCATTACGTGAAATGAAAACACGCTATATTGTACCTAATTTTACAACTTTTTAATAACTAAAGACATACACTGGTGGAGTATTGACATAGTAACACATAACATAAAACTAATAAATAATTTGTTGTTATGATGTAGCGACATTTTCCCCACTCGCAGCACCGATGAATGGCTTCAGTTCTCATTGTTTTTATCTTCAACAAATGTGCGCTTGTGTTTATCATGTTGTGAAATATAAAGTCATCAAAATGTTACCTTCATTAGTATCTTTCAATTTCACTGAGTTTTAATCATGTATTAATAATATATATATATGTGTAAACAAGAAAATCCTCCCGAATTTCGTTTCCACAAAAAATACCCCAATAGAACACTTTTTGCATTTTCGGAACATAAAACACAAGACATCGATATAATCGTAATTAATATGTAGGTAAAATATAGGTAAAAATTATCTCTGCCCTATATAATAGAGTGTAAACTTTTAAAAACTTTAAGGTACATTATAATTACGATATCGAGCGCTATTAGTTATTAACTACATTTCACTAGCAAACCTTATGCTTGACAAACCAACCCTAAAACAAAAGATTGCAAAAGGGATACAAGGGTTAAAAAAGTAGACTACATATATCCTAGGGCTAAAGAAGATCGTCTAACTTTTAGAGGCTAAAGAGATAGTACAAAATTAACAAGATCAATGTGAGTAAAATGCAGTCTATCTCAAATATGTCAGTGTGGGGCCTTGAGTTATAATATGCAAATCATAGAGGTAATTTCCTAAAAAAATTATTATGGGCTTATTCTAAGAATTAAATGCACTAGAATGCTGAAATTATGTGTAATCCTAGCTTTATCACATGGGCAATACCCTACAAACCCACCAACAGAGCCTGATGAGATACAGATCCAATGGTTTTATTTTTAGTCAAGTAATGTTTCATATCATCATTGAAAAGAACAGGAAGATTTTCTGGATAACAACTTCTTTAATGTGAAAATACACGACGTTTCGGAGAACATACTCACTCCTTCATCAGGTGGAATGTAAGGAAATAAGAAAATATAATTTGTTTGTATTCAAAGATGTCTTTCATGTTTTTACAGATATGGCTCTGTCTGGATGGACCCCGATTGCGGAGGTTTACGATCCTCTGAAAGCAGGAAGTATTGACAGTACAGACACTGAACCTCATGATCGTGCCATCATCCGAGCCATGAACGCAAAATACAAACCAAATAAATCTGTAGATGGAGATCCAAGGAAGACAATATTTATTGCTCGTTTAAACCATGATACAGAGGAAGACACTTTGTGGACAGCTTTCCGAAATTTTGGCAAAATAAAAAAGTGTCGCCTCGTAAGAGATATTGTTACTGGTTTTTCCAAAGGATATGGTTTTATCGAATATGAAGATGAACAAGATGCTAATATGGCAAGTAAACGAGGAAATAGGATGGTTATTGATCAAGCTGAATTGTTTGTGGACATGGAATGTGAAAGGACTCTGAAAGGATGGGTTCCACGACGTTTTGGAGGTGGGGTAGGCGGGAACAAAAAATCAGGCCAGTTGCGATTTGGTGGAAAAGACAGACCATTTATCAAACCTATTCTCCCAGCTGTTGGTAGAGACAGTGAACAAGATAAACACATTACTCGACATGACTGGACAGACAGGAATAGAAGTAGAGGAGACGAACGTGAGAGCAACAGAGAGAGGGAACACAGAAGATATCGAGATGATTGCAAAAGGGAAGATCGTGGTCAAAGAGATGATGGATACAAATCTCATGACCGAAGACAGCGAGAGAGAAGTCAGAGTCCAAATAGGGGAAGAATAAGAAGACGAGAAAGATCCAGAAGTCCACCAGACCGTGAATCGAGAAAACGCACACGTGAAGTAGATTTGGTCGATCCAAAACAAAGATCTGATGACTCCAAAACTGGGAATAGACCTGTGCAGACTTCTTCAAAATCATCTTTACCAGAGGTGCAATCAGATCGAGAAAATAGACGACAGAGTACTTCTGAATATGGACAGAATACAAGGAGAGAATATGAAGAAGGAGAATATGTGGAGACTTAGCAATTGGAATCAATAAACATGATAAACAAGGACAGTTTTTTGTGTCCATCTTTTATTTTTAATTAAGGAAAACTAAATAGATTTATTATCACATAAAATTAAACAAGCTATAATTACAGATGAAAGAATCCAATGTGACGTGACTGTTATTAGAGATTTAACAATGCATTAAGTGACATACAAAGAATCAAAGTAATTCTTCAGGATATCTTTGGCCCACATATCCATCTACCGGTAAATTGAGTTGTTGCATTACAATCAGTGATCAAATGGGAAAAAAGGCAAATAAGGTTTTTGAAATAAAACTTGTGAGTAAACATCATACCATAAAAAAAGATTTCAACTGAAGTTTACATTAAAACTTACATATTAAAATAATATTTCACTACTAAAGCCATGTCATTTATGTGTTTGAACAATGCATTTTCCATGCAGCCCCAGCATAACACTGAGGTGACCCTCTCTACAGAGGTGCAGGAGACAGTTCTGAAAAAAGTGGTTTCCTTCATGCATTAATGAGGTGAGATGGTGATTTTAGGTTTGATGATGCTTACAAGAGTTTTGCACTGATGTCAATTTGACCAGTTTAAAGGATAAATGTAATGACATGGTCAAATTCAAATTGATCTCACACATGCAATATCTTCTGTGGAACACAGTTCTGGATGATAAATAGTTGTAAACAACTTGCCATCTATCACTGGCTAAGTTAAGCCTTGCTCCATTTCATTCCTTTTTCTGAGTCAGAGATTTCTTATTGCACTTCCATGCTTGTACAGAGCTGATGAAATGCTGCAAGGCCAAAGGATGAAGTTGAGTTATGAACAGGTCTCATTAGAATGTCGTTAATCCTTTAACTGCTATTGCAGTAATATGATAAGTTTTTGACAAAACGTAATTATTTATACTTAACTGTTGACTAGACCTACTATACCTTGCCTCCTCATGCAGGGTGCTAATCCAACCTTAACACAGACAACACTTCGAAGAAGAAGAGCAGGGATGGTAAATACCTACTCAGGGGCAATCACTCAGTGGTTTCGTGACGGGGGAAGATATCGAAGCAATAAATAAAACAACACAACAAGGTAAACTATTGAGGAGAGCATCGAAACAAAAAGTTCATCCTGGGTCTGGAGGGGGGTATGACCTTTGCCTGGGTGAAGACCTGTGGACCCAGCCTTGATATCCCTTTGAGATCTGCCCTGGACACGCGAGATCTGACGCCACATTACAGAATGCTTTGAACAACACCCGATCGCCCGACTCCATGTCTGCCTGCTTACCACAGGTCAGCATCGCCTGACATGTGTATGCGACGTGGTTCTCCAAGCTCTATCAAGGTGACACGATGGGGAGCGTCGGGCGAGATCAGGCGTGACGAACCCTGATCTAGTGAAGGCGGAACCAGCTGAAAAGGTGAAAGGTGCAGGGGCAACTGACGACGGCGCTTGTTCGACACCACTAACAGAGGAAGACTTGTTTTAATCTGCTCCATGTCCTCAGTGGCATTAAGCAAAAGCCTATGAGGCGACAGAGCGAGACGTGCAGTAGCAGTTGCCGGCTCGCTGCAGAAGGAAGCCCTCCTGGCAGCCGATGATCCAGGTCCTGAACAATAGACCTGGCTAAGCAGAACTCTGACCAAAGAAGCCACCTCCAACAGCATGGCGACTGAGTCTGGGACCGCCCAACCTCCGCATCCATGATGAAAGGAGGGTTAGACACATCCTTAAACTGGGACGGATGAGCATGAAGTCCGGGGAAGTGTCCGGGATAGGTAAAGCGGAGGCCAACCGATAGTTAATGTCATACGACAATACACTAACGGAAGGTGTTGACGCGCAATAACGAGAGGCATCCGTGCATCCGAAGCATCAGCTCAGACGAAGGTCATAGCCCCCTCCAGACCTAGGAGGGCACAGACCGTCCCTATGTCTGTCCGTCCATCCGTCCGTCTGTAAACAATTTGCTTTTTCGTCTTCTTCTCCAGAACCTCTTGGTCTAGGGAGCTGAAATGTTCTGTACAGACTCCTTGGCCAATGGGGCTTCTAAATTGTAAATTTGGTGACCTTGTTACCCCAAATAGGGTCACAGGGGTCATGACCTTAAAAACCTAATTTCATCTTCTTCTCCAGTACCAAAAGGTCTAAAAAGCTGAAATGCTGTGTATAGACTCCTGTGACCCCAAATATAGTGATATAGGTCATGACCTGAAAAACTATTTTCATCTTGAGATTTTATGTGCTCTACAAAGGGAGGTAATTTAAAAGAAACAACAGTGATGAATTAAATCTTCAAGTGTGTCTTTAGGGTTGTCTTTGTAGGGGATTTTATCATTAGCCTAAACTATAGGTCAGAGGGGTAAGGACCTTAAGACCTATTTCATCTTCTCCATTTAAAGTGCTTCCTATCTGTTGTAGCTCTCACCTAGAAGTTGACATTTTGAATTAGTTAATGTATATAATACCTGATGAGCTACAGAACCATATTAGCCTATTTGTATGATGGAGACCAAAATCTGTAATTTTCATTCTTTTGCTGTGACAAGATCTAGAGCAGTTATAAAAAAAAAAATTCTCTTGCTCTGGTAGGCCACAAGAGGCTGGAGCTTGGGTAGCAGAGTATTGCATAAGAGGGGGATCATATGGCAGCTAGGTGGAGAGTTGGTCAGGGAGAGCTCAGTGACACCTCGTTAGGGATGATGCATTGCAACACACCAGAGGAGTCGGGTGGGTCTCAAAGTTCAAATCTAACATAAAAAGCAATTAAATTGTGCCTACATACATCTAAAATTAACATTGCAAATACAGTACAGTACTTAGATGATAACCATTTGTGAGCATGACTAAACACTTAAAGATGTTATTGGTCTTAGAGACTCAAAATTCAGCTTAAAGAACTCGTTATATATATCTTTATTATGCACTGACAATTTCTAGACTAAGATTTTTCAGGGCTAGGGTTTGTGCAATATAGTTGAGAATAATCTATTTCAGTCTTAATCATCAAAAAATACAATCCCTGATGAGCTACAGAGCCCATGGCTCTATTTTAGAATATCATTTGTAAATTTCATTATCATACTCCCAAAACTGGCATGGCAAGACCGATTTCTGACAAAAAGCATGCTTTATATATATTGTGCATTCCAAACATTTCCGAAACCATTAGAGAATAAAAAGTCCAGTTTTGTCATACAGTCACATCGTATTGTAGCATTTTGCATTTAGCATATGGAGGGAGGGTTGGGTTTGTTCAGTTTGTTCCGAGTCCTGGTCCTGTAAACAAATACGCACCATCATTGGTTAACTAATATATACAAAGCAAAGGGAACTTGTAATTACGTCAACATATCCAATCTCAACAAATAGCAGATCATTATACAACACACTTTCTAGAATTATACACCTCTTTAATTGGCCCTTTTTAATTCATTTATTTTGAAAAAGCAGGATATCTTAATTTGCAAGATGTCAAAGATCCTAATATACAGCGGCACAATGCATCGCTCTGGAAAGTGTTTTATATGGATTGACAGTCTTGGACGACTGGGTGCACCTCTCAAATGATGTTTCTGGATCCACCGGACTGGAAAAAAACATCAGGCAGGTCGTGTCCTACGTAAAAGATAAAGACCTCTGAATCATTAGGACTTAATTCCTTTAAACAATATTTGGGTACACAATACGGAAGTGTTTGTCAGTGTTCACAAGTACAGAAATTTTCTCTGAAGTTTGAAATACATTGAAGCTTAAAAACGGTAATTGTAGACCTATAGACACCAATAAAGCACTCTCGTTTATTTCTATGAATTAAATTACATGTTTAAATCATTTAGTTATATCAAACATCTGCGAAAATGTCTTGTGAGATGATAACTAAAGTTGCGTTCATGGGAAAACTAATACACTGATTTTGAAAAGGTTAAGTTTTGACTGACTGTTATATGACACATAAAGTCATTTTTCATTTGAATAGATGAATGACTGAATGAACTATAATTTAGGAAAAGGTGATGGTTACAGCAGTACCAATAGTGAACAAAACGATAAATTTTCCGATCATGTACGTATTATGAAGTAGGCCTATCATGTAAAAGTTAAAAACAACGGTGTTGAATTTTATGACTTTAATGACGTAGACCAACCAACTGTAAAAATAATACATTTGTTAAAATCGGCCAAATATTGCCTATTCTGGAGGCTGAATTGTTGAAGATAGATGTGATCTTGTGTGAAATGTGTGAATGTCGTATTGATAACGATATGTCTGGCAAGTGCAGTTAAAAAAGGAGAAGATTAGAAACAGTTGTTAAAAATATCTCAGTTTATTAACGTATATTTCGCATATAGAAAAGCGTGATGGTAATACGTGGTCACAAGATCAAGTTTTAAAACTGTATTAATCAAATGCATTACCCCTTTGTCTTTACCTTTCCTTCAACGTATAGGGTAAGTTAATTAATGCATGGGTCTCTATACTTCTATACACTCTATTTGTACACTACCACATAGGCCTAATAGCCTTTCTTGGTCCAAACACACGAAACAAGCGTCAGTACAGGCATTGAAAGTTTAAAGGGAGTTTGTAAAATATGAGATCTTTTATTTAAACGTCCTTTAGCTTCTCTCAGTTGAAGGCAGCGTATGTAGACAAGCTGATTTTGACATCATTCGACATAAGTGTGTGACAAAGTTCGGTGATTCATGAAAAAGTTGATATTTCTTCAAAATATTTGATACCAAAATATTCTTCTGTTTGGCTCTTCATATGGAAATTATGGGATTAGGTCCACTGCTGTCTACAGTGCACGTTTCTTAAGTCAATTATTTGCCTATCAGAGAAGGGAGACAACACTTGCTTTTCCACCGACCTTAGCTGAAGTGACTCTTCAGAGTAATGGAATCGATGGTCAGCATATCCTCTGCTTTCACGATGAATTTGCGCCATCTTCAGCAGGACATGGACGGTACATTCTACCCCTGCCTTCCTCCTGGGATCAACTGTATGTGGTCCGTATGGACAGACTGCTGACAAGATTGCTTGCCTTCCTCCTGGGATCAACTGTATGTGGTCCGTATGGACAGACTGCTGACAAGATTGCTTGCCTTCCTCCTGGTATCAACTGTATGTGGTCCGTATGGACAGACTGCTGACAAGATTGCTTGCCTTCCTCCTGGTATCAACTGTATGTGGTCCATATGACAGACTGCTGACAAGATTGCTTGTCTTCCTCCTGGTATCAACTGTATGTGGTCCGTATGGACAGACTGCTGACAAGATTGCTTGCCTTCCTCCTGGGATCAACTGTATGTGGTCCATATGGACAGACTGCTGACAAGATTGCTTGCCTTCCTCCTGGTATCAACTGTATGTGGTCCATATGGACAGACTGCTGACAAGATTGCTTGCCTTCCTCCTGGTATCAACTGTATGTGGTCCGTATGGACAGACTGCTGACAAGATTGCTTGCCTTCCTCCTGGTATCAACTGTATGTGGTCCGTATGGACAGACTGCTGACAAGATTGCTTGCCTTCCTCCTGGTATCAACTGTATGTGGTCCGTATGGACAGACTGCTGACAAGATTGCTTGCCTTCCTCCTGGGATCAACTGTATGTGGTCCACATGGACAGACTGCTGACAAGATTGCTTGCCTTCCTCCTGGGATCAACTGTATGTGGTCCGTATGGACAGACTGCTGACAAGATTGCTTGCCTTCCTCCTGGTATCAACTGTATGTGGTCCATATGGACAGACTGCTGACAAGATTGCTTGCCTTCCTCCTGGTATCAACTGTATGTGGTCCGTATGGACAGACTGCTGACAAGATTGCTTGCCTTCCTCCTGGTATCAACTGTATGTGGTCCGTATGGACAGACTGCTGACAAGATTGCTTGCCTTCCTCCTGGTATCAACTGTATGTGGTCCGTATGGACAGACTGCTGACAAGATTGCTTGCCTTCCTCCTGGGATCAACTGTATGTGGTCCATATGACAGACTGCTGACAAGATTGCTTGTCTTCCTCCTGGTATCAACTGTATGTGGTCCGTATGGACAGACTGCTGACAAGATTGCTTGCCTTCCTCCTGGGATCAACTGTATGTGGTCCACATGGACAGACTGCTGACAAGATTGCTTGCCTTCCGCCTCTTTCCAAATCGCCGATGTGACACCTACACACGTCTATACCCCTACTGCCGCTTCGACAAGTCCAGGATGCCATGAATGACACCACCAGCATATGGCAGGTCATCCCCTTCAAAGACTACATCTGTTTTATGACAACACCCGCTTTAAGGCTGGAACCATAAAGAGATAGCGTGCAATCGCATCGACAACCACTTGGATGGCTGGCATTCACACCACAACAAGACCGTCCAACTTGCACACCCTGATGTATTCGCCATTATTCGTGTCCTGCGGAACTTGGAGAAGTCTAACAGAAGCAAGATGGTCCAGTACCAGAAATGCGCACGTCCACCAACCAGAAAACGAATCCATAAAGAACTCGACCAGAAACTACAACGGTTGAAAGATCAGTTCACCACCGGCCTGAATACTCCTGTAGAATTCTTGAATACAGGTGGGCATTTTGGGACACTGGGATGAACACTGACCACTGAATAGACATTGATGAATATTCAAGTTGAAATACAAGTGAACAGTCACAACAAGTTAAATTTAATATATTAACGTGTAAAAAAACAACTATATATATATATATATATATATATATATATATATATATATATATATATATATATATATATATATATATATATATATATATATATATATATATATATATATATATATATATATATATATATATATATATATATATATATATATATATATATATATATATATATATTTGTATTTGTTTCTTGTGTGTCAATTTATCATAATTATTTCAGACCGTCTGTTTGTAGAGTAGCGATGACAACGTATAAGCAAAATGTTATTTTGCATAAACTTGTTTTGATAAGACTGTTGGCACAGTGCCCTGAAGGTAGAAGTAGACGACGTATGCAAGCATTGACTGAGTTTCTCTACATGTAAGCAAACGGGTTCTTGGTGTAAAACCATGTAACTTGAAACATGTATGGTTTATGGAGAATAAGGTAGATTCCCCGTGTTTGTATTTTCCTCGATTAATTTAAAGTGATAGAGTAATGGTTCAAGTCATGATATGCCGTGTCACAGATTTCCGACAAAATGTGTTTGTATTTTCCTCGATTACTTTAAAGTGATAGAGTATTGGTTCAAGTTATGATATATGCCATGTCACACAATGTTATGAAATGATGAAACTTTATGGTCAATAGACCTGATTGAATCACAGGCGCCAGACCCTAAATATACACCTACGTACATAGGCCTATCTACCTACCTATGTAACATATAAAGAAGGTATGACACTGCCGCCATTTTGAATCCTGGCATAGGACCGGAAATGTAAACTTGGATCAGTCTACGAATGTTACAAGGCGTATTTGACCCAGCAAACCAGTTCCGGTCCTATGCCAGGATTCAAAATGGCGGCAGTGTCATACCTTCTTTATATGTTACATAGGTAGGTAGATATACGTATGTGTATATTTAGGGTCTAGCGCCTGTGGATTGAATAATGTGTGAATGATTACATAGGCCTGTTGCCTTTTAAAAAAATCGGTTTCATTTTACACTAATACAGAAATATATATATATATAAGGAACACAGATGAATAATTAAATGTGCATCCATTGCGTTGTTTGGGGTCACATTTGCCAAACGTTATAAATTGTGTTATTTTATCGAGAGGTACGCACGATTGCCTAAAATGGTCATTTTGATGACAGTCGACTCAGTAACCCAGACAAAGGACAGCGAGTGGCGCGCGTCAATTAGTCAAACGTAATTTTGGACACTTATTTACAACAGACAAATAGACAACTTTGGATTGATACTGTTTCATAGGTCTTATAACTACTCTGCATGTAAATGGGACGCGTAGTTTGGGTTTCTGCACATGTATATAATGATGTTGCTCGATGTTAATTGGAAACTATTAATTATTGTATATTTGGCGATTGGGGATGAATATGCAGGTCTAGTGAAATTATTTGAACTGAAAACAGCACATATCGTATGTTGGCCATTATAACCAAATAAAATTTTTTGAAACAAAATGGATGCATCTTTAGTCTAACACTGACAGAATACTAATAACATTCATTTTACTTCAGAGAAAACTGTTTATTGACGTACTGTAAAACCTATTGTCATTAGAGGATGTCAATTGTTGAACAAATGTGCTGGGGCCTTATTGCGTTTATGGCTTCATTTTTCAAAATGTTTATGCGAAATGTGTAAATAGTTGATCGAAATGTCTGTCTTTAATTAGTAAGTTATCTCTATTTACGGGTTATTGGTATCGTTTTGTCGTATTTTGAATTGCTTTGGTTGGGGATGGAGTATAAGGGGTAATTTACATAACATATAATATATATATATATTGACACTACAAAAATACACATATATTTGCAATAATTTGCAATAAATTTCCAAGAATTTGTTTTTCAGAGGTATTTAAAATACAATAAACCTTCTCAAAACCAACATTCAGCCTCACATCTCGTTTGCGATGCGATCTGTTGTAAACGCTAAATCAATAGTAATTGACAAGACGAATTACATATACTAAATAAATGAACACTTTTAAAAAAAAAATTAATTCAAGAACAGCTTGTTGTAGTAACGGTTTTTTGATGAATACATGAAACAATAAATTACTCTCACATTAATATTGAAAATACCCTTATTCAAAATAGCAACTCAGTAAACATAGGTGATTTAAATGTGAAATGAAATCATTTACGCTAAGATTGACACAAACACGTGTTTATCAAAATGTTTTACCTTTGACGTGCCCTGTTGATGAGTACAATCGAAAATAAGTTACACTCGAGGTATGGAATATTTCCTAATTTAATATCAACCCAATAACAAGATGCTGGATAAACTACTTAAGAAGCAGTAAACATCATGCATGAAGGAATTGCGCTAAGATATACACAAACATGTGTTTGTCAAAATGTTTTACCTTTGACGTTGCCTGTAGACTTCTATCTTCTGTTTGTTGCCATGTAAGTTCCCCAAACTGCTAAATATGTTATAATTCCAGTGCACTGTTTCCCAAACAACGATTGTCCAAAGTGGCGCGTGTACACACCTGAGCGTCCACAGGTGAGGTCTTGTCAAAAACACACACCTTCATGGCAGGTGAAAATTCTTCATTACGTGGTTTCAACTAAGTGATCATTTATGGTAATTAAGCGCATCTTAATGACGTAACTGGACTAGAACGTCATGGGCCGCAATAGAGGAGCAACAACAGGTGTAACAAACATCCCCAATAAATAGGAAAATAAGCGACCCTTCCTCAAGCGAAGAGGCGATAAGGAGCGTTTATCGTTTCTATTATGTATTGTGCCCCTGTCCTTGGTAACTTCACGGCCGGAATAATGTCTACAAATTGGAGACGTTGTTTATTGGTTACATTAACAACCTATAACACGGTAAATGTTTGCAATTCAACCGAGATTGTCATTAGTACATAATTATAAACTATGCCACTGCACAAGACAAAAAAGATATGTTTAGATAACATTTTGAACACTCCTAAAATGATACTTTACTTTAATGATTTATAATAACACCCATGCAACAGGCAATATAATTTCAAAGGATGTATGTATATGTATGTATGTATGTATGTATGTATGTATGTATGTATGCATGTATGTATTTATTTATGTATGTATGTATGTATGTATGTATGTATGTATGTATGTATGTATGTATGTATGTATGTATGTATGTATGTATGTATGTATGTATGTATGTATGTATGTATGATTGATCAATCTTTGTCTTTTTGTCTAATAATAGTTGTCATGTGACGGTACGAGGTTTTCCCACTGATGATCATATAACATGATTCCTAATGAATACCTGGAAGAAGGTTTTCATAATGATGACATGATTAAAGGCTTTCATAATGATGACATGATTAAAGGCTTTCATAATGATGACATGATTAAAGGCTTTCCAAATGAGGACCTGATAGAAGGTTTTCTTAATGAAGACCTGGTAGAATGTTTTCTTAATGAAGACCTGGTAGAAGATTTTCTTAATGAAAACCTGGTAGAAGGTTTTCATAATGATGACCTGGTAGAATGTTTTCTTAATGAAGACCTGGTAGAAGGTTTTCATAATGAGAACCTGGTAGAAGGTTTTCATAATGATGACCTGGTAGAAGGTTTTCATAATGAGAACCTGGTAGAAGGTTTTCTTAATGATGACCTGGTAGAATGTTTTCTTAAAGAGGACCTCGTAGAATGTTTTCATAATGATGACCTGGTAGAATGTTTTCATAATGAAGACCTACAAATAGGTTTTCTTAATGAAAACCTTGTAGAATGTTTTCATAATGATGACCTGATAAAAGGTTTTCTTAATGAAAAGCTGGTAGAAGGTTTCATAATGATGACCTGGTAGAAGGTTTTCATAATGAAGACCTAGTAGAAGGTTTTCTTAATGAAAACCAGGTAGAATGTTTTCATAATGAGAACCTAGTAGAATGTTTTCATAATGATGACCTGGTAGAATGTTTTCATAATGAAGACCTACAAATAGGTTTTCTTAATGAAAACCTTGTAGAAGGTTTTCATAATGATGACCTGATAAAAGGTTTTCTTAATGAAGACCTAGTAGAATA
Organism: Gibbula magus; assembly: GCA_936450465.1. NCBI lineage: Eukaryota > Metazoa > Mollusca > Gastropoda > Trochida > Trochidae > Gibbula > Gibbula magus. The sequence continues at coordinate 15,940,892 of OW388289.1, forward strand.
AATGATGACTTGGTAGAATGTTTTCTTAATGATGACCTGGTAGAATGTTTTCATAATGATGACCTGGTAGAAGGTTTTCATAATGATGACCTGGTAGACGGTTTTCATAATGATGACCTGGTAGAATGTTTTCTTAATGATGACCTGGTAGAAGGTTTTCTTAATGATGACCAGGTAGAAGGTTTTCATAATGAAGACCTAGTAGAAGGTTTTCTTAATGATGACTTGGTAGAAGGTTTTCTTAATGAAAACCTGGTGGAATGTTTTCATAATGATGACCTGTTAGAAGGTTTTCTTAATGATGACCTGTTAGAATGTTTTCATAATGATGACCTGGTAGAAGGTTTTCATAATGATGACCTGGTAGAAGGTTTTCATAATGATGACCTGGTAGAAGGTTTTCATAATGAAGACCTAGTAGAAGGTTTTCTTAATGATGACCTGGTAGAAGGTTTTCATAATGAAGACCTAGAAGAAGGTTTTCTTAATGATGACCTGGTAGAATGTTTTCTTAAAGAGGACCTAGTAGAATGTTTTCATAATGATGACCTGGTAGAATGTTTTCATAATGAAGACCTACAAATAGGTTTTCTTAATGAAAACCTTGTTGAAGGTTTTCATAATGATGACCTGATAAAAGGTTTTCTTAATGAAAAGCTGGTAGAAGGTTTCATAATGATGACCTGGTAGAAGGTTTTCATAATGAAGACCTAGTAGAAGGTTTTCTTAATGATGACTTGGTAGAAGGTTTTCTTAATGAAGACCTAGTAGAAGGTTTTATTAATGATGACCTGTTAGAATGTTTTCATAATGAAGTCCTGGTAGAAGGTTTTCTTAATGAATTCCTAGTAGAATATTTTCCTAAATGATGATTTGGTAGAATGTTTTCTTAATGATGACCTGGTAGAATGTTTTCATAATGAAGTCCTGGTAGAAGGTTTTCTTAATGAATTCCTAGTAGAATATTTTCCTAAATGATGATTTGGTAGAATGTTTTCTTAATGATGACCTGGTAGAAGGTTTTCATAATGATGTCCTGGTAGAAGGTTTTCATAATGATGACCTGGTAGAATGTTTTCTTAATGATGACTTAATTGGTAGAAGGTTTTCTTAATGAAAACCTGGTATCGATGTATATATGTAGAACATAAGAGTCGTAGTATAAGAAAACAACACTTCCTTTTACTTTGTCTTGTTGCCGAGCCGCCATTTTGCTAGGCGATTTGTTGACCGTTCCGTTGATTTGTGGTCCGTTTTGAGGCCAAACTGTCCATTTCAAGCGATTTGTCGCCCGTTTTAGAGGATATGAAATGAGTTTTCGGGGATATGAAATGAGTTTTCGGGGATATGAAATGAGTTTTAGAGGATATGAATTCAGTTTTCGAGGATTGGAATTCAGTTTAGGAAGGTTTGTCGTACTATTGTGGGGATTTGTGATCTGATTAAGGATATATTTGACAAGTTTGAACATTTTTGTGCCGTTTGTATGGAAGGCCTGTTTTATACCAGGGGCGGTTTTATTTCGTGACACACAAGAGCTACCTTATACTGACGAATGAAGACTGGTGAAGGGATGCTACATACGTACTGACGTCAAGTCATGACATGGACGCACCCATCAATAGTGTTGGTCTGCTTCCTGACTGAAGAAAGGTGTGGTTGAAGACGTGTTGTACCTCTGTTGGAAATAACCCCGTTACTTGGTAACGCAGCCCCCCAGAATGATTTTTTCTCACAGTTCCAACGTTAAGGCCTAAGTATATGTTGTTTTTGATGAAAATCAAGCTACAGAATTATACAAAATATGCAGAAACCCAAACTAAAACTCCAAATTACATGCACAGTAGTTAAATGCCCTATTTTAAAGATTAACAACCCAATTTTGTCTTTTTGTTTGTTGTAGATTAGTTTCCAAAGTTACATTTGACGAATAGACGCGCGCCAGCCGAGATGCATTCTCCGATTTCGATCTAAAATCAATACTTTTATCTTTATACCGTCCTTATATTGAATCGACTATATTTTAAAACTATTCACATGAAATTACCACAATTTAACCTAAAATAGCCTGTACATAACTATGTGACGAGTTTTCCAGGCAGTTTGCTCATATAAAGATGTATTATGTATCAATACCTATTTAACATTAATCTATGGTATCATTGTTACTGATGCTTCCTCAAGTATATTTGCCTTGACATATATTATCAAATCACGTTTCATTTCTGAAAAAAAACCAACCTTATAAATGTAAATCTCATATTTATTTGTTTATACTTTTATAGAAAAAATGGCAAGTAAAATTACAGTATTTAGAGTATTAATTCTTGCCTGGTTATTATTTTACACAATCTAAAACAATTTCTTTATAATCATGACTAGCAAAAACGGTTTGACATATTCGATGTTTTATCCAAATAAAAAAAACTTGACCCAGAAGGTCAAAGCTGGAGGGAAATCAAATATATGATGTCGGATAGTTTCTTTTAATCCCCTGGTGTTGTGACCCTTATCGTATGTAGATATATATTATGGTATGGACTATTTTAAACTGAAGCTAACTGTACTTGTTTTGCAATCGAATACAAGAAAGCATTTCCCTTTTAGTTCTGAGCTGTAACGGACCTAGATGTGAACACCAGTAAGAGGACTTTATGTAGATACTAGCTAATAGCACTCCACCAATCAGGGAGGGGAGTGTGTATCCTAAAGTCTAGGGAGTCTTTGTAGTAGAGATGATAACCAACAGCCCACATCCGATGACTGAGCACGGAAATTTGCAAAATAATTGATTTTGGTGTCACAGAATTGAAATTGATTGTTTCAAATGTAAAATAATCACATATGCATGTTTCGTGACGTCATATATGGATTAAGATGGAGAATGCATTCGGAGCAGTGGATTCGTTAAAAATACTCAACTCGCCCCTTCGGGGTTGTTGATTATTTTTAACGAATCCACAGCTCCTCATTACTTAGTTAGATAAAGATGAGACTCACTCTTATCCCCGACAAAGGGGTTTTGACCTTTCTTTTATCTTCTTCTTCAGTGCAAAAAGCTCTAGCAAGCTGAAATAGTGACTCCTTGGCCAAAGGAGATTCTAAATAGTAGATTTGGTAAAGAGAGATTACTGAGATATTCAACCTCAGATAATAAATCAATGACGTCCTGATGAGCTAAAGAGGCCATGGCTCTGTTTTTTTCCAGCATTCATTGGTTGTTTTCCCCGGTGAACTAGGATTGATTTATTGTTCCACAGTTCCACAGTTACAGCACCTCCAAATAAAAGTTTTTTATCAAGTGTAAAAAAAGCAGTGGGTAATGACCATTAATTACATTGCATACCCAAGTTCCGGTCTCGTTGCTATGCTTTCTTTTGTTACAAGTGTAGGTTTATTAGCCTGGGATCGAACCTGTGACCTGTTGCTCTCTGGCCGAACGAACTAACAATTACACCACGAGGCCAGTTGAAATTTCACGACCAAGTGAATAAGGTTCTTATAACATAATATCACAATTTTCTGTATTTCTTTTTATATAAGAATGTTATATAATTTTGGGTGCAAAATGTCTTAACATACTGCAAGTTACTTCTGTTTTCTCTAAACTTTGGCTATGTTGACATGCAGTTTATGGCGTTAGCTGTACATTTCAGCGAGATACACGTGCGTCTGCGTTGACAACACTGACATTGGGCCATATCAATTAGATTCCGAGCCCAAAACATGGGTAACCATACAACGCAGCACGGGCAGGTAGGTATGGTATACCGCCCTGCCTACCTGTTGTCCACCGAGCTGTTTGTGGGTTGCAAATTATAGTTATTGTCCGTCCTCAATACCTCTACACGTGAACTTCTTGCAATAGTATTATTGCAGTAACACTAAGTGTCATCACATCTTGTTGTCATCACATCTTATTGTTATCACATTATGTTGTCGTCACTTCCACTGTCATAACTTCCAATTTCATCGGAATCTTGAACTGTTTAAGGCATTCTGAGCATTATTCTATTGTATTCGATCCATTATTTCAATACATAACGTCCACCAGAATCTGTTAGATTAGGTGTTGTACACATCTTCATCTCATTTTCAAAAAGCATTATTGTATGTTTAATCTAAATAAACTAATGTCACTCCTCCCTCCAAGAAAATAATATTGCATATTGAAAGTATGCAATACAATCGTGTTTATTAACATTAGAAAGTAAGGTAAATTTGATGTTGTTGCCATGGAAATTAATGAGGTTAAATGAAATATTTTCTAAATTTGCGTTTATCTACCAGAGTGAGGCTGTTTATGGTCATTATTGGTTGGTAATCACATGACCACATTGTACTTCAAATATGTTTTACAGCTTCCAGGAAATATCCTGTAAACTAATTCCATATTTTTTTGGTTCCAAAGTACAAATTCTGAAAGGGCACGTGTACACCACTGTAGATAATCAATGACTCAGTGTATGTCTCAGGTAAGTCTGATCAAATATTTTAAGAAATCGTTTAACAAGAAGTTCAAATTATCTTTTTTTCCATGTTTATTAAACAAAATATCTTCAGCAAAGTAAAAAGAACTATTTCAACTACATTGTGGTCTATACGATACTTTATTTAAAACATTAATATATTTTAACACATGTATTCCTCTTTAGTCATGTGTATGCAAACATTAAACAAAGCCTTAGAGATTAGAACGTATTTCCGTATTGGCTCAGGTCCGAGGTTCAAAGTACATTATATTGACTCAGGTCCGAGGTTCAAGGTACATTATATTGACTCAGGTCCGAGGTTCAAGGTACATTGTGGTGGCTCAGGTCCGAGGTTCAAGGTACATTGTATTGGCTCAGGTCCGAGGTTCAAGGTACATTGTATTGGCTCAGGTCCGAGGTTCAAGGTACATTGTGTTGGCTCAGGTCCGAGGTTCAAGGTACATTGTATTGGCTCAGGTCCGAGGTTCAAGGTACATTGTATTGGCACGATACATTAACTTGAAACGTATCGAGTGTGTGTAACCCCATTTAATAGGTATGTTGTTTTGATTTAGAATATGTCGGCTATCCTCTGGTGATTTATTCATAAAAATGAATTGGTGTGGATTGCGGAGGGTCTACCCTATTACTATATAAAAGGGTAGGGTCTATATAGGTATATGTCTTTCAAACGCTATTTCTAAGCGAAACACGAGATAGCGTTTGAAAGACATATACGTATATAGACCCTACCCTATTACTATATAAAAGGCTAGGGTCTATATAGGTATATGTCTTTCAAACGCTATTTCTAAGCGAAACACGAGAATAGCGTTTGAAAGACATTTACCTATATAAACCCTACCCTATTACTATATAAAAGGGTAGGGTCTATATAGGTATATGTCTTTCAAACGCTATTTCTAAGCGAAACACGAAAATAGCGTTTGAAAGACATATACATATATAGACCCTACCCTATTACTATATAAAAGGTAGGGTTTATATAGTTTTATGTCGTTCTAACGCTATTTCTAAGCAATACACGCCCCTGTGGGTCTAGCTGCATCACCCCGTTACCATGATCAGCGAAAGGGAGTGTATAGATCTTTATCAATAATGGATTTGGTTTTTAAAAAACTGGCAAAGAAGGACACAATATAATTCGAAATACACTTCTGGAAAAAATCATGATACTTAAACCGTGAGTCATTTTGCATATTGAAGAAAAACATTCGACAGGCTGTGACTCATACTAATATTAATCATAACTTGTGAGTTTGTTTGTCACTAAACACGTCTCTCAGTTTGCCCATACGGTTGTTTTATTTAAACAAATATTAACAACAATATGTGTGATCATCGCATCACCATGGTTACCCAGATGCGAGATATCGCCTAAATACGCTGCAGCACGTTTTTCTTACTGAAACAACGTGAGCACATGAAATGGTGAAAAAGTGTTACCAATGGCGAACTAATACTCCTGAATAAAAAAAAAAGTTTTAAAACGAAAGTACATTGTTCGGTTAAGCCTCGGTCGAAAGGTTCTACACCTGCTGCCCCACTGGATAGTATGCGGCCCGCTGTGTCAGATAGAGCCTGATGCCCCTGATAACAGCAACCACCCGAAGATCGTCACGGAGAAAGAGAGACAGAAATCTCTGAAGAAGAGATGCAAGAAACGCCGAGATCTCCTTTCACCATGATATTAATATGAATTGCACTCATTGAATAAACTGCTCAATTAATTGTTATGCTAGCCTCTTTAATGTTAATGTTGGGCGCACACTACGTCCGATTGTTTTTGCGATGCGTCATGCGATGAGTTGCGTTTTTTTCCGCGCACACTACATGCGTTAAAATGGTGTTTTACATATTGCGTTTTATAAAAAGGTGCTTTAAATCTCTAGTGTATTGTAGTCTGCAGATATCGGTGCCAACATAGCTATATGCTCTTATTGGAAGAGGAAGAGGAAGCGATTGAGATCAATTTCTCTGTAATCAACGTCAGTTTATGTACATGTATATAAATTCATACTTTATTTTATTTACTTGATTTGGAAATTGTTCAAGCGCTTCCAGCGGAACTGATTTCGCACATGTTTTCCCCAGAACCTTAAATAAAGGGCGGAAAGAAATAACAAGAGATTGGGTGATTTTGAAGCCGAATCAAAAGTGATGGAAGGTTAATTTTGAAATTTGGAATGATTAAGTTATAGAACTAGATTAATACGTAGGGAATATTGGTAATACCATACACCCGTCTCGCAGTCGCACTCCCTGCACCGTTGACGTCAACACTTCCTTTTCGGCTTGTGTCACGGAGTAATTAGGAGCTGTGGGTTCGAAGTGAATAACAATACGTGTCATCAGACATGGGTGGCAGCTCCGAATTGAGCTCAGGGGATTAATCAGCCACTTGACGGTTTGATCGCTAATTTGATTACAGTCAACTTTGCTTGAGCGATGTCGATGGCTTATGAGACACATGTATATATTATTAAAACAATCTAAACACAAACAAGTATGTATGTATTACAGAATCACATCAGATGAAATTATGCTCATCATATATTAAATATCTTTAACAGTATTAGATAGGGCTTGATGTTGCATTAAATTTTATATTGCAATATCTTTCAATACACAGCCTCTTCATTGAAATAATATAGCAATATATTGAATGAACTATATTTTCAACGTTTTACACTTACAAGTGCAGTTTATCATTATATTTTTGCCTTGCAGAACTTTCAAAATGCTGAACATTTCTCAAAAATAATTTCAGTAGAACAGCAACTTTCGCTTGTACAGCCCGGTAAATGTTATTGCACTTAAAGAAAATGTACTTGCATCTAAAACCTACAACGTTTACCCTAGATATATTTATATGATATATGCATATATTTCACTTCATAGTGTTTGATGCGATGTATTGCCAAATGAAAAAAGCACAACATATTGCAGTGATTCTAACGGTATATACCGATATACCGATATACCGATATACCGATAATATTGCACAGCCCTAATATTAAAGTTCAACACCCTCTAAAATACACACTACCTTAACCAATATCAAATATTTCACGACAATTTGCAAATCCGGAATTCGAAAAACTCATCATCTCATTGGAAAGTAATGAACAGCTAATGGCAAGCCCCAAACTTCATACTGAAAATATTAACATAATATTTATTTGATATAAGTGATATGTCAGAATAACCAAATATCTGGATCACGTCTTTGAAGTTAACTTAGAAATGAAATACATAAGAAAACATGTTTTCTGGATAACAACTTCTTAAAGGCGCCGTAGCACGATTTTCTTACTGAAAAAGGTGCTCTCTCAGAACTATTGATATAAATCTAAAGCGTTACCGATGGCTAAATACTGCTCCTAAATCAATACAAGGAGTTCTGCAACGAATGTACATGGTTCGGTTAAGCCATGCGAGTCCATTTTCCATCGAACGGCCATTTTAATGTGATCACATACAAATGGCCGCTCGAAGGTAGTTCAAGTGATCTGACTGACGTAGCGATACCTAAACACTCAGTTTTAATTATAGTACCATGATGAAAATTGTCAATCATTTGAACTCTTATTTCTCATGAGACCTACCTCTCACACAAAAGAGTTCCAAACCACTGTCCCTTTATACGTCGCATCATTTTCTTCGAATACTGTTTTCTATGGATACGGCTTATCGGGTCGTGTAATGAAATGTTTTGCCCGTTAACGTACCAATTTTTGTTTTTTTGTTATTGTATAAACTTTAATAATAAATGCCATATTTGAGAAAACATAATATACGAAAAACGTGCTACAGCGCCTTTAATTGTGATCAAACACGACGTTTCGGAATATATATGCGCGCGCCTTCATCTGGTGGAATTATTTCTTTTCAAATATCTGGATATCAAATTTATTGTCTTCAGTGTCCTCGTAACATCGTAAATTGTATATTATACCTTGGTACCTACATAGCGGCTGTTCACGCTTTCAATGACAAATGTTGAACGCCATTTATTGTACTGGAGCAGCGTTCAAATACGCCTTGTGTATAATAGAAGTAGAAGAAGAAGAAGAAGAATGGTTTGGTTTGGTTTAAACATATTTTATTCCTCATTAAAAGATTAGGAACAAGTTCTCCAACTTAGAATACCCTCTCCTTGAATAATAAATAATGGTTTATTGTTTATAAAGGTCGTAAGACCCATCGTACAAAGTTGTACAAATATGTTTTGAGTTATCATTAAAATACAGCTTTTACATGCGCAGATATTTTTTGTTTTACATATTCGAAGAACATTACAACATTATCGATAATATTTATGTCAGATGATGTACACATACTGTGGAGGGAATCCATGCTTTCTATTGCAAACGTTGAGCGCCATTTATTGTACTGGAGCAGAGTTCACATACGCCTTACTGTGTTATTGTTTATCACAAAGTTAAACTTCAAGGATTGGTTTTAGTCAGTGATGACGAATAGACATAAATTGTATAAATGTATATGTTTGTATGGGAAAGGTATCAAGATAGTTGCCAGCCAGATTCACAATCTCTTTCTTTTGAAACAAATATTGCTTAAACCACAGTCTTATGGCTTGTTCGCCCAATACAAATATGTTTAAGCCAATGTTGAGCGCCAATCAGTGAAGCGACATTGAGACAGGAAGTCCGATATAACTTAACATTTTATTATACGCTTCTGACACCAAGTTCATCCCAAAGATTCTGTAAACATCCTAATATTAAATAGTTTGGTTATCTACTGAAATGTGATTATTTACAACTAAACTCTAGTTTGCCAGATGTTAAAAATTGGACTTTGTACACTATTATAAGGTATTTATATGCTGTATTTTCTCGGTGTTTATATAAGTTTTAGAATAAATTCTCTGCTCTTTTCACTTCTGACAACTCTCATGGTTTAATTAGTTGTCTCCTGTTGAGCAATAATAAGCTATCCTCAGTTTTTGACAATCAATTCCAGATGTACCGAACCTAATATTGTATTACCCAAGTATCCGACTCAACCTTTAACTTCACTCTTGAAAACGTTTCACAAATAAATAAATCAGAAAATGAATTAAATTGGTGATTCAATGTAATTTGATTTCTTAAAGGGGCAGTAGCACGTTTTTTGCAAACAATATTTTTTCAAATTTCCTATTTATGATGATAGTTTGTGCCATTTAAATTTACTTTAGAGGGTAAAACATCTTATTACACAAACCAATTATCCGTAGTAGTAATAACGGTGAACATTGCGTGTAAAGCAAAAATTGCATGGCGGCCATTTTATTGTGAACACATTTTATTATTTCGAATGACAAAAACGATTCCCATGGCTTTACTGAGTCATGTACACTCATTTTTAACTTGATTTTCCTAAGAGAGAAAGGTGTTTTACGATTGGTGAAATTATTTTTCAAATACATTTCATCGACTTATTTAGCGAAAACACGTGCTACTGCCCCTTTAAAGAGCCATTCACAAAAGTTACAGGCAAGCAGGGTATGTGAATATATCATGCTTTTCGTGCTCACCGATCCTCGGTTATTTTTAAAGAAATATATTTATGTTAAAATGACGTATCTCAGCTTGTTAGTTGTGATACACCACGTCTCATTATTTATATGAGTCATGGAAGAACAACAATCGTGAATCATTCAAAAGCACAAAAACAATAGTTTAAGCAAGTTAGCATTTCTCGGGTGAATTTGATTCATGCAGTCTTATTTATGATTAATGTTTTTTTCAAAGGTCATGTATGCAAAATTTGAGAGAATTTGATGGAAAACCATGAATATGTTGAATGATGATGTGCGTGACCACACCGAGACGCGCCATTCATGGCAATAACGAAGTTGATCATCTGTGAATCTTGGTTTTCCTTCATCTCTTCAGTTTGCTCCTTAAAATAGTTTTTAATTTGTTTACTGACAGACTTATTTCCACTTTAACCAGTATCATACGAGGTTTATCAACATATGTTTTAATCACCGATTTGTGATAAAAAAAACATTATCTGAGTGGTATCAAGATTTGTGTGTATTGCCGGAAACCTGTTGTGATGAACTCGGTAATGCCCCTGTATCTTGTTTAAGCGCGCTCTGCATGAACAAATATGTGTATGACCGATACGAACATGGCCCGTATAGAACTTACATATATGTATATTATAACTAATACACATATGTATGTTACTTTTCCATATGTTTATATATTTATGTGCATGTTGAAACGATATGGAAACTAATCCATGCCATATATAAAATTTCCTTTTATCTGAATCGTTTTATCTCTGTATCTCTTCCTATGAGTACATAATCCAGTATACTGCATCCCCAAGAAAGCTCAATCCGTACGAACAGTTAAATGTACAACAGCGACTTTTGCTAAATCAGTCTTACTTGATACAGTGTAACTATTACGCACTAAGTCCTAATTTTGGAAATATTTATACTTTATCCGGATGAAAAACTCCATTATGCTAACCTAAAAAATCTAAAACAATTTTCTGCGATTTTCACAAGTCTCAAGACTGTGTAAAATTATCAACTCCCGCATTTAGCCTCCAAGTTGTGCTTTGAATGATATTAGGTTGGACAGACATGTAGTTGTGCCACAGACAGCCAATTGTGCTTCTGTGCACATCCAATCTAACATTCTGTAAATTATGTTTTCACTGTACTAAATACCTGGATATAATTATTACTTCTGCTACTTAAATTTTCAATTGTATGTCTTTATTTTGAATTATGCATTAAAAATAAAAAACTTATAAGTTCCATGGTGCTATAATAATGGTTAGTAGCGATAAATTTGCTGGGCAAATACATAAAACATAGTTATAAGTGTTTACATAATTCGAATTGTCCATTTGATATATATTTTATTTTATTTTCTAATTCCCTTATATCTCCCAGTTTAAATAAATGAACCATGCAAAGGGAATCGTAACCTTACCAGTGAAGATGTGTACCTTATGATCAAAGCTGAGATGTAATGTTCATAGATATTTTTTTTTTATCCTGTTGTAGTAACACTGTTTGTCAGACAATGAACAACTAGTTGACTAATTGTGAAGGAATATATCGTTAAGTCTTTGTTTAACTGAATAGGAAAATGAGAATGGGATTAAACAAAGTGACCATGTCGTGCATTACCATTAAGTTTTTAGTTGTGTGCTACCCAGTTAGATTTAACATGGCTCATTTTACGTCTATCAGAAAGACGTCATTTTGAAATATATACGGTATTAGCCAATGTCACGTCGTTAAACGTAAATTGCCTTCCTTTTATGGATGCTTTATAAGTTCCTGTATACGGACTTATCCATGTATCCATATATTGATAGGTGTTTTGTGGTTAAAACACATTTATTTCCATAAAAGTACATGAATTAATCGGCAACAAGACAAAGCCTTATAGTAATGCCTCTCCAGGAAAATCCAATTTATTCAACGTACATTTTATTTGAAAATGATAAAAGTGCATATCATGATATAATACCCATTCACATAACCCGTACAGCCAACATACAATGTGTTCAGCAAAGTAAAAAGAAAGACAGGTAACTATAACATTGACTAAACATGTCGAAGCTATAATGAAGTTGTGTACGCATTTTAATATATTTTGATTTATAGATGATAGGTGATAGTCAAGGTTTCCTACACGCATAGCTTGTCTGTGTTATACCCATGTTTGTAATACAGTGAAATGTGTCTAATGGCAGTATAGTTAAGACACACAAAGAGATATCGAATGGTGTCTTCATATAGGCAGCACCGCATGTACGTAAAGAATTTACCGACATGAACTTATTTTCTGGAGCGGTATCCATATAATCTTACAGATTGAAGAATATAGAAAATGTATGGATATAAATCAATGCAAATCAAAGAAGCTTATAGATTGTTTACCAAATTCTATATTGAAATACATATGTTTAAGCCATACGAATATTTTCACTTTACGAGCATTTAAATCAATGCATTATAACCTAAGTTTGCAAAATATTATTTGATAGAACCTGTTTCCAATATTAACATCAACCCGGAATAAGTGTTTTATGTTGAAATAAATCAATAATCTTAACTTGCATCGAATGATGATTTTCATATTAGATTTAATGCACTATGGGTATCTCCAACACTCTCCATAAATCATACGATTAGACGTGGCTGTTTTTAAAACACGAAATGTTAACATTAATTAACATTTCATATAACATCAAATGATTGAAAACCTAATTCTTTTGCACCATATAACACTTATTAATTTATTTTGTATGTCAAATATATTTAATTGAGTAAGTATCTCTAATATTGTGGAGCGACAATTTTAAGAATGTGTTTCTTCTGTAACTATTTAAATAATCCAAATAACATAATTATTTTCAAACAAAACATTTTACATTCTGTTCACCCATTTTGCATGATGTGTGTCACCGGTGTACATGAAGAAGAAGACATACTCAAATTTCAGTTTTATTATTTATATGTTTATGCAAATTTAAAAGTTTTAACTAAAAATACGTCTGGAAGAACATCGGCTTGTTGGAGAGTGACTCTGTCAGAGCTCTCGACAATTAGCGCCTGTCACGTTTGCCGCGTGACAAACATAGGCACGCAAAAGCTTGATTGGTCCTCAGTTGTCAGCGCCGCTATAAATACCTGTGAGTGGATTCACTTGTCATATCGACTTCATCTGCCAAAACGACCTGATCTTATCGTCAGAAAACAGTCTACTAAGCAACATGTTTAACTTCAGCGTTGATTACTTGACCGGGGAGAATGCATCAAATCCGAGACAAGAGGGCAGCGAGGAAGAGCTCCTGGGTCGACCTGTGAGTTCGCCGTCCCCGGGGACGAGCGACACGAGCACTGATCAGAAGCGGGACTCTTTCTCCCCATCGAGTTCCAACTCACCAACGCTCTGCACTGACGGAGCTTCACGGTCCGCCGCAAAGCCGTCGCATTCCTACATCGCCCTCATATCAATGGCCATCTTGAGTGCAGAGAACAAGAAGATGATGTTGAGCGACATCTACAACTACATCAAGAAACGGTTCCCTTACTACAACAACACGGAGAAAGCGTGGCGGAACAGCATCAGGCACAACCTCTCCCTCAACGAGTGTTTCGTCAAGAACGGTCGGGCCGATAGCGGTAAGGGCAACTTCTGGTCGGTGCATCCTGCGTGCATCGACGACTTCAGCAAGGGTGACTTCAGACGACGACAGGCACGACGAAGAGCACGAAAGAGCACTATGGGAAGCAGCGACGACATGAGCGGATTGCCCTTGACATGCAGGTACAGTTTGGGGTATGCCCCGATGACATCTTCAACAGTGTGCAGCTCCACCTACAGAACGTGCCTCACGCAGAATGCGCCGGTGTACTACTCCCAGGGAGCCCGATCTTACCCACCATCTTCGGGGATTGTCCGCCAGACCTTCTACTCTCCCTACGAGTCCCAGGGGACATATCCACCCCCCAGCTTTCATGTCCCATCGAACGATCTGTACTCCAACGAGAATTTCGCGTATCAGACTCTCCCTTACATGAAATAGACTGTCAATGGGTGCTATATTTATTATCAGATGTACATATTGTCGTGAGGTTGAGCGTGATGTTTGGCGAGTCTGGAAGAGCGTAAGCCTTATCTTCAGAATCTAAGTGAGTGTTCAATGTACTGACTATTTCGTGTAAACGGTAGGTTGTCTCGATTTCTGCGTGCTGTTACTGTATTTATATTGTTGTTTTTATTGATCACTATTATCTTCTTTTCAACGAAAAGATGAATTTTGTAAATAAATGATAAATATGTTAAAGATGCGATCGTCCTGAGTTTTTGTTATTGAAAATGATACTTGTTTTATATGCTGACATTCAAAGGAAACTTCTCACAAAAAAAACCCAGTTTGTTTCCATGAATTTTTAAAAACTTTTTGGACCCCACATATCTTCAAAACTTCATTTATTGATTATATGTTGTGTGGCTTGATAGACTCTTTGTATAATGAACTGAAACAAACTATGAAATATTCTATTCCACTGATTCTAAAAACTGTTTCTTTTACATACCTTCAAATTGAGTGGAAAGTTTTTTTTGAACGTCAGTATGTAATACCCCGTTAACGTGCAGCCGTATACATACGTATGTATCAAAACTCACATGTGTATATGCACCTTGAATATATTTTATGAGCAAATTTCCACTTGGAGTATATTTACATTGTCTCTTGAAATCATGTAAAAGTATATTACATATATGTATTTCTGCACACGTGAGTATTTGTGTCATGTATATGTGCTCCTGCAAATAAACATGTTTCCACAATTGTCTTTCTTTTGAGAGTAACAGAACTATTCCTGCACACAAAAGAAAACAGAGTCGTGATATGTGCAGCTCATCATTCTTTGAATTATATATAATATAAGGTTGAAAAGTGTAATTTTCCAAAAGGGTGTAGTTTTTGTAGACCTTGTTTGGTGCCACAGAGATATCAAATATATAATTTATAATTCCCACCACCTAATGTGTACAAACGACTTCAACTTTCTAGTGGCTAGTGCACTTTAAAAAAAAAGAATTGCCTTTTTATTAGCTCATCAGGCCTGAAAGGCCAGATGTGCTTATGACATGGGCCGTCGTCCCAAGTCCGTCGTCCGTAAACTTTTCACTCTTTCGACTTCTCCTCCAGGGCCGCTACACCCCGAAAGCTGTAATTTGGTGGGTGGGTTCCCATCATCTCGGGGGTCAAAGTTTGTTCATCACGAATTCCAACGCCCACAAATTTGATCGCCAGCGACGTTATAAGTAAAACCTTTAAACGACTTCTTCTCCGAAAACGCTTGATATGGGAATGTGAAATTTTGTCATCAACATCTTTGTGGGATGGAGATACAAGTTTTTAAATTTGGTTGAGATAAATTATGAAATATGAACTTTGCAGGGGGTTCACCCTAAAAGCTTCAAACGACTTCATCTCATTAGGAGATATCCAGAAAAATGGGCAGTGTTTTCTTTAAAAGATGGAGATTATGATTAGTAAATTTCATTACTGAAACTTTAATACTTTGATTGTGACAGAGGTTCACATAACGTCGCCTGAGAAACAGAAGGTTCTATGTCCACTTTTCGTGAAAATTGAGGTTTTCCTTTTTTTGTTAATTATAAGTCTTTCTTCACGATTAAATATCAATTTTAAGTCCATATCTTTAACCTAAAGCACTTTTTAAATAAAATTATATGGTTCTATGTCCAAAAAGTAAAATGTTACTCAGAGCCAGAAGGTTCTATGTCCACATCCAATCACAGCACTGAACAAAATCATGTGACCTGGAGATAGAACCCTATGGTTCCAAGTCACATGGATATATAGATGATATTTTTACCAAATACAAGTGTAATACAGTAACAGAAACTTACCTAAACATTTGTATAACATTTATATTTACAAATTCGTTTCTTTCATGGAATTAAAGTATTTATTAGGCATAAACTAGCATTTTAAAAAAATAAATGGAGATAGAACACTGTGATTCCAAAAAGTTTAAGGTTACTATTTCAGGCTAAAACAAACTAATATTCCAAAATCAAATTCAGGCGCGTAGCAAGTCTATTTATTTGTGTAACCCGATAGCTTTTAAGACTTTAATTGTAGGTTGTATTGTAGGTGGCACCGCAAGCTGATGGGGATCCCGTAATTTTCATACTTTTCTTCTCTTTCTTACAAAATTAAAAATTTTCAAAATATGCAATATTTGTTTCTTATTTTTATCTAAATTTAAAGTAGGAATTATGAAGACAGTATCAATGAAACAAAAGGTTCTTCCATGTTGATTAACATTGTTTAAAAAAAAAAAGGTTGTGCGTATGAAGAAAGTTTCGCAATTTTTTTAGGAATTCTTGGTGGTAAAAGAGGTTTGTAAATTCAAAACCCACTACAGTGACCCAAACATTTACAGAACCATAGAATTTAATATATTAATGAAAGAAAAAGGTAGGTCACCATTCTATTTTTAATGATATTTTTAAAAATAGAGCCATGGGCTCTGTAGCTCATCAGGATTTGTATTGTTTGATGTTGAAGACTGACATTTTTCTCCAGATAAAGCACAATCACTTGACATGACCTTGTAATGTCCATGGTCACCAATATTTTCCAGTGTAAGTGAATAACTTATGCACAATTTAGAATGACCCCTATGCGGGGTCACAGGGTCACGAAATCAACACTTTGGAATCCCAATTGGCCAAGGAGTCTGCACATTTCAGCTCTCTGGGGTTATTGGTTCCGGAGAAGAAGTCGAAAAAGTGAAAAGTTTACAGACGGACGGACGGATGCCATGCCATGCGGGCCTTTCAGGCCTGATGAGCAAAAAACTAAGATATTGTCACATTTTTTACCAAAGGGAGAAAACTCCAAAGCTTGACAGAGTACTACTTAAATAGCATTTTTCACTATAAATAAATTGTACCAAAAATTTGTTTATCATAAAATGAAGTGTATTTCGATTAGTCATAATAAAATGGTTTAATGATCCTATTCCTATAGGTGTATTAAAAATTCCAAATTAATGTAAAAATAATGTTTGACACTGTTACTGAAAATGGACACAAAAGCTACAAGTTTATGCACTTCTCAATCTGACATCTGAGAATGTACAGAAGCAAGATGTGTTGAACTCCTTTAAACAGTATGCAATAATTACATCATTTTATCAAGCGTCATGGGCATGACTAGCAGTGATGGTTATATCTGAATGTGACAGTAATGCCAAAATTAAGTCATTACCATAAATTTTTACCGTTGCATAAGATTGGTTGATATTGACAATTTTGTGATGGAAATTACTGTGATGGTAATGATGATTTTTACTTCAAAGGAAACAATAACTGTTTTTAGACTTTCCAGACATACTATATTTGAACATGGGGAACATTTGCATTGAGCTGATCATTATTTAATTTATGACATGGTAAAGTATCTGTTTCCATTAACGATGATGAAATACATTTGAATATTCAACCAAACAATTCGAATTGTTGTCCCTGTTGAAGAAAAAGGATCTTTTTATAATTTAGAATTTTTAACGTCTCATATTTGTTATTTTCATTATTCAAATGAATATTACATATTTCTATGATATTCAATTTAACAAATGATAAGCAACCATTAAGACAAAGTATTACATGAATAATTTTAAAATAATAAAGTTGATTTCTGTGAATGATTGGTTGACCACTGTTCAATATCACATATAAAACAAGAAAGCTTGGGTACCAAACTTTCAAACAGCGATAACTCAAAACTTGGAAAAGTGGAGATAGAACCTTCTGTTAATAGTATATTTTTCATCTCAGAAACCAATGACCCTAGAACACCCTACTTTTGAGGATACCATCTATGTTTAGTGAATATCAAGAGTTCTTTAGGTGGGATAGCAAGAACAGGGGTGGACCTCCCCTCTCTGTCTCTCTCTTCCTGAGTGCCAACTTCCCAATGCAAGGCATAACTCTTGCCAGTCTCCATTACTGGCTGATTTAGGCCTTGCAGTATTTCCTTAAGAAATCTGTGTTTAGAAATCCAGGCCCGCTATGCATTTCCAGTGCAGCGATTCACTGCCTCGACACAAGAAAGCGAGGGAAATACCGCAAGGATTAAATCAGCCAGTAATGCAGACTGGCAAGAGTTATGCCTTGCGTTTGGAAGTTGCCTGAGTGCTGGCTGGAGGCTATTACATAATTAGATAACTAGAGAGTGACAGTCCTTCTGCAAGTGTTAAAGGTTAGATGAAATGACATATGGTCACTTTCGGATTCGTTGAAAAGGGGTTTCAATTTGACAATTGCTAGATTTTAAATTTTTGAAATCGACCCATAAATAACTTATATACGGCTTTTTTTTAAAAGTGCCCAATTAAGCCCCGGCGACCAGAATGAAAATGGGCGGGGGTGGTCACTGAAGCGTATCGGGCTGTGACGTCCGTGAAGGAGCCTCTACATGGCCGCTAATCATAATTTAACGCGTTTTCCCCACTTTTAAACTGCTCATATAAGACAGAAAACTTCATCAAAACAACCCAAATTTTCGATAAACGGATTACTAAACTATTCAACTAGCGATTTTATATGGTTAGAACAACCGGGGCGTGCTTTATTAGAGTGCATTCTGCGCTTTTGTATAGTATGTTTGTACCAATTAATCGCGGAACTAGAAGGGAAGGTATGACAGTTCAAGTGACACTGAAACAAGGGAAGAAGATTATCGCGGGAATCGGGTGAACAGAGATTAAGTAGCATCAATTGATCAAAGTATGTTGAATAATCGGCATGTTAATTTTGTTTTGTATGTATTAATAAATAAATATATATGGTAGGTATAACTTCATATACACTGAACGATTGACTGTTCAAACAAGCGAGACAACGTTGCAGATTTATAAATAACATTTTGTATTTAATATAAAAGATTACTGTATTTTAAGTTTGTCAATTAAAATATTCTATATATGATGTAACGGAATGCAAACCATTTTCACTTCACTTTCATGAATAAATAAATGAACTGTTTTGGTCAACAAGCTCAATGAAATTTACATGAAGATTGCTCTATTGTGCACGCTAAACATATACACAGATTGATATAGACAACGAACATTATCGAATAAAAGAATTATGTTACCAGAAGCATTTTAATGAACATATCGTTAATGAAAACGAAATGGTTTAATTAATAGTCTGATAGCTTTTATGTGTCACTTCTGCACATCAACACACAATTCTCAGTTTAGCGGACCATATAGATGTTTCTTCCAGATCAAAGGGGAGAAGTGTTGTTACAGCACATTAGTTTACGCAATTAAGAAGCTGAGTATGTGAGAAGGAAGGAGTGTAATTATGTTTGTACAGATAACAAGTTTACTGGACCGACTTAATTATATAACACAAGTCGGTGACCAGCATGTCATGTTTATTGCCAACGTCCTGTCTTGGTGACACACAATACAGTTTACGCGACATTCAGTCTAGAAATTTCAGCCAATGAACATATCTCTATCAAGTTATCCAATAAAAACTCTTGTTTAAATCTAATGTACCAATGAAATTATTTTTAGTGTAAAATCATCATAACTATTTGGTTTTCTATCTTGCCATTTGCGAAAAGACTTTTGCTGAAAGAGGGTTATTATTTGACCATCTTCTGTTTCCAAGTACTGTCATTGATGGAATTATAGGTTAACATTTTGTGTCTAATGTGCATTTGGATATTCATATTGTCCTTTTGGATACGGTTATAAGGTAAGTTTCTTACATTAATTGACACTCTTGATGAATTGTCAATTTAATACGATGTTTATTTGATTATATTTGATTAACCACACATTTTATTGAAACCATTATCTTATAAACTATGAAATTCTGAATGTTTTAATGTGTAATAAGTGATAACTAAATCGTAAAAGGTAACATTGGGATGCGATGTTTTCGTAGGTGGATTCGTAGACGTATTATTCTTTTGATGTTTTAAAATATGTGGTGAGTTATTTTGATTTTTGTAATGTACAGTTAGTAAATTAGGTTGTCGGTTGATTAACGATGTTTAAAAACAGGATGTTGTGAAGTGCTTTTATTGTCGATGGCTCACAATAGGGTCTACTTCGCCGGCGTGCTTATCTCACGTTTGTTTTTTTATTTTAAACACAAACAATCTCTAACAAAAAATAACAACAACACCGACTATCTGATTTCGTTGTCTAAACTGTACTTCGTTCATATTATCATATCTTGGTTTCATTTTGTCATCTTATATATCATTAGCATTGATTTATCCTATGTCTACGAACGTCTATGAATCCACCGTCTCTCACTAGTTATACCAATTATATTTGATTTGATATATATAACGATATTTTGGTGCATTTGTAAAGTGAAACTTGATAACTAACATTACTCGAACAGATTACACAGCAGAACAGCGATGTGGCATCATTGCAAAGCGTAGATATAACAGATTAACTGACCGATTCCCCAGTGTTTGCCATTGTAAATAGTAAGCGAATGTTTACACCCCGTCCCTTCACGTACGTCACTTCCGGTATCTTCCAACTCTCTAAGCCCCGCCTCATTTTTGGTTTGTTGGTCACGGGTGAAAAGCAGACGATGTTTTGGGGTGTTTTTAAGCCGCTCTAGTTTAATATAGGAACAACATATGGATTTATTTTTGGTTTCTTTTTGCACAAAATAGTCTGATGAACCAATTGCAGTTAAGAATTCAATAGAAAATAATTCATTTCAGCCTTCCTTTAAGGAGGAGGAGTAGGCATTGGACAGGTGTTCGTATTTTTGTGAGGGGTGTAGGTTAGAAAGACTAAGAAAGGAGGGATGGGTTGTCAATGGGATGTCATGGTATCAAGGAACCCAGGAAACAATTATATGTCATACATTTCTTGAACGATAGGACTGTTTTGTTTCATGTATCGTGATTTGGGAAACATAATTGAATTGTATAGGCTACTTTGAGAATTTGCTCTCGGTCATCGCAGGAATGTTATTATTTAGACAACCATGTGATCCAGTCATGTTGGTCTCATGCACTGACAACGATCAGTTTCAGATGTTTTTGTTATAAAGTTATGACTATGAGTTGTGCTTTATCTGAACAATTTATTTTAGTCTACAGCATAAATCACTACCCAGCAGGATAGACACAGAGCCCATGGTTCGATTCTTACTATTTGAATGAACAAAAACAATAGAATGCTGAAAACTTGTGTAGACATATCTTTCGAAGCAGTTATAAATACCTAATAAAAATCTCTTATTCTGATGTAAACAGTTGTTAAACGATTCACTCATTCAGTTGTCAATTCACTCATTACATTGTCAACCTAAGATATTAAATCATGTAATTTCTGATGAGCTACAGAGCTTTAATTTTACATGTAGATTCAAGTTAAAATGTCTTCATTTCGACTTGATAATCAACATACAAAGAAGTGACAATTAAACTATCAAACAATGGGCAAGTTTCTGTGTAAAATGTCATTTATTGATAGTTTGAACCTAAATGTATATGTACCTCAAAAAGAAATAAAATAATAAAAAAAAAAGTTTCTGTCCGCCTCGTGGCCTAATGGATAAGGCGTCTGACTTCGAATCAGAAGATTGCGAGTTCGAGTCTCGTCGGGGTCGTGTTAAACTTTTCTTGACATGTACTATTTGAGTTACATTTTTGTGAGGAAAAAGCAAGATGAGTCCAACTTTATCAGAACGAACCTTCTGCAGCATTTCGGGTGTAAACTGAAGATTTATATTCATGATAATAACGTACAAAGAAGTGACAAACTATCAAACAATGGGCAAGTTTTTGTCGGCCTCGTGGCCTAATGGATAAGGCGTCTGACTTCGAATCAGAAGATTGCGAGTTCGAGTCTCGTCGGGGTCGTGTTAAACTTTTGTTGACATGTACTATTTGAGTTACATTTTTGTGAGGAAAAAGCAAGATGAGTCCAACTTTATCAGAACGAACCTTCTGCAGCATTTCGGGTGTAAAATGAAGATTTATATTCATGATAATAACGTACAAAGAAGTGACTTACTATCAAACAATGGGCAAGTTTCTGTCGGCCTCGTTGCCTAATGGATAAGGCGTCTGACTTCGAATCAGAAGATTGCGAGTTCGAGTCTCGTCGGGGTCGTGTTGCACTTTTGTTGACATGTACTATTTGAGTTACATTTTTGTGAGGAAAAAGCAAGATGAGTCCAACTTTATCAGAACGAACCTTCTGCAGCATTTCGGGTGTAAAATGAAGATTTATATTCATGATAATAACGTACAAAGAAGTGACAAACTATCAAACAATGGGCAAGTTTCTGACGGCCTCGTGGCCTAATGGATAAGGCGTCTGACTTCGAATCAGAAGATTGCGAGTTCGAGTCTCGTCGGGGTCTTGTTGCACTTTTGTTGACATGTACTATTTGAGTTACATTTTTGTGAGGAAAAAGCAAGATGAGTCCAACTTTATCAGAACGAACCTTCTGCAGCATTTCGGGTGTAAAATGAAGATTTATATTCATGATAATAACGTACAAAGAAGTGACAAACTATCAAACAATGGGCAAGTTTCTGTCGGCCTCGTGGCCTAATGGATAAGGCGTCTGACTTCGAATCAGAAGATTGCGAGTTCGAGTCTCGTCGGGGTCGTGTTAAGCTTTTCTTGACATGTACTATTTGAGTTACATTTTTGTGAGGAAAAAGCAAGATGAGTCCAACTTTATCAGAACGAACCTTCTGCAGCATTTCGGGTGTAAAATGAAGATTTATATTCATGATAATAACGTACAAAGAAGTGACAAACTATCAAACAATGGGCAAGTTTCTGTCGGCCTCGTGGCCTAATGGATAAGGCGTCTGACTTCGAATCAGAAGATTGCGAGTTCGAGTCTCGTCGGGGTCGTGTTGCGCTTTTGTTGACATGTACTATTTGAGTTACATTTTTGTGAGGAAAAAGCAAGATGAGTCCAACTTTATCAGAACGAACCTTCTGCAGCATTTCGGGTGTAAAATGAAGATTTATATTCATGATAATAACGTACAAAGAAGTGACAAACTATCAAACAATGGGCAAGTTTCTGTCGGCCTCGTGGCCTAATGGATAAGGCGTCTGACTTCGAATCAGAAGATTGCGAGTTCGAGTCTCGTCGGGGTCGTGTTGCACTTTTGTTGACATGTACTATTTGAGTTACATTTTTGTGAGAAAAAAGCAAGATGAGTCCAACTTTATCAGAACGAACCTTCTGCAGCATTTCGGGTGTAAAATGAAGATTTATATTCATGATAATAACGTACAAAGAAGTAATGGATAAGGCGTCTGACTTCGAATCAGAAGATTGCGAGTTCGAGTCTCGTCGGGGTCGTGTTGCACTTTTGTTGACATGTACTATTTGAGTTACATTTTTGTGAGGAAAAAGCAAGATGAGTCCAACTTTATCAGAACGAACCTTCTGCAGCATTTCGGGTGTAAAATGAAGATTTATATTCATGATAATAACGTACAAAGAAGTGACAAACTATCAAACAATGGGCAAGTTTCTGTCGGCCTCGTGGCTTAATGGATAAGGCGTCTGACTTCGAATCAGAAGATTGCGAGTTCGAGTCTCGTCGGGGTCGTGTTAAACTTTTGTTGACATGTACTATTTGAGTTACATTTTTGTGAGGAAAAAGCAAGATGAGTCCAACTTTATCAGAACGAACCTTCGGCAGCATTTCGGGTGTAAAATGAAGATTTATATTCATGATAATAACGTACAAAGAAGTGACAAACTATCAAACAATGGGCAAATTTCTGTCGGCCTCGTGGCCTAATGGATAAGGCGTCTGACTTCGAATCAGAAGATTGCGAGTTCGAGTCTCGTCGGGGTCGTGTTAAACTTTTCTTGACATGTACTATTTGAGTTACATTTTTGTGAGGAAAAAGCAAGATGAGTCCAACTTTATCAGAACGAACCTTCTGCAGCATTTCGGGTGTAAAATGAAGATTTATATTCATGATAATAACGTACAAAGAAGTGACAAACTATCAAACAATGGGCAAGTTTCTGTCGGCCTCGTGGCCTAATGGATAAGGCGTCTGACTTCGAATCAGAAGATTGCGAGTTCGAGTCTCGTCGGGGTCGTGTTGCGCTTTTGTTGACATGTACTATTTGAGTTACATTTTTGTGAGGAAAAAGCAAGATGAGTCCAACTTTATCAGAACGAACCTTCTGCAGCATTTCGGGTGCAAAATGAAGATTTATATTCATGATAATAACGTACAAAGAAGTGACAAACTATCAAACAATGGGCAAGTTTCTGTCGGCCTCGTGGCCTAATGGATAAGGCGTCTGACTTCGAATCAGAAGATTGCGAGTTCGAGTCTCGTCGGGGTCGTGTTAAACTTTTGTTGACATGTACTATTTGAGTTACATTTTTGTGAGGAAAAAGCAAGATGAGTCCAACTTTATCAGAACGAACCTTCGGCAGCATTTCGGGTGTAAAATGAAGATTTATATTCATGATAATAACGTACAAAGAAGTGACAAACTATCAAACAATGGGCAAATTTCTGTCGGCCTCGTGGCCTAATGGATAAGGCGTCTGACTTCGAATCAGAAGATTGCGAGTTCGAGTCTCGTCGGGGTCGTGTTAAACTTTTCTTGACATGTACTATTTGAGTTACATTTTTGTGAGGAAAAAGCAAGATGAGTCCAACTTTATCAGAACGAACCTTCTGCAGCATTTCGGGTGTAAAATGAAGATTTATATTCATGATAATAGCGTACAAAGAACTGACTTACTATCAAACAATGGGCAAGTTTCTGTCGGCCTCGTGGCCTAATGGATAAGGCGTCTGACTTCGAATCAGAAGATTGCGAGTTCGAGTCTCGTCGGGGTCGTGTTGCACTTTTGTTGACATGTACTATTTGAGTTACATTTTTGTGAGGAAAAAGCAAGATGAGTCCAACTTTATCAGAACGAACCTTCTGCAGCATTTCGGTTGTAAAATGAAGATTTATATTCATGATAATAACGTACAAAGAAGTGACAAACTATCAAACAATGGGCAAGTTTCTGTCGGCCTCGTGGCCTAATGGATAAGGCGTCTGACTTCGAATCAGACGATTGCGAGTTCGAGTCTCGTCGGGGTCGTGTTAAACTTTTGTTGACATGTACTATTTGAGTTACATTTTTGTGAGGAAAAAGCAAGATGAGTCCAACTTTATCAGAACGAACCTTC
Organism: Gibbula magus; assembly: GCA_936450465.1. Taxonomy (NCBI): domain Eukaryota; kingdom Metazoa; phylum Mollusca; class Gastropoda; order Trochida; family Trochidae; genus Gibbula; species Gibbula magus. The sequence continues at coordinate 15,966,179 of OW388289.1, forward strand.
TGCAGCCTTTCGGGTGTAAAATGAAGATTTATATTCATGATAATAACGTACAAAGAAGTGACAAACTATCAAACAATGGGCAAGTTTCTGTCGGCCTCGTGGCCTAATGGATAAGGCGTCTGACTTCGAATCAGAGGATTGCGAGTTCGAGTCTCGTCGGGGTCGTGTTGCACTTTTGTTGACATGTACTATTTGAGTTACATTCTTGTGAGGAAAAAGCAAGATGAGTCCAACTTTATCAGAACGAACCTTCTGCAGCATTTCGGGTGTAAAATGAAGATTTATATTCATGATAATAACGTACAAAGAAGTGACAAACTATCAAACAATGGGCAAGTTTCTGTCGGCCTCGTGGCACAATGGATAAGGCGTCTGACTTCGAATCAGAAGATTGCGAGTTCGAGTCTCGTCGGGGTCGTGTTAAACTTTTGTTGACATGTACTATTTGAGTTACATTTTTGTGAGGAAAAAGCAAGATGAGTCCAACTTTATCAGAACGAACCTTCTGCAGCATTTCGGGTGTAAAATGAAGATTTATATTCATGATAATAACGTACAAAGAAGTGACAAACTATCAAACAATGGGCAAGTTTCTGTCGGCCTCGTGGCACAATGGATAAGGCGTCTGACTTCGAATCAGAAGATTGCGAGTTCGAGTCTCGTCGGGGTCGTGTTAAACTTTTGTTGACATGTACTATTTGAGTTACATTTTTGTGAGGAAAAAGCAAGATGAGTCCAACTTTATCAGAACGAACCTTCTGCAGCATTTCGGGTGTAAAATGAAGATTTATATTCATGATAATAACGTACAAAGAAATGACTTACTATCAAACAATGGGCAAGTTTCTGTCGGCCTCGTGGCCTAATGGATAAGGCGTCTGACTTCGAATCAGAAGATTGCGAGTTCGAGTCTCGTCGGGGTCGTGTTAAATTTTTGTTGACATGTACTATTTGAGTTACATTTTTGTGAGGAAAAAGCAAGATGAGTCCAACTTTATCAGAACGAACCTTCTGCAGCATTTCGGGTGTAAAATGAAGATTTATATTCATGATAATAACGTACAAAGAAGTGACAAACTATCAAACAATGGGCAAGTTTCTGTCGGCCTCGTGGCACAATGGATAAGGCGTCTGACTTCGAATCAGAAGATTGCGAGTTCGAGTCTCGTCGGGGTCGTGTTAAACTTTTGTTGACATGTACTATTTGAGTTACATTTTTGTGAGGAAAAAGCAAGATGAGTCCAACTTTATCAGAACGAACCTTCTGCAGCATTTCGGGTGTAAAATGAAGATTTATATTCATGATAATAACGTACAAAGAAATGACTTACTATCAAACAATGGGCAAGTTTCTGTCGGCCTCGTGGCCTAATGGATAAGGCGTCTGACTTCGAATCAGAAGATTGCGAGTTCGAGTCTCGTCGGGGTCGTGTTAAACTTTTGTTGACATGTACTATTTGAGTTACATTTTTGTGAGGAAAAAGCAAGATGAGTCCAACTTTATCAGAACGAACCTTCTGCAGCATTTCGGGTGTAAAATGAAGATTTATATTCATGATAATAACGTACAAAGAAGTGACAAACTATCAAACAATGGGCAAGTTTCTGTCGGCCTCGTGGCCTAATGGATAAGGCGTCTGACTTCGAATCAGAAGATTGCGAGTTCGAGTCTCGTCGGGGTCGTGTTAAACTGTTGTTGACATGTACTATTTGAGTTACATTTTTGTGAGGAAAAAGCAAGATGAGTCCAACTTTATCAGAACGAACCTTCTGCAGCATTTCGGGTGTAAAATGAAGATTTATATTCATGATAATAACGTACAAAGAAGTGACAAACTATCAAACAATGGGCAAGTTTCTGTCGGCCTCGTGGCCTAATGGATAAGGCGTCTGACTTCGAATCAGAAGATTGCGAGTTCGAGTCTCGTCGGGGTCGTGTTGCACTTTTGTTGACATGTACTATTTGAGTTACATTTTTGTGAGGAAAAAGCAAGATGAGTCCAACTTTATCAGAACGAACCTTCTGCAGCATTTCGGGTGTAAAATGAAGATTTATATTCATGATAATAACGTACAAAGAAGTGACAAACTATCAAACAATGGGCAAGTTTCTGTCGGCCTCGTGGCACAATGGATAAGGCGTCTGACTTCGAATCAGAAGATTGCGAGTTCGAGTCTCGTCGGGGTCGTGTTGCACTTTTGTTGACATGTACTATTTGAGTTACATTTTTGTGAGGAAAAAGCAAGATGAGTCCAACTTTATCAGAACGAACCTTCTGCAGCATTTCGGGTGTAAAATGAAGATTTATATTCATGATAATAACGTACAAAGAAGTGACAAACTATCAAACAATGGGCAAATTTCTGTCGGCCTCGTGGCCTAATGGATAAGGCGTCTGACTTCGAATCAGAAGATTGCGAGTTCGAGTCTCGTCGGGGTCGTGTTGCACTTTTGTTGACATGTACTATTTGAGTTACATTTTTGTGAGGAAAAAGCAAGATGAGTCCAACTTTATCAGAACGAACCTTCTGCAGCATTTCGGGTGTAAAATGAAGATTTATATTCATGATAATAACGTACAAAGAAGTGACAAACTATCAAACAATGGGCAAGTTTCTGTCGGCCTCGTGGCACAATGGATAAGGCGTCTGACTTCGAATCAGAAGATTGCGAGTTCGAGTCTCGTCGGGGTCGTGTTAAACTGTTGTTGACATGTACTATTTGAGTTACATTTTTGTGAGGAAAAAGCAAGATGAGTCCAACTTTATCAGAACGAACCTTCTGCAGCATTTCGGGTGTAAAATGAAGATTTATATTCATGATAATAACGTACAAAGAAGTGACAAACTATCAAACAATGGGCAAGTTTGTCGGCCTCGTGGCCTAATGGATAAGGCGTCTGACTTCGAATCAGAAGATTGCGAGTTCGAGTCTCGTCGGGGTCGTGTTGCACTTTTGTTGACATGTACTATTTGAGTTACATTTTTGTGAGGAAAAAGCAAGATGAGTCCAACTTTATCAGAACGAACCTTCTGCAGCATTTCGGGTGTAAAATGAAGATTTATATTCATGATAATAACGTACAAAGAAATGACTTACTATCAAACAATGGGCAAGTTTCTGTCGGCCTCGTGGCCTAATGGATAAGGCGTCTGACTTCGAATCAGAAGATTGCGAGTTCGAGTCTCGTCGGGGTCGTGTTAAACTGTTGTTGACATGTACTATTTGAGTTACATTTTTGTGAGGAAAAAGCAAGATGAGTCCAACTTTATCAGAACGAACCTTCTGCAGCATTTCGGGTGTAAAATGAAGATTTATATTCATGATAATAACGTACAAAGAAGTGACAAACTATCAAACAATGGGCAAGTTTCTGTCGGCCTCGTGGCCTAATGGATAAGGCGTCTGACTTCGAATCAGAAGATTGCGAGTTCGAGTCTCGTCGGGGTCGTGTTGCACTTTTGTTGACATGTACTATTTGAGTTACATTTTTGTGAGGAAAAAGCAAGATGAGTCCAACTTTATCAGAACGAACCTTCTGCAGCATTTCGGGTGTAAAATGAAGATTTATATTCATGATAATAACGTACAAAGAAGTGACAAACTATCAAACAATGGGCAAGTTTCTGTCGGCCTCGTGGCCTAATGGATAAGGCGTCTGACTTCGAATCAGAAGATTGCGAGTTCGAGTCTCGTCGGGGTCGTGTTAAACTTTTGTTGACATGTACTATTTGAGTTACATTTTTGTGAGGAAAAAGCAAGATGAGTCCAACTTTATCAGAACGAACCTTCTGCAGCATTTCGGGTGTAAAATGAAGATTTATATTCATGATAATAACGTACAAAGAAGTGACAAACTATCAAACAATGGGCAAGTTTCTGTCGGCCTCGTGGCCTAATGGATAAGGCGTCTGACTTCGAATCAGAAGATTGCGAGTTCGAGTCTCGTCGGGGTCGTGTTGCACTTTTGTTGACATGTACTATTTGAGTTACATTTTTGTGAGGAAAAAGCAAGATGAGTCCAACTTTATCAGAACGAACCTTCTGCAGCATTTCGGGTGTAAAATGAAGATTTATATTCATGATAATAACGTACAAAGAAGTGACAAACTATCAAACAATGGGCAAGTTTCTGTCGGCCTCGTGGCCTAATGGATAAGGCGTCTGACTTCGAATCAGAAGATTGCGAGTTCGAGTCTCGTCGGGGTCGTGTTGCACTTTTGTTGACATGTACTATTTGAGTTACATTTTTGTGAGGAAAAAGCAAGATGAGTCCAACTTTATCAGAACGAACCTTCTGCAGCATTTCGGGTGTAAAATGAAGATTTATATTCATGATAATAACGTACAAAGAAGTGACAAACTATCAAACAATGGGCAAGTTTCTGTCGGCCTCGTGGCCTAATGGATAAGGCGTCTGACTTCGAATCAGAAGATTGCGAGTTCGAGTCTCGTCGGGGTCGTGTTAAACTTTTGTTGACATGTACTATTTGAGTTACATTTTTGTGAGGAAAAAGCAAGATGAGTCCAACTTTATCAGAACGAACCTTCTGCAGCATTTCGGGTGTAAAATGAAGATTTATATTCATGATAATAACGTACAAAGAAGTGACAAACTATCAAACAATGGGCAAGTTTCTGTCGGCCTCGTGGCCTAATGGATAAGGCGTCTGACTTCGAATCAGAAGATTGCGAGTTCGAGTCTCGTCGGGGTCGTGTTAAACTTTTGTTGACATGTACTATTTGAGTTACATTTTTGTGAGGAAAAAGCAAGATGAGTCCAACTTTATCAGAACGAACCTTCTGCAGCATTTCGGGTGTAAAATGAAGATTTATATTCATGATAATAACGTACAAAGAAGTGACAAACTATCAAACAATGGGCAAGTTTCTGTCGGCCTCGTGGCCTAATGGATAAGGCGTCTGACTTCGAATCAGAAGATTGCGAGTTCGAGTCTCGTCGGGGTCGTGTTAAACTTTTGTTGACATGTACTATTTGAGTTACATTTTTGTGAGGAAAAAGCAAGATGAGTCCAACTTTATCAGAACGAACCTTCTGCAGCATTTCGGGTGTAAAATGAAGATTTATATTCATGATAATAACGTACAAAGAAGTGACAAACTATCAAACAATGGGCAAGTTTCTGTCGGCCTCGTGGCCTAATGGATAAGGCGTCTGACTTCGAATCAGAAGATTGCGAGTTCGAGTCTCGTCGGGGTCGTGTTAAACTTTTGTTGACATGTACTATTTGAGTTACATTTTTGTGAGGAAAAAGCAAGATGAGTCCAACTTTATCAGAACGAACCTTCTGCAGCATTTCGGGTGTAAAATGAAGATTTATATTCATGATAATAACGTACAAAGAAGTGACAAACTATCAAACAATGGGCAAGTTTCTGTCGGCCTCGTGGCCTAATGGATAAGGCGTCTGACTTCGAATCAGAAGATTGCGAGTTCGAGTCTCGTCGGGGTCGTGTTAAACTTTTCTTGACATGTACTATTTGAGTTACATTTTTGTGAGGAAAAAGCAAGATGAGTCCAACTTTATCAGAACGAACCTTCTGCAGCATTTCGGGTGTAAAATGAAGATTTATATTCATGATAATAACGTACAAAGAAGTGACAAACTATCAAACAATGGGCAAGTTTCTGTCGGCCTCGTGGCCTAATGGATAAGGCGTCTGACTTCGAATCAGAAGATTGCGAGTTCGAGTCTCGTTGGGGTCGTGTTAAACTTTTGTTGACATGTACTATTTGAGTTACATTTTTGTGAGGAAAAAGCAAGATGAGTCCAACTTTATCAGAACGAACCTTCTGCAGCCTTTCGGGTGTAAAATGAAGATTTATATTCATGATAATAACGTACAAAGAAGTGACAAACTATCAAACAATGGGCAAGTTTCTGTCGGCCTCGTGACCTAATGGATAAGGCGTCTGACTTCGAATCAGAAGATTGCGAGTTCGAGTCTCGTCGGGGTCGTGTTAAACTTTTGTTGACATGTACTATTTGAGTTACATTTTTGTGAGGAAAAAGCAAGATGAGTCCAACTTTATCAGAACGAACCTTCTGCAGCATTTCGGGTGTAAAATGAAGATTTATATTCATGATAATAACGTACAAAGAAGTGACAAACTATCAAACAATGGGCAAATTTCTGTCGGCCTCGTGGCCTAATGGATAAGGCGTCTGACTTCGAATCAGAAGATTGCGAGTTCGAGTCTCGTCGGGGTCGTGTTAAACTTTTCTTGACATGTACAATTTGAGTTACATTTTTGTGAGGAAAAAGCAAGATGAGTCCAACTTTATCAGAACGAACCTTCTGCAGCATTTCGGGTGTAAAATGAAGATTTATATTCATGATAATAACGTACAAAGAAGTGACAAACTATCAAACAATGGGCAAGTTTCTGTCGGCCTCGTGGCCTAATGGATAAGGCGTCTGACTTCGAATCAGAAGATTGCGAGTTCGAGTCTCGCCGGGTCGTGTTAAACTTTTGTTGACATGTACTATTTGAGTTACTTTTTTGTGAGGAAAAAGCAAGATGAGTCCAACTTTATCAGAACGAACCTTCTGCAGCATTTCGGGTGTAAAATGAAGATTTATATTCATGATAATAACGTACAAAGAAGTGACAAACTATCAAACAATGGGCAAGTTTCTGTCGGCCTCGTGGCCTAATGGATAAGGCGTCTGACTTCGAATCAGAAGATTGCGAGTTCGAGTCTCGTCGGGGTCGTGTTAAATTTTTGTTGACATGTACTATTTGAGTTACATTTTTGTGAGGAAAAAGCAAGATGAGTCCAACTTTATCAGAACGAACCTTCTGCAGCATTTCGGGTGTAAAATGAAGATTTATATTCATGATAATAACGTACAAAGAAGTGACAAACTATCAAACAATGGGCAAGTTTCTGTCGGCCTCGTGGCCTAATGGATAAGGCGTCTGACTGGGAGCGCCACCTAGTGGTTTGCCTTGGTAGGACGTGTTTTTCACAGCTCCTATGTTTTCCCTGTTTTTCAACTTTCTGTGGACATATATCGGAGATTTACACTGTTCCCATTTGGATTTGTACATTGTGATTGTTGCTCCTGTGTTTCAAGGATTGTAGTTTGTGTGTTGTGCACTTTGTGCACGTATTCATGGCTAGTGTGATGGCCAATTCGGAAATACAAGATGGCGGACTTCAAGCCCGTAAGTATATCAAAGAAGCTACGATTCGTATAGAAACAGGAGATACTAATGTTAAGGCTATTGACATTATTGAGGCGATAGAGAAAGATTTTGGAGAAGATAGCGTTTTTGCTGTAGTGCCCAGAGGTGCATGGTATGAGGTGACTGTCTGTGACATTGAAACAGCCAGTGTTTTGGCGGGAGACTTTTTCATAAAGAATGTTGCTCATAATTGCAGAGTTGTGACAGATGATTCAGTAGTTGTCTCTTTTCTTCATCTTAGCCCTTACATAGAAGACAAACAGATCCTTGAATTTTTGGAGAAATTTAAATGTACTGTGGTTTCCGGGGTGAAAAGACATTATATAAAGGACAGCAAAAGGAAGATAACTGATGGGACGCGATATGTCCGTGTGAAATTTCCCCCTGAACTGAAATCTCTGCCATGGGCAGTTAAATTCGTTACTTGTGATGGGCCTCAGTCTTTTAGGGTGATTCACAATGGACAGATTAAGACGTGCAACTTGTGCTTCGAGTGTGGCCTTGTGATGGCAGTTTGCCCAGAAGTAGAGTGTCGTTTTTGTCGTGCAAAGGGACACATTCAGAGAGACTGCCCCATGAAGGAAAGATGTCACATTTGTGATATAAGGAAATTTGAATGTACATGCCATGATGGAATGGAAAGTGAGACTGACAGTGAGGGAGAACATGACTGGGCTGAGTCCGAGTCTAGCATGAACGAGGAGAACACTGAAACAGAAGAGACAACAACGGAAACAGTGACAGAGAACAAGGATGAAACGCCCGTAAAAGATGCAGCTACATCAAGTACATCAAAGGGAAAGGTGAGAGACAGTGAACCTAAGAAGAAGTTTAAGAAGATAAGAGGGATGAAGAAAGAGAAAGAAAAGCCAGGACAAAGAATCAAACAAGAAACTGATGAAGAAAGAAATTGTGAATGGGGAGGAAAAAGGAAAAGGATAATGACACTCATAAACTCACTTATTCTCTACATGTTTTTCATGACCTGGAATGTTAATGGACTAAGAGATTTATCGAAAATGGAACGTGTATTTGAAACTTTAGAGAACTCATATGCATCTATAAGCTTCTTGCAAAAACGTTTTGGGACGACAACTTCATTGAAAAATATAAACATTTGTGGAAAGGTGATATTTTCTATAATAACTCTCCAAATGAAAATAGGAAAGGAGTTGCCATTTTATTTTCAAAACGTTTTCCACATAAAGTTGTTTTTGACAAATGTGATAATAATGGACGTATTATTAAAGTTTCTTTTCATGTAGATGATGTAAAATATTCATGCATTAATGTATATGCTCCTAATGATGTTAATGAAAAACTTCTTTTTCTAACAGAATTGTCAGATTATTTTAATGGAGAACGGACTTTAGTTCCTGGTGATTTTAACTCAATTGTTGACCCATTTCTTGACAAAGGTGTTAATACAACCTCGTTTTGTAAACGCAGCAGCGATGCATTACTTAAATTTTGCGATAATAATAATTTGTGTGATATTTGGCGTGACAGAAACCCCTACAAAAGGGAATTCACAAGGCAACAAATTGTAGAAGATGTGATGAAACAATCTCGCATTGATTATATTTTCATATCAAATTCCCTCATTCCTTTTGTGTCAAACACCTTTGTCAAGTATACAACATTAAGTGATCATAATATTTTGTGTTTAAAGCTTGATCTATCAAATGTTGAGAAAGGTCAAGGCTTATGGGTTTTTAACAACCAATTACTTGAAGACCTAGAATTTATTGGTAATGTTACATCAATTGTTGCAGAAAGTCTAGGCTGCCCATTGTATGATTCAGAAATTCTCATTTGGTGGGATAATCTCAAATATAAGCTTAGAAAAAGTGCTGTTTATTTTTCCTGTAAAAAATCCAAAAAAGAAAAAAATGATTATTTTCAACTTCAAAGAAGATTGAGAATTGAATATGAAAAACTTTCCAAATTACCCAATCACAGTTTAGATACTATTCAAGTTATAGAAAAGGATCTAGAACATTTTGAAATGCAAAAATGTGAAGGGGCTATCTTAAGATCTAAAGTCCAGTGGGCACTTGAATCTGACAGAAATACTGCTTTTTTTCTTAATCTTGAAAAATCAAAACAGGAAAGTAATTGCATAAAGGAAATAAGAACAAGTGATGGTCTTACTCGTAAGACGGAAGAAATAATCACTCATATTCATTCTTTTTATGCAAATCTGTATTCATGTGAAGATATTTATCCAGATATTCAAGATGAAATATTAGAGAATATTACTAATGGTCTCAGCACAGAAAATAAGGAATATTTAGAAAAAGATATTTCACCTGCAGATCTTACTGAGGCTTTAAAGGGAATGAAACGAAAAAAATCTCCGGGCAAGGATGGTTTAACGGTTGAATTTTATTCAAAATTTTGGAACATTCTATGTCCAATTTTTTCTAAAATTGTAAATCATATTTTTGGAGAAAAAGAAATGTCTAAAAGTATGAAAAAAGGTGTAATAAGTCTCTTCTATGAGAAGAAAGGTGATAAATGTGATATCAAAAACTTTAGACCAATATCACTTCTTAATGTTGATGCTAAGCTTATATCAAGATCACTATCTATAAAGCTTACAAAAGTCATGCCATCAATTATCTCCCCTGAGCAAACTTGTTCTGTACCTGGGAGAGATATAGCTGACAACATTATAGCTATTCGTGATGTTATAGATCTTGTAGATGAGGAAAATAAGGAAGGATATCTCATTGCTGTTGATATGGAAAAGGCTTTTGATCGGGTCAGTCATCAATTCATTGTGAAAGTTTTAGAGTAATTAAATTTTGGCCCAAATTTCATTTCATGGATAAATATTTTATACACTGATTTGAAAAGTTGTGTAAAGATCAATGGCCACCTAAGTCCTTATTTTCCAGTCTCAAGATCTGTTAGACAAGGAGATCCACTGAGTAGCCTATTGTATGTTATAGTCAGTGAACCACTCAATGCACTGATTAAATGTAATAGTGCAATATCAAGCATTCAAATCACTCCTGAGTGCTCTTCCCTGTTATACCAACATGCTGATGATATAACTGTAACAGTTTCAAACAGGGAATCTGTAAATATTGTTTTTAATACTATAGACCATTTCTGCCATGCTACAGGTGGAAAGATCAATTATAATAAATCAGAAGTGTTATGTCTTGGCAAAGCCAAATACACCGATATTAACTTACATTCACCTGTTAACATAAAATATGACTGTGTTAGAATCTTGGGAGTTTTTCTTGGACCAGATAAGGGACTCTGCGATCAGAATAACTGGAAAATGAAAATATCAAAAATGAAATCATTACTAGGATTGTGGTCGCAGAGGCGCTTGTCACTTCAAGGAAGATCATTGATACTTAACACATTTATATTTTCAAGATTGTGGTATATAATTTATGTACAATCTGTACCAGATTGGGCGAGGCAAGAAATAGAAAAGTGTGTAAACAAATTTCTATGGTGTGGCAAAAACCCCCTAGTAAAAAAATCCACAATCATAGCACCTCTCAATAAAGGTGGTCTTTCTATTCCGGATTTTAAACATAAATTGTTTGCTTTCAGATTAAAATTTGTAAGAAAACTTTTTGATGATTCGTTTCATACCTTGTGGAAACACACGTGCTGTCTATTTCTTGCCAAGTATTTAGATATGGGTCTCCACCTCAATGTTTTCAGCATGATTTATGAGTGTCATGCTTTGTCACGGGTCAAACCTTTCTACGCAGAGGTATTACGTGCATGGGACCACATCACGTGCAAAAAGCGTGCAGTTGTTGTAAATCACGCTGATATAATGAAACAACCTTTGTTTCACAATCCACATATCTTGTATCAAGACAAAGTGTTATATTTCAAATTTTTGTTGATTCGGGAATTGTCACTGTTTCAGACTTATGATATGAATTTGTGCCCGGGTTTTTAACATTATCTGCAATTGCAGAAATTGTAAATGACAAAAGGCCAGATATCTCTCACATTTTTATAAAAGATGCGTATTTTGTAGTATTATCATCATTACCAAAAGAGTGGGTCAAAATTGTAAATACTGTTGCTTCAAACAACAGTGATAAAGCAATGAAAGATGCTTGCTTCCCAAATCCTGATGGTAGGGATATTTCGGTCAAAGGTTTTAATGTTAAATTTTGTTATTCCTACTTTTTACAAACCCTAGTTGAACCACCCACTTCTTACGATTACTGGGCTGATTATGCAATTGATGTTAATTGGCAAAAGGTCTGGAATAATGTAAATAGCCGAGACAAATCCTCGGAGCAGTGTGAACTAGACTTTAAAATATGTCATAACATCATTTTCACTTATGAAAAACTTCACAAATTTGGTATGGCTAATACCGATCTTTGTCCTGTCTGTAATCAAGAAAAAGAAGACATGTTACATCTTTTCGTTTTCTGTGATGAATTATATGACACGATTTCTATTTTCAAATCAATCTTCATTGATGTTTTTAAAGACACTGGTTATACCTTCAATATGCTTTTATCATGGCTTGTGTTTGGTTTCCAACCTGTATATAACATTGACTGTGAGCAATGTATAGATATTCTACTTTCTATATACAGAATTTCTGTCTTCAAAAGGAGAACAATATCTTCCATTCAAAATTCAAATCTCAATCTTGTGAACTTATTCAAATGTTATGTAAAACGTCATTTCAAATTATTGTGGGCACATTACAGATTCAAAAATAAAACAAATGTTTTCATCCGAAAATATATCATGCCCCTAGATTTCCTTTCGATTGATAATAATCAATTATGCTTTAAACATCCTTTTGAAGACTGACTTGCCAAAGGATAAACCCTGTGTTATTTCACAATCAGTGCAATATGCAAATAATATGTTTATTTATATGTGAAATTTGGTGATAACGTGTTATACAGATCATTTCGGTATAAACTTTAATTACCTACAATGAAAATTCAATTTGGTGTTTATTTACTTGACTTATTGACTAGGATTCAACTGTTCTCCTCATTGAGTCATAAACACATCATACATTGGTCATAAAAATGATTTAAACACAAATCAATTGCATAAATAAATAAATTTACAAACAACTACATCAAGATGTAAAATGGCATCCGTATTTAATTATGTCACAGCCATTTTATTTATAATGAAACTATCTAAATGGATGGAAAAGCAGGAAAATGAAATGGCAAACGATTTATTTTTCCACCAAATTATTCATTGTAAGATACACACTGACTAAATAATGACACTAATTAATCGAATAAATACTTAACTGTTGTAAATACTGAATCCATATAAAAAAGAGAATGGTAATTTATAGGTTTTACAGTCGTAATATTTATGATATAATGATATACATTATTGTAACGGGGTAAACTCAAATGGCAAATACTGTGCGATGTTTTCCCCTCAAAGTAATTCATTTTAAGTTACAAATACTTTTTGATAGTCTTTAAATCGGAAGTGTATACGGCATCTTTTAAAATGTTAGTTACTTTTTATATATCCCGATTCAATCTAACATAACTCTTATTGACAAACGAACGATCTTGTAAGTATGTCCTTTAAACATCCATGTATGATTATTTTGCTAGTCAGAAGTAGTATAAGGCATCTTTTCAAATGTTAGTTACTTTGTATATATCCCGAATCAATTTAACATACCTGTTATTGACAAACGTAACATCCCTGCAAGTAAGTAAATCCACGCGTGATCCAACAAGCTGCACCGATCATTATGAGTATGTAAATGTGACAGCTTGATGTCAAAGAGAATTTGACCACCCTGAAGATTGGTGACACTGAGTCCTTCATGAGCCCAAGTAATCAGTTATAAACGGACCTGAATTAGGCCACGATTGGTGTGTGGTTAAAACAACATATAGAGTGTATGTTGTCTAAACGCAATGTAAACATGTTGGTTTAATCTTAGCTAATTACTTGGTCTATTGAATAAAAAATGCACGCGTGATTGATTTAAAACTACCCACTCTTACATTTTGCATTTGACTGATATTTGACTGATGAGGTTAACCTATCCAAATAGACAATGTTAAGCATAACTGACAAACTTACCGGTAATTCTTTTTTAGTTTTGCCTCAGAAGTATGTTCATAAGTTAATATTAAATTATAATCTACGAACTGTATATCGTTGAACAGTAGTATATGTATTAAAGAAACTTAAATTGATTCAATTTAATAAACCTGTATTAAATAAACACTAATTATTGGATATATAAGAACTATTTGTATACCATGAATTGTTCCAATAAATGTAGTAACTAATGTACATTGTATGACACTTTCAAAACGTCTCATTATAAGTATTAGTGACCCCTCACTCTCAAGAATGGCCGTCCCAACTTGGACATTCTATCAGTTTCCCCCCATATTTCATTAAATATGCAAACTATTTTTAAAATAATTACAGACTCATGTTCTCATACAATATGACTTTCCTATAACTGTTATAAATACTTAAGGACACTTTCACAACGTCTCATTATGAGTGTTATTGACCCCTCAATCTCAGAAATGGCCGTCTCAACTTGGAATTTCTATCAGTTTTCCCCTATATTTCATTTAATATGCAAACTATTTGTTTTTAAATTAAAGACTAATGTTGTCATACTATATGACTTTCCTATAACTGTTATAAATACTTAATGACACTTTCACAACGTCTCATTATGAGTGTTATTGACCCCTCACTCTCAGAAATGGCCGTCCCAACTTGGAATTTCTGTCAGTTTTCCCCCATATTTCATTTAATATGCAAACTATTTGTTTTTAAATTAAAGACCAGTGTTCTCATACTTTATGACTTTCCTATAACTGTTATAAATACTTAATGACACTTTCACAACGTCTCTTTATGAGTGTTATTGACCTCTCACTCTCAGAAATGGCCGTCCCAACTTGGAATTTCTCATAATTTTCCCCCATATTTATTTAAATATGCAAACTATTTTTGTAAATTAAAGACTTATGTTCTTATACTATATGACTTTCCTATAACTGTTATAAATACTTAATGACACTTTCACAACGTCTCATTATTAGTGTTATTGACCCCTCACTCTCAGAAATGGCCGTCCCAACTTGGAATTTCTATCAGTTTTTCATCATATCTCATTAAATATGCAAAATGATTTGTTTTTAATTAAAGACTAATATTCTCAAACTATATGAATTTCTATAACTGTTATAAATACTTAATGACACTTTCACAACGTCTCATTATGAGTGTTATTGACCCCTCACTCTCAGAAATGGCCGTCCCAACTTGGAATTTCTGATAATTTCCCCCCATATTTCATTAAATATGCAAACTATTTTTGTAAATTAAAGACTTATGTTCTTATACTATATGACTTTCCTATAACTGTTATAAATACTTAATGACACTTTCACAACGTCTCATTATTAGTGTTATTGACCCCTCACTCTCAGAAATGGCCGTCCCAACTTGGAATTTCTATCAGTTTTTCATCATATCTCATTAAATATGCAAAATGAATTGTTTTTAATTAAAGACTAATATTCTCAAACTATATGAATTTCTATAACTGTTATAAATACTTAATGACACTTTCACAACGTCTCATTATGAGTGTTATTGACCCCTCACTCTCAGACATGGCCGTCCCAACTTGGAATTTCTGTCAGTTTTCCCCCATATTTCATTTAATATGCAAACTATTTATTTTTAAATTAAAGACTAATGTTCTCATACTATATGACTTTCCTATAACTGTTATAAATACTTAATGACACTTTCACAACGTCTCATTATGAGTGTTATTGACCCCTCACTCTCAGAAATGGCCGTCCCAACTTGGAATTTCTCATAATTTCCCCCCATATTTCATTAAATATGCAAACTATTTTTTTAAATTAAAGACTAATGTTCTCATACTATATGACTTTCCTATAACTGTTATAAATACTTAATGACACTTTCACAACGTCTCATTATGAGTGTTATTGACCCCTCACTCTCAGAAATGGCCGTCCCAACTTGGAATTTCTGACAGTTTTCCCCCATATTTCATTACATATGCAAACTATTTAAAAAAAATTAAAGACTAATGTTCTCATACTATATGACTTTCTTATAACTGTTATAAATACTTAATGACACTTTCACAACGTCTCTTTATGAGTGTTATTGACCTCTCACTCTCAGAAATGGCCGTCCCAACTTGGAATTTCTCATAATTTTCCCCCATATTTCATTAAATATGCAAACTATTTTTTTAAATTAAAGACTTATGTTCTTATACTATATGACTTTCCTATAACTGTTATAAATACTTAATGACACTTTCACAACGTCTCATTATGAGTGTTATTGACCCCTCACTCTCAGAAATGGCCGTCCCAACTTGGAATTTCTGATAATTTCCCCCCATATTTCATTAAATATGCAAACTATTTGTAAATTAAAGACTAATGTTCTCATACTATATGACTTTCCTATAACTGTTATAAATACTTATTGACACTTTCACAACGTCTCATTATGAGTGTTATTGACCCCTCACTCTCAGAAATGGCCATCCTACCTTGGAATTTCTCATAATTTCCCCCCATATTTCATTAAATATGCAAACTATTTTTTTAAATTAAAGACCAATGTTCTCATACTATATGAATTTCTTATAACTGTTATAAATACTTAATGACACTTTCACAACGTCTCTTTATGAGTGTTATTGACCCCTCACTCTCAGAAATGGCCGTCCCAACTTGGAATTTCTGACAGTTTTCCCCCATATTTCATTACATATGCAAACTATTTTTTTAAAAATTAAAGACTAATGTTCTCATACTATATGACTTTCCTATAACTGTTATAAATACTTAATGACACTTTCACAACGTCTCATTATGAGTGTTATTGACCCCTCACTCTCAGAAATGGCCGTCCCAACTTGGAATTTCTGACAGTTTTCCCCCATATTTCATTACATATGCAAACTATTTTTAAAAACATTACAGACTAATGTTCTCATACTATATGACTTTCCTATAACTGTTATAAATACTTAATGACACTTTCACAACGTCTCATTATGAGTGTTATTGACCCCTCACTCTCAGAAATGGCCGTCCCAACTTGGAATTTCTGACAGTTTTCCCCCATATTTCATTACATATGCAAACTATTTTTTTAAAAATTAAGGACTAATGTTCTTATACTATATGACTTTCCTATAACTGTTATAAATACTAAATGACACTTTCACAACGTCTCATTATGAGTGTTATTGACCCCTCACTCATAGAAATGGCCGTCCCAACTTGGAATTTCTGATAATTTTCCCCCATATTTCATTAAATGTGCAAACTGTTTTTTTTAAATTAAAGACCAATGTTCTCATACTATATGACTTTCTTATAACTGTTATAAATACTTAATGACACTTTCACAACGTCTCTTTATGAGTGTTATTGACCCCTCACTCTCAAGAATGGCCGTCCCAACTTGGAATTTCTGATAATTTTCCCCCATATTTCATTAAATATGCAAACTATTTTTTTAAATTAAAGACTAATGTTCTCATACTATATGACTTTCCTATAACTGTTATAAATACTTAATGACACTTTCACAACGTCTCTTTATGAGTGTTATTGACCCCTCACTCTCAGAAATGGCCGTCCCAACTTGGACTTTCTATCAGTTTTTCATCATATCTCATTAAATATGCAAAATGATTTTTTTAATTAAAGGACTAATATTCTCAAACTATATGATTTTCTATAACTGTTATAAATACTTAATGACACTTTCACAACGTCTCTTTATGAGTGTTATTGACCCCTCACTCTCAGAAATGGCCGTCCCACCTTAGAATTTCTATCAGTTTTTCATCAGTTTTCAGTTTTGAAAGTGTCATTAATTATTTACAAAAGGAATAATAACATCTTATAGCATGAGAATATTAGTCTTAAATTAAAAAAATCATTTTGCATATTTAATGAGATATGATGAAAAACTGATAGAAATTCCAAGTTAGGACGGCCATTTCTGAGAGTGAGGGGGTCAATAACACTTACAATGACATGTTTTGAAAGTGTCATTAATTATTTATTACAGGAATAATAACATCTTATAGCATGAAAATATTAGTCTTTAATTAAAAAAAAATCATTTTGCATATTTATTGAGATATGATGAAAAACTGATAGAAATTCCAAGTTGGGACGGCCATTTCTGAGAGTGAGGGGGTCAATAACACTTACAATGACATGTTTTGAAAGTGTCATTAATTAATTATTACAGGAATAATAACATCTTATAGCATGAGAATATTAGTTTTCAATTAAAAAAAATCATTTTGCATATTTAATGAGATATGATGAAAAACTGATAGAAATTCCAGGTTGGGACGGCCATTTCTGAGAGTGAGGGGGTCAATAACACTTACAATGACATGTTTTGAAAGTGTCATTAATTATTTATTACAGGAATAATAACATCTTATAGCATGAAAATATTAGTCTTTAATTAAAAAAAAATCATTTTGCATATTTAATGAGATATGATGAAAAACTGATAGAAATTCCAAGTTTGGACGGCCATTTCTGAGAGTGAGGGGGTCAATAACACTTACATGTACAATGACATGTTTTGAAAGTGTCATTAATTATTTATTACAGGAATAATAACATCTTATAGCATGAGAATATTAGTCTTTAATTAAAAAAAATCATTTTGCATATTGAATGAGATATGATGAAAAACGGATAGAAATTCCAAGTTGGGACGGCCATTTCTGAGAGTGAGGGGGTCAATAACACTTACAATGACATGTTTTGAAAGTGTCATTAATTATTTATTACAGGAATAATAACATCTTATAGCATGAGAATATTAGTCTTTAATTAAAAAAAATCATTTTGCATATTGAATGAGATATGATGAAAAACTGATAGAAATTCCAAGTTGGGACGGCCATTTCTGAGAGTGAGGGGGTCAATAACACTTACAATGACATGTTTTGAAAGTGTCATTAATTAATTATTACAGGAATAATAACATCTTATAGCATGAGAATATTAGTCTTTAATTAAAAAAAATCATTTTGCATATTTAATGAGATATGATGAAAAACTGATAGAAATTTCAAGTCGGGACGGCCGTTTCTGAGAACGAGGGGGTCAATAACACTTACAATGACATGTTTTGAAAGTGTCATTAATTATTTATTACAGGAATAATAACATCTTATAGCATGAGAATATTAGTCTTTAATTAAAAAAAATCATTTTGCATATTGAATGAGATATGATGAAAAACGGATAGAAATTCCAAGTTGGGACGGCCATTTCTGAGAGTGAGGGGGGTCAATAACACTTACAATGACATGTTTTGAAAGTGTCATTAATTATTTATTACAGGAATAATAACATCTTATAGCATGAGAATATTAGTCTTTAATTAAAAAAAATCATTTTGCATATTGAATGAGATATGATGAAAAACTGATAGAAATTCCAAGTTGGGACGGCCATTTCTGAGAGTGAGGGGGTCAATAACACTTACAATGACATGTTTTGAAAGTGTCATTAATTAATTATTACAGGAATAATAACATCTTATAGCATGAGAATATTAGTCTTTAATTAAAAAAACTTCATTTTGCATATTTAATGAGATATAATGAAAAACTGATAGAAATTCCAAGTTGGGACGGCCATTTGTGAGAGTGAGGGGGTCAGTTACACTTACAATGACACGTTTTGAAAGTGTTATACAGTATTTATTGCAGTTAGTTAATTACTTATAGTATAAGAATATTATTATTGTATTTCAAAATTATTAATTTTAATTTTTAATGAGATACGGGACACAATGGCTCTAATACCGCTATACTGTAGTTTAGTCAGAAATATACAGTTTATAGTTTATAATTTAATATGTATATCGAACTTGGGAACATATTTCTTTGGCATAACTCAAATAGTTTTAAGTTTGTTAGTTATGCTGAAAAATTTACATTTGGATAGGCTAGCTCTTTATATCAATCAAATAAGATGTAAGAGTTGCTAGTTTTAAATCAATCACACGTGTATTCTTTTATTCAATCAATCAAGTAACTAGATAAGATTAAACAAACAAGGTAACGTTGCAGCGTTTAGACAATATACACACTATATGTTGTTTTACCCTCACACCAGTGAGCGTGGCCTAATTGGTGTCCATTCATAACTGATTACTTGGGCTTATGAAGGACTCAGTGTCACACATCTTCAGGATGGTCAGTTCTCTTTGACATCAGGCTGTCACATTTACATATTCAGTGTTCGGTGCAGGTTGTTGGATTATACATGCATTGTTGTAAAGGACTCACAAGGATTTTCGTTCGTCAATAACAGGTATGTCAAATTGAATCGTGATATATCCAAAGTAACTAACAATAACGTTTTCAAGAGTAACAAAAAATGCCTAAAATGAATAACTTTGAGGTTGAAACATTGTACCTGCCATACCCCGTTACCATAACTTAGATCGTTATATCACAGATACAACCACTTATAATTTTTGATAACAATACCTTTTTTTATGTCTAAATAGTATGAACAAGATATATGTATTAAAAATATAATTGTTTTTAAATCAGTCTGTATCTTAAATGAATAACTGTGGAACAATAAATCGTATATGTCATTTGATTTGAGTTTTCCCCGTTTCACTCCATTCATCATAAATATAACGACTGTGAAATATTTAAATAGCGATGGCATTTAAATTTTGATAAAGTTGTTTGTAAACTGTATTTATTTCTCCCATTAATTTGTGTTTAAATCATTGTTTTGATCAACGTATGATATATTCATTGACTCCCCGAGGAGGACAGATGAATCCTAGTCAATAAGTCCAGTAAATAAACATCAAAGTGAATTTTCATTGTAGGTTCTTAAAGTTTATACCTAAATGATCTATAAATACACGTTATTACCAAACTTCATATTTAAATAAAAATATTACTTGCATATTTCATTACACCCCGTCCCATCTTAAGATGGGACATCCCAACTTGGAATCCCAAGTTGGGACGCGTCCCATCTTAAGATGGGACGGATCCGCAGTTGGGATGATACATATATACCCATGTAAATACATTCATTCATGAATAAAATTTTATTAAAGAGAAAAAAAAGGCGTCTGACTTCGAATCAGAAGATTGCGAGTTCGAGTCTCGTCGGGGTCGTGTTAAACTTTTGTTGACATGTACTATTTGAGTTACATTTTTGTGAGGAAAAAGCAAGATGAGTCCAACTTTATCAGAACGAACCTTCTGCAGCATTTCGGGTGTAAAATGAAGATTTATATTCATGATAATAACGTACAAAGAAGTGACTTACTATCAAACAATGGGCAAATTTCTGTCGGCCTCGTGGCCTAATGGATAAGGCGTCTGACTTCGAATCAGAAGATTGCGAGTTCGAGTCTCGTCGGGGTCGTGTTAAACTTTTGTTGACATGTACTATTTGAGTTACATTTTTGTGAGGAAAAAGCAAGATGAGTCCAACTTTATCAGAACGAACCTTCTGCAGCATTTCGGGTGTAAAATGAAGATTTATATTCATGATAATAACGTACAAAGAAGTGACAAACTATCAAACAATGGGCAAGTTTCTGTCGGCCTCGTGGCCTAATGGATAAGGCGTCTGACTTCGAATCAGAAGATTGCGAGTTCGAGTCTCGTCGGGGTCGTGTTAAACTTTTGTTGACATGTACTATTTGAGTTACATTTTTGTGAGGAAAAAGCAAGATGAGTCCAACTTTATCAGAACGAACCTTCTGCAGCATTTCGGGTGTAAAATGAAGATTTATATTCATGATAATAACGTACAAAGAAGTGACAAACTATCAAACAATGGGCAAGTTTCTGTCGGCCTCGTGGCCTAATGGATAAGGCGTCTGACTTCGAATCAGAAGATTGCGAGTTCGAGTCTCGTCGGGGTCGTGTTAAACTTTTGTTGACATGTACTATTTGAGTTACATTTTTGTGAGGAAAAAGCAAGATGAGTCCAACTTTATCAGAACGAACCTTCTGCAGCATTTCGGGTGTAAAATGAAGATTTATATTCATGATAATAACGTACAAAGAAGTGACAAACTATCAAACAATGGGCAAATTTCTGTCGGCCTCGTGGCCTAATGGATAAGGCGTCTGACTTCGAATCAGAAGATTGCGAGTTCGAGTCTCGTCGGGGTCGTGTTAAACTTTTGTTGACATGTACTATTTGAGTTACATTTTTGTGAGGAAAAAGCAAGATGAGTCCAACTTTATCAGAACGAACCTTCTGCAGCATTTCGGGCGTAAAATGAAGATTTATATTCATGATAATAACGTACAAAGAAGTGACAAACTATCAAACAATGGGCAAGTTTCTGTCGGCCTCGTGGCCTAATGGATAAGGCGTCTGACTTCGAATCAGAAGATTGCGAGTTCGAGTCTCGTCGGGGTCGTGTTGCACTTTTGTTGACATGTACTATTTGAGTTACATTTTTGTGAGGAAAAAGCAAGATGAGTCCAACTTTATCAGAACGAACCTTCTGCAGCATTTCGGGTGTAAAATGAAGATTTATATTCATGATAATAACGTACAAAGAAGTGACAAACTATCAAACAATGGGCAATTTTCTGTCGGCCTCGTGGCCTAATGGATAAGGCGTCTGACTTAGAGCGCCACCTAGTGGTTTGCCTGGATAGGACGTGTTTTTACACTGCTCCTATGTTTCTCTCAACTTTGCCTATTCTGCTGGATTATTGCCTGTGGTTCAACCTCGCTACTATTGGATTACATTGTGTAGTTACTGTGTATGCTCCTGGTTTGTGATTTTGAGTGTTGTGCACTTTGTGCACGTTATTCATAGCCAGTGTGATGGCAAGTTCGGATATTCAAAATGGCGGACACTTACCTGGACTCGAAACCCGTAAGTACAGAAAAGAGGCAACTGTTCGTATTGAAACTGGTGACAATGGAGTGAAAGCTTTAGACATTATTGATGTTATTGAGAAGGATTTTGGAGAGGACAGCGTTTTCGCCGTTGTACCTAGAGGATCGTGGTTCGAAGTGACTGTATCTGACAGTGAAACAGCTAACATTTTGGCGGGTGATTTTTATATTGGAAAAGATGCCTATAATTGTAGAGTAGTCACTGATGATTCCGTCGTTGTGTCCTTTTTACATCTCAGCCCCTATATAGAGGACGATCAGATTTTGGACTTCCTGAAGACTTTCAAATGCACTGTAGTTTCCCACGTTAAACGGCACTATATCAAAGACAGCAAAAGAAAGATTACTGATGGCACCAGGTACGTCAGAGTGCGATTTCCCCCTGAAATGAAATCCTTGCCGTGGGCGGTTAAATTCCAAACTTGTGATGGACTACAATCGTTTCGTGTCATACACAACGGGCAAGTGAAGACGTGTAACCTATGTTTTGAAAGTGGTCACGTGATGGCGGTATGCCCTAGTGTGAAGTGCAGATTTTGTAATGAACGTGGACACATACAGCGGGACTGTCCCATGAAAAAGCGATGTAGCATTTGTGATTTTAGAAAATTTGATTGTACATGCCACGATGAATTAGAAAGTGACACTGGCAGTTATCTTGACAATAGTGAAGATGGAGAAGATTCTGTGGAGTCGGAGAATGAGTCGTGCATGAGTGAGGATACAGCACAGAAGTCTGTACCAGAGACAGGAGAACAGATAGTGCATGAGACAGTACAGGAGTCAGCTCAAGGGACAGTAGAAGAGACAATGCAGGAGAAAGTACCTGAAGAGGACGTAAAAGACACTAAAGTTGGTAGCTCGTCGATGGGTGAAGCATGGGAGAAACCAACCAAGAAGAAGTTTAAAAAGATCAGAGGGTTGAAGAAGGACACAGTTTTGAATCTCGTTGATGAAAGGAAACGAAAGAAAGGCCATGACAAAGAGTCACACAAGAAACATATGAAGAAGGACAAAGAGGATGGTGTGAAGGAAAACCCTGGATAATGGCAGTGTGTCTTATTCACATATTTATGTTTTTCGTGACATGGAACGTTAACGGATTGAGAGATTTATCAAAGATGGAACGTGTTTTCGAAATGTGTGAGAGCAACTTTATTTCCATATGTTTCTTACAAGAAACATTTTGGGATGACGATTTCATAGAGAGATACAGACATCTCTGGAAAGGTGAACTTTTTTATAATAATTGTCCTTATGAAAATAGGAAAGGAGTAGCCATTTTATTTTCAAAAAACTTTCCACATAAAGTTGATTTTGATAAGTGTGATACTAATGGACGAATTATAAAAGTATCTTTTAATGTTGATAATGACAAATATTCATGCATTAATGTGTATGCCCCTAATGATGTAAATGAAAAATTGCTTTTCTTCAATGAATTATCATATTATTTTGAAGGAAATCGGAACTTAGTTCCGGGTGATTTTAATACAATATGTGATCCATATCTTGATAAAGGTGTAAACATGACATCTTTTTGTAGACGCAGCAGTGATGCTTTAGAAAAACTATGTTTTGATTATGATTTTTGTGACATTTGGCGACATCGAAATCCATATAAAAGAGAATTTACAAGACAACAAATTGTTCAGGATGTTATAAAACAATCTCGAATTGATTACATTTTCATATCGAAATCCATTATGCCATTTGTGTCAAACACCTTTGTCAAATATTCATCACTTAGTGATCACAACATGGTGTGTTTAAAGCTTGACCTATCAAATGTTGAAAAAGGTCAAGGTCTATGGGTTTTTAATAATCAATTACTTGAAGACTTGGAATTCGCTGAAACTGTTAAATCAGTTGTCTCAGAAAGTTTAAAATGTCCCTTATATAATTCGGAAATTCTAATTTGGTGGGACAATTTGAAATATAAACTCAAGAAAAGTGCTATATACTTTTCATGTAAAAAATCCAAAAAAGAAAGATCTGATTATTTTCAACTTCAAAGAAGAATGAAAATTGAATATGAAAAACTATCAAAATCGCCAAATCATAGTTTAGACACTATACATGTTATTGAAAAAGAACTTGAAGATTATGAAAAGCAAAAATGTGAAGGAGCTATTTTAAGATCCAAAGTTCAGTGGTCACTTGAATCTGACCGAAATACAGCTTTTTTTCTTAATCTTGAAAAATCCAAACAGGGAAGTAACTGCATAAAAGAAATTAGAACACCTGATGGTCTTACTCGTAAGACGGAAGAAATGATCAATCATATTCATTCATTTTATGCAAAACTTTATTCTTGTGAAGATACTTATCCTGATATTCAAGATGACATATTAAACAACATCACTAGATGTTTGAACATTGATAATAGAGAAAATTTGGAAAAAGATATCTCACCTGCAGATCTCACAGAAGCCTTACGCGGAATGAAGCGTAAGAAATCCCCTGGCAAGGATGGTTTAACTGTTGAGTTTTACTCCAAATTTTGGGATATTCTATGTCCAATATTTTCAGATATTGTTCATCATATTTTCCAAGAAAAGGAAATGTCAAGAAGTATGAAAAGGGGAGTTATAAGTCTCTTCTACAAGAAGAAGGGTGATAAGTGTGATATAAAGAACTTTAGACCTATATCACTGCTTAACGTTGATGCTAAGCTTATATCCAGATCCCTATCGATAAAGTTAGCAAAAGTCATGTCATCGGTTATCTCCCCTGAACAAACTTGCTCTGTACCCGGTAGAGATATAGCAGACAACATACTAGCTATTCGTGACGTAATAGATTTCGTTAATGATGACAATAAGCGGGGCTATCTCGTTACGGTTGATATGGAAAAGGCATTTGATAGAGTTAGCCATCAATTCATTTTTAAAGTTTTGAAAAAAATGAATTTTGGTCCAAATTTCATTTCATGGATAAATATCTTATATACTGATTTGAAAAGTTGTGTAAAAATCAATGGCCATCTGAGTCCTTATTTTCCAGTATCAAGATCTGTGAGACAGGGAGATCCATTAAGTAGTTTATTGTATGTTATTGTCAGCGAACCACTCAATGCCCTTATTAAATGCACTAGTGGAATATCGGGTATCCCAATAACACCTGGGTGCTCGTCCCTGTTATACCAACATGCTGATGATATTACGGCTACCGTGACGAGTGCAGATTCTGTAAACACTGTTTTTAATACAATTGATCATTTCTGTCATGCTACTGGTGGCAAGATCAATTATGATAAGTCAGAAGTGCTCTGTCTTGGCAAAGCCAAAAGGTTGGATTTAAACTTGCAATTACCTGTTATAGTACGATGTGATTGTGTTAAGATTTTGGGGATTTTCCTAGGGCCCGACAAGAGGCTCTGCGATCTGAATAACTGGAAAATGAAAATATCAAAAATAAAATCATTACTGGGATTGTGGTCGCAGAGACACTTGTCACTTCAGGGAAGATCCTTAATTCTTAATACATTCATATATTCAAGATTATGGTATCTAGTTTATGTTCAGTCTGTACCGGATTGGGCCTGGCAAGAGATAGACAAGTGTGCAAACAAATTTGTGTGGTGTGGCAAAAATCCTCTTGTTAAAAAATCGTCAATCATAGCACCTTTAACGGAAGGTGGTCTTTTTATTCCGGATTTTAAACACAAAATATTTGCCTTTAGACTAAAGCTTGTTAAAAAGCTATTTGATGATTCATTTCATACCTTGTGGAAACACACATGTAGTCTGTTTCTTGCCAAATATCTAGATATGGGTCTCCACCTCAATGTGTTTAGCATTGTTTACGATTGTAATGCTTTGTCTCGTGTTAAGCCATTTTATGCAGAAGTATTGCGAGCATGGGATAAAATCACGTGCAAAACGCGTGCATTGTGTGTACAGCACGTGGATGTAATGAACCAGCCATTGTTTCATAATCCGCATATTTTGTGGCAAGACAAAGTTTTATATTTTCGTTTTCTAATTGAAACGGGAATTGTTACTGTTTCAGACATATGTTTTGAATTTGTGCCCGGATTTTTACCATTTTCTGCTGTTGTCGAAATTGTTAATGGGAAAAGACCTGATATTTCAGATTCATTAATCAGAGATGCTTATTTCATCATATTGTCATCATTGCCTAATGAGTGGATTAAAATTGTAAATACTACCGCTTCAAAGGCAACTGATAAAGTAACAACTGATATTTGTATCCCTAAAAAAGATGGTGGTGAAATCTTTCTCAAAGATTTTAATGTTAAATTCTGCTACTGTTATTTTTTAAAAACCTTGTGTGAACAACCCACCTCTTATGATTATTGGGCCGATTATGCAATAGATATCAATTGGCAAACAGTATGGTCTCATGTAAATGACCCTGATAAATCATCAGAACAATGTGAACTAGATTTCAAAATTTGCCATAACATAATTTTCACCTATGAAAAGCTTTACAATTTCCGTATGGCTGATACTAATCTCTGTCCAGTTTGTAAACAAGACAAAGAAGACATGTTACATCTTTTTGCTTTTTGTGATGAACTATTTGACACTATTGATATTTTCAAATCTATCTTCACTGATATTTTCAGAGATACTGGGTACTCCCTGAATATGCTTATCTCTTGGCTTTTGTTTGGTTTCCAGCCTGCCAAAAAATCAGACTGTGAACAGTGTATAAATATATTACTGTCAATATACAGAATATCTGTCTTCAAAAGGAGAACAATTTCATCAATACAAAATTGTAATCTAAATTTGGTTAAATTGTTCAAATGCTATGTAAAGCGTCATTTCAAATTATTATGGGCACATTACAGATTTAAAAGCCAATCGGCTAAATTTATTCAAAAATTTATCATGCCCCTCAATCTCTTTTCGATTTATAACAACCAATTGTGTTTCAAACATCCTTTTGAAAACTGATTTGTTATAACTGAAAATGTTTCTTATTCTCAATTAATTTTAACATGTATATACCCATGTAAATACATTCATTCATGAATAAAATTTTATTAAAGAAAAAAAAAAGGCGTCTGACTTCGAATCAGAAGATTGCGAGTTCGAGTCTCGTCGGGGTCGTGTTAAACTTTTGTTGACATGTACTATTTGAGTTACATTTTTGTGAGGAAAAAGCAAGATGAGTCCAACTTTATCAGAACGAACCTTCTGCAGCATTTCGGGTGTAAAATGAAGATTTATATTCATGATAATAACGTACAAAGAAGTGACAAACTATCAAACAATGGGCAAATTTCTGTCGGCCTCGTGGCCTAATGGATAAGGCGTCTGACTTCGAATCAGAAGATTGCGAGTTCGAGTCTCGTCGGGGTCGTGTTAAACTTTTGTTGACATGTACTATTTGAGTTACATTTTTGTGAGGAAAAAGCAAGATGAGTCCAACTTTATCAGAACGAACCTTCTGCAGCATTTCGGGTGTAAAATGAAGATTTATATTCATGATAATAACGTACAAAGAAGTGACAAACTATCAAACAATGGGCAAGTTTCTGTCGGCCTCGTGGCCTAATGGATAAGGCGTCTGACTTCGAATCAGAAGATTGCGAGTTCGAGTCTCGTCGGGGTCGTGTTAAACTTTTGTTGACATGTACTATTTGAGTTACATTTTTGTGAGGAAAAAGCAAGATGAGTCCAACTTTATCAGAACGAACCTTCTGCAGCATTTCGGGTGTAAAATGAAGATTTATATTCATGATAATAACGTACAAAGAAGTGACTTACTATCAAACAATGGGCAAGTTTCTGTCGGCCTCGTGGCCTAATGGATAAGGCGTCTGACTTCGAATCAGAAGATTGCGAGTTCGAGTCTCGTCGGGGTCGTGTTAAACTTTTGTTGACATGTACTATTTGAGTTACATTTTTGTGAGGAAAAAGCAAGATGAGTCCAACTTTATCAGAACGAACCTTCTGCAGCATTTCGGGTGTAAAATGAAGATTTATATTCATGATAATAACGTACAAAGAAGTGACTTACTATCAAACAATGGGCAAGTTTCTGTCGGCCTCGTGGCCTAATGGATAAGGCGTCTGACTTCGAATCAGAAGATTGCGAGTTCGAGTCTCGTCGGGGTCGTGTTAAACTTTTGTTGACATGTACTATTTGAGTTACATTTTTGTGAGGAAAAAGCAAGATGAGTCCAACTTTATCAGAACGAACCTTCTGCAGCATTTCGGGTGTAAAATGAAGATTTATATTCATGATAATAACGTACAAAGAAGTGACAAACTATCAAACAATGGGCAATTTTCTGTCGGCCTCGTGGCCTAATGGATAAGGCGTCTGACTTCGAATCAGAAGATTGCGAGTTCGAGTCTCGTCGGGGTCGTGTTAAACTTTTGTTGACATGTACTATTTGAGTTACATTTTTGTGAGGAAAAAGCAAGATGAGTCCAACTTAATCAGAACGAACCTTCTGCAGCATTTCGGGTGTAAAATGAAGATTTATATTCATGATAATAACGTACAAAGAAGTGACTTACTATCAAACAATGGGCAAGTTTCTGTCGGCCTCGTGGCCTAATGGATAAGGCGTCTGACTTCGAATCAGAAGATTGCGAGTTCGAGTCTCGTCGGGGTCGTGTTAAACTTTTGTTGACATGTACTATTTGAGTTACATTTTTGTGAGGAAAAAGCAAGATGAGTCCAACTTTATCAGAACGAACCTTCTGCAGCATTTCGAGTGTAAAATGAAGATTTATATTCATGATAATAACGTACAAAGAAGTGACAAACTATCAAACAATGGGCAAGTTTCTGTCGGCCTCTTGGCCTAATGGATAAGGCGTCTGACTTCGAATCAGAAGATTGCGAGTTCGAGTCTCGTCGGGGTCGTGTTAAACTTTTGTTGACATGTACTATTTGAGTTACATTTTTGTGAGGAAAAAGCAAGATGAGTCCAACTTAATCAGAACGAACCTTCTGTAGCATTTCGGGTGTAAAATGAAGATTTATATTCATGATAATAACGTACAAAGAAGTGACTTACTATCAAACAATGGGCAAGTTTCTGTCGGCCTCGTGGCCTAATGGATAAGGCGTCTGACTTCGAATCAGAAGATTGCGAGTTCGAGTCTCGTCGGGGTCGTGTTAAACTTTTGTTGACATGTACTATTTGAGTTACATTTTTGTGAGGAAAAAGCAAGATGAGTCCAACTTTATCAGAACGAACCTTCTGCAGCATTTCGGGTGTAAAATGAAGATTTATATTCATGATAATAACGTACAAAGAAGTGACAAACTATCAAACAATGGGCAAATTTCTGTCGGCCTCGTGGCCTAATGGATAAGGCGTCTGGCTTCGAATCAGAAGATTGCGAGTTCGAGTCTCGTCGGGGTCGTGTTAAACTTTTGTTGACATGTACTATTTGAGTTACATTTTTGTGAGGAAAAAGCAAGATGAGTCCAACTTTATCAGAACGAACCTTCTGCAGCATTTCGGGTGTAAAATGAAGATTTATATTCATGATAATAACGTACAAAGAAGTGACAAACTATCAAACAATGGGCAAGTTTCTGTCGGCCTCGTGGCCTAATGGATAAGGCGTCTGACTTCGAATCAGAAGATTGCGAGTTCGAGTCTCGTCGGGGTCGTGTTAAACTTTTGTTGACATGTACTATTTGAGTTACATTTTTGTGAGGAAAAAGCAAGATGAGTCCAACTTTATCAGAACGAACCTTCTGCAGCATTTCGGGTGTAAAATGAAGATTTATATTCATGATAATAACGTACAAAGAAGTGACTTACTATCAAACAATGGGCAAGTTTCTGTCGGCCTCGTGGCCTAATGGATAAGGCGTCTGACTTCGAATCAGAAGATTGCGAGTTCGAGTCTCGTCGGGGTCGTGTTAAACTTTTGTTGACATGTACTATTTGAGTTACATTTTTGTGAGGAAAAAGCAAGATGAGTCCAACTTTATCAGAACGAACCTTCTGCAGCATTTCGGGTGTAAAATGAAGATTTATATTCATGATAATAACGTACAAAGAAGTGACTTACTATCAAACAATGGGCAAGTTTCTGTCGGCCTCGTGGCCTAATGGATAAGGCGTCTGACTTCGAATCAGAAGATTGCGAGTTCGAGTCTCGTCGGGGTCGTGTTAAACTTTTGTTGACATGTACTATTTGAGTTACATTTTTGTGAGGAAAAAGCAAGATGAGTCCAACTTTATCAGAACGAACCTTCTGCAGCATTTCGGGTGTAAAATGAAGATTTATATTCATGATAATAACGTACAAAGAAGTGACTTACTATCAAACAATGGGCAAGTTTCTGTCGGCCTCGTGGCCTAATGGATAAGGCGTCTGACTTCGAATCAGAAGATTGCGAGTTCGAGTCTCGTCGGGGTCGTGTTAAACTTTTGTTGACATGTACTATTTGAGTTACATTTTTGTGAGGAAAAAGCAAGATGAGTCCAACTTTATCAGAACGAACCTTCTGCAGCATTTCGGGTGTAAAATGAAGATTTATATTCATGATAATAACGTACAAAGAAGTGACAAACTATCAAACAATGGGCAAGTTTCTGTCGGCCTCGTGGCCTAATGGATAAGGCGTCTGACTTCGAATCAGAAGATTGCGAGTTCGAGTCTCGTCGGGGTCGTGTTAAACTTTTGTTGACATGTACTATTTGAGTTACATTTTTGTGAGGAAAAAGCAAGATGAGTCCAACTTTATCAGAACGAACCTTCTGCAGCATTTCGGGTGTAAAATGAAGATTTATATTCATGATAATAACGTACAAAGAAGTGACAAACTATCAAACAATGGGCAAGTTTCTGTCGGCCTCGTGGCCTAATGGATAAGGCGTCTGACTTCGAATCAGAAGATTGCGAGTTCGAGTCTCGTCGGGGTCGTGTTAAACTTTTGTTGACATGTACTATTTGAGTTACATTTTTGTGAGGAAAAAGCAAGATGAGTCCAACTTAATCAGAACGAACCTTCTGCAGCATTTCGGGTGTAAAATGAAGATTTATATTCATGATAATAACGTACAAAGAAGTGACTTACTATCAAACAATGGGCAAGTTTCTGTCGGCCTCGTGGCCTAATGGATAAGGCGTCTGACTTCGAATCAGAAGATTGCGAGTTCGAGTCTCGTCGGGGTCGTGTTAAACTTTTGTTGACATGTACTATTTGAGTTACATTTTTGTGAGGAAAAAGCAAGATGAGTCCAACTTTATCAGAACGAACCTTCTGCAGCATTTCGGGTGTAAAATGAAGATTTATATTCATGATAATAACGTACAAAGAAGTGACTTACTATCAAACAATGGGCAAGTTTCTGTCGGCCTCGTGGCCTAATGGATAAGGCGTCTGACTTCGAATCAGAAGATTGCGAGTTCGAGTCTCGTCGGGGTCGTGTTAAACTTTTGTTGACATGTACTATTTGAGTTACATTTTTGTGAGGAAAAAGCAAGATGAGTCCAACTTTATCAGAACGAACCTTCTGCAGCATTTCGGGTGTAAAATGAAGATTTATATTCATGATAATAACGTACAAAGAAGTGACAAACTATCAAACAATGGGCCTCGTGGCCTAATGGATAAGGCGTCTGACTTCGAATCAGAAGATTGTGAGTTCGAGTCTCGTCGGGGTCGTGTTAAACTTTTGTTGACATGTACTATTTGAGTTACATTTTTGTGAGGAAAAAGCAAGATGAGTCCAACTTAATCAGAACGAACCTTCTGCAGCATTTCGGGTGTAAAATGAAGATTTATATTCATGATAATAACGTACAAAGAAGTGACAAACTATAGGAGCGCCACCTGGTGATTCGAGGAGTGAGGACGTGTTTTACTACAGCTCCTACACTTTGCGAATTTTCTTCAGTTTCTGTGGATTTGATGTTGGATTTATGTGTTGAACCAACGATGTGATTCCCTGGATTATTTGAACCGTCAGTGGAAACTACACTTGTGTGTAGAATCCACTTCAAGTGGAGTGTGATTTAGAATTCGGAGGATTCAAAATGGCGGATCGAAAATACAAGAAGGAGAGCACTGTGGAGGTTAATGTTGGAGATCGGAAGTTGGTGACAGGTACTGTGTTAATTCAAGCCTTGTTACGTGTTGTGTCCGATGTGTATGCGTGTGTTCCGAAGAGCAGTGACTGCTATGAGGTCACTCTGCCGAATGTGGATGAAGCGCGGCAACTAGTTGAGAATGAGATCACTATCGGGAAGAAGAGGCTTATGACCAGGCTAATTGTATCAGAGACTGTAGTGGTGTCATTTATGCATCTACCTGCCTACATTGATGATCGGGACATAACGAAGTACCTCGAAGCTAAGGGAATCAAGGTTGAAGGGGACATAAAGCATCGCATGATTAAAGGCACAACTGTCTCAGACGGAACTCGTTATGTGCGTGTGAAGTTCCCACCGCACATAAAATCTCTCTCTCACTCTGTTGGGTTCAACACTTGCGACGGCTTCAAATATTTTCGTGTGATCCATAACAATCAGGTTAAGGTGTGTTTTAAGTGTAACTCCACTGAACATGAAATGAAGGAGTGCCCTGACACTAAGTGTTTCAACTGTCATGAATACGGGCATATGGCAAAAGATTGTGATAAAACTGAGTGTAGCATTTGTGATGGTGTCGGGAACCAATGTGATTGTTTTCGTGATGTCACTGAGTCCGATGAACAGACATATAAGAAGGCATTTAGTAACTTCCACAAGGACTTTCCCCCACTTTCACGTGAGAATGTGTCCAGTCAGGGTGAGAAAGACAGGGCCACCGTCATGGAGACACGAGATGCACGTGACACGGACTCATGCTTGGGTGAAAACTCGGATGATCGTGTAGAGACTGTCACTGAGAGAGAAACAACACGAGAGTCGAGCGACGGGGACTCACACTCCATGGATCAACCTCGTCAGGAGACAGAACCACTGGAAGATCTTGACATCCAAACCGAGGCTTCGAAGTCCACACCTAACAGCAAGACCTATGGGTGGAATGCCGCGAAGCATAAGTGGAATAGGAAGAGACAAAACGTTAAGATTACTGAGTCCGCACTGAGAGAGAATGAACTTAAAAACAAAATTCGAGAGAGTAGAAAAGATGAAATGAAAAAGAAAAAAGAAGAAAGGGTGAATGTGAAACGTGACATTTCAGAAACGGGACAATGATATACACTCCAACTAAAATACTTATATTCATGTTGATATGTTCCTGGAACGTGAATGGACTGAGGGATATTAATAAATTGGAAAGGGTGTTTGAAAAAGCAATTGACTCGTGTGCTCATATTATATTTCTCCAGGAAACATTTTGGGACAACAACTTCATTGGAATGTATGAACATAAATGGCCGGGTAAGATTTTTTATAATAATTGCCCTGTTCAAAATAGAAAAGGCGTGGCTATTTTATTCTCCCCATCATTTTCATATGAACCTAAATTTGATATGTGTGATAATCATGGCCGATTGCTTAAAGTTAATTTTAATATTGATGAAGAAATGTATTCATGCATTAATTTTTATGCACCAAATGTTGCTACAGAGCGAATTGATTTCTATCGTGAATTTATTCCCTATTTGACAGGGCATCATATTATTGCCCCGGGAGATTATAATGAATTATTGGATGTTTTTCTTGATAAAAATGTGAATGTTAAATATTATAATTTAAAAAGCAGTAATGCGTTGTGCGAAGTTATCACCGATCATAATCTATGTGATATTTGGAGATACAGAAATCCTGACAGAAGAGAATTTACTCGAAAACAAATTGTGAATGGAGTGTGTAAACAAAGTCGAATTGACTTCACTTTAATTTCAAAATCTCTAATTCCTTTTGCTACACATGCATATATTCAATATACTTCATTAAGTGATCACTCCATTAATTTTGTAAAAATTGATTTTTCTAAAGTTGAACGTGGACCTGGCATGTGGGTCATCAATAATCAAATTCTGTCAGATTCTGTATATTCAAATACCATCATGGATTTGATCAATGAAAACTTATCATGTCCTATGTATTTATGTGAACCACTGTTATGGTGGGATAATCTAAAATACAAATTTAAAAAATGTAGTATTATGTTCTCTTGTAAAAAGAGAAAACAAGATAAAGCACAACATTTTGATTTACAGCGCAGGTTACGATTAGAATATGAAAAACTTTCTAAAAATCCATCACGTGATATAACACTTATTCAAAATTTAGAAACAGAATTAGAAACATTTGAAAAATGCAGGTGTGATGGTGCAGTTTTAAGGTCTAAAGCGCAATGGGCTTTAGAATCAGATAAAAATACTTCTTTCTTTTTAAATTTGGAAAAGGCAAAAAAGGAATCTAATTGCATTAAATCATTTATTACTGATAAAGGCATTACAAATAAAACTGAAGATATTTTAGATCATGCTTTTAAATTCTATACCGAGCTGTATAAAGCAGAGGATTTAGATAATAATAAGCAGGACGAGTTATTAGATTTAATACAAGATGTCCTCTCAGAGGAAGATAAGACAGTGCTTGATAGTAACATCAATCAAGATGAGCTCACTACAGCTATAAACGCAATGAAGCGTCGTAAAAGTCCAGGTAACGATGGACTCACTGTCGAATTTTATGTTCATTTTTGGGATGTTTTAAAACCTATTTTTGTTCATATTGTTAATAATGTTTTTAATGAAAAGCAATTATCACGCTCAATGAAAAAAGGAGTAATTAGTTTATTTTATAAAAAGAGAGGAGATAAAAAGGATATAAAGAATTTTCGGCCGATTTCACTTTTAAATGTTGATTGTAAATTAATTTCAAAAGTTCTCGCTTCAAGATTGAAGCTTGTTTTGGAAACTGTCATCTCCTCTGAGCAAACTTGTGGCATACCAGGACGTGATATTGCTGATAATATTCATTCTTTAAGAGATGTTATTGATTTATCTGATAATTTAGATGAAGCCTATATCATATGTTTAGATCAAGAAAAGGCTTTTGATCGAGTATCTCAATCCTTTATTATAAAGGTTCTTGAGAAAATGAATTTTGGTGATTATTTTATTTCATGGATCAAAATACTTTATTCTGGTTTACTTAGTAGTGTTAAAATAAATGGTCATTTGACACCATATTTCCCTGTAACTAGGTCGGTCCGCCAAGGCGACCCACTTAGCAGCTTACTATTTGTCATTGTTAGTCAATCACTGAATCAGCTTATCAAAGCTAACGCAGCCATTAAGCCTATTGTTATTGACGGTAGTCGTGAATCACTGCTGTATCAGCACGCTGATGACGCTACTGTCACTGTTTGTAATAAGCAATCTGTTGTTGCCACATTTAAATCTTTAGATTATTACTGCTCAGCTATAGGAGCTAAGATTAATTTAACCAAATCTGAAGTGTTAGCATTGGGGAGATTCAATCACAATATTACTTCAAATTTCGACCTTCCTATAACAGTGAAACATGACTGCCTCAAAATTCTTGGGATTTATTTGGGTCCGGATAAAGTGGCTTGTGAAAGCCTAAATTGGAAATGTAAATTAAATAAAATTAAATCTTTGCTTGGCTTATGGTCACAAAGGAGGCTAACACTTCAGGGTAAATCTATAATTGTAAATACATTTATGCTATCAAAATTATGGTATAGTATTTATGTTTTACCTGTTCCAGAATGGTTCATTCGTGAACTAGATTCATGTATATCTAATTTTATTTGGTCAGGTAAAAAGGCACTTATAAAGCGCACTACAACAATAGGGCACTGCATAGAAGGTGGTTTATCTCTTCCAAATTTAAAGTTCAAAATTCACGCTTTTCGTTTAAAATTAGTAAATAAAATGTTTGATTGTAATTACACAGCATTATGGAAACATTCTGCTATGTTGTTTTTCCAAAAGTATCTCAATTTGGGGCTCAGAGAAAATATTTTTCATATTGTTTATAATGAGGCCAATCTTAAGAAGATCAACCCATTCTATGCAGAAGTTCTCCGTGCTTGGGATGAAATCACGTGCTCTCAACGAGAGCTCGTGACTAATCCCGAGCACATCATGCACCAACCCCTGTTCCACAATCCACACGTGCGGTATCAGGGGAAGGTGTTGTATTTCAAGTTTTTAATTGATAGTGGTATTTGTACATTAGCAGATATTTGCTATGAAGTTGTACCAGGTTTTTTTAAAAGCTTCAGCTATCTCCGAAATTGTTTGTAATAATGAATGTGATGTTTCTATTACACACATAAGATGTGCTTTTTTCATTATTTTAAAATCCTTACCAAAGGAATGGTTTCAACATATATGCTCACACCCATCAATTACTAAATCTTTAAAAGATGTTTCAATTATCACTGATAATGGCACTATTTTATTCCATCAATTAAATGTAAAATTTTGTTATTCACATTTGAGTGTTAAACATTTTGTAAAACCAACTTCAATAACCTTTTGGGAGCAATTTGATTTAGACATTAACTGGTCTAAAGTGTGGAAATCCGTTTTTCATAAAGATAAATCTTCTGAGCAAAAGGAGCTTGATTTTAAAATTTGTCATAATATTGTATATACTAATATAAAAATGTATAAGTATGGCAAATCTGACACAGATTTATGTCCGGTGTGTACAGATGAAAAGGAAGATATGTTTCACATGTTTGTATTTTGTGATGAATTATATGATACTGTAAATATTTTTAGAGACTTGTTCACGAATATATTTCGTGACAAAGGCTACTCACTCAATAACTTAATGTGTTGGCTTATGTTTGGATTTCAATCTACTGAAGCAGGTATAAGCTACGATTGTATAAATATTTTGTTATCTATATACAGGACGTGTGTTTTTAAAAGAAGAGCTATATCCTCAATGCAAAGTAAAAACTTAAATTTGGCTATCTTTTTCAAAAACAGTGTAAAACTTTATTTCAAATTGCTTTGGTTCTATCATCGTAAAAACAATCTACCTATGGTATTTATAAACAAATATGTAACTCCCTTAAACATAATATCCATTGGCAACAATGAGGAAATTGTTCTTAAACATCCACTTTGTTAATACTCGCCTATCATTCATATATCGTGTTAATAATTTCCATGAATGTGAGAATGTGAGTCCAACTTTATCAGAACGAACCTTCTGCAGCATTTCGGGTGTAAAATGAAGATTTATATTCATGATAATAACGTACAAAGAAGTGACATACTATCAAACAATGGGCAAGTTTCTGTCGGCCTCGTGGCCTAATGGATAAGGCGTCTGACTTCGAATCAGAAGATTGCGAGTTCGAGTCTCGTCGGGGTCGTGTTAAACTTTTGTTGACATGTACTATTTGAGTTACATTTTTGTGAGGAAAAAGCAAGATGAGTCCAACTTTATCAGAACGAACCTTCTGCAGCATTTCGGGTGTAAAATGAAGATTTATATTCATGATAATAACGTACAAAGAAGTGACAAACTATCAAACAATGGACAAGTTTCTGTCGGCCTCGTGGCCTAATGGATAAGGCGTCTGACTTCGAATCAGAAGAGTTCGAGTCTCGTCGGGGTCGTGTTGCACTTTTGTTGACATGTACTATTTGAGTTACATTTTTGTGAGGAAAAAGCAAGATGAGTCCAACTTTATCAGAACGAACCTTCTGCAGCATTTCGGGTGTAAAATGAAGATTTATATTCATGATAATAACGTACAAAGAAGTGACAAACTATCAAACAATGGGCAAGTTTCTGTCGGCCTCCTGGCCTAATGGATAAGGCGTCTGACTTCGAATCAGAAGATTGCGAGTTCGAGTCTCGTCGGGGTCGTGTTGCACTTTTGTTGACATGTACTATTTGAGTTACATTTTTGTGAGGAAAAAGCAAGATGAGTCCAACTTTATCAGAACGAACCTTCTGCAGCATTTCGGGTGTAAAATGAAGATTTATATTCATGATAATAACGTACAAAGAAGTGACAAACTATCAAACAATGGGCAAGTTTCTGTCGGCCTCGTGGCCTAATGGATAAGGCGTCTGACTTCGAATCAGAAGATTGCGTGTTCGAGTCTCGTCGGGGTTGTGTTAAACTTTTGTTGACATGTACTATTTGAGTTACATTTTTGTGAGGAAAAGCAAGATGAGTCCAACTTTATCAGAACGAACCTTCTGCAGCATTTCGGTTGTAAAATGAAGATTTATATTCATGATAATAACGTACAAAGAAGTGACAAACTATCAAACAATGGGCAAGTTTCTGTCGGCCTCGTGGCCTAATGGATAAGGCGTCTGACTTCGAATCAGAAGATTGCGAGTTCGAGTCTCGTCGGGGTCGTGTTAAACTTTTCTTGACATGTACTATTTGAGTTACATTTTTGTGAGGAAAAAGCAAGATGAGTCCAACTTTATCAGAACGAACCTTCTGCAGCATTTCGGGTCTAAAATGAAGATTTATATTCATGATAATAACGTACAAAGAAGTGACAAACTATCAAACAATGGGCAAGTTTCTGTCGGCCTCGTGGCCTAATGGATAAGGCGTCTGACTTCGAATCAGAAGAGTTCGAGTCTCGTCGGGGTCGTGTTGCACTTTTGTTGACATGTACTATTTGAGTTACATTTTTGTGAGGAAAAAGCAAGATGAGTCCAACTTTATCAGAACGAACCTTCTGCAGCATTTCGGGTGTAAAATGAAGATTTATATTCATGATAATAACGTACAAAGAAGTGACAAACTATCAAACAATGGGCAAGTTTCTGTCGGCCTCGTGGCCTAATGGATAAGGCGTCTGACTTCGAATCAGAAGATTGCGAGTTCGAGTCTCGTCGGGGTCGTGTTAAACTTTTGTTGACATGTACTATTTGAGTTACATTTTTGTGAGGAAAAAGCAAGATGAGTCCAACTTTATCAGAACGAACCTTCTGCAGCATTTCGGGTGTAAAATGAAGATTTATATTCATGATAATAACGTACAAAGAAGTGACAAACTATCAAACAATGGGCAAGTTTCTGTCGGCCTCGTGGCCTAATGGATAAGGCGTCTGACTTCGAATCAGAAGATTGCGAGTTCGAGTCTCGTCGGGGTCGTGTTGCACTTTTGTTGACATGTACTATTTGAGTTACATTTTTGTGAGGAAAAAGCAAGATGAGTCCAACTTTATCAGAACGAACCTTCTGCAGCATTTCGGGTGTAAAATGAAGATTTATATTCATGATAATAACGTACAAAGAAGTGACAAACTATCAAACAATGGGCAAGTTTCTGTCGGCCTCGTGGCCTAATGGATAAGGCGTCTGACTTCGAATCAGAAGAGTTCGAGTCTCGTCGGGGTCGTGTTGCACTTTTGTTGACATGTACTATTTGAGTTACATTTTTGTGAGGAAAAAGCAAGATGAGTCCAACTTTATCAGAACGAACCTTCTGCAGCATTTCGGGTGTAAAATGAAGATTTATATTCATGATAATAACGTACAAAGAAGTGACAAACTATCAAACAATGGGCAAGTTTCTGTCGGCCTCCTGGCCTAATGGATAAGGCGTCTGACTTCGAATCAGAAGATTGCGAGTTCGAGTCTCGTCGGGGTCGTGTTGCACTTTTGTTGACATGTACTATTTGAGTTACATTTTTGTGAGGAAAAAGCAAGATGAGTCCAACTTTATCAGAACGAACCTTCTGCAGCATTTCGGGTGTAAAATGAAGATTTATATTCATGATAATAACGTACAAAGAAGTGACAAACTATCAAACAATGGGCAAGTTTCTGTCGGCCTCGTGGCCTAATGGATAAGGCGTCTGACTTCGAATCAGAAGAGTTCGAGTCTCGTCGGGGTCGTGTTGCACTTTTGTTGACATGTACTATTTGAGTTACATTTTTGTGAGGAAAAAGCAAGATGAGTCCAACTTTATCAGAACGAACCTTCTGCAGCATTTCGGGTGTAAAATGAAGATTTATATTCATGATAATAACGTACAAAGAAGTGACAAACTATCAAACAATGGGCAAGTTTATGTCGGCCTCGTGGCCTAATGGATAAGGCGTCTGACTTCGAATCAGAAGATTGCGAGTTCGAGTCTCGTCGGGGTCGTGTTAAACTTTTGTTGACATGTACTATTTGAGTTACATTTTTGTGAGGAAAAAGCAAGATGAGTCCAACTTTATCAGAACGAACCTTCTGCAGCATTTCGGGTGTAAAATGAAGATTTATATTCATGATAATAACGTACAAAGAAGTGACAAACTATCAAACAATGGGCAAGTTTCTGTCGGCCTCGTGGCCTAATGGATAAGGCGTCTGACTTCGAATCAGAAGATTGCGAGTTCGAGTCTCGTCGGGGTCGTGTTAAACTTTTGTTGACATGTACTATGAAAAATTGAAGATTTATATTCATGATAATAACGTACAAAGAAGTGACAAACTATCAAACAATGGGCAAGTTTCTGTCGGCCTCGTGGCCTAATGGATAAGGCGTCTGACTTCGAATCAGAAGATTGCGAGTTCGAGTCTCGTCGGGGTCGTGTTGCACTTTTGTTGACATGTACTATTTGAGTTACATTTTTGTGAGGAAAAAGCAAGATGAGTCCAACTTTATCAGAACGAACCTTCTGCAGCATTTCGGGTGTAAAATGAAGATTTATATTCATGATAATAACGTACAAAGAAGTGACAAACTATCAAACAATGGGCAAGTTTCTGTCGGCCTCGTGGCCTAATGGATAAGGCGTCTGACTTCGAATCAGAAGAGTTCGAGTCTCGTCGGGGTCGTGTTGCACTTTTGTTGACATGTACTATTTGAGTTACATTTTTGTGAGGAAAAAGCAAGATGAGTCCAACTTTATCAGAACGAACCTTCTGCAGCATTTCGGGTGTAAAATGAAGATTTATATTCATGATAATAACGTACAAAGAAGTGACAAACTATCAAACAATGGGCAAGTTTCTGTCGGCCTCGTGGCCTAATGGATAAGGCGTCTGACTTCGAATCAGAAGATTGCGAGTTCGAGTCTCGTCGGGGTCGTGTTAAACTTTTGTTGACATGTACTATTTGAGTTACATTTTTGTGAGGAAAAGCAAGATGAGTCCAACTTTATCAGAACGAACCTTCTGCAGCATTTCGGTTGTAAAATGAAGATTTATATTCATGATAATAACGTACAAAGAAGTGACAAACTATCAAACAATGGGCAAGTTTCTGTCGGCCTCGTGGCCTAATGGATAAGGCGTCTGACTTCGAATCAGAAGATTGCGAGTTCGAGTCTCGTCGGGGTCGTGTTGCACTTTTGTTGACATGTACTATTTGAGTTACATTTTTGTGAGGAAAAAGCAAGATGAGTCCAACTTTATCAGAACGAACCTTCTGCAGCATTTCGGGTGTAAAATGAAGATTTATATTCATGATAATAACGTACAAAGAAGTGACAAACTATCAAACAATGGGCAAGTTTCTGTCGGCCTCGTGGCCTAATGGATAAGGCGTCTGACTTCGAATCAGAAGAGTTCGAGTCTCGTCGGGGTCGTGTTGAACTTTTGTTGACATGTACTATTTGAGTTACATTTTTGTGAGGAAAAAGCAAGATGAGTCCAACTTTATCAGAACGAACCTTCTGCAGCATTTCGGGTGTAAAATGAAGATTTATATTCATGATAATAACGTACAAAGAAGTGACAAACTATCAAACAATGGGCAAGTTTCTGTCGGCCTCGTGGCCTAATGGATAAGGCGTCTGACTTCGAATCAGAAGATTGCGAGTTCGAGTCTCGTCGGGGTCGTGTTAAACTTTTCTTGACATGTACTATTTGAGTTACATTTTTGTGAGGAAAAAGCAAGATGAGTCCAACTTTATCAGAACGAACCTTCTGCAGCATTTCGGGTGTAAAATGAAGATTTATATTCATGATAATAACGTACAAAGTAGTGACAAACTATCAAACAATGGGCAAGTTTCTGTCGGCCTCGTGGCCTAATGGATAAGGCGTCTGACTTCGAATCAGAAGAGTTCGAGTCTCGTCGGGGTCGTGTTAAACTTTTGTTGACATGTACTATTTGAGTTACATTTTTGTGAGGAAAAAGCAAGATGAGTCCAACTTTATCAGAACGAACCTTCTGCAGCATTTCGGGTGTAAAATGAAGATTTATATTCATGATAATAACGTACAAAGTAGTGACAAACTATCAAACAATGGGCAAGTTTCTGTCGGCATCGTGGCCTAATGGATAAGGCGTCTGACTTCGAATCAGAAGAGTTCGAGTCTCGTCGGGGTCGTGTTAAACTTTTGTTGACATGTACTATTTGAGTTACATTTTTGTGAGGAAAAAGCAAGATGAGTCCAACTTTATCAGAACGAACCTTCTGCAGCATTTCGGGTGTAAAATGAAGATTTATATTCATGATAATAACGTACAAAGTAGTGACAAACTATCAAACAATGGGCAAGTTTCTGTCGGCCTCGTGGCCTAATGGATAAGGCGTCTGACTTCGAATCAGAAGATTGCGAGTTCGAGTCTCGTCGGGGTCGTGTTAAACTTTTGTTGACATGTACTATTTGAGTTACATTTTTGTGAGGAAAAAGCAAGATGAGTCCAACTTTATCAGAACGAACCTTCTGCAGCATTTCGGGTGTAAAATGAAGATTTATATTCATGATAATAACGTACAAAGAAGTGACAAACTATCAAACAATGGGCAAGTTTCTGTCGGCCTCGTGGCCTAATGGATAAGGCGTCTGACTTCGAATCAGAAGAGTTCGAGTCTCGTCGGTGTCGTCTTGCACTTTTGTTGACATGTACTATTTGAGTTACATTTTTGTGAGGAAAAAGCAAGATGAGTCCAACTTTATCAGAACGAACCTTCTGCAGCATTTCGGGTGTAAAATGAAGATTTATATTCATGATAATAACGTACAAAGAAGTGACAAACTATCAAACAATGGGCAAGTTTCTGTCGGCCTCGTGGCCTAATGGATAAGGCGTCTGACTTCGAATCAGAAGATTGCGAGTTCGAGTCTCGTCGGGGTCGTGTTGCACTTTTGTTGACATGTACTATTTGAGTTACATTTTTGTGAGGAAAAAGCAAGATGAGTCCAACTTTATCAGAACGAACCTTCTGCAGCATTTCGGGTGTAAAATGAAGATTTATATTCATGATAATAACGTACAAAGAAGTGACAAACTATCAAACAATGGGCAAGTTTCTGTCGGCCTCGTGGCCTAATGGATAAGGCGTCTGACTTCGAATCAGAAGATTGCGAGTTCGAGTCTCGTCGGGGTCGTGTTAAACTTTTGTTGACATGTACTATTTGAGTTACATTTTTGTGAGGAAAAAGCAAGATGAGTCCAACTTTATCAGAACGAACCTTCTGCAGCATTTCGGGTGTAAAATGAAGATTTATATTCATGATAATAACGTACAAAGAAGTGACAAACTATCAAACAATGGGCAAGTTTCTGTCGGCCTCGTGGCCTAATGGATAAGGCGTCTGACTTCGAATCAGAAGATTGCGAGTTCGAGTCTCGTCGGGGTCGTGTTAAACTTTTCTTGACATGTACTATTTGAGTTACATTTTTGTGAGGAAAAAGCAAGATGAGTCCAACTTTATCAGAACGAACCTTCTGCAGCATTTCGGGTGTAAAATGAAGATTTATATTCATGATAATAACGTACAAAGAAGTGACAAACTATCAAACAATGGGCAAGTTTCTGTCGGCCTCGTGGCCTAATGGATAAGGCGTCTGACTTCGAATCAGAAGAGTTCGAGTCTCGTCGGGGTCGTGTTGCACTTTTGTTGACATGTACTATTTGAGTTACATTTTTGTGAG
This sequence comes from Gibbula magus, assembly GCA_936450465.1. Lineage (NCBI taxonomy): Eukaryota > Metazoa > Mollusca > Gastropoda > Trochida > Trochidae > Gibbula > Gibbula magus. Next base: position 16,010,165 of record OW388289.1, read on the forward strand.
GAAAAAGCAAGATGAGTCCAACTTTATCAGAACGAACCTTCTGCAGCATTTCGGGTGTAAAATGAAGATTTATATTCATGATAATAACGTACAAAGAAGTGACAAACTATCAAACAATGGGCAAGTTTCTGTCGGCCTCGTGGCCTAATGGATAAGGCGTCTGACTTCGAATCAGAAGATTGCGAGTTCGAGTCTCGTCGGGGTCGTGTTGCACTTTTGTTGACATGTACTATTTGAGTTACATTTTTGTGAGGAAAAAGCAAGATGAGTCCAACTTTATCAGAACGAACCTTCTGCAGCATTTCGGGTGTAAAATGAAGATTTATATTCATGATAATAACGTACAAAGAAGTGACAAACTATCAAACAATGGGCAAGTTTCTGTCGGCCTCGTGGCCTAATGGATAAGGCGTCTGACTTCGAATCAGAAGATTGCGAGTTCGAGTCTCGTCGGGGTCGTGTTGCACTTTTGTTGACATGTACTATTTGAGTTACATTTTTGTGAGGAAAAAGCAAGATGAGTCCAACTTTATCAGAACGAACCTTCTGCAGCATTTCGGGTGTAAAATGAAGATTTATATTCATGATAATAACGTACAAAGAAGTGACAAACTATCAAACAATGGGCAAGTTTCTGTCGGCCTCGTGGCCTAATGGATAAGGCGTCTGACTTCGAATCAGAAGATTGCAAGTTCGAGTCTCGTCGGGGTCGTGTTTAACTTTTCTTGACATGTACTATTTGAGTTACATTTTTGTGAGGAAAAAGCAAGATGAGTCCAACTTTATCAGAACGAACCTTCTGCAGCATTTCGGGTGTAAAATGAAGATTTATATTCATGATAATAACGTACAAAGAAGTGACAAACTATCAAACAATGGGCAAGTTTCTGTCGGCCTCGTGGCCTAATGGATAAGGCGTCTGACTTCGAATCAGAAGAGTTCGAGTCTCGTCGGGGTCGTGTTGCACTTTTGTTGACATGTACTATTTGAGTTACATTTTTGTGAGGAAAAAGCAAGATGAGTCCAACTTTATCAGAACGAACCTTCTGCAGCATTTCGGGTGTAAAATGAAGATTTATATTCATGATAATAACGTACAAAGAAGTGACAAACTATCAAACAATGGGCAAGTTTCTGTCGGCCTCGTGGCCTAATGGATAAGGCGTCTGACTTCGAATCAGAAGATTGCGAGTTCGAGTCTCGTCGGGGTCGTGTTAAACTTTTCTTGACATGTACTATTTGAGTTACATTTTTGTGAGGAAAAAGCAAGATGAGTCCAACTTTATCAGAACGAACCTTCTGCAGCATTTCGGGTGTAAAATGAAGATTTATATTCATGATAATAACGTACAAAGAAGTGACAAACTATCAAACAATGGGCAAGTTTCTGTCGGCCTCGTGGCCTAATGGATAAGGCGTCTGACTTCGAATCAGAAGATTGCGAGTTCGAGTCTCGTCGGGGTCGTGTTGCACTTTTGTTGACATGTACTATTTGAGTTACATTTTTGTGAGGAAAAAGCAAGATGAGTCCAACTTTATCAGAACGAACCTTCTGCAGCATTTCGGGTGTAAAATGAAGATTTATATTCATGATAATAACGTACAAAGAAGTGACAAACTATCAAACAATGGGCAAGTTTCTGTCGGCCTCCTGGCCTAATGGATAAGGCGTCTGACTTCGAATCAGAAGATTGCGAGTTCGAGTCTCGTCGGGGTCGTGTTGCACTTTTGTTGACATGTACTATTTGAGTTACATTTTTGTGAGGAAAAAGCAAGATGAGTCCAACTTTATCAGAACGAACCTTCTGCAGCATTTCGGGTGTAAAATGAAGATTTATATTCATGATAATAACGTACAAAGAAGTGACAAACTATCAAACAATGGGCAAGTTTCTGTCGGCCTCGTGGCCTAATGGATAAGGCGTCTGACTTCGAATCAGAAGAGTTCGAGTCTCGTCGGGGTCGTGTTGCACTTTTGTTGACATGTACTATTTGAGTTACATTTTTGTGAGGAAAAAGCAAGATGAGTCCAACTTTATCAGAACGAACCTTCTGCAGCATTTCGGGTGTAAAATGAAGATTTATATTCATGATAATAACGTACAAAGAAGTGACAAACTATCAAACAATGGGCAAGTTTCTGTCGGCCTCGTGGCCTAATGGATAAGGCGTCTGACTTCGAATCAGAAGATTGCGAGTTCGAGTCTCGTCGGGGTCGTGTTAAACTTTTCTTGACATGTACTATTTGAGTTACATTTTTGTGAGGAAAAAGCAAGATGAGTCCAACTTTATCAGAACGAACCTTCTGCAGCATTTCGGGTGTAAAATGAAGATTTATATTCATGATAATAACGTACAAAGAAGTGACAAACTATCAAACAATGGGCAAGTTTCTGTCGGCCTCGTGGCCTAATGGATAAGGCGTCTGACTTCGAATCAGAAGATTGCGAGTTCGAGTCTCGTCGGGGTCGTGTTGCACTTTTGTTGACATGTACTATTTGAGTTACATTTTTGTGAGGAAAAAGCAAGATGAGTCCAACTTTATCAGAACGAACCTTCTGCAGCATTTCGGGTGTAAAATGAAGATTTATATTCATGATAATAACGTACAAAGAAGTGACAAACTATCAAACAATGGGCAAGTTTCTGTCGGCCTCCTGGCCTAATGGATAAGGCGTCTGACTTCGAATCAGAAGATTGCGAGTTCGAGTCTCGTCGGGGTCGTGTTGCACTTTTGTTGACATGTACTATTTGAGTTACATTTTTGTGAGGAAAAAGCAAGATGAGTCCAACTTTATCAGAACGAACCTTCTGCAGCATTTCGGGTGTAAAATGAAGATTTATATTCATGATAATAACGTACAAAGAAGTGACAAACTATCAAACAATGGGCAAGTTTCTGTCGGCCTCGTGGCCTAATGGATAAGGCGTCTGACTTCGAATCAGAAGAGTTCGAGTCTCGTCGGGGTCGTGTTGCACTTTTGTTGACATGTACTATTTGAGTTACATTTTTGTGAGGAAAAAGCAAGATGAGTCCAACTTTATCAGAACGAACCTTCTGCAGCATTTCGGGTGTAAAATGAAGATTTATATTCATGATAATAACGTACAAAGAAGTGACAAACTATCAAACAATGGGCAAGTTTCTGTCGGCCTCGTGGCCTAATGGATAAGGCGTCTGACTTCGAATCAGAAGATTGCAAGTTCGAGTCTCGTCGGGGTCGTGTTAAACTTTTCTTGACATGTACTATTTGAGTTACATTTTTGTGAGGAAAAAGCAAGATGAGTCCAACTTTATTAGAACGAACCTTCTGCAGCATTTCGGGTGTAAAATGAAGATTTATATTCATGATAATAACGTACAAAGAAGTGACAAACTATCAAACAATGGGCAAGTTTCTGTCGGCCTCGTGGCCTAATGGATAAGGCGTCTGACTTCGAATCAGAAGAGTTCGAGTCTCGTCGGGGTCGTGTTGCACTTTTGTTGACATGTACTATTTGAGTTACATTTTTGTGAGGAAAAAGCAAGATGAGTCCAACTTTATCAGAACGAACCTTCTGCAGCATTTCGGGTGTAAAATGAAGATTTATATTCATGATAATAACGTACAAAGAAGTGACAAACTATCAAACAATGGGCAAGTTTCTGTCGGCCTCGTGGCCTAATGGATAAGGCGTCTGACTTCGAATCAGAAGATTGCTAGTTCGAGTCTCGTCGGGGTCGTGTTAAACTTTTCTTGACATGTACTATTTGAGTTACATTTTTGTGAGGAAAAAGCAAGATGAGTCCAACTTTATCAGAACGAACCTTCTGCAGCATTTCGGGTGTAAAATGAAGATTTATATTCATGATAATAACGTACAAAGAAGTGACAAACTATCAAACAATGGGCAAGTTTCTGTCGGCCTCGTGGCCTAATGGATAAGGCGTCTGACTTCGAATCAGAAGATTGCGAGTTCGAGTCTCGTCGGGGTCGTGTTAAACTTTTGTTGACATGTACTATTTGAGTTACATTTTTGTGAGGAAAAAGCAAGATGAGTCCAACTTTATCAGAACGAACCTTCTGCAGCATTTCGGGTGTAAAATGAAGATTTATATTCATGATAATAACGTACAAAGAAGTGACAAACTATCAAACAATGGACAAGTTTCTGTCGGCCTCGTGGCCTAATGGATAAGGCGTCTGACTTCGAATCAGAAGAGTTCGAGTCTCGTCGGGGTCGTGTTGCACTTTTGTTGACATGTACTATTTGAGTTACATTTTTGTGAGGAAAAAGCAAGATGAGTCCAACTTTATCAGAACGAACCTTCTGCAGCATTTCGGGTGTAAAATGAAGATTTATATTCATGATAATAACGTACAAAGAAGTGACTTACTATCAAACAATGGGCAAGTTTCTGTCGGCCTCCTGGCCTAATGGATAAGGCGTCTGACTTCGAATCAGAAGATTGCGAGTTCGAGTCTCGTCGGGGTCGTGTTGCACTTTTGTTGACATGTACTATTTGAGTTACATTTTTGTGAGGAAAAAGCAAGATGAGTCCAACTTTATCAGAACGAACCTTCTGCAGCATTTCGGGTGTAAAATGAAGATTTATATTCATGATAATAACGTACAAAGAAGTGACAAACTATCAAACAATGGGCAAGTTTCTGTCGGCCTCGTGGCCTAATGGATAAGGCGTCTGACTTCGAATCAGAAGAGTTCGAGTCTCGTCGGGGTCGTGTAGCACTTTTGTTGACATGTACTATTTGAGTTACATTTTTGTGAGGAAAAAGCAAGATGAGTCCAACTTTATCAGAACGAACCTTCTGCAGCATTTCGGGTGTAAAATGAAGATTTATATTCATGATAATAACGTACAAAGAAGTGACAAACTATCAAACAATGGGCAAGTTTCTGTCGGCCTCGTGGCCTAATGGATAAGGCGTCTGACTTCGAATCAGAAGATTGCGAGTTCGAGTCTCGTCGGGGTCGTGTTAAACTTTTGTTGACATGTACTATTTGAGTTACATTTTTGTGAGGAAAAAGCAAGATGAGTCCAACTTTATCAGAACGAACCTTCTGCAGCATTTCGGGTGTAAAATGAAGATTTATATTCATGATAATAACGTACAAAGAAGTGACAAACTATCAAACAATGGGCAAGTTTTTGTCGGCCTCGTGGCCTAATGGATAAGGCGTCTGACTTCGAATCAGAAGATTGCGAGTTCGAGTCTCGTCGGGGTCGTGTTGCACTTTTGTTGACATGTACTATTTGAGTTACATTTTTGTGAGGAAAAAGCAAGATGAGTCCAACTTTATCAGAACGAACCTTCTGCAGCATTTCGGGTGTAAAATGAAGATTTATATTCATGATAATAACGTACAAAGAAGTGACAAACTATCAAACAATGGGCAAGTTTCTGTCGGCCTCGTGGCCTAATGGATAAGGCGACTGACTTCGAATCAGAAGATTGCGAGTTCGAGTCTCGTCGGGGTCGTGTTAAACTTTTGTTGACATGTACTATTTGAGTTACATTTTTGTGAGGAAAAAGCAAGATGAGTCCAACTTTATCAGAACGAACCTTCTGCAGCATTTCGGGTGTAAAATGAAGATTTATATTCATGATAATAACGTACAAAGAAGTGACAAACTATCAAACAATGGGCAAGTTTCTGTCGGCCTCGTGGCCTAATGGATAAGGCGTCTGACTTCGAATCAGAAGATTGCGAGTTCGAGATTCGTCGGGGTCGTGTTAAACTTTTGTTGACATGTACTATTTGAGTTACATTTTTGTGAGGAAAAAGCAAGATGAGTCCAACTTTATCAGAACGAACCTTCTGCAGCATTTCGGGTGTAAAATGAAGATTTATATTCATGATAATAACGTACAAAGAAGTGACAAACTATCAAACAATGGGCAAGTTTCTGTCGGCCTCGTGGCCTAATGGATAAGGCGACTGACTTCGAATCAGAAGATTGCGAGTTCGAGTCTCGTCGGGGTCGTGTTAAACTTTTGTTGACATGTACTATTTGAGTTACATTTTTGTGAGGAAAAAGCAAGATGAGTCCAACTTTATCAGAACGAACCTTCAGCAGCATTTCGGGTGTAAAATGAAGATTTATATTCATGATAATAACGTACAAAGAAGTGACAAACTATCAAACAATGGGCAAGTTTCTGTCGGCCTCGTGGCCTAATGGATAAGGCGTCTGACTTCGAATCAGAAGATTGCGAGTTCGAGTCTCGTCGGGGTCGTGTTAAACTTTTGTTGACATGTACTATTTGAGTTACATTTTTGTGAGGAAAAAGCAAGATGAGTTTAACTTTATCAGAACGAACCTTCTGCAGCATTTCGGGTGTAAAATGAAGATTTATATTCATGATAATAACGTACAAAGAAGTGACAAACTATCAAACAATGGGCAAGTTTCTGTCGGCCTCGTGGCCTAATGGATAAGGCGTCTGACTTCGAATCAGAAGATTGCGAGTTCGAGTCTCGTCGGGGTCGTGTTGCACTTTTGTTGACATGTACTATTTGAGTTACATTTTTGTGAGGAAAAAGCAAGATGAGTCCAACTTTATCAGAACGAACCTTCTGCAGCATTTCGGGTGTAAAATGAAGATTTATATTCATGATAATAACGTACAAAGAAGTGACAAACTATCAAACAATGGGCAAGTTTCTGTCGGCCTCGTGGCCTAATGGATAAGGCGTCTGACTTCGAATCAGAAGAGTTCGAGTCTCGTCGGGGTCGTGTTGCACTTTTGTTGACATGTACTATTTGAGTTACATTTTTGTGAGGAAAAAGCAAGATGAGTCCAACTTTATCAGAACGAACCTTCTGCAGCATTTCGGGTGTAAAATGAAGATTTATATTCATGATAATAACGTACAAAGAAGTGACAAACTATCAAACAATGGGCAAGTTTCTGTCGGCCTCGTGGCCTAATGGATAAGGCGTCTGACTTCGAATCAGAAGATTGCGAGTTCGAGTCTCGTCGGGGTCGTGTTGCACTTTTGTTGACATGTACTATTTGAGTTACATTTTTGTGAGGAAAAAGCAAGATGAGTCCAACTTTATCAGAACGAACCTTCTGCAGCATTTCGGGTGTAAAATGAAGATTTATATTCATGATAATAACGTACAAAGTAGTGACAAACTATCAAACAATGGGCAAGTTTCTGTCGGCCTCGTGGCCTAATGGATAAGGCGTCTGACTTCGAATCAGAAGAGTTCGAGTCTCGTCGGGGTCGTGTTGCACTTTTGTTGACATGTACTATTTGAGTTACATTTTTGTGAGGAAAAAGCATGATGAGTCCAACTTTATCAGAACGAACCTTCTGCAGCATTTCGGGTGTAAAATGAAGATTTATATTCATGATAATAACGTACAAAGAAGTGACAAACTATCAAACAATGGGCAAGTTTCTGTCGGCCTCGTGGCCTAATGGATAAGGCGTCTGACTTCGAATCAGAAGATTGCGAGTTCGAGTCTCGTCGGGGTCGTGTTGCACTTTTGTTGACATGTACTATTTGAGTTACATTTTTGTGAGGAAAAAGCAAGATGAGTCCAACTTTATCAGAACGAACCTTCTGCAGCATTTCGGGTGTAAAATGAAGATTTATATTCATGATAATAACGTACAAAGAAGTGACAAACTATCAAACAATGGGCAAGTTTCTGTCGGCCTCGTGGCCTAATGGATAAGGCGACTGACTTCGAATCAGAAGATTGCGAGTTCGAGTCTCGTCGGGGTCGTGTTAAACTTTTGTTGACATGTACTATTTGAGTTACATTTTTGTGAGGAAAAAGCAAGATGAGTCCAACTTTATCAGAACGAACCTTCTGCAGCATTTCGGGTGTAAAATGAAGATTTATATTCATGATAATAACGTACAAAGAAGTGACAAACTATCAAACAATGGGCAAGTTTCTGTCGGCCTCGTGGCCTAATGGATAAGGCGTCTGACTTCGAATCAGAAGAGTTCGAGTCTCGTCGGGGTCGTGTTGCACTTTTGTTGACATGTACTATTTGAGTTACATTTTTGTGAGGAAAAAGCAAGATGAGTCCAACTTTATCAGAACGAACCTTCTGCAGCATTTCGGGTGTAAAATGAAGATTTATATTCATGATAATAACGTACAAAGAAGTGACAAACTATCAAACAATGGGCAAGTTTCTGTCGGCCTCGTGGCCTAATGGATAAGGCGTCTGACTTCGAATCAGAAGATTGCGAGTTCGAGTCTCGTCGGGGTCGTGTTAAACTTTTCTTGACATGTACTATTTGAGTTACATTTTTGTGAGGAAAAAGCAAGATGAGTCCAACTTTATCAGAACGAACCTTCTGCAGCATTTCGGGTGTAAAATGAAGATTTATATTCATGATAATAACGTACAATGGGCAAGTTTCTGTCGGCCTCGTGGCCTTATGGATAAGGCGTCTGACTTCGAATCAGAAGAGTTCGAGTCTCGTCGGGGTCGTGTAGCACTTTTGTTGACATGTACTATTTGAGTTACATTTTTGTGAGGAAAAAGCAAGATGAGTCCAACTTTATCAGAACGAACCTTCTGCAGCATTTCGGGTGTAAAATGAAGATTTATATTCATGATAATAACGTACAAAGAAGTGACAAACTATCAAACAATGGGCAAGTTTCTGTCGGCCTCGTGGCCTAATGGATAAGGCGTCTGACTTCGAATCAGAAGATTGCGAGTTCGAGTCTCGTCGGGGTCGTGTTAAACTTTTGTTGACATGTACTATTTGAGTTACATTTTTGTGAGGAAAAAGCAAGATGAGTCCAACTTTATCAGAACGAACCTTCTGCAGCATTTCGGGTGTAAAATGAAGATTTATATTCATGATAATAACGTACAAAGTAGTGACAAACTATCAAACAATGGGCAAGTTTCTGTCGGCCTCGTGGCCTAATGGATAAGGCGTCTGACTTCGAATCAGAAGAGTTCGAGTCTCGTCGGGGTCGTGTTGCACTTTTGTTGACATGTACTATTTGAGTTACATTTTTGTGAGGAAAAAGCATGATGAGTCCAACTTTATCAGAACGAACCTTCTGCAGCATTTCGGGTGTAAAATGAAGATTTATATTCATGATAATAACGTACAAAGAAGTGACAAACTATCAAACAATGGGCAAGTTTCTGTCGGCCTCGTGGCCTAATGGATAAGGCGTCTGACTTCGAATCAGAAGATTGCGAGTTCGAGTCTCGTCGGGGTCGTGTTAAACTTTTGTTGACATGTACTATTTGAGTTACATTTTTGTGAGGAAAAAGCAAGATGAGTCCAACTTTATCAGAACGAACCTTCTGCAGCATTTCGGGTGTAAAATGAAGATTTATATTCATGATAATAACGTACAAAGAAGTGACAAACTATCAAACAATGGGCAAGTTTCTGTCGGCCTCGTGGCCTAATGGATAAGGCGACTGACTTCGAATCAGAAGATTGCGAGTTCGAGTCTCGTCGGGGTCGTGTTAAACTTTTGTTGACATGTACTATTTGAGTTACATTTTTGTGAGGAAAAAGCAAGATGAGTCCAACTTTATCAGAACGAACCTTCTGCAGCATTTCGGGTGTAAAATGAAGATTTATATTCATGATAATAACGTACAAAGAAGTGACAAACTATCAAACAATGGGCAAGTTTCTGTCGGCCTCGTGGCCTAATGGATAAGGCGTCTGACTTCGAATCAGAAGATTGCGAGTTCGAGTCTCGTCGGGGTCGTGTTGCACTTTTGTTGACATGTACTATTTGAGTTACATTTTTGTGAGGAAAAAGCATGATGAGTCCAACTTTATCAGAACGAACCTTCTGCAGCATTTCGGGTGTAAAATGAAGATTTATATTCATGATAATAACGTACAAAGAAGTGACAAACTATCAAACAATGGGCAAGTTTCTGTCGGCCTCGTGGCCTAATGGATAAGGCGTCTGACTTCGAATCAGAAGATTGCGAGTTCGAGTCTCGTCGGGGTCGTGTTAAACTTTTGTTGACATGTACTATTTGAGTTACATTTTTGTGAGGAAAAAGCAAGATGAGTCCAACTTTATCAGAACGAACCTTCTGCAGCATTTCGGGTGTAAAATGAAGATTTATATTCATGATAATAACGTACAAAGAAGTGACAAACTATCAAACAATGGGCAAGTTTCTGTCGGCCTCGTGGCCTAATGGATAAGGCGACTGACTTCGAATCAGAAGATTGCGAGTTCGAGTCTCGTCGGGGTCGTGTTAAACTTTTGTTGACATGTACTATTTGAGTTACATTTTTGTGAGGAAAAAGCAAGATGAGTCCAACTTTATCAGAACGAACCTTCTGCAGCATTTCGGGTGTAAAATGAAGATTTATATTCATGATAATAACGTACAAAGAAGTGACAAACTATCAAACAATGGGCAAGTTTCTGTCGGCCTCGTGGCCTAATGGATAAGGCGTCTGACTTCGAATCAGAAGATTGCGAGTTCGAGTCTCGTCGGGGTCGTGTTAAACTTTTGTTGACATGTACTATTTGAGTTACATTTTTGTGAGGAAAAAGCAAGATGAGTTTAACTTTATCAGAACGAACCTTCTGCAGCATTTCGGGTGTAAAATGAAGATTTATATTCATGATAATAACGTACAAAGAAGTGACAAACTATCAAACAATGGGCAAGTTTCTGTCGGCCTCGTGGCCTAATGGATAAGGCGTCTGACTTCGAATCAGAAGATTGCGAGTTCGAGTCTCGTCGGGGTCGTGTTGCACTTTTGTTGACATGTACTATTTGAGTTACATTTTTGTGAGGAAAAAGCAAGATGAGTCCAACTTTATCAGAACGAACCTTCTGCAGCATTTCGGGTGTAAAATGAAGATTTATATTCATGATAATAACGTACAAAGAAGTGACAAACTATCAAACAATGGGCAAGTTTCTGTCGGCCTCGTGGCCTAATGGATAAGGCGTCTGACTTCGAATCAGAAGAGTTCGAGTCTCGTCGGGGTCGTGTTGCACTTTTGTTGACATGTACTATTTGAGTTACATTTTTGTGAGGAAAAAGCAAGATGAGTCCAACTTTATCAGAACGAACCTTCTGCAGCATTTCGGGTGTAAAATGAAGATTTATATTCATGATAATAACGTACAAAGAAGTGACAAACTATCAAACAATGGGCAAGTTTCTGTCGGCCTCGTGGCCTAATGGATAAGGCGTCTGACTTCGAATCAGAAGATTGCGAGTTCGAGTCTCGTCGGGGTCGTGTTAAACTTTTGTTGACATGTACTATTTGAGTTACATTTTTGTGAGGAAAAAGCAAGATGAGTCCAACTTTATCAGAACGAACCTTCTGCAGCATTTCGGGTGTAAAATGAAGATTTATATTCATGATAATAACGTACAAAGTAGTGACAAACTATCAAACAATGGGCAAGTTTCTGTCGGCCTCGTGGCCTAATGGATAAGGCGTCTGACTTCGAATCAGAAGAGTTCGAGTCTCGTCGGGGTCGTGTTGCACTTTTGTTGACATGTACTATTTGAGTTACATTTTTGTGAGGAAAAAGCATGATGAGTCCAACTTTATCAGAACGAACCTTCTGCAGCATTTCGGGTGTAAAATGAAGATTTATATTCATGATAATAACGTACAAAGAAGTGACAAACTATCAAACAATGGGCAAGTTTCTGTCGGCCTCGTGGCCTAATGGATAAGGCGTCTGACTTCGAATCAGAAGATTGCGAGTTCGAGTCTCGTCGGGGTCGTGTTAAACTTTTGTTGACATGTACTATTTGAGTTACATTTTTGTGAGGAAAAAGCAAGATGAGTCCAACTTTATCAGAACGAACCTTCTGCAGCATTTCGGGTGTAAAATGAAGATTTATATTCATGATAATAACGTACAAAGAAGTGACAAACTATCAAACAATGGGCAAGTTTCTGTCGGCCTCGTGGCCTAATGGATAAGGCGACTGACTTCGAATCAGAAGATTGCGAGTTCGAGTCTCGTCGGGGTCGTGTTAAACTTTTGTTGACATGTACTATTTGAGTTACATTTTTGTGAGGAAAAAGCAAGATGAGTCCAACTTTATCAGAACGAACCTTCTGCAGCATTTCGGGTGTAAAATGAAGATTTATATTCATGATAATAACGTACAAAGAAGTGACAAACTATCAAACAATGGGCAAGTTTCTGTCGGCCTCGTGGCCTAATGGATAAGGCGACTGACTTCGAATCAGAAGATTGCGAGTTCGAGTCTCGTCGGGGTCGTGTTAAACTTTTGTTGACATGTACTATTTGAGTTACATTTTTGTGAGGAAAAAGCAAGATGAGTCCAACTTTATCAGAACGAACCTTCTGCAGCATTTCGGGTGTAAAATGAAGATTTATATTCATGATAATAACGTACAAAGAAGTGACAAACTATCAAACAATGGGCAAGTTTCTGTCGGCCTCGTGGCCTAATGGATAAGGCGTCTGACTTCGAATCAGAAGAGTTCGAGTCTCGTCGGGGTCGTGTTGCACTTTTGTTGACATGTACTATTTGAGTTACATTTTTGTGAGGAAAAAGCAAGATGAGTCCAACTTTATCAGAACGAACCTTCTGCAGCATTTCGGGTGTAAAATGAAGATTTATATTCATGATAATAACGTACAAAGAAGTGACAAACTATCAAACAATGGGCAAGTTTCTGTCGGCCTCGTGGCCTAATGGATAAGGCGTCTGACTTCGAATCAGAAGATTGCGAGTTCGAGTCTCGTCGGGGTCGTGTTAAACTTTTGTTGACATGTACTATTTGAGTTACATTTTTGTGAGGAAAAAGCAAGATGAGTCCAACTTTATCAGAACGAACCTTCTGCAGCATTTCGGGTGTAAAATGAAGATTTATATTCATGATAATAACGTACAAAGAAGTGACAAACTATCAAACAATGGGCAAGTTTCTGTCGGCCTCGTGGCCTAATGGATAAGGCGTCTGACTTCGAATCAGAAGATTGCGAGTTCGAGTCTCGTCGGGGTCGTGTTAAACTTTTGTTGACATGTACTATTTGAGTTACATTTTTGTGAGGAAAAAGCAAGATGAGTCCAACTTTATCAGAACGAACCTTCTGCAGCATTTCGGGTGTAAAATGAAGATTTATATTCATGATAATAACGTACAAAGAAGTGACAAACTATCAAACAATGGGCAAGTTTCTGTCGGCCTCGTGGCCTAATGGATAAGGCGACTGACTTCGAATCAGAAGATTGCGAGTTCGAGTCTCGTCGGGGTCGTGTTAAACTTTTGTTGACATGTACTATTTGAGTTACATTTTTGTGAGGAAAAAGCAAGATGAGTCCAACTTTATCAGAACGAACCTTCTGCAGCATTTCGGGTGTAAAATGAAGATTTATATTCATGATAATAACGTACAAAGAAGTGACAAACTATCAAACAATGGGCAAGTTTCTGTCGGCCTCGTGGCCTAATGGATAAGGCGTCTGACTTCGAATCAGAAGATTGCGAGTTCGAGTCTCGTCGGGGTCGTGTTAAACTTTTGTTGACATGTACTATTTGAGTTACATTTTTGTGAGGAAAAAGCAAGATGAGTTTAACTTTATCAGAACGAACCTTCTGCAGCATTTCGGGTGTAAAATGAAGATTTATATTCATGATAATAACGTACAAAGAAGTGACAAACTATCAAACAATGGGCAAGTTTCTGTCGGCCTCGTGGCCTAATGGATAAGGCGTCTGACTTCGAATCAGAAGATTGCGAGTTCGAGTCTCGTCGGGGTCGTGTTGCACTTTTGTTGACATGTACTATTTGAGTTACATTTTTGTGAGGAAAAAGCAAGATGAGTCCAACTTTATCAGAACGAACCTTCTGCAGCATTTCGGGTGTAAAATGAAGATTTATATTCATGATAATAACGTACAAAGTAGTGACAAACTATCAAACAATGGGCAAGTTTCTGTCGGCCTCGTGGCCTAATGGATAAGGCGTCTGACTTCGAATCAGAAGAGTTCGAGTCTCGTCGGGGTCGTGTTGCACTTTTGTTGACATGTACTATTTGAGTTACATTTTTGTGAGGAAAAAGCATGATGAGTCCAACTTTATCAGAACGAACCTTCTGCAGCATTTCGGGTGTAAAATGAAGATTTATATTCATGATAATAACGTACAAAGAAGTGACAAACTATCAAACAATGGGCAAGTTTCTGTCGGCCTCGTGGCGTAATGGATAAGGCGTCTGACTTCGAATCAGAAGATTGCGAGTTCGAGTCTCGTCGGGGTCGTGTTAAACTTTTGTTGACATGTACTATTTGAGTTACATTTTTGTGAGGAAAAAGCAAGATGAGTCCAACTTTATCAGAACGAACCTTCTGCAGCATTTCGGGTGTAAAATGAAGATTTATATTCATGATAATAACGTACAAAGAAGTGACAAACTATCAAACAATGGGCAAGTTTCTGTCGGCCTCGTGGCCTAATGGATAAGGCGACTGACTTCGAATCAGAAGATTGCGAGTTCGAGTCTCGTCGGGGTCGTGTTAAACTTTTGTTGACATGTACTATTTGAGTTACATTTTTGTGAGGAAAAAGCAAGATGAGTCCAACTTTATCAGAACGAACCTTCTGCAGCATTTCGGGTGTAAAATGAAGATTTATATTCATGATAATAACGTACAAAGAAGTGACAAACTATCAAACAATGGGCAAGTTTCTGTCGGCCTCGTGGCCTAATGGATAAGGCGTCTGACTTCGAATCAGAAGATTGCGAGTTCGAGTCTCGTCGGGGTCGTGTTAAACTTTTGTTGACATGTACTATTTGAGTTACATTTTTGTGAGGAAAAAGCAAGATGAGTTTAACTTTATCAGAACGAACCTTCTGCAGCATTTCGGGTGTAAAATGAAGATTTATATTCATGATAATAACGTACAAAGAAGTGACAAACTATCAAACAATGGGCAAGTTTCTGTCGGCCTCGTGGCCTAATGGATAAGGCGTCTGACTTCGAATCAGAAGATTGCGAGTTCGAGTCTCGTCGGGGTCGTGTTGCACTTTTGTTGACATGTACTATTTGAGTTACATTTTTGTGAGGAAAAAGCAAGATGAGTCCAACTTTATCAGAACGAACCTTCTGCAGCATTTCGGGTGTAAAATGAAGATTTATATTCATGATAATAACGTACAAAGAAGTGACAAACTATCAAACAATGGGCAAGTTTCTGTCGGCCTCGTGGCCTAATGGATAAGGCGTCTGACTTCGAATCAGAAGATTGCGAGTTCGAGTCTCGTCGGGGTCGTGTTAAACTTTTGTTGACATGTACTATTTGAGTTACATTTTTGTGAGGAAAAAGCAAGATGAGTCCAACTTTATCAGAACGAACCTTCTGCAGCATTTCGGGTGTAAAATGAAGATTTATATTCATGATAATAACGTACAAAGAAGTGACAAACTATCAAACAATGGGCAAGTTTCTGTCGGCCTCGTGGCCTAATGGATAAGGCGTCTGACTTCGAATCAGAAGATTGCGAGTTCGAGTCTCGTCGGGGTCGTGTTAAACTTTTGTTGACATGTACTATTTGAGTTACATTTTTGTGAGGAAAAAGCAAGATGATTCCAACTTTATCAGAACGAACCTTCTGCAACATTTCGGTTGTAAAATGAAGATTTATATTCATGATAATAACGTACAAAGAAGTGACAAACTATCAAACAATGGGCAAGTTTCTGTCGGCCTCGTGGCCTCATGGATAAGGCGTCTGACTTCGAATCAGAAGATTGCGAGTTCGAGTCTCGTCGGGGTCGTGTTAAACTTTTGTTGACATGTACTATTTGAGTTACATTTTTGTGAGGAAAAAGCAAGATGAGTCCAACTTTATCAGAACGAACCTTCTGCAGCATTTCGGGTGTAAAATGAAGATTTATATTCATGATAATAACGTACAAAGAAGTGACAAACTATCAAACAATGGGCAAGTTTCTGTCGGCCTCGTGGCCTAATGGATAAGGCGTCTGACTTCGAATCAGAAGATTGCGAGTTCGAGTCTCGTCGGGGTCGTGTTAAACTTTTGTTGACATGTACTATTTGAGTTACATTTTTGTGAGGAAAAAGCAAGATGAGTCCAACTTTATCAGAACGAACCTTCTGCAGCATTTCGGGTGTAAAATGAAGATTTATATTCATGATAATAACGTACAAAGAAGTGACAAACTATCAAACAATGGGCAAGTTTCTGTCGGCCTCGTGGCCTAATGGATAAGGCGTCTGACTTCGAATCAGAAGATTGCGAGTTCGAGTCTCGTCGGGGTCGTGTTAAACTTTTGTTGACATGTACTATTTGAGTTACATTTTTGTGAGGAAAAAGCAAGATGAGTCCAACTTTATCAGAACGAACCTTCTGCAGCATTTCGGATGTAAAATGAAGATTTATATTCATGATAATAACGTACAAAGAAGTGACAAACTATCAAACAATGGGCAAGTTTCTGTCGGCCTCGTGGCCTAATGGATAAGGCGTCTGACTTCGAATCAGAAGATTGCGAGTTCGAGTCTCGTCGGGGTCGTGTTAAACTTTTGTTGACATGTACTATTTGAGTTACATTTTTGTGAGGAAAAAGCAAGATGAGTCCAACTTTATCAGAACGAACCTTCTGCAGCATTTCGGGTGTAAAATGAAGATTTATATTCATGATAATAACGTACAAAGAAGTGACAAACTATCAAACAATGGGCAAGTTTCTGTCGGCCTCGTGGCCTAATGGATAAGGCGTCTGACTTCGAATCAGAAGATTGCGAGTTCGAGTCTCGTCGGGGTCGTGTTAAACTTTTGTTGACATGTACTATTTGAGTTACATTTTTGTGAGGAAAAAGCAAGATGATTCCAACTTTATCAGAACGAACCTTCTGCAACATTTCGGTTGTAAAATGAAGATTTATATTCATGATAATAACGTACAAAGAAGTGACAAACTATCAAACAATGGGCAAGTTTCTGTCGGCCTCGTGGCCTCATGGATAAGGCGTCTGACTTCGAATCAGAAGATTGCGAGTTCGAGTCTCGTCGGGGTCGTGTTAAACTTTTGTTGACATGTACTATTTGAGTTACATTTTTGTGAGGAAAAAGCAAGATGAGTCCAACTTTATCAGAACGAACCTTCTGCAGCATTTCGGGTGTAAAATGAAGATTTATATTCATGATAATAACGTACAAAGAAGTGACAAACTATCAAACAATGGGCAAGTTTCTGTCGGCCTCGTGGCCTAATGGATAAGGCGTCTGACTTCGAATCAGAAGATTGCGAGTTCGAGTCTCGTCGGGGTCGTGTTAAACTTTTGTTGACATGTACTATTTGAGTTACATTTTTGTGAGGAAAAAGCAAGATGAGTCCAACTTTATCAGAACGAACCTTCTGCAGCATTTCGGGTGTAAAATGAAGATTTATATTCATGATAATAACGTACAAAGAAGTGACAAACTATCAAACAATGGGCAAGTTTCTGTCGGCCTCGTGGCCTAATGGATAAGGCGTCTGACTTCGAATCAGAAGATTGCGAGTTCGAGTCTCGTCGGGGTCGTGTTAAACTTTTGTTGACATGTACTATTTGAGTTACATTTTTGTGAGGAAAAAGCAAGATGAGTCCAACTTTATCAGAACGAACCTTCTGCAGCATTTCAGATGTAAAATGAAGATTTATATTCATGATAATAACGTACAAAGAAGTGACAAACTATCAAACAATGGGCAAGTTTCTGTCGGCCTCGTGGCCTAATGGATAAGGCGTCTGACTTCGAATCAGAAGATTGCGAGTTCGAGTCTCGTCGGGGTCGTGTTAAACTTTTGTTGACATGTACTATTTGAGTTACATTTTTGTGAGGAAAAAGCAAGATGAGTCCAACTTTATCAGAACGAACCTTCTGCAGCATTTCGGGTGTAAAATGAAGATTTATATTCATGATAATAACGTACAAAGAAGTGACAAACTATCAAACAATGGGCAAGTTTCTGTCGGCCTCGTGGCCTAATGGATAAGGCGTCTGACTTCGAGTCAGAAGAGTTCGAGTCTCGTCGGGGTCGTGTTGCACTTTTGTTGACATGTACTATTTGAGTTACATTTTTGTGAGGAAAAAGCAAGATGAGTCCAACTTTATCAGAACGAACCTTCTGCAGCATTTCAGGTGTAAAATGAAGATTTATATTCATGATAATAACGTACAAAGAAGTGACAAACTATCAAACAATGGGCAAGTTTCTGTCGGCCTCGTGGCCTAATGGATAAGGCGTCTGACTTCGAATCAGAAGAGTTCGAGTCTCGTCGGGGTCGTGTTGCACTTTTGTTGACATGTACTATTTGAGTTACATTTTTGTGAGGAAAAAGCAAGATGAGTCCAACTTTATCAGAACGAACCTTCTGCAGCATTTCGGGTGTAAAATGAAGATTTATATTCATGATAATAACGTACAAAGAAGTGACAAACTATCAAGAGAGAGAGCGCATGCGCGACGGTCAAGACGTGCTTCGCACGGCTGTCTGAATTTTGAAACATTTTTCTCAAGTTTTGGACTGAAATCAAGATCATTCAAAAGGAAAATGGTGGTATTTTTGTATTGTGACACATTGATGCATTCCACGATCGATATGAAACTATTTTAAATACTAGCTGATACCAGCCCAACACCTGTCACCTGTCTGTTGCCACGAAACATATCAACAACATGGCTGCCATCCTCATGAAACTTTTCATCATGCTCTCCTTTTGTAAACACTTGTATACACTCACAGGTCCTAGTACTCCACACAGGATCACTGATGTGCTAACACCATCATTTTGGAAATTACCATACTTTGTAACAAGACTAACGAAACCAAAAGAAAATGTCACACTTTCGCTCATCTCCATTTTATTATCTGGAGACGTTGAGATCAACCCAGGCCCAGTCACAAGATCTAGAAAGCACGAGGTTAGTGTATATCCTTGTGGGCTATGCCAGGACCCTGTAACATGGGATTGCGCAGGGTTTGTTGCGACGAGTGCAGTATGTGGCACCATAAATCATAATTAGAAATGTGTTCAAAAGACTACAGCTTACTAAACAGATCAAATGTACAATGGATCTGTTTTAAATGCGACACTATAAACATCAGCTCCTTCACATTCCATCACTATGAAGTAGACTCAAATTACTATGCCCCAATACAAGATAGTGAAATATCATTTGCTTCCATCTCATCAACGAAATTTAGCCCACTTGTAACCAGCAGCCCGAAAGAAACAACGACCCCAATAAGAAACAGAACCGACTCTCTCCCTGATACCTCAGGCCCAGGGCACAAAAAATCCAACCTAAGAATACTGAACATCAACTGTCGCAGTGTTCGTGACAAAAAATCTGAACTTGAAGGGGCTTTTTCGTACCTAAAACCAGATGTAGTATGCGGAACAGAATCGTGGTTAAAAGGTGTAAAACCTGGATCGAACCCATCACCAGACGCAATAAAATCCAGTGAAATATTCCCGGACGACTACGTGGCATACAGAAACGACCGAGGTACTTTAGGCGGAGGCGTTTTCGTGCTTGTAAAAAAAGACATCATCTCAGTAGAGCAGCCCGAGTACGTCACAGACTGTGAACTTTGTTGGGTCAAAATCAAGTTGAAAGGCAATCGTGATATGTACATCGGAAGCTTTTACATGGCCCACAGAAATCACAAAGACCTGACTGAGTTGGAAAAATCACTACAGATGATCAGCGCTACAAGGGATCGCCACATTGTACTGTGTGGTGATTTCAACTGCCCAGATATAAACTGGCCAACCTTATCAGTCAAACCAGGCCCGGATGTCGCCATCCAACAACAACTAATTGATATAACATCAAAATCAAACCTCACACAGATGCAAGAGACACCTACGCGACAAGATAACATACTAGACCTGGTATTCACATCAAACCCTTCTCTAATCAAAAGCACATCAACCACACCAGGAGTGTCTGACCATGACATTGTCCTTGTAGACTCCCAAACTAAACCCTACTCCCCCCCTCAAAAACCAAGGAAAAAATATGTTTACTCCAAGGCAAAATGGGATGACCTGAAAACAGCGTGCCAAGACATATCAATTAAAATTCTGGAACTATACCATGATGGAACCAAGACTATTGACCTTTGGGACACGTTCAAGGAAATGCTAATGAACTCTATCGACAAGTATATCCCCTCAAGAACCCAAAAGCCTCGCAAATCAGTACCCTGGTTTAACAACACCCTGAAAAGACTGCTGCGGAAGAAACAAAGAACCTACAACCAGGCAAAAAGAACGGGCAACTGGAAAAACTATCGTTTCACCCAAAAGGAATGTAAAAGAAAGTTCAGACAAGCAGAATGGTCCTACATCAACAACTGCATTGAAGAAGGTCTATCAAATAAGAGCAAGAAGCCTTTCTGGTCATATGTCAAGTCGAAGAAAAGGGACAACATTGGTGTTTTTCCTCTGAAGGACAAAGGCACACTTCACAGCGACAACCAAACAAAAGCGGAGTTACTACTAAAACAATTTTGCTCAGTATTCACCCGTGATACAGACCAGTCACTACCAACCGTCAATGCGAATGTCTCCCACAGCATTGAAGAGATTATCATCCAGGAGGAAGGAGTTTTCAAACTACTACATAACATCAAGACAGAGAAAGCAGTAGGCCCAGACGCCATCCCAAACCAAGTTCTCAAGCATTGCGCCAGGGAACTAACGCCAGCTGTCACACTCATCTTTCAATCATCGCTTGACTCTGGAGTGCTACCAAAGGAATGGAAGAATGCAAATGTATCACCAGTGTTCAAGAAGGGTGACCGCCACCTCCCAGAAAACTACAGACCAGTATCACTGACCTCAGTTCTATCCAAGCTTCTTGAACACATTGTTGGCAAGCACATCATGATGCACCTAGAAAGAAATAAAATCCTCACTGATCTAAACCATGGCTTCCGACAAAGGTACTCTTGTGAAACTCAGCTGACACTCACTATCAATGACTTTGTAAATAGCTTTGACAAAGGCATCCAGACCGATGTAGCTATACTGGACTTCTCAAAAGCATTTGACACAGTTCCTCACAGCAAACTCCTCCACAAGTTATCAACATATGGCATCAAAGGAAGCTTACACTCCTGGGTCACTTCATTTTTGTGCGAGAGACAGATGAGAGTGGTTGTTGAAGGTGAATCATCAAGCCAGGCACCCGTGGAATCTGGAGTCCCCCAAGGTACAGTACTAGGACCCCTCCTCTTTCTCTGCCACATCAACGACCTTCCTGAGTGGGTAAACTCACAAGTTCGGCTGTTTGCCGATGATTGCCTGTTGTATAGGCAAATTCGCTCCCATAAAGACCAAGTCAAGCTGCAGGAAGATCTAGCACACCTTGAGGACTGGGCAGCAACGTGGGGAATGAGTTTTAACGCCAAGAAATGTTACATTCTCAGCATCAAGAAAAAGAGACCCTTCTTCTACCAGCTGAACAACACTATTCTGACAGAAACTTCCAATAATCCATATTTAGGCCTCACAATCTCAAACGACCTCAAATGGAATACGCACATAAACAATATCTGCAAAAGGGCCAGCTCATCACTTGGTTTCATTCGGCGCAACCTTCAGTTCTGCCCAAAATCAACAAGGAAAACAGCCTACATTTCGCTCGTGAGATCCACCTTGGAATATGGAGCTGCGATATGGGACCCTCACACACAATCTGACATTGACAAACTCGAACGAATACAGAGGAAAGGAGCCAGATTCATCACTCGTGACTACAGATCACAGGAGCCAGGCTGTGTCACAGGTATGCTCAGGGACCTAGACCTCCCACCTCTGTATGAACGCCGCAAGCAAACCAGACTCCTCCTACTCTTAAAAATTGTGGACGGCTTGGTACCAGCAATCCCACCTACTACTTTTTTACTGCCAATTAGAAATAAAAGACAAATAAAACCAACAAACTTCTCGGACTTCCAATCAACTAATATCGTAGAATCGTACCAAACCAATCACCCAAACTGTTTCAAGGTCCCAGCCAGTAAAACTGAAGTCCACAAGTCAGCCTTTGTGTCCAGAACCGTGAGGGACTGGAATGCCCTGACCGAAGAGGAAGTCCACCTCCTCAGGTCTAGTCTCGTAAGAGACTAGATACGCTGCGCGCCTCTCTCTCAAAGCTGTCAACTATATCCTGAAGAGGATCCTGACAGCTATACCTTACAGATACAGAAACAATGGGCAAGTTTCTGTCGGCCTCGTGGCCTAATGGATAAGGCGTCTGACTTCGAATCAGAAGATTGCGAGTTCGAGTCTCGTCGGCGTCGTGTTAAACTTTTGTTGACATGTACTATTTGAGTTACATTTTTGTGAGGAAAAAGCAAGATGAGTCCAACTTTATCAGAACGAACCTTCTGCAGCATTTCAGGTGTTAAATGAAGATTTATATTCATGATAATAACGTACAAAGAAGTGACAAACTATCAAACAATGGGCAAGTTTCTGTCGGCCTCGTGGCCTAATGGATAAGGCGTCTGACTTCGAATCAGAAGATTGCGAGTTCGAGTCTCGTCAGGGTCGTGTTAAACTTTTGTTGACATGTACTATTTGAGTTACATTTTTGTGAGGAAAAAGCAAGATGAGTCCAACTTTATCAGAACGAACCTTCTGCAGCATTTCGGGTGTAAAATGAAGATTTATATTCATGATAATAACGTACAAAGAAGTGACAAACTATCAAACAATGGGCAAGTTTCTGTCGGCCTCGTGGCCTAATGGATAAGGCGTCTGACTTCGAATCAGAAGA
This sequence comes from Gibbula magus, assembly GCA_936450465.1. NCBI lineage: Eukaryota > Metazoa > Mollusca > Gastropoda > Trochida > Trochidae > Gibbula > Gibbula magus. The sequence goes on from OW388289.1 coordinate 16,032,973, forward strand.
GTTCGAGTCTCGTCGGGGTCGTGTTGCACTTTTGTTGACATGTACTATTTGAGTTACATTTTTGTGAGGAAAAAGCAAGATGAGTCCAACTTTATCAGAACGAACCTTCTGCAGCATTTCGGGTGTAAAATGAAGATTTATATTCATGATAATAACGTACAAAGAAGTGACAAACTATCAAACAATGGGCAAGTTTCTGTCGGCCTCGTGGCCTAATGGATAAGGCGTCTGACTTCGAATCAGAAGATTGCGAGTTCGAGTCTCGTCGGGGTCGTGTTAAACTTTTCTTGACATGTACTATTTGAGTTACATTTTTGTGAGGAAAAAGCAAGATGAGTCCAACTTTATCAGAACGAACCTTCTGCAGCATTTCGAGTGTAAAATGAAGATTTATATTCATGATAATAACGTACAAAGAAGTGACAAACTATCAAACAATGGGCAAGTTTCTGTCGGCCTCGTGGCCTAATGGATAAGGCGTCTGACTTCGAATCAGAAGATTGCGAGTTCGAGTCTCGTCGGGGTCGTGTTAAACTTTTCTTGACATGTACTATTTGAGTTACATTTTTGTGAGGAAAAAGCAAGATGAGTCCAACTTTATCAGAACGAACCTTCTGCAGCATTTCGAGTGTAAAATGAAGATTTATATTCATGATAATAACGTACAAAGAAGTGACAAACTATCAAACAATGGGCAAGTTTCTGTCGGCCTCGTGGCCTAATGGATAAGGCGTCTGACTTCGAATCAGAAGATTGCGAGTTCGACTTGTCGGGGTCGTGTTAAACTTTTCTTGACATGTACTATTTGAGTTACATTTTTGTGAGGAAAAAGCAAGATGAGTCCAACTTTATCAGAACGAACCTTCTGCAGCATTTCGGGTGTAAAATGAAGATTTATATTCATGATAATAACGTACAAAGAAGTGACAAACTATCAAACAATGGGCAAGTTTCTGTCGGCCTCGTGGCCTAATGGATAAGGCGTCTGACTTCGAATCAGAATATTGCGAGATGGCATGTGGGTCATCAATAATCAAATCCTGTCAAATTCTGAATATTCAAATATCATTATTGATTTAATCAATGATAACTTATCATGTCCTTTGTATACATCAGAACCACTAGTGTGGTGGGATAATTTAAAATATAAGTTTAAAAAATGTAGCATTTACTTCTCTTGTAAAAAGAGAAAAGAAGAAAAGGCACAACATTTTGATTTACAGCGTAGGTTAAGATTAGAATATGATAAGCTATAAAAAAATCCATCACGAGATATATCATTCATTCAAAATTTAGAAGCTGAATTAGAAATTTTCGAAAAAAGTAAGTGTGATGGTGCTATTTTAAGATCTAAAGCACAATGGGCTCTAGAATCGGATAAAAATACATCCTTCTTTCTTAATTTGGAAAAGGCAAAAAAAGAATCAAATTGCATTAAAGAGCTCATTACTGATAAAGGTATTACAAATAAAACAGAAGATATTTTAGATCATGCCTTCAAATTCTATTCCACACTATATACAGCTGAAGATATAGATGGTGTTAAACAAGATCAATTATTAGATTTATTGCAAGATGTCCTCTCAGAGGAAGATAAGACTGTGCTTGATCATAATATCAGTGACGACGAACTTACAACTGCTCTGCATGCAATGAAGCGTCGTAAAAGTCCAGGTAATGATGGACTCACAGTCGAATTTTATTTACAATTTTGGGATGTTTTAAAACCTATATTTATGCATATTGTTGTTGATATTTTTAACCAAAAGCAATTATCACGCTCAATGAAAAAAGGTGTAATTAGTCTAGTTTATAAAAAACGGGGAGACAAAAAAGATATCAGAAATTTTAGACCCATTTCTCTTTTAAATGTCGATTGCAAATTGATTTCAAAAGTTCTGGCCTCACGTTTAAAGAATGTTTTGGACACCATCATCTCTCCCGAACAAACTTGTGGCATACCTGGGCGTGATATTGCTGATAATATTCATTGTCTTCGTGATGTTATTGATTTATCCAATGATATGGATGAGGGTTACATCATTTCCATAGATCAAGAGAAGGCCTTTGATCGAGTTTCTCAACCTTTTCTAAAAAAGTGCTTGAGAATATGAATTTTGGCCAACATTTTATCTCGTGGATTAGAATTTTATATTCTGGCTTACTAAGCAGTGTAAAGGTGAATGGTCATCTTACTCCATATTTTCCTGTTACTAGGTCAGTCCGCCAGGGTGACCCACTTAGTAGCCTATTATTTGTTATTGTAAGTCAATCTCTCAATCAGCTTATAAAAGCTAATCCAGATATTCAACCTATTGTTATTGATAATAAACATCCATCATTACTGTATCAACATGCCGATGACGCCACTGTCACTGTATGTAACAAACAATCTGTTGTTGCAACATTTAAATCACTTGATTATTATTGCTCTGCCACTGGAGCTAAAATCAATTTAGCTAAATCTGAAGTGTTATCATTGGGGAGATTCAATCACAATACACTTTTCAATTTCGACCTTCCTGTAACAGTTCAACGTGACTGTCTCAAAATTCTGGGGATTTATTTGGGTCCGGATAAATTAGCTTGTGAATGCAAAAACTGGAAATGTAAATTAAGTAAAATTAAATCTTTGCTGGGTTTGTGGTCGCAAAGAAAGCTTACACTTCAGGGCAAATCAATTGTTGTTAATACTTTTATGTTATCAAAATTGTGGTATTGTGTTTATGTATTACCTGTTCCAGATTGGTTCATTAATGAACTTGAAGCATGTATTTCCAAATTTATCTGGTCAGGTAAAACAGTGCTTATAAAAAGCACATCTACAGTGGGACACTGCATAGAAGGTGGTTTATCTCTTCCTAGTTTAAAATTCAAAATTCATTCTTTTCGTTTAAAATTGGTAAACAAACTTTTCGATGTTAATTACATGGCAGGGTGGAAACATTCAGCTGTGCTATTTTTTCAAAAGTATCTCAATATGGGTCTCAGGGAAAATATTTTCAGTATTGTTTATAATGAGTTCAATCTTAAGAAGGTAAACCCTTTCTATGCAGAAGTCCTGCGTGCTTGGGATGAAATCACGTGCTCTCGGCGAGAACTCGTGACTAATCCCGAGCATATCATGCACCAACCCCTGTTTCACAATCCACACGTGCGTTACGAGGGCAAGGTGTTGTATTTTAAATTTTTCATTGATAGTGGTGTTACAACTTTGGCTGATATTTGTTATGAAGTTGTGCCTGGTTTTTTAAAGGTTTCAGCCATAACAGAAATTGTCCATAATCATAGTCTTAATATATCAGATTCACACTTAAGGTGTGCATTTTTTTATTATTTTAAAATCTATTCCAAAAGAGTGGTTTCAACACATCTGCTCATACCCTACCATAACAATAGCTTTAAAGGACGTTTTCATTGTTTCGGATAAAACTAATATCCCTTCTGATCATTTAAATGTAAAATTTTGCTATTCTCATTTTATTTCTAATATTTTTGTTAAACCAACTTCAATTGCCTTTTGGGATCAATATGCTCTCGACATTAATTGGTCGAGAGTTTGGAAATCTGTTTTTCATAATGATAAATCTGCAGAGCAAAGGGATCTTGATTTTAAAATTTGTCACAATATTATTTATACAAATGTAAAAATGTTTAAATATGGCAAATCTGATACCAATTTGTGTCCTGTTTGTAAGGACGACATTGAAGATATGTTTCACATGTTTGCTTTCTGTGATGATTTATATGACACTAATAATATTTTCCGTGATCTGTTCACGAATATATTTCGTGACTGTGGATACTCTCTCAATAATTTATTATCCTGGCTCATGTTCAGTTTTGACTCCGATAAAGCAGGTGAATACTATGATTGTATGAATATTCTTGTCTCTATATACAGAGTATGTGTTTTCAAAAGAAGAGCTATTTCCTCGTTGCAAAATAAAAAACTCAATTTGGCTATTTATTTCAAAACCAGTGTAAAACAATATTTCAAATTGCTATATTTTCACTATCGCAAAAATAATCAATCCACTGTTTTCGCTAATAAATATGTTTACCCATTAAATATAATTTCAATTGGTGACAACGAGGAGATTGTTCTCAAACATCCATTTGCATAATGTGTATAGCATATTTCCTCCTGTGATTGTTTATGTCTACGGACACAACTTTTAAACTGTATATTTGTCATTTTCTTTTAATTTGTAAATATTCCTGTGAATAAAATTTTATCAAAGAAAAAGACAAAGAAGTGACAAACTATCAAACAATGGGCAAGTTTCTGTCGGCCTCGTGGCCTAATGGATAAGGCGTCTGACTTCGAATCAGAAGAGTTCGAGTCTCGTCGGGGTCGTGTTAAACTTTTGTTGACATGTACTATTTGAGTTACATTTTTGTGAGGAAAAAGCAAGATGAGTCCAACTTTATCAGAACGAACCTTCTGCAGCATTTCGGGTGTAAAATGAAGATTTATATTCATGATAATAACGTACAAAGAAGTGACAAACTATCAAACAATGGGCAAGTTTCTGTCGGCCTCGTGGCCTAATGGATAAGGCGTCTGACTTCGAATCAGAAGAGTTCGAGTCTCGTCGGGGTCGTGTTAAACTTTTGTTGACATGTACTATTTGAGTTACATTTTTGTGAGGAAAAAGCAAGATGAGACCAACTTTATCAGAACGAACCTTCTGCAGCATTTCGGGTGTAAAATGAAGATTTATATTCATGATAATAACGTACAAAGAAGTGACAAACTATCAAACAATGGGCAAGTTTCTGTCGGCCTCGTGGCCTAATGGATAAGGCGTCTGACTTCGAATCAGAAGATTGCGAGTTCGAGTCTCGTCGGGGTCGTGTTAAACTTTTCTTGACATGTACTATTTGAGTTACATTTTTGTGAGGAAAAAGCAAGATGAGTCCAACTTTATCAGAACGAACCTTCTGCAGCATTTCGAGTGTAAAATGAAGATTTATATTCATGATAATAACGTACAAAGAAGTGACAAACTATCAAACAATGGGCAAGTTTCTGTCGGCCTCGTGGCCTAATGGATAAGGCGTCTGACTTCGAATCAGAAGATTGCGAGTTCGAGTCTCGTCGGGGTCGTGTTAAACTTTTCTTGACATGTACTATTTGAGTTACATTTTTGTGAGGAAAAAGCAAGATGAGTCCAACTTTATCAGAACGAACCTTCTGCAGCATTTCGAGTGTAAAATGAAGATTTATATTCATGATAATAACGTACAAAGAAGTGACAAACTATCAAACAATGGGCAAGTTTCTGTCGGCCTCGTGGCCTAATGGATAAGGCGTCTGACTTCGAATCAGAAGATTGCGAGTTCGACTTGTCGGGGTCGTGTTAAACTTTTCTTGACATGTACTATTTGAATTACATTTTTGTGAGGAAAAAGCAAGATGAGTCCAACTTTATCAGAACGAACCTTCTGCAGCATTTCGGGTGTAAAATGAAGATTTATATTCATGATAATAACGTACAAAGAAGTGACAAACTATCAAACAATGGGCAAGTTTCTGTCGGCCTCGTGGCCTAATGGATAAGGCGTCTGACTTCGAATCAGAAGATTGCGAGTTCGTGTCTCGTCGGGGTCGTGTTAAACTTTTCTTGACATGTACTATTTGAGTTACATTTTTGTGAGGAAAAAGCAAGATGAGTCCAACTTTATCAGAACGAACCTTCTGCAGCATTTCGAGTGTAAAATGAAGATTTATATTCATGATAATAACGTACAAAGAAGTGACAAACTATCAAACAATGGGCAAGTTTCTGTCGGCCTCGTGGCCTAATGGATAAGGCGTCTGACTTCGAATCAGAAGATTGCGAGTTCGACTTGTCGGGGTCGTGTTAAACTTTTGTTGACATGTACTATTTGAATTACATTTTTGTGAGGAAAAAGCAAGATGAGTCCAACTTTATCAGAACGAACCTTCTGCAGCATTTCGGGTGTAAAATGAAGATTTATATTCATGATAATAACGTACAAAGAAGTGACAAACTATCAAACAATGGGCAAGTTTCTGTCGGCCTCGTGGCCTAATGGATAAGGCGTCTGACTTCGAATCAGAAGATTGCGAGTTCGAGTCTCGTCGGGGTCGTGTTAAACTTTTCTTGACATGTACTATTTGAGTTACATTTTTGTGAGGAAAAAGCAAGATGAGTCCAACTTTATCAGAACGAACCTTCTGCAGCATTTCGAGTGTAAAATGAAGATTTATATTCATGATAATAACGTACAAAGAAGTGACAAACTATCAAACAATGGGCAAGTTTCTGTCGGCCTCGTGGCCTAATGGATAAGGCGTCTGACTTCGAATCAGAAGATTGCGAGTTCGACTTGTCGGGGTCGTGTTAAACTTTTCTTGACATGTACTATTTGAATTACATTTTTGTGAGGAAAAAGCAAGATGAGTCCAACTTTATCAGAACGAACCTTCTGCAGCATTTCGGGTGTAAAATTAAGATTTATATTCATGATAATAACGTACAAAGAAGTGACAAACTATCAAACAATGGGCAAGTTTCTGTCGGCCTCGTGGCCTAATGGATAAGGCGTCTGACTTCGAATCAGAAGATTGCGAGTTCGTGTCTCGTCGGGGTCGTGTTAAATTTTTCTTGACATGTACTATTTGAGTTACATTTTTGTGAGGAAAAAGCAAGATGAGTCCAACTTTATCAGAACGAACCTTCTGCAGCATTTCGAGTGTAAAATGAAGATTTATATTCATGATAATAACGTACAAAGAAGTGACAAACTATCAAACAATGGGCAAGTTTCTGTCGGCCTCGTGGCCTAATGGATAAGGCGTCTGACTTCGAATCAGAAGATTGCGAGTTCGACTTGTCGGGGTCGTGTTAAACTTTTCTTGACATGTACTATTTGAATTACATTTTTGTGAGGAAAAAGCAAGATGAGTCCAACTTTATCAGAACGAACCTTCTGCAGCATTTCGAGTGTAAAATGAAGATTTATATTCATGATAATAACGTACAAAGAAGTGACAAACTATCAAACAATGGGCAAGTTTCTGTCGGCCTCGTGGCCTAATGGATAAGGCGTCTGACTTCGAATCAGAAGATTGCGAGTTCGAGTCTCGTCGGGGTCGTGTTAAACTTTTCTTGACATGTACTATTTGAGTTACATTTTTGTGAGGAAAAAGCAAGATGAGTCCAACTTTATCAGAACGAACCTTCTGCAGCATTTCGAGTGTAAAATGAAGATTTATATTCATGATAATAACGTACAAAGAAGTGACAAACTATCAAACAATGGGCAAGTTTCTGTCGGCCTCGTGGCCTAATGGATAAGGCGTCTGACTTCGAATCAGAAGATTGCGAGTTCGACTTGTCGGGGTCGTGTTAAACTTTTCTTGACATGTACTATTTGAATTACATTTTTGTGAGGAAAAAGCAAGATGAGTCCAACTTTATCAGAATGAACCTTCTGCAGCATTTCGGGTGTAAAATGAAGATTTATATTCATGATAATAACGTACAAAGAAGTGACAAACTATCAAACAATGGGCAAGTTTCTGTCGGCCTCGTGGCCTAATGGATAAGGCGTCTGACTTCGAATCAGAAGATTGCGAGATGGCATGTGGGTAATCAATAATCAAATCCTGTCAAATTCTGAATATTCAAATATCATTATTGATTTAATCAATGATAACTTATCATGTCCTTTGTATACATCAGAACCACTAGTGTGGTGGGATAATTTAAAATATAAGTTTAAAAAATGTAGCATTTACTTCTCTTGTAAAAAGAGAAAAGAAGAAAAGGCACAACATTTTGATTTACAGCGTAGGTTAAGATTAGAATATGATAAGCTATCAAAAAATCCATCACGAGATATATCATTCATTCAAAATTTAGAAGCTGAATTAGAAATTTTCGAAAAAAGTAAGTGTGATGGTGCTATTTTAAGATCTAAAGCACAATGGGCTCTAGAATCGGATAAAAATACATCCTTCTTTCTTAATTTGGAAAAGGCAAAAAAAGAATCAAATTGCATTAAAGAGCTCATTACTGATAAAGGTATTACAAATAAAACAGAAGATATTTTAGATCATGCCTTCAAATTCTATTCCACACTATATACAGCTGAAGATATAGATGGTGTTAAACAAGATCAATTATTAGATTTATTGCAAGATGTCCTCTCAGAGGAAGATAAGACTGTGCTTGATCATAATATCAGTGACGACGAACTTACAACTGCTCTGCATGCAATGAAGCGTCGTAAAAGTCCAGGTAATGATGGACTCACAGTCGAATTTTATTTACAATTTTGGGATGTTTTAAAACCTATATTTATGCATATTGTTGTTGATATTTTTAACCAAAAGCAATTATCACGCTCAATGAAAAAAGGTGTAATTAGTCTAGTTTATAAAAAACGGGGAGACCCATTTCTCTTTTAAATGTCGATTGCAAATTGATTTCAAAAGTTCTGGCCTCACGTTTAAAGAATGTTTTGGACACCATCATCTCTCCCGAACAAACTTGTGGCATACCTGGGCGTGATATTGCTGATAATATTCATTGTCTTCGTGATGTTATTGATTTATCCAATGATATGGATGAGGGTTACATCATTTCCATAGATCAAGAGAAGGCCTTTGATCGAGTTTCTCAACCTTTCCTAATAAAAGTGCTTGAGAATATGAATTTTGGCCAACATTTTATCTCGTGGATTAGAATTTTATATTCTGGCTTACTAAGCAGTGTAAAGGTGAATGGTCATCTTACTCCATATTTTCCTGTTACTAGGTCAGTCCGCCAGGGTGACCCACTTAGTAGCCTATTATTTGTTATTGTAAGTCAATCTCTCAATCAGCTTATAAAAGCTAATCCAGATATTCAACCTATTGTTATTGATAATAAACATCCATCATTACTGTATCAACATGCCGATGACGCCACTGTCACTGTATGTAACAAACAATCTGTTGTTGCAACATTTAAATCACTTGATTATTATTGCTCTGCCACTGGAGCTAAAATCAATTTAGCTAAATCTGAAGTGTTATCATTGGGGAGATTCAATCACAATACACTTTTCAATTTCGACCTTCCTATAACAGTTCAACGTGACTGTCTCAAAATTCTGGGGATTTATTTGGGTCCGGATAAATTAGCTTGTGAATGCAAAAACTGGAAATGTAAATTAAGTAAAATTAAATCTTTGCTGGGTTTGTGGTCGCAAAGAAAGCTTACACTTCAGGGCAAATCAATTGTTGTTAATACTTTTATGTTATCAAAATTGTGGTATTGTGTTTATGTATTACCTGTTCCAGATTGGTTCATTAATGAACTTGAAGCATGTATTTCCAAATTTATCTGGTCAGGTAAAACAGTGCTTATAAAAAGCACATCTACAGTGGGACACTGCATAGAAGGTGGTTTATCTCTTCCTAGTTTAAAATTCAAAATTCATTCTTTTCGTTTAAAATTGGTAAACAAACTTTTCGATGTTAATTACATGGCAGGGTGGAAACATTCAGCTGTGCTATTTTTTCAAAAGTATCTCAATATGGGTCTCAGGGAAAATATTTTCAGTATTGTTTATAATGAGTTCAATCTTAAGAAGGTAAACCCTTTCTATGCAGAAGTCCTGCGTGCTTGGGATGAAATCACGTGCTCTCGGCGAGAACTCGTGACTAATCCCGAGCATATCATGCACCAACCCCTGTTTCACAATCCACACGTGCGTTACGAGGGCAAGGTGTTGTATTTTAAATTTTTCATTGATAGTGGTGTTACAACTTTGGCTGATATTTGTTATGAAGTTGTGCCTGGTTTTTTAAAGGTTTCAGCCATAACAGAAATTGTCCATAATCATAGTCTTAATATATCAGATTCACACTTAAGGTGTGCATTTTTTTTTATTATTTTAAAATCTATTCCAAAAGAGTGGTTTCAACACATCTGCTCATACCCTACCATAACAATAGCTTTAAAAGACGTTTTCATTGTTTCGGATAAAACTAATATCCCTTTTGATCATTTAAATGTAAAATTTTGCTATTCTCATTTTATTTCTTATATTTTTGTTAAACCAACTTCAATTGCCTTTTGGGATCAATATGCTCTCGACATTAATTGGTCGAGAGTTTGGAAATCTGTTTTTCATAATGATAAATCTGCAGAGCAAAGGGATCTTGATTTTAAAATTTGTCACAATATTATTTATACAAATGTAAAAATGTTTAAATATGGCAAATCTGATACCAATTTGTGTCCTGTTTGTAAGGACGACATTGAAGATATGTTTCACATGTTTGCTTTCTGTGATGATTTATATGACACTATTAATATTTTCCGTGATCTGTTCACGAATATATTTCGTGACTGTGGATACTCTCTCAATAATTTATTATCCTGGCTCATGTTCAGTTTTGACTCCGATAAAGCAGGTGAATACTATGATTGTATGAATATTCTTGTCTCTATATACAGAGTATGTGTTTTCAAAAGAAGAGCTATTTCCTCGTTGCAAAATAAAAAAACTCAATTTGGCTATTTATTTCAAAACCAGTGTAAAACAATATTTCAAATTGCTATATTTTCACTATCGCAAAAATAATCAATCCACTGTTTTCGCTAATAAATATGTTTACCCATTAAATATAATTTCAATTGGTGACAACGAGGAGATTGTTCTCAAACATCCATTTGCATAATGTGTATAGCATATTTCCTCCTGTGATTGTTTATGTCTACGGACACAACTTTTAAACTGTATATTTGTCATTTTCTTTTAATTTGTAAATATTCCTGTGAATAAAATTTTATCAAAGAAAAAGACAAAGAAGTGACAAACTATCAAACAATGGGCAAGTTTCTGTCGGCCTCGTGGCCTAATGGATAAGGCGTCTGACTTCGAATCAGAAGAGTTCGAGTCTCGTCGGGGTCGTGTTAAACTTTTGTTGACATGTACTATTTGAGTTATATTTTTGTGAGGAAAAAGCAAGATGAGTCCAACTTTATCAGAACGAACCTTCTGCAGCATTTCGGGTGTAAAATGAAGATTTATATTCATGATAATAACGTACAAAGAAGTGACAAACTATCAAACAATGGGCAAGTTTCTGTCGGCCTCGTGGCCTAATGGATAAGGCGTCTGACTTCGAATCAGAAGAGTTCGAGTCTCGTCGGGGTCGTGTTAAACTTTTGTTGACATGTACTATTTGAGTTACATTTTTGTGAGGAAAAAGCAAGATGAGACCAACTTTATCAGAACGAACCTTCTGCAGCATTTCGGGTGTAAAATGAAGATTTATATTCATGATAATAACGTACAAAGAAGTGACAAACTATCAAACAATGGGCAAGTTTCTGTCGGCCTCGTGGCCTAATGGATAAGGCGTCTGACTTCGAATCAGAAGATTGCGACTTCGAGTCTCGTCGGGGTAGTGTTAAACTTTTGTTGACATGTACTATTTGAATTACATTTTTGTGAGGAAAAAGCAAGATGAGTCCAACTTTATCAGAACGAACCTTCTGCAGCATTTCGGGTGTAAAATGAAGATTTATATTCATGATAATAACGTACAAAGAAGTGACAAACTATCAAACAATGGGCAAGTTTCTGTCGGCCTCGTGGCCTACTGGATAAGGCGTCTGACTTCGAATCAGAAGAGTTCGAGTCTCGTCGGGGTCGTGTTAAACTTTTGTTGACATGTACTATTTGAGTTACATTTTTGTGAGGAAAAAGCAAGATGAGTCCAACTTTATCAGAACGAACCTTCTGCAGCATTTCGGGTCTAAAATGAAGATTTATATTCATGATAATAACGTACAAAGAAGTGACAAACTATCAAACAATGGGCAATTTTCTGTCGGCCTCGTGGCCTAATGGATAAGGCGTCTGACTTCGAATCAGAAGATTGCGAGTTCGAGTCTCGTCGGGGTCGTGTTAAACTTTTGTTGACATGTACTATTTGAGTTACATTTTTGTGAGGAAAAAGCAAGATGAGTCCAACTTTATCAGAACGAACCTTCTGCAGCATTTCGGGTGTAAAATGAAGACTTATATTCATGATAATAACGTACAAAGAAGTGACAAACTATCAAACAATGGGCAAGTTTCTGTCGGCCTCGTGGCCTACTGGATAAGGCGTCTGACTTCGAATCAGAAGAGTTCGAGTCTCGTCGGGGTCGTGTTAAACTTTTGTTGACATGTACTATTTGAGTTACATTTTTGTGAGGAAAAAGCAAGATGAGTCCAACTTTATCAGAACGAACCTTCTGCAGCATTTCGGGTCTAAAATGAAGATTTATATTCATGATAATAACGTACAAAGAAGTGACAAACTATCAAACAATGGGCAATTTTCTGTCGGCCTCGTGGCCTAATGGATAAGGCGTCTGACTTCGAATCAGAAGATTGCGAGTTCGAGTCTCGTCGGGGTCGTGTTAAACTTTTGTTGACATGTACTATTTGAGTTACATTTTTGTGAGGAAAAAGCAAGATGAGTCCAACTTTATCAGAACGAACCTTCTGCAGAATTTCGGGTGTTAAATGAAGATTTATATTCATGATAATAACGTACAAAGAAGTGACAAACTATCAAACAATGGGCAAGTTTCTGTCGGCCTCGTGGCCTAATGGATAAGGCGTCTGACTTCGAATCAGAAGATTGCGAGTTCGAGTCTCGTCGTGGTCGTGTTAAACTTTTGTTGACATGTACTATTTGAGTTACATTTTTGTGAGGAAAAAGCAAGATGAGTCCAACTTTATCAGAACGAACCTTCTGCAGCATTTCGGGTCTAAAATGAAGATTTATATTCATGATAATAACGTACAAAGAAGTGACAAACTATCAAACAATGGGCAAGTTTCTGTCGGCCTCGTGGCCTAATGGATAAGGCGTCTGACTTCGAATCAGAAGATTGCGAGTTCGAGTCTCGTCGGGGTCGTGTTAAACTTTTGTTGACATGTACTATTTGAGTTACATTTTTGTGAGGAAAAAGCAAGATGAGTCCAACTTTATCAGAACGAACCTTCTGCAGCATTTCGGGTGTAAAATGAAGACTTATATTCATGATAATAACGTACAAAGAAGTGACAAACTATCAAACAATGGGCAAGTTTCTGTCGGCCTCGTGGCCTACTGGATAAGGCGTCTGACTTCGAATCAGAAGATTGCGAGTCTCGTCGGGGTCGTGTTAAACTTTTGTTGACATGTACTATTTGAGTTACATTTTTGTGAGGAAAAAGCAAGATGAGTCCAACTTTATCAGAACGAACCTTCTGCAGCATTTCGGGTCTAAAATGAAGATTTATATTCATGATAATAACGTACAAAGAAGTGACAAACTATCAAACAATGGGCAATTTTCTGTCGGCCTCGTGGCCTAATGGATAAGGCGTCTGACTTCGAATCAGAAGATTGCGAGTTCGAGTCTCGTCGGGGTCGTGTTAAACTTTTGTTGACATGTACTATTTGAGTTACATTTTTGTGAGGAAAAAGCAAGATGAGTCCAACTTTATCAGAACGAACCTTCTGCAGAATTTCGGGTGTTAAATGAAGATTTATATTCATGATAATAACGTACAAAGAAGTGACAAACTATCAAACAATGGGCAAGTTTCTGTCGGCCTCGTGGCCTAATGGATAAGGCGTCTGACTTCGAATCAGAAGATTGCGAGTTCGAGTCTCGTCGGGGTCGTGTTAAACTTTTGTTGACATGTACTATTTGAGTTACATTTTTGTGAGGAAAAAGCAAGATGAGTCCAACTTTATCAGAACGAACCTTCTGCAGAATTTCGGGTGTTAAATGAAGATTTATATTCATGATAATAACGTACAAAGAAGTGACAAACTATCAAACAATGGGCAAGTTTCTGTCGGCCTCGTGGCCTAATGGATAAGGCGTCTGACTTCGAATCAGAAGATTGCGAGTTCGAGTCTCGTCGGGGTCGTGTTAAACTTTTGTTGACATGTACTATTTGAGTTACATTTTTGTGAGGAAAAAGCAAGATGAGTCCAACTTTATCAGAACGAACCTTCTGCAGCATTTCGGGTCTAAAATGAAGATTTATATTCATGATAATAACGTACAAAGAAGTGACAAACTATCAAACAATGGGCAAGTTTCTGTCGGCCTCGTGGCCTAATGGATAAGGCGTCTGACTTCGAATCAGAAGATTGCGAGTTCGAGTCTCGTCGGGGTCGTGTTAAACTTTTGTTGACATGTACTATTTGAGTTACATTTTTATGAGGAAAAAGCAAGATGAGTCCAACTTTATCAGAACGAACCTTCTGCAGAATTTCGGGTGTTAAATGAAGATTTATATTCATGATAATAACGTACAAAGAAGTGACAAACTATCAAACAATGGGCAAGTTTCTGTCGGCCTCGTGGCCTAATGGATAAGGCGTCTGACTTCGAATCAGAAGATTGCGAGTTCGAGTCTCGTCGGGGTCGTGTTAAACTTTTGTTGACATGTACTATTTGAGTTACATTTTTGTGAGGAAAAAGCAAGATGAGTCCAACTTTATCAGAACGAACCTTCTGCAGAATTTCGGGTGTTAAATGAAGATTTATATTCATGATAATAACGTACAAAGAAGTGACAAACTATCAAACAATGGGCAAGTTTCTGTCGGCCTCGTGGCCTAATGGATAAGGCGTCTGACTTCGAATCAGAAGATTGCGAGTTCGAGTCTCGTCGGGGTCGTGTTAAACTTTTGTTGACATGTACTATTTGAGTTACATTTTTGTGAGGAAAAAGCAAGATGAGTCCAACTTTATCAGAACGAACCTTCTGCAGCATTTCGGGTGTAAAATGAAGATTTATATTCATGATAATAACGTACAAAGAAGTGACAAACTATCAAACAATGGGCAATTTTCTGTCGGCCTCGTGGCCTAATGGATAAGGCGTCTGACTTCGAATCAGAAGATTGCGAGTCTCGTCGGGGTCGTGTTAAACTTTTGTTGACATGTACTATTTGAGTTACATTTTTGTGAGGAAAAAGCAAGATGAGTCCAACTTTATCAGAACGAACCTTCTGCAGAATTTCGGGTGTTAAATGAAGATTTATATTCATGATAATAACGTACAAAGAAGTGACAAACTATCAAACAATGGGCAAGTTTCTGTCGGCCTCGTGGCCTAATGGATAAGGCGTCTGACTTCGAATCAGAAGATTGCGAGTTCGAGTCTCGTCGGGGTCGTGTTAAACTTTTGTTGACATGTACTATTTGAGTTACATTTTTGTGAGGAAAAAGCAAGATGAGTCCAACTTTATCAGAACGAACCTTCTGCAGAATTTCGGGTGTTAAATGAAGATTTATATTCATGATAATAACGTACAAAGAAGTGACAAACTATCAAACAATGGGCAAGTTTCTGTCGGCCTCGTGGCCTAATGGATAAGGCGTCTGACTTCGAATCAGAAGATTGCGAGTTCGAGTCTCGTCGGGGTCGTGTTAAACTTTTGTTGACATGTACTATTTGAGTTACATTTTTGTGAGGAAAAAGCAAGATGAGTCCAACTTTATCAGAACGAACCTTCTGCAGCATTTCGGGTGTAAAATGAAGATTTATATTCATGATAATAACGTACAAAGAAGTGACAAACTATCAAACAATGGGCAAGTTTCTGTCGGCCTCGTGGCCTAATGGATAAGGCGTCTGACTTCGAATCAGAAGAGTTCGAGTCTCGTCGGGGTCGTGTTAAACTTTTGTTGACATGTACTATTTGAGTTACATTTTTGTGAGGAAAAAGCAAGATGAGACCAACTTTATCAGAACGAACCTTCTGCAGCATTTCGGGTGTAAAATGAAGATTTATATTCATGATAATAACGTACAAAGAAGTGACAAACTATCAAACAATGGGCAAGTTTCTGTTGGCCTCGTGGCCTAATGGATAAGGCGTCTGACTTCGAATCAGAAGATTGCGACTTCGAGTCTCGTCGGGGTCGTGTTAAACTTTTGTTGACATGTACTATTTGAATTACATTTTTGTGAGGAAAAAGCAAGATGAGTCCAACTTTATCAGAACGAACCTTCTGCAGCATTTCGGGTGTAAAATGAAGATTTATATTCATGATAATAACGTACAAAGAAGTGACAAACTATCAAACAATGGGCAAGTTTCTGTCGGCCTCGTGGCCTACTGGATAAGGCGTCTGACTTCGAATCAGAAGAGTTCGAGTCTCGTCGGGGTCGTGTTAAACTTTTGTTGACATGTACTATTTGAGTTACATTTTTGTGAGGAAAAAGCAAGATGAGACCAACTTTATCAGAACGAACCTTCTGCAGCATTTCGGGTGTAAAATGAAGATTTATATTCATGATAATAACGTACAAAGAAGTGACAAACTATCAAACAATGGGCAAGTTTCTGTCGGCCTCGTGGCCTAATGGATAAGGCGTCTGACTTCGAATCAGAAGATTGCGAGTTCGAGTCTCGTCGGGGTCGTGTTAAACTTTTGTTGACATGTACTATTTGAGTTACATTTTTATGAGGAAAAAGCAAGATGAGTCCAACTTTATCAGAACGAACCTTCTGCAGAATTTCGGGTGTTAAATGAAGATTTATATTCATGATAATAACGTACAAAGAAGTGACAAACTATCAAACAATGGGCAAGTTTCTGTCGGCCTCGTGGCCTAATGGATAAGGCGTCTGACTTCGAATCAGAAGATTGCGAGTTCGAGTCTCGTCGGGGTCGTGTTAAACTTTTGTTGACATGTACTATTTGAGTTACATTTTTGTGAGGAAAAAGCAAGATGAGTCCAACTTTATCAGAACGAACCTTCTGCAGCATTTCGGGTGTAAAATGAAGATTTATATTCATGATAATAACGTACAAAGAAGTGACAAACTATCAAACAATGGGCAAGTTTCTGTCGGCCTCGTGGCCTAATGGATAAGGCGTCTGACTTCGAATCAGAAG
Organism: Gibbula magus; assembly: GCA_936450465.1. Taxonomy (NCBI): domain Eukaryota; kingdom Metazoa; phylum Mollusca; class Gastropoda; order Trochida; family Trochidae; genus Gibbula; species Gibbula magus. The sequence goes on from OW388289.1 coordinate 16,049,916, forward strand.
AGTTCGAGTCTCGTCGGGGTCGTGTTAAACTTTTGTTGACATGTACTATTTGAGTTACATTTTTGTGAGGAAAAAGCAAGATGAGACCAACTTTATCAGAACGAACCTTCTGCAGCATTTCGGGTGTAAAATGAAGATTTATATTCATGATAATAACGTACAAAGAAGTGACAAACTATCAAACAATGGGCAAGTTTCTGTCGGCCTCGTGGCCTAATGGATAAGGCGTCTGACTTCGAATCAGAAGATTGCGACTTCGAGTCTCGTCGGGGTCGTGTTAAACTTTTGTTGACATGTACTATTTGAATTACATTTTTGTGAGGAAAAAGCAAGATGAGTCCAACTTTATCAGAACGAACCTTCTGCAGCATTTCGGGTGTAAAATGAAGATTTATATTCATGATAATAACGTACAAAGAAGTGACAAACTATCAAACAATGGGCAAGTTTCTGTCGGCCTCGTGGCCTACTGGATAAGGCGTCTGACTTCGAATCAGAAGAGTTCGAGTCTCGTCGGGGTCGTGTTAAACTTTTGTTGACATGTACTATTTGAGTTACATTTTTGTGAGGAAAAAGCAAGATGAGTCCAACTTTATCAGAACGAACCTTCTGCAGCATTTCGGGTCTAAAATGAAGATTTATATTCATGATAATAACGTACAAAGAAGTGACAAACTATCAAACAATGGGCAAGTTTCTGTCGGCCTCGTGGCCTAATGGATAAGGCGTCTGACTTCGAATCAGAAGATTGCGAGTTCGAGTCTCGTCGGGGTCGTGTTAAACTTTTGTTGACATGTACTATTTGAGTTACATTTTTGTGAGGAAAAAGCAAGATGAGTCCAACTTTATCAGAACGAACCTTCTGCAGCATTTCGGGTGTAAAATGAAGATTTATATTCATGATAATAACGTACAAAGAAGTGACAAACTATCAAACAATGGGCAAGTTTCTGTCGGCCTCGTGGCCTACTGGATAAGGCGTCTGACTTCGAATCAGAAGAGTTCGAGTCTCGTCGGGGTCGTGTTAAACTTTTGTTGACATGTACTATTTGAGTTACATTTTTGTGAGGAAAAAGCAAGATGAGACCAACTTTATCAGAACGAACCTTCTGCAGCATTTCGGGTGTAAAATGAAGATTTATATTCATGATAATAACGTACAAAGAAGTGACAAACTATCAAACAATGGGCAAGTTTCTGTCGGCCTCGTGGCCTAATGGATAAGGCGTCTGACTTCGAATCAGAAGATTGCGAGTTCGAGTCTCGTCGGGGTCGTGTTAAACTTTTGTTGACATGTACTATTTGAATTACATTTTTGTGAGGAAAAAGCAAGATGAGTCCAACTTTATCAGAACGAACCTTCTGCAGCATTTCGGGTGTAAAATGAAGATTTATATTCATGATAATAACGTACAAAGAAGTGACAAACTATCAAACAATGGGCAAGTTTCTGTCGGCCTCGTGGCCTACTGGATAAGGCGTCTGACTTCGAATCAGAAGAGTTCGAGTCTCGTCGGGGTCGTGTTAAACTTTTGTTGACATGTACTATTTGAGTTACATTTTTGTGAGGAAAAAGCAAGATGAGTCCAACTTTATCAGAACGAACCTTCTGCAGCATTTCGGGTGTAAAATGAAGATTTATATTCATGATAATAACGTACAAAGAAGTGACAAACTATCAAACAATGGGCAATTTTCTGTCGGCCTCGTGGCCTAATGGATAAGGCGTCTGACTTCGAATCAGAAGATTGCGAGTTCGAGTCTCGTCGGGGTCGTGTTAAACTTTTGTTGACATGTACTATTTGAGTTACATTTTTGTGAGGAAAAAGCAAGATGAGTCCAACTTTATCAGAACGAACCTTCTGCAGCATTTCGGGTGTAAAATGAAGATTTATATTCATGATAATAACGTACAAAGAAGTGACAAACTATCAAACAATGGGCAAGTTTCTGTCGGCCTCGTGGCCTACTGGATAAGGCGTCTGACTTCGAATCAGAAGAGTTCGAGTCTCGTCGGGGTCGTGTTAAACTTTTGTTGACATGTACTATTTGAGTTACATTTTTGTGAGGAAAAAGCAAGATGAGTCCAACTTTATCAGAACGAACCTTCTGCAGCATTTCGGGTCTAAAATGAAGATTTATATTCATGATAATAACGTACAAAGAAGTGACAAACTATCAAACAATGGGCAATTTTCTGTCGGCCTCGTGGCCTAATGGATAAGGCGTCTGACTTCGAATCAGAAGATTGCGAGTTCGAGTCTCGTCGGGGTCGTGTTAAACTTTTGTTGACATGTACTATTTGAGTTACATTTTTGTGAGGAAAAAGCAAGATGAGTCCAACTTTATCAGAACGAACCTTCTGCAGCATTTCGGGTGTAAAATGAAGATTTATATTCATGATAATAACGTACAAAGAAGTGACAAACTATCAAACAATGGGCAAGTTTCTGTCGGCCTCGTGGCCTACTGGATAAGGCGTCTGACTTCGAATCAGAAGAGTTCGAGTCTCGTCGGGGTCGTGTTAAACTTTTGTTGACATGTACTATTTGAGTTACATTTTTGTGAGGAAAAAGCAAGATGAGTCCAACTTTATCAGAACGAACCTTCTGCAGCATTTCGGGTCTAAAATGAAGATTTATATTCATGATAATAACGTACAAAGAAGTGACAAACTATCAAACAATGGGCAATTTCTGTCGGCCTCGTGGCCTAATGGATAAGGCGTCTGACTTCGAATCAGAAGATTGCGAGTTCGAGTCTCGTCGGGGTCGTGTTAAACTTTTGTTGACATGTACTATTTGAGTTACATTTTTGTGAGGAAAAAGCAAGATGAGTCCAACTTTATCAGAACGAACCTTCTGCAGCATTTCGGGTGTAAAATGAAGATTTATATTCATGATAATAACGTACAAAGAAGTGACAAACTATCAAACAATGGGCAAGTTTCTGTCGGCCTCGTGGCCTACTGGATAAGGCGTCTGACTTCGAATCAGAAGAGTTCGAGTCTCGTCGGGGTCGTGTTAAACTTTTGTTGACATGTACTATTTGAGTTACATTTTTGTGAGGAAAAAGCAAGATGAGTCCAACTTTATCAGAACGAACCTTCTGCAGCATTTCGGGTCTAAAATGAAGATTTATATTCATGATAATAACGTACAAAGAAGTGACAAACTATCAAACAATGGGCAATTTTCTGTCGGCCTCGTGGCCTAATGGATAAGGCGTCTGACTTCGAATCAGAAGATTGCGAGTTCGAGTCTCGTCGGGGTCGTGTTAAACTTTTGTTGACATGTACTATTTGAGTTACATTTTTGTGAGGAAAAAGCAAGATGAGTCCAACTTTATCAGAACGAACCTTCTGCAGCATTTCGGGTGTAAAATGAAGATTTATATTCATGATAATAACGTACAAAGAAGTGACAAACTATCAAACAATGGGCAAGTTTCTGTCGGCCTCGTGGCCTACTGGATAAGGCGTCTGACTTCGAATCAGAAGAGTTCGAGTTTCGTCGGGGTCGTGTTAAACTTTTGTTGACATGTACTATTTGAGTTACATTTTTGTGAGGAAAAAGCAAGATGAGTCCAACTTTATCAGAACGAACCTTCTGCAGCATTTCGGGTCTAAAATGAAGATTTATATTCATGATAATAACGTACAAAGAAGTGACAAACTATCAAACAATGGGCAATTTCTGTCGGCCTCGTGGCCTAATGGATAAGGCGTCTGACTTCGAATCAGAAGATTGCGAGTTCGAGTCTCGTCGGGGTCGTGTTAAACTTTTGTTGACATGTACTATTTGAGTTACATTTTTGTGAGGAAAAAGCAAGATGAGTCCAACTTTATCAGAACGAACCTTCTGCAGAATTTCGGGTGTTAAATGAAGATTTATATTCATGATAATAACGTACAAAGAAGTGACAAACTATCAAACAATGGGCAAGTTTCTGTCGGCCTCGTGGCCTAATGGATAAGGCGTCTGACTTCGAATCAGAAGATTGCGAGTTCGAGTCTCGTCGGGGTCGTGTTAAACTTTTGTTGACATGTACTATTTGAGTTACATTTTTGTGAGGAAAAAGCAAGATGAGTCCAACTTTATCAGAACGAACCTTCTGCAGCATTTCGGGTGTAAAATGAAGATTTATATTCATGATAATAACGTACAAAGAAGTGACAAACTATCAAACAATGGGCAAGTTTCTGTCGGCCTCGTGGCCTACTGGATAAGGCGTCTGACTTCGAATCAGAAGAGTTCGAGTCTCGTCGGGGTCGTGTTAAACTTTTGTTGACATGTACTATTTGAGTTACATTTTTGTGAGGAAAAAGCAAGATGAGACCAACTTTATCAGAACGAACCTTCTGCAGCATTTCGGGTGTAAAATGAAGATTTATATTCATGATAATAACGTACAAAGAAGTGACAAACTATCAAACAATGGGCAAGTTTCTGTCGGCCTCGTGGCCTAATGGATAAGGCGTCTGACTTCGAATCAGAAGATTGCGAGTTCGAGTCTCGTCGGGGTCGTGTTAAACTTTTGTTGACATGTACTATTTGAATTACATTTTTGTGAGGAAAAAGCAAGATGAGTCCAACTTTATCAGAACGAACCTTCTGCAGCATTTCGGGTGTAAAATGAAGATTTATATTCATGATAATAACGTACAAAGAAGTGACAAACTATCAAACAATGGGCAAGTTTCTGTCGGCCTCGTGGCCTACTGGATAAGGCGTCTGACTTCGAATCAGAAGAGTTCGAGTCTCGTCGGGGTCGTGTTAAACTTTTGTTGACATGTACTATTTGAGTTACATTTTTGTGAGGAAAAAGCAAGATGAGTCCAACTTTATCAGAACGAACCTTCTGCAGCATTTCGGGTCTAAAATGAAGATTTATATTCATGATAATAACGTACAAAGAAGTGACAAACTATCAAACAATGGGCAATTTTCTGTCGGCCTCGTGGCCTACTGGATAAGGCGTCTGACTTCGAATCAGAAGATTGCGAGTTCGAGTCTCGTCGGGGTCGTGTTAAACTTTTGTTGACATGTACTATTTGAGTTACATTTTTGTGAGGAAAAAGCAAGATGAGTCCAACTTTATCAGAACGAACCTTCTGCAGCATTTCGGGTGTAAAATGAAGATTTATATTCATGATAATAACGTACAAAGAAGTGACAAACTATCAAACAATGGGCAAGTTTCTGTCGGCCTCGTGGCCTACTGGATAAGGCGTCTGACTTCGAATCAGAAGAGTTCGAGTCTCGTCGGGGTCGTGTTAAACTTTTGTTGACATGTACTATTTGAGTTACATTTTTGTGAGGAAAAAGCAAGATGAGTCCAACTTTATCAGAACGAACCTTCTGCAGCATTTCGGGTCTAAAATGAAGATTTATATTCATGATAATAACGTACAAAGAAGTGACAAACTATCAAACAATGGGCAATTTCTGTCGGCCTCGTGGCCTAATGGATAAGGCGTCTGACTTCGAATCAGAAGATTGCGAGTTCGAGTCTCGTCGGGGTCGTGTTAAACTTTTGTTGACATGTACTATTTGAGTTACATTTTTGTGAGGAAAAAGCAAGATGAGTCCAACTTTATCAGAACGAACCTTCTGCAGAATTTCGGGTGTTAAATGAAGATTTATATTCATGATAATAACGTACAAAGAAGTGACAAACTATCAAACAATGGGCAAGTTTCTGTCGGCCTCGTGGCCTAATGGATAAGGCGTCTGACTTCGAATCAGAAGATTGCGAGTTCGAGTCTCGTCGGGGTCGTGTTAAACTTTTGTTGACATGTACTATTTGAGTTACATTTTTGTGAGGAAAAAGCAAGATGAGTCCAACTTTATCAGAACGAACCTTCTGCAGAATTTCGGGTCTAAAATGAAGATTTATATTCATGATAATAACGTACAAAGAAGTGACAAACTATCAAACAATGGGCAAGTTTCTGTCGGCCTCGTGGCCTAATGGATAAGGCGTCTGACTTCGAATCAGAAGATTGCGAGTTCGAGTCTCGTCGGGGTCGTGTTAAACTTTTGTTGACATGTACTATTTGAGTTACATTTTTGTGAGGAAAAAGCAAGATGAGTCCAACTTTATCAGAACGAACCTTCTGCAGAATTTCGGGTGTTAAATGAAGATTTATATTCATGATAATAACCCAGCTAACACACAACGTAATCCTGACGTTGTGGGAAGGTCGTATTTTGGTAACGTAATTTCTTGACGTTGCTGCGACGTTAATAGTACGTAAAACCTAACGTAAATTCCCAACGTTGTGACTACGTTGTAGATTACGTACTTATCCCGTCACTAAAACGTAATTATGTAACGTTGAGCCGTACGTCCTTACAACGTCATAAACGTACTTCATTCAGAATACAAAATGATAAAATGATCTAATATCTATTCACAGTCGTTCTTTAAATACACAAATATATCAGTATAAACAGTTAGTAACGACCAAACAGTCGTTAAATGTTGTTTTTCTGGTAATGTGATTTCTGGACGTTGCTACGACGTAGTAATTACGTAAGCCCTAACGTAATTTCTCAACGTTGTGACAACGTTGAAGTTAACGTACTTATCACGTCATTAAAACGCAGTAATCTTACGTTATGCCTTACGTCCTTACAACGTCATAAACACGTACTTCATTCAGAATACAAAATGATAACCAAGTTAGTAAAATATATCAAACATCTATTCACAGATGTTCTTTAAATACACAAATATATCAGTATAAACAGTTAGTAAAGACCAAACAGTCGTTAAATGTTGTTTTTCTGGTAATGTGATTTCTGGACGGTGCTACGACGTAGTAATTACGTAATCCCTAACGTAATTTCTCAACGTTGTGACAACGTTGAAGTTAACGTACTTATCACGTCATTAAAACGCAGTAATGTTACGTTATGCCTTACGTCCTTACAACGTCATAAACACGTACTTCATTCAGAATACAAAATGATAACCAAGTTAGTAAAATATATCAAACATCTATTCACAGTCGTTCTTTAAATACACAAATATATCAGTATAAACAGTTAGTAAAGACCAAACAGTCGTTAAATGTTGTTTTTCTGGTAATGTGATTTCTGGACGGTGCTACGACGTAGTAATTACGTAATCCCTAACGTAATTTCTCAACGTTGTGACAACGTTGCAGTTAACGTACTTATCACGTCCCTCAAACGCAGTAATGTTACGTTGTGCCTTACGTCCTTACAACGTCATAAACACGTACTTCATTCAGAATACAAAATGATAACCAAGTTAGTAAAATATATCAAACATCTATTCACAGTCGTTCTTTAAATACACAAATATATCAGTATAAACAGTTAGTAAAGACCAAACAGTCGTTAAATGTTGTTTTTCTGGTAATGTGATTTCTGGACGGTGCTACGACGTAGTAATTACGTAATCCCTAACGTAATTTCTCAACGTTGTGACAACGTTGAAGTTAACGTACTTATCACGTCATTAAAACGCAGTAATGTTACGTTTTGCCTTACGTCCTTACAACGTCATAAACACGTACTTCATTCAGAATACAAAATGATAACCAAGTTAGTAAAATATATCAAACATCTATTCACAGTCGTTCTTTAAATACACAAATATATCAGTATAAACAGTTAGTAAAGACCAAACAGTCGTTAAATGTTGTTTTTCTGGTAATGTGATTTCTGGACGGTGCTACGACGTAGTAATTACGTAATCCCTAACGTAATTTCTCAACGTTGTGACAACGTTGTAGTTATCGTACCTATCACGTCATTAAAACGCAGTAATGTTACGTTGTGCCTTACGTCCTTACAACGTCATAAACACGTACTTCATTCAGAATACAAAATGATAACCAAGTTAGTAAAATATATCAAACATCTATTCACAGTCGTTCTTTAAATACACAAATATATCAGTATAAACAGTTAGTAAAGACCAAACAGTCGTTAAATGTTGTTTTTCTGGTAATGTGATTTCTGGACGGTGCTACGACGTAGTAATTACGTAATCCCTAACGTAATTTCTCAACGTTGTGACAACGTTGAAGTTAACGTACTTATCACGTCATTAAAACGCAGTAATGTTACGTTATGCCTTACGTCCTTACAACGTCATAAACACGTACTTCATTCAGAATACAAAATGATAACCAAGTTAGTAAAATATATCAAACATCTATTCACAGTCGTTCTTTAAATACACAAATATATCAGTATAAACAGTTAGTAAAGACCAAACAGTCGTTAAATGTTGTTTTTCTGGTAATGTGATTTCTGGACGGTGCTACGACGTAGTAATTACGTAATCCCTAACGTAATTTCTCAACGTTGTGACAACGTTGTAGTTATCGTACCTATCACGTCATTAAAACGCAGTAATGTTACGTTATGCCTTACGTCCGTACAACGTCATAAACACGTACTTCATTCAGAATACAACATGATAACCAAGTTAGTAAATATATATCAAACATCTATTCACAGTCGTTCTTTAAATACACAAATATATCAGTATAAACAGTTAGTAAAGACCAAACAGTCGTTAAATGTTGTTTTTCTGGTAATGTGGTTTCTTGACGTTGCAACGACGTAGTAATTACGTAAGCGCTTATCGTAATTTCTAAACGTTGTGACAACTTTTCAGTTAACGTACTTATCACGTCCCTCAAACGCAGTAATGTTACGTTGTGCCCTACGTTCTTAAAACGTCATAAACACGTACTTCATTCAGAATACAAAATGATAAAAGTAAGCAAAAAATATCAAACATCTATTAACAGTCATTCTTTAAATACACACGAGACTCATTATGAATATTTACTTGAGACCAAACGGTTGGTGGAGCCTTCATTTTGGAAACGTAATTTCTTGACGTCGCTACGACGTTGTTGTTACGTAACATCTTATGTAAATTCCAAACTTTGTGACGATGTTGTAGTTTACATACTTATCACGTCACTCCAACGTAGAAATGTAACGTTGAAACTGACATCCCCACAACGTCATAAACATGTAATTATTTCAGAACATAACATTTTAACAGTAAGTCAATAATATCAAACATATACACATGGGAAAAGTTTAGCGCGGTCGCACCCCCTGCGTTTTTTAACAGTCAAAGTAAGAGAACGATGAATCGTAATCTAGCAATTTAAGAAAGATGATTTAATTCAGATAACGTTTGGCTTCTTTTGGTTATTTGCATTTATAGGAATGTTGGTATTTTGTCCTCCAAAAACCTGTTAGGTTATTCTGAGAAATTAAAGTGAATATTGGTTGCTTTAATGTGAGCAATTCATTCTTTCAAGTCAACTGGTCAAAAGAAGTCATTAGTTAAAAGCACTATGAACTATCAAAATCACGAATTTTGGAAAATACAATTTCAATAAAAAATAGCCTACTGACGAAATCTGGTCAGTGTTTACTGTAATAACCTACATCAAAGAAATGCGCTTTATTAACAGATTGAACCGGAAAGAATCCAATATGTATTGAAAAAATATATGAATACGGAAATTGTGTCAATGATAGTTCTAACAATTTGCACGAAGAAATCTTTCATTAAACCTAAGTTTCTAGTATCGAGAGTTATTAATTCAATTCAAGTACAGTAACTCTCTCACTTACTTTAGAATACGGGGGTGCTTCATTATTTCCATGTGTATATATGCATATTAATCATTATTCAAATACAGACAAGGTTGAGAATAAACAGTTTGTATAGCCCACATGATGGATAAACTCTTTATTCTTGTAATGTTATTTCTCAACATTGTGGTGACATTGTAGATTGTGTACTTATCATAATTATGTACTTATAATGTAACCGCCGTGTAAAGCCTTTATACTGGTAACATGATATCTCGACATCACTGCAACGTATTTAGGACGTAAACCCTAACGTAATTTCTCAACGTTGTGACGACGTTGTAGTTAACGTACTTGTCACGTCACTAAAACGTAGTAAAGAAACGCTGGCCATTACGTCCTCGCACCATCATAACGTTCTTTCTTAGAATATATAATGAGAAAAATAAGTCAATTTATAATATGTTATGAATACATTTCCATATATTTCCTTATATATATGCTTAGTTGATGATTAGGAAAAGAGGCTCATGTTGATTAATTATGAAATCCCGAATTTTTGTCTAGAGCATGCCATTGCGAATATAATCTATTAACTATGTAATTTTCTTAATATTTAGAGTTTACGCAAAATTGAGAGTTGTAGTTACTTTTATGTAAGCTGTGAACACGAATAGAATGTTGAAATTACCCTCGTTATGAATTTGTTTTAAAGAACATTCTTTTGAATGCCGTTTCCATGGTCTGATGTCATAATATGGTCAGTTGTTTTGACATCACAAAATTGGAGTCATTTTCACATTTAATGGTCCAGGAAATAATGTCGATGATTTTGAAATTGTTTAACCCAGTCTTTACTTCTTTATCTCAGAATATACAATATGAAACGAGATAAATGTGTTTCTTTGCAATAAACTAGCTTTCGATCGTTCGTTCTATACAAATCAACAATTTCATAAAAATGCTATTGAACATGACACCGTTTAGTATTATCTCTGAGTTAACATGAGCAAACTGAGTTGACATTTATAATACGAGCACAAACACAAATATCACGTTTGCCATTGTAACCTTGTAACAAAACAATTAAAATCCCACTTGTTTCGTACCAGTCGTGTAAAGTATATGATAATATAGCATACTTTCTCGGGTAATAATCTGTATAAATACTACACACAACGATCAGTGTCCTTACGAATCTCGTATGGATTCTATTATAGGTTATGTTTCCTCAAATACCGAAGGAATGTCTTCGTTATGTGTAATTGGAAAATATGAGATCTCATACAAAATGTCTTCTGTGACAGGTATATTTATATTTCAACGTCAAACATATACAAACGAAATTGTGATAATACTTTATCATATAATTTGGTGTGAGAAACTCAGTGAAATAAACCTTGTACCTTCTACAGTGATGATAACCTTTATCGACACTCAGCAGAGTGACGTGTATTTGCCAAAGTCGTACATTTACCATTGCAATCATTCATTTTCAACATAAAACACACAACTTATATGATAAATAGAATGTCTGCTTGTACTATGTTTGCAAAATACCATGTTTATCTGATCTCCTGATGTAGAAAAGTATGTATTTCACTCGTGGCTTCGCCCCTGAAATAAACATGGTATGTGGCAAGGAAAGACAGATATCATCTACATACTATAGTATATAGATCATCAGTGAATGACTTGACAATACTATTCCATCGCTGAGGGCACAACTACAACACTGCTATGGCGTTGCAAAGTTATAATGTTAACATGATTGTATTGCCCATATGATATTTACACATAAAATGCGTTTGGCAAGTTTGCTTTCCTCCTTGTGAATGGTTGGGTATCAAAACGAACGAAAGTGGTATTGTCCATAACCATTGAAGTATTGTTCATTACCATTGAACTGATCTTATATCATTATGTTTAAATGGTTATTTGGAGACCAGTGGATCTATCATGTTTCTCATTTGTTTGGAATAGCTTGCTTGTTGCAAATTCGCGTTATTAACGCGTCCACATGCGTCAGGAATATATGGCAGAATAATTACACGACACATTAAAAACTAATTTGTCATTTTCCTCTCGTCCAACCCCCACAACGATTAAATAGTTGATTATGGCAAAACTAAGTTGTAATTCTATATTTCGGTGCCATAGTTTTCTATCATCCTAATATATTTGAAGAAAATACTTGAAACACATATTCTGGTCATGGCGTATATCATGATTAATATTAAAATGAACTTAAAATGAATCTCAGCAAAAACACTTATGTGAAACAAAGTTTCTAAGATCTATTTTATAATGTGTAAAACACAACATTGTTGTAATTTGTTATAAGTAAGGTAAAATAACTTTGAATCCATGTGTGTGATTTCAGTGCAAAATTACTGGGTTTTTTCAAAAGAAAGATTAAGTACGACCAATCAGCGTATAATCTTAATTGCATAACGAGGTGAATATTAAATGCATTTAATTCGTCATCAATTTTCGCTGCAGGAATTTCAGCATGATGTAATAACACTAGCATATATATATTCAAAGAATTCATTAAGTGATGGCTTTAAGATATGTATTTTGATTTGAATGCAATCAATGATAGTGATGTTTGTTTTTTTAAAACTGGATATGATGACTTGTTTTGTTGTAATATTTATTGTTCTTTCCTCTGACAATTTTAGTAAATACAAATGTTGGTTTCTTTCTGTTAGATCTCAATTACAGCATTACAAAATGAGCATTTTCACAACACCAAAAATATACATTGGGTTGCAGTGAATGACTATACTTTGAAGATATTTCCAAATAAACGCAACAATTTAGATACATGATGGTGAAATACAATATATATGAAAATCAACAATACTTTACACACAATAAACGGATATGTGTAATATGTTAGTAGGACATTTTCAAGCAACAAGCCGTCATCTTCCTTCAATTAATATTTCTGATGGTTTTTAGGTTTTAGTAAACACCTTTCACATGACATATCACCTGATACATGATTGCTTTGAATATAGATCCATTGTTCTTATCTATCTTATTCGGGATATCCAAACGGACCCCACATGTCCTTTCTGATTTTTCAGGCATTGATTAATGAATTTTGAAAACAAATAAGTGTATATGTATGTAAATTCAAAATGTGATTTAAATATTAGTTTTTAAATATAGATCGTTAGAATGATGTAATATCAGTTCGAATAAAGTTCCATATACCGTCGAGTCACGTCAATCACACATATTTTCACTGTGGTAAGAAAGTTATAGTTTACTAAAATCTCATTATTTCATTACTCATTACATAATAGCGGTCATATCTGCTATTTTATAATATCATGTTTATGCGCTATTTGTCAACAACTGACAGATATTTTATTTATCATATGTAAAGAGTGCAGATTTGTGTATTTCATGTATCTGAATGTAACACAGCTCTGTCCAGTTTACTCGTGAGAAATGGGTCATGCAGTAACAGTCAGGTCACAGGTTCACATCTGTTGCACTCATCAGCCTCATGTCAGCTGGCCCTTCGGGATGGCTGGGGGATAACCTGGTCACCATAGACCAATCACAGTGTATTCACGTGACTAAAACATGCAGCACTTGGAGGAAAGACAATACTGGCGCCAAATCTGCTAGTGCAGTTGATCAACACCATTTTCGTTTTCGACGTCGTATATGATATCATTTAGGTAAGAACTTATTTCCTCTTCTTCTATCTCTTAACATTTTTTCTCTTTTACTTCAGAATGCTATAAGACATCTACTAACACCAACAGGGGATACGCCTACAGTCTTAGTCGTTAGTAGACCTAACCATTTCTTTTGCTACATGATACACCCAAATTTAGTTAGCATATAAAGTTATCAAAACAGCCATCGATACCATTACTGGTTTCAGATTTTTTTGCAATTTTAAATTGTAAAGATATTCGTTCAGTGCGAACATGTTACTCAATTACACAGTTCTATGACTATAGCTAGTTTTGACCCATCCTTTGTTTTTAGATCAACATGTGTTATGAATTTAGCCCCCATCATCGTCTGCTAAAACTATTATCTTTAAATCTACTTGTATATTGTAATATTTGAATTCTTAGTCCATATATTACCTTATGGATTCTAACTTTTATAACAATAGGCACATTACACACTTAAATCATACATTGCAGTATTAATTTTAATCATGTTTATAACAGTGACTTGGTAGTGATTTCATCCCCTGTACATATATTTGGTAAACATCATGCAAGCTATAATTGCCATTTATTATTTAATGTGGGATGTGTTTCAAAATGATTCAGCATTTGTCAACTTATTTACTTTTCTCATGCAACTTACTTGATGAAGTCACTAAAAGTCAGAAAAAATATAGTATTATTCATATAACCATTTTGCTGCACCGATAACCTAGTAACATGTGTATTATCTAATTATTGAATTTTAAATATATTTCATTTTACTAAAGGTAGTTATCCTAATTCTTGGTATTTTTTAGTTATTCTACTTAATGGTGTATGTAAATATTGGTTGAGCTAGTATCTATGTCCAATGTGTAATTGAACGATTACTTACGATCGTATACATCGTTACTAATATCATATTAACCTATGACCCATATTATAATAACATGCTATTTTGAATGAAGACAAAAGTTCTAATTTTGCTATTGTATTGTTTATAGCTCCGGTTACTAACGAGTTTGGAGGCGATTGTGTTCGCCGCGTGATGAAGAAACTGGGGACGAATCACCTGATGTCGGCAAGCTACTTAAAAGGTAAAACAAAAGATTTCCAAACTACACATTTAATGTCTTCAAAATTACCCATTAGCTTTTTGACAATTCAATTGACACAATATATGAAATGTAGATATCGTTTGATGTCACACAAGTGATATCTAATATGATTGCCAATTCATAAAAATAATTATCTTACGGTTCTGCTTGTTTGTTCCCCATTTGTTTGTTCAATTATTTCATCATATATGTATAACCTTAGTTAAATGTATTAAGTTTTTGTGGTTTAAGAGAGTTTTTGTTTTTGAAGACAATAACTTTCATCATAAAAAGCAATATACTTATGTCTTCAAACTCATTTTTTTAAATTCCTTTTTTAACATTAAGACATGTTGATTTATTTTGCAGAAGCCTACATGAAAAACATTACTGCAAACGAAGTGATGTCGAGGGGGAAGTTTCGAAAAGCTTAATACATGCTCCATCTAAACATGCCGGGCCTCGATTTCAACAGGTAACTTTTTTTGTCGTAGTTACTATTTTTGCAATAATTTACATGATCATACCTTCCTGTAACATTCATAGTTATCACATTATTCAATTAAACCTCTGTTGTTTATTTATCATCCTCAAACGTTAGTTAAATAAGTGCTACATTGTTGTAATGAGGTATCGCCGTAAATTTAATTAATGCAATATAACTGTATACAAATATTGTGTTTTGTGTTTTTGTTTTTTTTGTGTTTTTGCTTGCTACAAGATATTACTGATTTCCCGTACCTATTTTGTTTTAAAAATATAAAGTTTATAAATGTGTATTATTTGTTTGCAGAGAGCAGCATCCGACAAGGAAACAAGCTCACGAACCGAGAAATAAACCAAGGACAAGGAAACAAACTAATGGGCAAGGAAACAAGCTAATGGACAAGGGAACAATATAATGGGCAGGGAAACAAGCTAATCGGAGGAAAAAGCTAACTTTTTAAGTTCAATCAAATTAAAAGTATAATCACAGTTTCATCTCTCTGTTATCTTTGTGTTCTCGAACTTATAGACAAGAACACTGAAAAAATAGCTTTTCATATTGTCATGCATTTTCAATCATTCCGTGCAGAACGTTATCACAAATGACAAACGATTTTACCATTTAAAAATGAAATGCCTTATAATAAGCAGTCTGTCAACTCAAAATTCATGTTACTATTTGGCAAAATTAGCCCTATTTCATAATATTTTATAACTTATTTTATAGCGGTGGTTAACTTACAAGAAATGTTACTAAATGTTTTTGACAATATGAGTTGATAGACTGTTTATGTACATCGTCTGAATTGGGTAATTACAACGTTCGGGAGTCTACAAATGGAATCTGTAAGGACGTTATGGCAACGTCGTAATGCGTTTGAGAGACAACAAAACTACGTGAGATAGACGGCATTTTCGTGTTCTCACATCATCGCATGTAAGTAGAAAAACAACGTTGTAGCAACCTTTCTGGGTGTCTACAGATTGACGTTGTGACGACGTCAGGATATACGTTAGGACAACGTAAACATAGACGTCGTTACAACGTTCTCACAACGTCGTAATTACGCAGAAAAACAACGTTGTAGCAACCTTTCTGGGAGTCTACAGAATGACGTTGTGACAACGTCAGGATCTACGTAGGGACAACGTAAAAATAGACGTCGTTACAACGTCCTAACAACGTCGTAATTACGTAGCAACACAACGTTGTGGCAACCTTTCTGGGAGTCTACAAACTGACGTTGTGACAACGTCAGGATCTACGTAAGGACAACGTAAAAATAGACGTCGTTACAACGTTCTCACAACGTAGTAATTACGTAGAAAATCAACGTTGTAGCAACCTGTTTGGGAGTCTACAAACTGACGTTGTCACAACGTCAGGATCTACGTAAGGACAACGTAAAAATAGACGTCGTTACAACGTTCTCACAACGTAGTAATTGGGTAGAAAATCAACGTTGTAGCAACCTGTTTGGGAGTCTACAAACTGACGTTGTCACAACGTCAGGATCTACGTAAGGACAACGTAAAGCTGACGTTGTGACAACGTTATCACTACGTAGATTTGTTAGCTGGGAACGTACAAAGAAGTGACAAACTATCAAACAATGGGCAAGTTTCTGTCGGCCTCGTGGCCTAATGGATAAGGCGTCTGACTTCGAATCAGAAGATTGCGAGTTCGAGTCTCGTCGGGGTCGTGTTAAACTTTTGTTGACATGTACTATTTGAGTTACATTTTTGTGAGGAAAAAGCAAGATGAGTCCAACTTTATCAGAACGAACCTTCTGCAGAATTTCGGGTGTTAAATGAAGATTTATATTCATGATAATAACGTACAAAGAAGTGACAAAGTATCAAACAATGGGCAAGTTTCTGTCGGCCTCGTGGCCTAATGGATAAGGCGTCTGACTTCGAATCAGAAGATTGCGAGTTCGAGTCTCGTCGGGGTCGTGTTAAACTTTTGTTGACATGTACTATTTGAGTTACATTTTTGTGAGGAAAAAGCAAGATGAGTCCAACTTTATCAGAACGAACCTTCTGCAGAATTTCGGGTGTTAAATGAAGATTTATATTCATGATAATAACGTACAAAGAAGTGACAAACTATCAAACAATGGGCAAGTTTCTGTCGGCCTCGTGGCCTAATGGATAAGGCGTCTGACTTCGAATCAGAAGATTGCGAGTTCGAGTCTCCTCGGGGTCGTGTTAAACTTTTGTTGACATGTACTATTTGAGTTACATTTTTGTGAGGAAAAAGCAAGATGAGTCCAACTTTATCAGAACGAACCTTCTGCAGAATTTCCGGTGTAAAATGAAGATTTATATTCATGATAATAACGTACAAAGAAGTGACAAACTATCAAACAATGGGCAAGTTTCTGTCGGCCTCGTGGCCTAATGGATAAGGCGTCTGACTTCGAATCAGAAGAGTTCGAGTCTCGTCGGGGTCGTGTTAAACTTTTGTTGACATGTACTATTTGAGTTACATTTTTGTGAGGAAAAAGCAAGATGAGTCCAACTTTATCAGAACGAACCTTCTGCAGCATTTCGGGTGTAAAATGAAGATTTATATTCATGATAATAACGTACAAAGAAGTGACAAACTATCAAACAATGGGCAAGTTTCTGTCGGCCTCGTGGCCTAATGGATAAGGCGTCTGACTTCGAATCAGAAGATTGCGAGTTCGAGTCTCGTCGGGGTCGTGTTAAACTTTTGTTGACATGTACTATTTGAGTTACATTTTTGTGAGGAAAAAGCAAGATGAGTCCAACTTTATCAGAACGAACCTTCTGCAGAATTTCGGGTGTTAAATGAAGATTTATATTCATGATAATAACGTACAAAGAAGTGACAAACTATCAAACAATGGGCAAGTTTCTGTCGGCCTCGTGGCCTAATGGATAAGGCGTCTGACTTCGAATCAGAAGATTGCGAGTTCGAGTCTCGTCGGGGTCGTGTTAAACTTTTGTTGACATGTACTATTTGAGTTACATTTTTGTGAGGAAAAAGCAAGATGAGTCCAACTTTATCAGAACGAACCTTCTGCAGAATTTCGGGTGTTAAATGAAGATTTATATTCATGATAATAACGTACAAAGAAGTGACAAACTATCAAACAATGGGCAAGTTTCTGTCGGCCTCGTGGCCTAATGGATAAGGCGTCTGACTTCGAATCAGAAGATTGCGAGTTCAAGTCTCGTCGGGGTCGTGTTAAACTTTTGTTGACATGTACTATTTGAGTTACATTTTTGTGAGGAAAAAGCAAGATGAGTCCAACTTTATCAGAACGAACCTTCTGCAGCATTTCGGGTGTAAAATGAAGATTTATATTCATGATAATAACGTACAAAGAAGTGACAAACTATCAAACAATGGGCAAGTTTCTGTCGGCCTCGTGGCCTAATGGATAAGGCGTCTGACTTCGAATCAGAAGATTGCGAGTTCGAGTCTCGTCGGGGTCGTGTTAAACTTTTGTTGACATGTACTATTTGAGTTACATTTTTGTGAGGAAAAAGCAAGATGAGTCCAACTTTATCAGAACGAACCTTCTGCAGCATTTCGGGTGTAAAATGAAGATTTATATTCATGATAATAACGTACAAAGAAGTGACAAACTATCAAACAATGGGCAAGTTTCTGTCGGCCTCGTGGCCTAATGGATAAGGCGTCTGACTTCGAATCAGAAGATTGCGAGTTCGAGTCTCGTCGGGGTCGTGTTAAACTTTTGTTGACATGTACTATTTGAGTTACATTTTTGTGAGGAAAAAGCAAGATGAGTCCAACTTTATCAGAACGAACCTTCTGCAGCATTTCGGGTGTAAAATGAAGATTTATATTCATGATAATAACGTACAAAGAAGTGACAAACTATCAAACAATGGGCAAGTTTCTGTCGGCCTCGTGGCCTAATGGATAAGGCGTCTGACTTCGAATCAGAAGATTGCGAGTTCGAGTCTCGTCGGGGTCGTGTTAAACTTTTGTTGACATGTACTATTTGAGTTACATTTTTGTGAGGAAAAAGCAAGATGAGTCCAACTTTATCAGAACGAACCTTCTGCAGAATTTCGGGTGTTAAATGAAGATTTATATTCATGATAATAACGTACAAAGAAGTGACAAACTATCAAACAATGGGCAAGTTTCTGTCGGCCTCGTGGCCTAATGGATAAGGCGTCTGACTTCGAATCAGAAGATTGCGAGTTCGAGTCTCGTCGGGGTCGTGTTAAACTTTTGTTGACATGTACTATTTGAGTTACATTTTTGTGAGGAAAAAGCAAGATGAGTCCAACTTTATCAGAACGAACCTTCTGCAGAATTTCGGGTGTTAAATGAAGATTTATATTCATGATAATAACGTACAAAGAAGTGACAAACTATCAAACAATGGGCAAGTTTCTGTCGGCCTCGTGGCCTAATGGATAAGGCGTCTGACTTCGAATCAGAAGATTGCGAGTTCAAGTCTCGTCGGGGTCGTGTTAAACTTTTGTTGACATGTACTATTTGAGTTACATTTTTGTGAGGAAAAAGCAAGATGAGTCCAACTTTATCAGAACGAACCTTCTGCAGCATTTCGGGTGTAAAATGAAGATTTATATTCATGATAATAACGTACAAAGAAGTGACAAACTATCAAACAATGGGCAAGTTTCTGTCGGCCTCGTGGCCTAATGGATAAGGCGTCTGACTTCGAATCAGAAGATTGCGAGTTCGAGTCTCGTCGGGGTCGTGTTAAACTTTTGTTGACATGTACTATTTGAGTTACATTTTTGTGAGGAAAAAGCAAGATGAGTCCAACTTTATCAGAACGAACCTTCTGCAGCATTTCGGGTGTAAAATGAAGATTTATATTCATGATAATAACGTACAAAGAAGTGACAAACTATCAAACAATGGGCAAGTTTCTGTCGGCCTCGTGGCCTAATGGATAAGGCGTCTGACTTCGAATCAGAAGATTGCGAGTTCGAGTCTCGTCGGGGTCGTGTTAAACTTTTGTTGACATGTACTATTTGAGTTACATTTTTGTGAGGAAAAAGCAAGATGAGTCCAACTTTATCAGAACGAACCTTCTGCAGCATTTCCGGTGTAAAATGAAGATTTATATTCATGATAATAACGTACAAAGAAGTGACAAACTATCAAACAATGGGCAAGTTTCTGTCGGCCTCGTGGCCTAATGGATAAGGCGTCTGACTTCGAATCAGAAGAGTTCGAGTCTCGTCGGGGTCGTGTTAAACTTTTGTTGACATGTACTATTTGAGTTACATTTTTGTGAGGAAAAAGCAAGATGAGTCCAACTTTATCAGAACGAACCTTCTGCAGCATTTCGGGTGTAAAATGAAGATTTATATTCATGATAATAACGTACAAAGAAGTGACAAACTATCAAACAATGGGCAAGTTTCTGTCGGCCTCGTGGCCTAATGGATAAGGCGTCTGACTTCGAATCAGAAGATTGCGAGTTCGAGTCTCGTCGGGGTCGTGTTAAACTTTTGTTGACATGTACTATTTGAGTTACATTTTTGTGAGGAAAAAGCAAGATGAGTCCAACTTTATCAGAACGAACCTTCTGCAGCATTTCCGGTGTAAAATGAAGATTTATATTCATGATAATAACGTACAAAGAAGTGACAAACTATCAAACAATGGGCAAGTTTCTGTCGGCCTCGTGGCCTAATGGATAAGGCGTCTGACTTCGAATCAGAAGAGTTCGAGTCTCGTCGGGGTCGTGTTAAACTTTTGTTGACATGTACTATTTGAGTTACATTTTTGTGAGGAAAAAGCAAGATGAGTCCAACTTTATCAGAACGAACCTTCTGCAGCATTTCGGGTGTAAAATGAAGATTTATATTCATGATAATAACGTACAAAGAAGTGACAAACTATCAAACAATGGGCAAGTTTCTGTCGGCCTCGTGGCCTAATGGATAAGGCGTCTGACTTCGAATCAGAAGATTGCGAGTTCGAGTCTCGTCGGGGTCGTGTTAAACTTTTGTTGACATGTACTATTTGAGTTACATTTTTGTGAGGAAAAAGCAAGATGAGTCCAACTTTATCAGAACGAACCTTCTGCAGAATTTCGGGTGTTAAATGAAGATTTATATTCATGATAATAACGTACAAAGAAGTGACAAACTATCAAACAATGGGCAAGTTTCTGTCGGCCTCGTGGCCTAATGGATAAGGCGTCTGACTTCGAATCAGAAGATTGCGAGTTCGAGTCTCGTCGGGGTCGTGTTAAACTTTTGTTGACATGTACTATTTGAGTTACATTTTTGTGAGGAAAAAGCAAGATGAGTCCAACTTTATCAGAACGAACCTTCTGCAGCATTTCGGGTGTAAAATGAAGATTTATATTCATGATAATAACGTACAAAGAAGTGACAAACTATCAAACAATGGGCAAGTTTCTGTCGGCCTCGTGGCCTAATGGATAAGGCGTCTGACTTCGAATCAGAAGATTGCGAGTTCGAGTCTCGTCGGGGTCGTGTTAAATTTTTGTTGACATGTACTATTTGAGTTACATTTTTGTGAGGAAAAAGCAAGATGAGTCCAACTTTATCAGAACGAACCTTCTGCAGCATTTCGGGTGTAAAATGAAGATTTATATTCATGATAATAACGTACAAAGAAGTGACAAACTATCAAACAATGGGCAAGTTTCTGTCGGCCTCGTGGCCTAATGGATAAGGCGTCTGACTTCGAATCAGAAGATTGCGAGTTCGAGTCTCGTCGGGGTCGTGTTAAACTTTTGTTGACATGTACTATTTGAGTTACATTTTTGTGAGGAAAAAGCAAGATGAGTCCAACTTTATCAGAACGAACCTTCTGCAGAATTTCGGGTGTTAAATGAAGATTTATATTCATGATAATAACGTACAAAGAAGTGACAAACTATCAAACAATGGGCAAGTTTCTGTCGGCCTCGTGGCCTAATGGATAAGGCGTCTGACTTCGAATCAGAAGATTGCGAGTTCGAGTCTCGTCGGGGTCGTGTTAAACTTTTGTTGACATGTACTATTTGAGTTACATTTTTGTGAGGAAAAAGCAAGATGAGTCCAACTTTATCAGAACGAACCTTCTGCAGCATTTCCGGTGTAAAATGAAGATTTATATTCATGATAATAACGTACAAAGAAGTGACAAACTATCAAACAATGGGCAAGTTTCTGTCGGCCTCGTGGCCTAATGGATAAGGCGTCTGACTTCGAATCAGAAGAGTTCGAGTCTCGTCGGGGTCGTGTTAAACTTTTGTTGACATGTACTATTTGAGTTACATTTTTGTGAGGAAAAAGCAAGATGAGTCCAACTTTATCAGAACGAACCTTCTGCAGCTTTTCGGGTGTAAAATGAAGATTTATATTCATGATAATAACGTACAAAGAAGTGACAAACTATCAAACAATGGGCAAGTTTCTGTCGGCCTCGTGGCCTAATGGATAAGGCGTCTGACTTCGAATCAGAAGATTGCGAGTTCGAGTCTCGTCGGGGTCGTGTTAAACTTTTGTTGACATGTACTATTTGAGTTACATTTTTGTGAGGAAAAAGCAAGATGAGTCCAACTTTATCAGAACGAACCTTCTGCAGAATTTCGGGTGTTAAATGAAGATTTATATTCATGATAATAACGTACAAAGAAGTGACAAACTATCAAACAATGGGCAAGTTTCTGTCGGCCTCGTGGCCTAATGGATAAGGCGTCTGACTTCGAATCAGAAGATTGCGAGTTCGAGTCTCGTCGGGGTCGTGTTAAACTTTTGTTGACATGTACTATTTGAGTTACATTTTTGTGAGGAAAAAGCAAGATGAGTCCAACTTTATCAGAACGAACCTTCTGCAGAATTTCGGGTGTTAAATGAAGATTTATATTCATGATAATAACGTACAAAGAAGTGACAAACTATCAAACAATGGGCAAGTTTCTGTCGGCCTCGTGGCCTAATGGATAAGGCGTCTGACTTCGAATCAGAAGATTGCGAGTTCGAGTCTCGTCGGGGTCGTGTTAAACTTTTGTTGACATGTACTATTTGAGTTACATTTTTGTGAGGAAAAAGCAAGATGAGTCCAACTTTATCAGAACGAACCTTCTGCAGAATTTCGGGTGTTAAATGAAGATTTATATTCATGATAATAACGTACAAAGAAGGGACAAACTATCAAACAATGGGCAAGTTTCTGTCGGCCTCGTGGCCTAATGGATAAGGCGTCTGACTTCGAATCAGAAGATTGCGAGTTCGAGTCTCGTCGGGGTCGTGTTAAACTTTTGTTGACATGTACTATTTGAGTTACATTTTTGTGAGGAAAAAGCAAGATGAGTCCAACTTTATCAGAACGAACCTTCTGCAGCATTTCGGGTGTAAAATGAAGATTTATATTCATGATAATAACGTACAAAGAAGTGACAAACTATCAAACAATGGGCAAGTTTCTGTCGGCCTCGTGGCCTAATGGATAAGGCGTCTGACTTCGAATCAGAAGATTGCGAGTTCGAGTCTCGTCGGGGTCGTGTTAAATTTTTGTTGACATGTACTATTTGAGTTACATTTTTGTGAGGAAAAAGCAAGATGAGTCCAACTTTATCAGAACGAACCTTCTGCAGCATTTCGGGTGTAAAATGAAGATTTATATTCATGATAATAACGTACAAAGAAGTGACAAACTATCAAACAATGGGCAAGTTTCTGTCGGCCTCGTGGCCTAATGGATAAGGCGTCTGACTTCGAATCAGAAGAGTTCGAGTCTCGTCGGGGTCGTGTTAAACTTTTGTTGACATGTACTATTTGAGTTACATTTTTGTGAGGAAAAAGCAAGATGAGTCCAACTTTATCAGAACGAACCTTCTGCAGCATTTCGGGTGTAAAATGAAGATTTATATTCATGATAATAACGTACAAAGAAGTGACAAACTATCAAACAATGGGCAAGTTTCTGTCGGCCTCGTGGCCTAATGGATAAGGCGTCTGACTTCGAATCAGAAGATTGCTAGTTCGAGTCTCGTCGGGGTCGTGTTAAACTTTTGTTGACATGTACTATTTGAGTTACATTTTTGTGAGGAAAAAGCAAGATGAGTCCAACTTTATCAGAACGAACCTTCTGCAGCATTTCGGGTGTTAAATGAAGATTTATATTCATGATAATAACGTACAAAGAAGTGACAAACTATCAAACAATGGGCAAGTTTCTCTCGGCCTCGTGGCCTAATGGATAAGGCGTCTGACTTCGAATCAGAAGATTGCGAGTTCGAGTCTCGTCGGGGTTGTGTTAAACTTTTGTTGACATGTACTATTTGAGTTACATTTTTGTGAGGAAAAAGCAAGATGAGTCCAACTTTATCAGAACGAACCTTCTGCAGCATTTCGGGTGTAAAATGAAGATTTATATTCATGATAATAACGTACAAAGAAGTGACAAACTATCAAACAATGGGCAAGTTTCTGTCGGCCTCGTGGCCTAATGGATAAGGCGTCTGACTTCGAATCAGAAGATTGCGAGTTCGAGTATCGTCGTGGTCGTGTTAAACTTTTCTTGACATGTACTATTTGAGTTACATTTTTGTGAGGAAAAAGCAAGAAGAGTCCAACTTTATCAGAACGAACCTTCTGCAGCATTTCGGGTGTAAAATGAAGATTTATATTCATGATAATAACGTACATAGAAGTGACAAACTATCAAACAATGGGCAAGTTTCTCTCGGCCTCGTGGCCTAATGGATAAGGCGTCTGACTTCGAATCAGAAGATTGCGAGTTCGATTCTCGTTGTTGTTGACATGTACTTATATATGAATTATATTAAATTTAATCTACAAAATAAAGATCAGAAAATCTCTACCTCTTGCTCAGGTAATACCGATATTTATTCAATTGTTTCGTCATAGAATGACATTGAAAGTCATGTAATATCATCTATATGTTAACAGTTTGTCTGGATCGCAAACAACTAACTACCATAAGATCATGGTGAAAATGGTAATAAGTCAGACATAA
Organism: Gibbula magus; assembly: GCA_936450465.1. Lineage (NCBI taxonomy): Eukaryota > Metazoa > Mollusca > Gastropoda > Trochida > Trochidae > Gibbula > Gibbula magus. The sequence continues at coordinate 16,074,781 of OW388289.1, forward strand.
GCTTGTATTTACAATTTACACTGTCAAGTGAATGGCATGACATCTATTGTAATCAAATAATGCAGGCTGACAACAGGGGAATGGAACATCAAAGTGAATATTTTGCGAAAAAAAATAACATCTTCATACGTTTAAGCTACCTATTATTAGACTAATGAAATCGTTTATAAAAGCTTCAACATCAAGCGTGATTCATATTGATACTATATTGACGTTCAAAGGAAATATCCCGCTGGTTACTGCCATGAACCTTTTAACCGTCGTTTTGAACTCTCATTAAAACTTATCTATTGGTTATTTATAGTATGGTTTGATCACCTCTTTGTATGATGGAATGAAAAACATGAACTATTATATTCCATTGATTATAAAAACTGTATAAGAGTTTGTTTTTCTTTTTACAAGGCTTCAGATTGAGCGGAAGGTTTCTTTTGAACGTCAGTTGTATAGAAAGTAAAATGACGTGAAGAGATGAACGTCAGTTATGATAGTGATTGTTCGTATCTTGTAAATTGATATTTTTAAATATAAAACCTATGTCATCAAAATGACTGTCAGATGATTTTGGAGAAGCAGATAGTTCCCAAAAGCATTAGACAATGTGACATTTAAAAGATACATCCATTGTGTTTAATAAAATTTCATTTGGATGAAATACGTGCCACCATTCAAATGTGCTGATTTCAGTTCAAACAGTATCACTCAACTTGCGTTTTAGTCCCCAATCTCCAAAACTAACAAAATTACTAGTTTCTAATTAGAATTGAGCAACATCATTTTACATCTACAGAAACCGAAACTATACGTTTTACACGAAATGTATGTGTACAGTAGTAATAAGGCCTATTAAACATTATCCAGGCAAATTTGTCTGTTTGTCAGGTGTAAATAAGTTTCCAAAAGTGCGTTTGACTTATTGACACGCGCCATATGCTGTGCATTGTCCGGTTTTCGATCAGAAATCGATATGTTTATATTTATATCGTTGGTAGACTGAGTCGACGATCATCAAAATGGCAATTTGCGTTAACAGTCAGTACTTCTCGAAATATTAACATCATTTATAACATTTGGCATATGTGACACACAACAACACAATGGATGCACCTTTAACAACAAGAGAGAATCTGAATCTAGAAAACGACATTATGTCTATATATATACACACAAAGTTGTACGTTACAGGTTCAGAAAGTGCTGTATGTACACTTGAGCGAAAAATAACATGGAAGAAAGATCTGTTCACCATTCATTGTGATGAAGAGTTGCTGTCAGTGTTTGCTTGAATTTCAAGATAAGGACACTGGTAATGAAATATTGACAATACTGTTATGGTGAGATCGGTGGATAGATAACAAGAGAACTTCAAACAAATACCCCACGGTATTCAACCTGATTTAAATTTTCAGCCAATCACTTCTTCAAAATGCGTCCATTAAGTCACCAGATCCTGAACCTTGCTGGGTCTTGCCTCGTGTCTTAAAAGGGAGGTAACTCCTATTCGTTTTCAGAGCTGTTCCGTGTCAAGATGAGCGAGGAGTCAATTATTTGAATCAAGATGCAAAAAATACTGAATTTAAAAAAATCGAATTTCAAAGCGTACGTGCCTGAAGACATTCTGATCAATGAGGTATGGTAAAATAACACCAACAAAGTGTTCCAATTTCAGGTTTCTTATTAATAATTATAATGATAACCTTGGTGGTGACCACCTGTAATAGAAGCTATTGTAACACAGGTCTTCTTTAAAACCCGAATACCCTTTAAAGAAACACCAATGTAGTTATAAATGTCTCATTCAGCTGTTGCATGAACTGTTTCAATAATCAATAGATTGATAGAAATCGCATGATGTCTGTCATCAATCTAGCTGAACCCAATGTTTCTTATGCGTGTTCACATATTCCAAATCATCCATAAAAAGTCAACGGATCACTCTAACTTATTCAGTCTGCCTTTTCGCGACGGGAGAACAGTTCAAAGTCTCCAATTCTTCATTGAAATAAAGACGTCCACAACACAATTTATTCCCCAAGAAAACTGCATGTACGTCTCCCGGAGTTGTTTCTGTCTATAACCCACGCCATTTGTAAAGGGTTTACTGCACACAGTCAACACGATAAATTATCTCTCCGAAGAGCTCTGGTCGAGTTTCAAGGGGAAATCGTTCTTAGCGTGGAGTTTGATCCTCTGTATCTTGAGGCCGGAAGCTAGCCACGACCCTGCAGTTTGTGGTCGCCTGTTCTGGTACTGAAGGCGACCCCTGAGACCATTAGATGAGTTGAAGTAGCGACCTGTTGTGGTGGCTGGTCGCGCCAGAGGGACATGATTGGCTAGGCGCGAACTCGGCTGGCTGTACCTGCAATACATATTTGTATGATCGTTAATGGTTACGTTCAGATAGAAATCCTGGATACAGTAGTCGATTTAAAGGAGAGCATCCTTGGATGGTTAAGCGGAATGACATAGAGGAAACTTCCAAATAATATTTTTTTATTGAACGAGTTACTGAATTGGTATTAAAGAAAATGAAGCGTGTTTCATATGAAATCATTAACGAGTTAAAATGATATTATATAGATGGAAGTTTAGTTTTCTGTTTATTTCTTGCCAAAATTAATCAAGCGAAATTGCCGACATTGTTGAAACTAAGATTTCCACGAGTCTTTTGCCATTGAAACATCACAACTACAACTGCTGTGACGTCATACTTGCAGCGATATTACACTAGTTTGATTAGTTAGTTTGACGTTGATAAATAATACATAATATTTTACATTGGCGAGTAATAGTGTTATATATACGTGTTAAGGTTTTTAAAAACAATCTTTTAACTAACCCGAGTAAATGAGTAAATGTATTTGCAAAACTTGAATCTACTTATTCAATGTCTCCTGAAATTATTTAGGATATATATATTTATATACTTAATAAAACAATAAGTTCATATAAACGTCCTTTATTTATAAGACAGAGGTCAATGAACGAAGCATTGGTAAAATATCATGAAAGCAGTTGCGCGTCAGATGGGAGAGAACATATTTTAATGACGATAAAGTTTGTATCGAAAATGAAATAAATGTTCTCGTTAGATGGTTAGATACTGCATCCGTTCTAGTATATGTGCTATATGGGATACCGATATACAGTAACCTACACAGGTCGAGTATATGTGCTATATGGGATACCGATATACAGTAACCTACACAGGTCGAGTATATGTGCTATATGGGATACCGATATACAGTAACCTACACAGGTCGAGTATATGTGCTATATGGGATACCGATATACAGTAACCTACACAGGTCGAGTATATGTGCTATATGGGATACCGATATAAAGTAACCTACGCAGGTCGAGTATATGTGCTATATGGGATACCGATATACAGTAACCTACACAGGTCGAGTATATGTGCTATATGGGATACCGATATAAAGTAACCTACACAGGTCGAGTATATGTGCTATATGGGATACCGATATACAGTAACCTACACAGGTCGAGTATATGTGATATATGGGATACCGATATACAGTAACCTACACAGGTCACGTGTCTGAACTGCTTTAAAGAATGACAATGACGTCACACTCTTAAATATTTCGAACGACTTTCATCAGATGATTCAATGAATACTAGGCACACTGTTGACCTCCATGTGTATCTCGACGCAATCGCTATTGTTTGTTTGCACAGCTGATCATGTTCTGTAGTAAGCATTTTGTGAAGACTATAGGTAGCTAAATGCATTTAAAACAAAAAAGTTTAAAAATATAGTCTGGAAATCAAATTGCGTTGTGCACAAATATTGCCATTTGTTGTCGTTGTGCCATTTGAAGACAGCGAGGAAGATAGATCTCTTCATGACGCAGATAGACTTTATCAGATACGTCAAAAAGTTTTTAAAAACTAAATACAACTTTTTTCTTTTTTCAAAATGTTACTTAAAATGTTTTGAAATGTAAAACAATAGAAATAGAAAACAATTCTTACGTTTGACCTTGGGCAGAATCGCGCGACCTATCCACAGACCGCGCTATCTGCAACGTCATAAGATCTTCACCGTCGCCATTCTGAATCGGAACGGGCGTGAGCATTTGGTCTGCGCTGCGAGATCTCGTGTAGCTAAGACGAGATCTCAATCTGGCGCTTCTCTGAACGTTCTCTCGATGCCCCGGGTTGTCTCCCCTCTGTGTGAGATAACCAGAGCCCCGGTGTGTGAGGCGTTGCGTTAGGAATGGCCGACACGTCAAGGCGTTATGGCGTTCTGAGAGAAACGATTGTGGTCCGTCTTCATCTGATAAAAAAAACAAAAAACATCATTGGAATTTGAAACATAAGCTTTGTTATGAAACTTGCATAACCCCTAAACAGTGTTCATAAGTAAAATATTATAATTGTTTATGATATTATATTTACAAGAGTTTCTTAAATCGTATAGATAGTAAGCTACACTGATTAATTTCTTTATGAAGAACTTTGTTCCGTTTGAATTGCGGAAAATAGTCAGAAAAAGGCCATCACAATGAAGTCACAATGTACGAGAACGCCTGCAAAGATACTGTTTGAAGTGACTCGCGCTCTCGCTCGGGTAGCACTAAAACACTGGTTTTTGTTAATTTATGTCATCACGAAAGACTTTTGCTTTTCCCATTTCATTTACAATTTATATAAGAATGTCTGTGGTTCTTTTCCGAATTAGACCAGTTACAGGTCCGAGGTCCGTTGTATTGTTACATGACGACGTCGAGGGTCAATATAATTGAACGAGGACCGTAGTTTAATTCGGCCATTACTGAAATACTTGATTAATGACAATTACATTAATTAACCTCATTTCATCTATTTGCACAAACGACAACAGTCAACATCTTATGTCCACTGAAATCATAATTATAAACAATATCAGTGACCATATAGCATTCTTCCAAGTTTTGAGGCGATAGCTTCGGTCTTTCACCGAATGTGCGATTGCGCATGCTCAGATTCGTATTGGCCCAGTTTGTCTCGTATTGGCCCTGTTTTTCCTGTATTGGTCCAGTTTTGCCGTATTGGTCCATTTACCAACTCATATGGTCTGGTGGTAGATGTTGTGTGCATGTCGTACACTTGATAGTTAATTGATAATAATGTTCAATGACGCTATAATGGATGTTTATGAAACCATGTCGGTATCATATTAAGTTGAACAATCAGTTTAGAAATTCTGTTTCAGAAAATAACTATATGGTATTTAAGAATGCAACTTTTCAATTCCCATATCCTATTTTTTGGGTTATAAGGAAAATGTCAAATATCTTCTGCCCGAATGTGGCCAGAATTAGCATTGAAAATCTATTCAAATGACTTGATAATTCCTTTTGAGACTTTTTATGGCCATATATAGGAACGAAAATCATGTGGTTGCAGCTTTTGATGTTATATAATAGTTCTATTTAGTGTTAGCACATAACACACGTCGGGAGGGAGTTTATTCAATTCTTGGAAAAACGCTTAAAATTATCCCCTTTTGCTTGTTTTTATTTCAAATAACCAAAAGCAAAAATATGTGCATATTTTCTGTTTATTACCATAGAAACGGTCAAGTTAGTGCTGACTCAGCGACAAAAACGTTAACACCTGCCAGACTAACGCGTTATAACGTTTTTAATGCATTTAATCTCTTACTATCGGGCTGTATGTTGAACCCTGACTCATTCCCGTGATAAGTGATACCAGCAAGAGTTCATTGACATTATGAAACACTCGGAACCGATGTCGTCATGAAATGTTTTACCCGCAGTTTCCCACTTCTAGTTTATGATTCGTCTTTATTTGTTCTTAACGTTTCATCTATCTGAACGTTGCATTTTCGACAGTAATGAATTTACATCGTATGATGCGTAGACCGTGTTGGAGGACTGCTTAAGAACCATTGAGTTTCTATCATAAAATTTTATTTTGCTTTCATATATGCCGAAAGACCACATTTGCTGATTTAAGTTCAAATAATTTCACGTAACTTGCATATTCATACCCTATCACCAAAAATATTATACTTAATTGTTTCCAATGAAAATCGAATAACAGCCTTTTACTTGTGCAGAGGCCGAAATTACACGTCCCATATATGGGCACAGTTATTATGACCTATTAAATATTACCAACCCACATCTGTCTTTTTTTCTCTTATGGGTCACTTTCCAAAACTACGTTTGACCAATTGGCGCGCGACGTTGTCCGTTTTTCGATAATAATTCGCGACGTTCACCTTTGTTAACTGAATGAACTAACGTTAATTTGATACTAGTACTTTTCAGCAACATTCAGTACTTTTTGATAAGATAACATCATTTATAACGTTTGACATAACGTGACTCAAACAGCATGGTTAAGTTATGGTTAAGCTTGCCATGGTTAAGCTATGGTTAAGCTTGCCTTGCCTTCACGATTAAATTTGAACAACATTCAAGGCTTATTTAAACGTTAAGAGTAAAATCCAGAAATGAAACAATTTTCACAGACCGAACGAAAATTCGTTAATTCATCTTAGCGTGATTCCTTTTAGAATGCCAGTGTATATAAACCTGACATACAACATTTTACTTATCTGAGTGAACTACATGTGTAGTAACCATACTTACCTACCTGTTTAACTGTATTGATTAACGTAATATCGATCTCATTGATCGCGGTTCACTGTTATCAGTACATATAACCTTTAGGGTCAAACAGTAGTGTGGTAATGTGAACTAATGCTCCCTAATCTGCCCCAGCAGAGGAATGCCATTAGCATACTTAAAAGTAAATCACCGCCCACAGTCCCGATTCACTTCGGCAAGGGGTATTATGTATGTATGACGAAAAAATATCATGAAATTTGTTTATGTTTTATTGCTAATTTAACCTACTAATTTTCCTTGGTTTAAGTCAATGCCTGTTGGCTCTCTAATCATACTAAAACTCCAGAGCGTGGATTGAGCGCATTCGCAAATACGCATTATTTATCATCATTATTAATAATAAATCTATTGTTGTTGAATGAGTTTAGCACATATTTTTCTTTATGATATTTGCCTGTTGTTCAAACCCCTAGTGTCCGTATTGTTGCCAAAGAAAACGAAAGTAAAATTATACTAAGAGATCTCAGAAGAATCTCTTTATTACATTTTTATGTTTTGTTACGTATTTCTTTTTTCTCGATTTCACATCGGTCCATCATATTTACTCTTCTAGATTTACCCAAATTACCCTGCAGTATGAACGAATCGACTAGAAACATAGTCCAGAGAACCATACCAACCTGAGGAGCTAGAGAGACTGCGGGAAGGGGGTTTGAGCTGACCCCCAAGGTCCTGAACTGCGGGCTTCAGCTGCTCCCTCCCCGTCCAGCAAGTAAACCTTCGTGGGGTCAACGTCGCCTGGGTCACCACGCTGATTCCGTTCATATCAGACCTGCAACATAAGATATACAATAGTTATACACAGCTTAGTGGTACAATAGATATACCAAGCTTATTGATACAATAGTTATACCACGCTTAGTGTTACAATAGTTATACCACGCAAAGCGATACAATATTTATACCAAGCTTAGTGATACAATAGTTATACCACGCTTAGTGATACAATAGTTATACCACGCTTAGTGATACAATAGTTATACCACGCTTAGTGATACAATAGTTATACCACACTTAGTGATACAATAGTTATACCACGCTTAGTGATACGATAGTTCTACCACGCAAAGCGATACAATAGTTATACCACGATTAGTGATACAATAGTTATACCACGCTTAGTGATACAATAGTTATACCACGCTTAGTGATACAATAGTTATACCACGCTTAGTGATACAATAGTTATATATACGCTTAGTGTTACAATAGTTATACCACGCAAAGCGATACAATAGTTATACCACGCTTAGTGATACAATAGTTATACCACGCTTAGTGGTACATTAGTTATACCACGCTTAGTGATACAATAGTTATACCACGCTTAGTGATACAATAGTTATACCACGCTTAGTGATACATTAGTTATACCACGCTTAGTGATACGATAGTTATACCACGCTTAGTGATACAATAGTTATACCACGCAAAGCGATACAATAGTTATACCACGCTTAGTGATACAATAGTTATACCACGCTTAGTGATACATTAGTTATACCACGCTTAGTGATACGATAGTTATACCACGCTTAGTGATACAATACATATACCAAGTCTATACCATTCATATCAGAGCTGCGAGATAAGTGATTCAATAGTTATATCACGCTGAGTGATACAATACTTATACCACGTCTATACCATTCATATCAGAGCTGCGACATAAGTGTTACAATACAATATAATACTACTACGTTTACATAGTAAAGCATTGTTGAGCTACAACATAATAGATAAATACTTTTTTTTTATTTGCTGACGGTCGATAATTGTTCCTTATGTACCCCTTGAGCCTCACGGTGTACAAATTGCATGTACCCCGATGCCATAGAAACACCTACTAGCGAAGAGTAGGTGTCGCATAACGGTCAGATGACCTTATTTAATGACGTACGAAATGTGCGGAGTCTTAGGTAGTTCGATCAGCTGTTTTCGGGTATATCAATTACAGACTTATTTCCCCCATATTTGCTGCTTTGTTTTGATTTTTTTTACAATTTCCTTGCTTGCACTCTCAGTTAAACTTTGAATGGGTCATTTTAAAGGATTTTAAATATTGCAGTAATACGTCACATGATTTTTAACATGTCAGTCGAGACGGTTGGCGCCATTTTGTTTGCGTAAGCGTCAAAATCATTTAAACGATATCTGCTTAACAGTAATCGCCAGTAAAAAAAAAAAGATTCCATTAGGCTAACTTGTATTGTCATAACGGAAAGATAAATACGTTGTATGCTACTCCCTCGAGTAATACGGTCTGGTGTACCATCTCTGTGTACCAGTGTAACAGACCTTATAACCCTCGTGAGTATAATATTATTGGACAGACAAATTCACAAATGTAATACAATACATACACACAAACACACATGCATACATACATACATACATACATACATACATATATACATACATACATAAAAATATGTATAAAGATATTGCAGCAATGCAAAGCAGTATTTTATTTTGAAGAAGAAGCTGAAAATTGGGTTTTAGGGCGTGGCCCCTGTGGCACTTGTTTGGGACAATAAAGAGACCAAATTTACAATTTATAATCCCAATTAGTCAAAGAGTCTGTACACTTGCTTTCAACATACTTGGGCTTTTGCTTCTGGAGAAGAAGCTGAACATAGGTTTTTAGGGCGTGACCCCTATGATAGGTAATAGAACATAGGTTTTTAGGGCGTGACCCCTATGATAGGTAATAGAAATCCAATCACCAAATATACAACTTATAATCATCATTAGTCAAGGTGTCTGTAAACAAGATTTCAGGTTTTTATGGGTTTTGCTTCTGGAGACGAAGACGAAAACGGGTTTAGGGGTTAGGGTGTTAGTAGGGACCACAAAGCCACCAAATATACCATCCAGAATCCCAATTAGCCAAGAAATCGGTTTTAAGACATACCCTTTTGACCTTTATAAGGACCATAGAGTCATTGATCCTACACTATGTAATCATCCTTAGGAATATATACACTGTATTTCAGCTCTCTAGAGCCAGCGGCTCCTGAGGAGAAGTTGAAAAAGCGAAAAGTGTACAGAATGACGTACGCCGGACACCAACGAGCCTGGTAAGTTTATGAAAGTTAAAATATATGACAGTTCTCCACCATTTTTTATTAAAACTAAGTGAATATGCACATGAGGACATGAACGACAGCAAATCTAAAATCATCGTGTTATTCGAAGAATAAATAAATATAACTCATTACAAAATTAAAGTTTATCTCGATATCAACATAATAATGTTCAACCTGACCACTGGTCCTATATTGCGCAATAATACAAAAAAAACGACATGAACCATACTTCAATTGTAGAACAAAAAAACGCAGTTTAGTTTGGTTTTCAACAAGACATTACCCTCCGATATACGTTTTGAAACCTACATGGAACAAAACAGCAATTTACGTAACCTCATTGACAACTGTAGTGTTAATATCAAGTTTTAAAGAAGTTTTAAATGGATTTGAATGAAACTCAATCAGCAAAAGAAACTTTCGATCTTACCAATCCTTATCCGTGTTAGAAATGACTCACAGTTTCACAATATCGACTTGGCCTCCCTTCTTCCCTAGAGCAATGCAGGAGTTTCCTCCCATCAATAATACATGTAACTATCGCTTGATGGTACCCAGCCTCCTCGTCCCCTCTCTAGGTATGTGAATTACTGTCACGGTACATACACGACTGGGAACTGAATGTACATTAAATATGTACCCACGAGTAGCGCTCGTTTCAAGGTAACACTTGCGTAACTGAAAGACTTCTTGCTTTGCGCACTTCAATTATGCAATTTAATAGAGATGAAGTCTGTGTGATAACTCAGGAGAATAATATGATCATTTACACACATAAGGACTTCCAAGTATGTTTACCTTCACGACAGTCCTTCATGAATATTCAATGATCAGTTGTGTCGATTTGGTATTGTTTCGTTACATGTAGTTTATGGAGTTTGCGTAAGATTCACATACTAATGACTGGTCATGTTTCGTTTGAAATATTTTCAATTTGAATAATAAAACAATATTAACAATCATGTTCTGTTCAGATCCTGCCTGTATAACCGTGAGCTGAGGAAGGGAGATAACTCTTAAGGGTACATCCATTGTGTTTAATAAAATATTATTTTGCTTTAATATGTTCCAACTCACCATATGTGCTGTTGACAGTACACATACATTCACTCAGCTTGCATATTCATCCCCAATCGCCAAATATATCATAATTACTAGTTTCCAGTTAAAATCGAGTAACATCATAATGCACGTGAAGAAACCGAAACTGCACTTTCCATTTACATGCACAGTAGTTATATGACCTATTAAGCATTATCAAACCAAATTTGTCATTTTGTCTGTAATATATAATAAACTAATGTCCAAAAGAAAGTACCCACCTCAGTTCATTTTATCATGTGTACAATTTTCAATCACAAATATCTCAAGTTTTAGACGTCGTATTCTAAAACGGTAAAGAAAAGGAGGTTTGCCTTCAGTAAGAGAATGCTCCTAATAGGTTTTTAATTTTTTTTAAAAAATCAAAATTTTGAATCAAATTTTAATTTCAAAATTCATTTTCATAAATCAAAGCTGTTTATAGACATGTAAGCTATAATTTATGTAAAATTCGATTAAAGTGCTTAAATCTTCAATAATTTACAACGTTTTAAAGACGGTAGGGGTCATGTTAGTGTAAATTTCGTTTTTGACCCCTGTCTCCTTTAAACAAAGATATTTCAACAATACATTAACCATACACACATTAATTCCTTCGAATTACTGCATAAATGAGTTATTTTTATCGTTACATAATCAAAAACACCTCACGTCTTTTAGATATTAATTAAATCTAAAACAACTGTGGTGGGTACTTTCTTTTGGACATTAGTTTAGTATCGATCAGAAATCACTACTTTTACCTTCATATCGTCAATATACTAAGTCGACTATCATAAAAATGGTAGTTTTCGGTAACAGTCGGTACTTCTCGATAAAGTAACACCATTTATAACGTTTGGAATATGTGACCCCAACAACACAATAGATGTACCTTTAATTACCAACAGGTGCCGAGTCTTCAGCTGCTACCTGACGGCGTCCTTGAACACACTCTACGAGTCATAAAGATGCTATACTGTTTATCATAATATGATATCATGATAAAGCAATTAATTAATAAAAAACAAATTCGGTGTTAATTTTAGATGATCAGAGTTACTGCGAATTTTTGGTTGAAATTACTTTCAAACTGTTCAGCAGAATGGATCCGCCATGCGGAAGCTGTGGACTAGGAAGCTTTGTTAACTTGGCAATAATGTTTGTCTACATCTAGAAGGAAGTACTCACTTGAAAGACTGCTGTACTCGGGGAGAATTATGTACTTGCACTTTGATCATTTTAACGATGTGAAGGACATTCCATCTTTCTGAAAGTCTCTTCTTGCATCACCAACAATGTTGAGATAAACCAGAGACAGTAAAACCAGTTTCTTTAATGATTAACCCCAGTATGTATAGCACGAGGGGTATTTGAAAACCAGATTAACTGCAGCATCTATTACGTTATATGTATATAATCAATACATGAAAATCTAATGAGTTATTATGTTTCATCTTCAAGCGCTCTTACTTTCATCTTTCATTTTCATTTTAAAGGTCTAAATATAAATCTTTTTATAAATATCCCGTATATAATATAAGTTTGGCACCTGTGACTCATATGACGTGACGGTTTGTTTTATCAGAGCACGAAATGGTACGTTGTTGGTGCTTCTCTGCTTATAAACGTGTTCACACATTCACCGATTTGGCTCCCAGTTTTAGAGATAGTTTAAACGTATCTTTAAATGTTCCTTTTGGTCATTGTTTCTAATGTCACACTTTTGCTGAGGAAATACTTCAAAATAATTTGCTGTCAATTAATAGAACCTTCGAAACACGATTATTCACATTTTTTTCCGAAGCCAAAACGATCCCAAGACATACTTCGCTTTGTTCCAATGAGAATGTTCACAATCATATGAACTCCTTGAACGTAGATATTCAATCCACTGTACATAATGTACAAACACGTATGTACTATATGTTTAATCGATTATATATAATGTACAAAACGTATGTACTATTTGTATACTTTCTTGGAGAGTATTTGTATAACACGTTTGCCTATGAAGAATGAGAACTTGATCGATCGTCACTCGTTGAAGAGTCTACGAATATCACCAACATTAAGAGAATTCGACATAAAGATGAACCCTGTCGTAAACCAGTCGCTTCGCATGTTAATCCAAAACAGCTCCGAGAATTTCAAAAGAGTTCGTTTCAAAAGAACAGTTTGTATTTGAAAATGCAGCCATTGAGTTTCACCAACAAGTTCAAAGTTCAAAAAGCTACCGACAAGCTAACTTTGTGTCATCGGTAGCGCAACAAACACTCTTCACAACAGAAACCCGTAACAACGCGGGACACACGCTAACCGTTCAGGTAAATATATCAGAACACCCGTCCGTGTTTGACAGCATGATAGCCTGGTATTACTGCCAGGGTTAGAACGGCCCCCTATCAGGTACACACATATCGACTAGTGGGGGGTATACACTCTTATAATGCAGGGTAGCACTTCAGAACTTTGAGTTACAGCCCCGCTGTTAAAAATCGTCCTCAAGCATAACCCCGGTAGCTCTCTCTATCAGCTGACCGTTGTACAGTACCTATCAGTATATACCGATCCACAATACCAGACTAGCGGACGATCTCTTCAATGTTTTATGAGCAAAGCACGGGACAATCTCCACGAAGTATGGCTACCTTAAATAGCGTGACCGTGTATAGGTACTTGCAAGAAATCAATTTCTGACCGGAGGAATTATTTAAGTCATCGATCGTGAAACAGGGCCATATGTTCTAGCAACCAAGACTTGACTTTCGTGTTAACAATTTCTCGGTTTATTATGACGTAATAGTATCTATAATTCAAAACTGTCAAACCGTTTCAATAAATGAAAATTCGCCGAATCTTGATAATTTAGACATCATTTCAGAAGACTAGGACACATACACCGTGTATCACAGGTAACGTGAAGTGAAGTGAGGGGAAGTGAAGTGAAGTGAGGGGAAGGCGATGATTAAGGTACCTGCCGGACCTACACGGCGATACAGTGAAACTCTGATAACTTCTCCGTTGCTTAAGGACAGTTAAGATTAATTATTCATGGTTTGGCAACTTTAACTATCTACCATTTGATTACCGTAGATGGGCCTAGCTTGGCAGTGTTTTGTGTCTGTTCCTGCACCAAGGTTACGTTTTATATCGACGACTATTATGAAGTCTAGATTTCTCATTCATGCTCATCTTAATATACATGAAAAAATTAACAAAAGCTTTATATAACAACTTGTACAGTGTTAATTAAATTTTAGTATTAACTGTTCTGTTCTGTATGCCCCCCCCCCCCCCCCCCCCCCCCCCCCCCCCCCCCCCCCCCCCCCCCCAATACGTATGTCGTAGTGCTCTTGCAGCTGTAACTATCTGCAATGGATATGATAAAAAGTTGGGGTTGTCTGTATCCATGAAAGTTCACGAAGGTGCGCGCAATATGTTAACATCATCAACATCATTGACAAACCGTTAAGAACATTCAGGAATCGTACTTCCAAAGCTTGCTTTTAATACTTTTAACACTCTCAGTGCATTTTAGTGTAAGATTACCTCATGCATTTTTATCATCTTCATTCAGTTTCCTCACATGGTCAATATTTTGTATAAATTCCTCTCTCCTTCTTATACCTATAACGTACTCCCTGATGAAAGAGTAAACGTTGATTGTTCACAATGACGAATATGTTATCCCGCAAAATCTTATTTTCTTACTCTCAAAGTAGTCCCAGACTGCAGACTTCTCACACGCTGATGATGTCAGGATGATAAACGTTCAACTGTACACACGCACTCGACAAGCTCTAACATTTAGATTTCCCCGAAGAATCTTATGCCGGTACATTCAATTATTTTAAAAAAAATCAACCATGATTCTAATAATTGATTGCCTAATATATTTTTTTTCCGAGCGATTTAACGTATCCCCCCCCCCCCCCCCAATACATCGGACGCCATTACCGCCTGTATATTTTCTTCAGATAAAATTTACGGCCTGTCCCCGTATCGCCTACGAGGTAACGGTTTGGACAAAAAATAGAATGGTTTGGTAATATCTAAAATACATTTCTAATTTTAAAAATATATGCTAAAGTATGATAGTGGAATTTTATACACTTATATATCATTTTTTTAATAATTAAAACTAAAACATTTTTGTCAGGTTACATTTTAAAAATTATAAAATCAATGCTTGTGAAATTCATGGTAAGGGTTTGGAACTTTATTTCAGATTTTAAATTTTATTTCGAATCATCTACCTAAATATAATAAATTTGTCAATATCGAATATTTCATCAAATGATTCCATTCTTATGAATGTCTTTCATAATTTAAAAATGTTTTTACTTACATAAAGCAATGTTCTAAAAATTATGGTAACGGTTTGGAATTTTGTAACAGAATTGATATCTATAAATACAAGAAACCTGTTCATATTTGGTTTGTTTATATATTAGTTAGTAATTTGGACACTATATCTGCAGAAAAGACGTAAAGAACGAGAATCACTGTATTGAAGATAAATGAGGTGCCTTTTATTCCTTTCTGTTCTATTTCTTCTTCGCTTGAACACGGTCACTGAAATGACACAGACTCTGAGATTCAAATTGGAGTATAAACTTTGATAAGAATAAGTTCTCAAGATCTGTGACCGTGTTACAAGTAAGTGGTCACTTACACAGTTCAAAGGCATATATAAGTAATTCTCAATACGTTGAGGTAATTAAGCAACAAATGCTTGTGCTGGGTTGTATCTTAAAAGGTTCTATCGGGGTATTTTTTTTATGGAAACGAAATACGGGAGGATATTCCTGTTTACACATATATGTTATTAATACATGTTAAAACACATTGGAATTGAAAGAAATTATAATGAAGGTAACATTTTGATGACATTATATTTCACAACTTGATAAACACAAGTGCACATTTGTTGAAAAATAAAACAATGAGAACTGAAGCCATTCATCGGCGCCGCGAGTCGGGAAAACTTCGCTACAGCACAATAGAACATTGCTGAAGAATTGCTGAGGAGTGTCAACAAATGGTCATTATTAATTGATATGGCACCAAACATGTGAGAGAAGAACGTTTTTAACACCTATCGTAAATGCATTTTAATAAAATTATTTGTATCCAACCTGTATAGATTTGTTTGTTGTGTTCAACTTAGTAAAGAAAATGATAGTTAAAAAATACCATTTCCTAATAACTTTGTAGTTTTTATAATAGTGATATTATTATGTTGTCAAATTCTTTGTATTTTAAAAGGATACTAGTTGCCATCTCACTATTACTACGCAGCTGACAAATGTCATCTTGATATCAAATTTATTGAACTTTGAGTGGTTAGGTATCGCTTCATCAGTCAGATCATGTGACACGTTAATAAAGTTTGTTCCTTCTTCTTCCTGTTAACATTGTGACACCTATTTTGTGGATCAAATAATAATTAAACAATATCCCTAACTAAGTTACACCGATAATATCCATCCACTTCACTTCATGACAATGAACCAATTCAGTAATGGCTAAGTGGACTGTACCATATTACACAATAAGGGTGAGGAAGTGACACGAGATACGAGGGTTTAATTTTAGGTGTAGGCAATATGGGGTGTAGACGACACGAGGGCAAGCCAACTTAACAGCGTGGTATGAATGTATCCTTTCGTCAAATGAAAGGAATATGTAATGTTTAAAACAAGAGGATAGAAAAACTATTTACTGACGTTATATAGTTTGTTCAAACTGTTGTCGTCGTTTTGTCATATAATGATAGGGCAAAATAATATATAAAATATATGGCATAATGAATTTTAAGTAAAATTAGAGCATTTTCCTCCCCAATAAGCCATGAAACATTAACATCAATTGGGTATTTTAGAAATGATTTTTAAAGCCTGAGATACTGGTTTTCTGAAAATTTCATCTCATTGCGATTGGAAGATTCAATCTAACAAGTCCCTATAAAACAAAATGTGTTCAAATAATTACGTCATTTCCCCTTGTTTGCATCCTTTAAAAGAATGTTTGCAATAAACAACGCGAGAAATACATGGATGACTCAGAACATGCAGCTAGCCTATATAGATCTAGGTGTGAAGCTTAATTTACATACACAGCCTTTCCTGTTCACAGTTTTACTGTGTGCCAGAAGCCTTAGCATAATTGGTATTTTTAAAATTATGTTCAAATTTCAAATGTTATTACTATAACTTAATCTTCAGCTTCTGTTCTATTTAATTTAGTTTTAAATAGTGTCTTTAAATCATCAACTTCTTTAATACTTTCTTGAGTGTGATCAATACATGATATATCTTTATAGAGTAATCATTCCACTAACAAAATCAAACTAAAAGATATGAGATATTTGTTCCCAAACTTCAAGCACTAACAATCAATACATGTACAACGCATACTCAAAAAGAATAACTAACAATTGTGTAACGAACACTGTACTCATTTAATAGGGATTATGTCTCCGAAGTTATTGAAATCAGAATCTAAATCAATACCCCCATGTTATTTCCTACGACAATAAACCAAGACACATGGATCAGCCAGGTAAATCTCAGGTATCTTATCAGAGAACTAATATTCAGGTGTATTCACCCGTCGCCTGATCTATGAACCGGTGTCAGTTCATCAATGTACCCACACGAATATTTTAACCCGGATAGATCTTACTAGCTCGATCAACTATTTCTCCTGCGCTCTGTCGGTTATTGCTTATCAGATGACAGTTGAGCTCTAGATAGGTATGAGAGATATGACAAGATATGTCTGTCAAATAGTGTACGTAAACAGGTCCCATGTTATAATTAGTTCTTGGGAGATACGTAAATATACGTAGATTCTTTGAAATATGCATCCATTAACTATTTCAGAAATATGTTGAATCAGTTGAATTAGTAATCATGGGAAGGTTTGAAAGCAAATATGTTTACAGCATAGATACGATAATTGTAGAATCACACAACACAACACAACACAACACAACACAACACAACACAGCACAACACACGTAACATAACATAATTTTGTAGTTTTTATGATTTAAGGAGAATGGGTTTTATACTATCAAATGTTGATGTTTTTATGATTGCTGCCAGAACCTGCCAAATATTATATGCTCTAGAAACAAGGTATTATACTCATAACTGTACGTTTCTTTTACTTCAGCTCTTAAAGTAACAATATTTTATATAATTAATGTACTTTACATATGTATATTTAAATTATAGTCTCTCATAATACCATTAACCGAGTTAATATTTTTTATATGAGCACATGTGCACATATCATGTTTGCCTAGCAACGATTGTTTAACCGCGGCTTCCCGTATCACGTCGCCTGTGACGTCATAAAAATGTATGTATAACCCTCGCTCTCGCTCGGGCAATACAAAAATTCACACTCGTTTCGTAAAAGTCATATGACACACTTCCTCGGGTAATAATCTCTATATATGTTACTATGTGAATACTCTAACAGTGTATGTCTTTAGTTATCAAAAAGTTGCAAAATTGGGTACAATATAGCGTGTTTTCATTTCACTTAATGCAAAATAGCCAATATGGCGACAGAACCCTACCTTTAATGGCCTATACTATATAAACCGCATTCATCTACTTATACTTATATGTTTAAGGAATGGCTTTTTTTAAAACTAAGGTAGATGTGAGCAGATATGAGAATCAATACTGGAACCAAACCTCCTAAATCTAAACACGGTACTGATTAATAGGATGAAATGCAAATACAGCTATTTAGGCGCAATCATTGAGTGCAAGCTCACTTGGAATGACAATGTTGATTACCTATTCAAGAAAGGCCAGCAAATATTGTATTTCTTCGTCGTTTAAACACTTTTGAATTTACTAATATCTGATGGAATTGTTTTACAAAACATTTATACATTTATTTTAACTATTAATCTACTTTGTCGGTTTGTAGCCTGTATGTTCAAAACAAAGCTAAACGTAAGTAAAGTGTTAACACAGCACGCACAATCATTGGAACAGAGTCAATAATATCTATCGGCCAACTTTACGAGCAGCAACTTGTATTAAAGAAATGCAAAAAATTTTAACAGAAAGCTCTCATGTTCTCCATTATGATTTTGAATTTCTCCCATCAGGACGTCGTCTAAGCATGCCGATGGCCAGAACAAACAGGTTCTGTCATTTTAAACAGTCAATCATCACTTACAATCTTACCTTTAATCCTTTATGAAAACCATTTTAAACCACTACCTTTTCTTCCATTTCTTACCATTACATTAAGCCTTTAATTACCTATTATCTATTTTTGTGGTCCTTTCTATTCATTAATTGTCCCCCGCCGCCCGCGAAGCGCGGAGCGGGGGATTGGTATTCTCCGTACGTCCGTACGTCCGTACGTACGCCCCGTCCCGTTTCTTGTTAGCGCGATATCTCATGAACCGCTGCACCTAGAGTCTTCAAATTTGGTACCAGTAATCATTAGGGGAATACACAGACACCAGCTGATTTGAGAGACCTTGACCTCATTTTCAAGGTCAATACGAGACTTTGAAATGTTTAGGGATAATATCTTGTCAGCGCGATATCTCATGAACCGCTGCACCTATCGGCTTCATATTTTGTGCAAGTCTTTATTTGGGGAATACGCAGACACCAGTCGATTTTGATGACCTTGACCTTATTTCCAAGGTCACTGCGAGACCTTGATTGTTTGTCGAATGTTGTTAGCACGATATATCATGAACCCCTGCACCTATAGAGTCTTCAAATTTGGTACAAATCTTTGTTTGTGGAATACGCAGACACCAATCGATTTGGGTGACCTTGACATTTCATCCTTTTAGCTCATTTCTTAGTTGCGGCGGGGGACATGGTCATGTCATGGTTTCTTTTTGTTTATGATCGTAGCGTTCGTTGTAATGTGAGCATTTGTGATTAATGCTTCTGCTCTCTTCTTATGTGTTTTACACGATGTAACAACACTTTCCTTCGGGATAATAAAATATTATCTTATATGTATATCTGGTCTTACTTTTTTAAAATGTATTCATTGAAACAATACAAACAAATGTACAGGGCCTGTATAATGTATGATTGTAGTCATGTTCCTTGATGAGTAGAACAACTACATTTCATACAGGCCTCCCAACGTAATACACGGATACGATGCAAAATAATACTCGTAACCTGTAACACATGTATTTGATGCAGGATAAATACGCTTAGAGACCACATGTTAAATAAATAGACAGAAACAATAGATAAGTCAAAGCAAACAAATGACTTACCTAAGATCAAGTTTGTAAATTTGCCCGTCCATTGTGAGTAACAGCCAAACTATGCAAACAGGTTTGTTGAATGGGAGTCACATACACTGAAGTGTCACTACACAGAAGCATTTACAGGGTGTACTGTGGACACAACAACGCGGTTCCTTATGATCAAATCATTTGCTTCTCCCGTACCGTGTTTACTTCAAGCATAATTCATGGTCTCATTCGTGCAACAATACCGGGCTGGTCGTAGATCTTCATTAAGGCACTATGTGACCATGTTCAGAACCTAAACGTGGTTTGAAAGCATGAAAAGTAAGTTACGAAGTCTAAAAATTAACGTTCTGACCCCATTTAATTTGGACGCCTTTTGAAATTTTAAACATCATATATAGACGATTCTTGTATAACCTATTCTTTGATGAGTCGATATCATATGAATTAGCATATCTTACATACGTAAGAATATATTAATGGGGATTGTCTCTCTCGTTATAAACTGAGGTACAAAAGAAACTTTACACCTTAGTTGGTTTTATCATATGTTTGATTATCAATTACAAATATCTTATGTTTCCGAAGTCGTACTCTAAAACTGAAAAGTGTAGGCGTTTAGTCATCAGCTAAGAAATAATTCTATGTGGTTTTAATTTTTTTGGGAAAAAATGAAATTTTAAATTCATAAATTCTTCCAAAATTAATTTGGATAAAACACAACTGTTCACCGACATATAAGAACTCTGCTAGGTGAAAATCAATAAATGTGCCTCATTCTGCACATATTAACAACATTATAAACATGGTAGGGGTCATGTTGGTGTAAACATGATTTTATACACTGTTTGAGAGGCATTCTAGAAGTTGGTGTGATGAAGAAGACAAATATTTATGGATGATCAACTTCTTTATTAACAA
Organism: Gibbula magus; assembly: GCA_936450465.1. Lineage (NCBI taxonomy): Eukaryota > Metazoa > Mollusca > Gastropoda > Trochida > Trochidae > Gibbula > Gibbula magus. The sequence goes on from OW388289.1 coordinate 16,095,813, forward strand.
TAGCGACGTTTCGGTATAGATCCTTATACCGTTATCAAGCATATGGGAGAGATGATAAAATCAGAGGTTATATACATGAAACATTTTTGGTATGATAACGGGATAACAAAGACAACAAGATGAGATAACAATAAGAAGAAAGCTGTAACAAGCAGGTAGTGATAACATGGAACCAGTGGAATGTAAGTTAATTAAGTTGGGATGGGGATACAATGCAGCAGTGAGGGTGAGCAATCAGTGGAGGATAATGATGGAAGCCAGAGTGAGTAGAGTGGATTAATTATTTGTGGATTAAGTGGTTGTAAGCTGATGGGATGAAATAGCCTTGATCTCTATTCAAAGAGGGGTTATGTCTCAAAATTTGTAAAGCTTCAGATAAACGGTGGTGGGTGTAATCATGTTTGTTGTTTGTGAGTGTTTTGACAGCGTCCAAATTGATGTTGTGTTGTGGAAATTTGGTGATGTGTTCTGAAATGGCTGATTTGTTGTCTGCCTTGATTGTGGATGTTTTGTGTTCTTTGATGCGTATGTTGAGTGGTCTGAATGTTTCCCCCAATGTAGTTACTGCCACAGTTGCAGCTGATGTTGTAAACTACGCCTTTAGGTTGTTGTTTGCTGTGGGGTGTTTCCTACCATTAGCCCTAATGATGGTTTTGAGTGGGGTGGCCGTGGAGAAGTATGTGTCTACTTGCTGCTTGAGTAGGCGGCTGATGTGATGTGAAGTTTTACCAATATAGGGTAGTGGGATGCGAATGGGGGCAGGGGTAGGCTTGGTAGTAGTAGGTTTAGGTGCTGGATTTTTAGTGCGGTTGATGACACGGTCAACAAGATGAGTTGGGTAATTGTTGAGTTGGGTGAAGACAAGCCGGAGGTGATTTAGTTCGGAGTCAGGGGAGTCAGAGGATAGGTTGATAGCACGGCGGGTTAGAGTGGAGATGATGCCGGATTTAGTTCTGAGTGGGTGGTTTGAGTCAAAGTGGATGTACTGGTCAGTGTGCGTGGGTTTGCGGTAAACAGAGGTTTGGATGGTATTGTTAGGTGTGCGAGTAACTAGGACGTCAAGGAATGGAAGTTGTGAGTCGGTTTCAGTTTCGAAGGTGAATTGGATACGAGGGTGCTGTTGGTTGAGATGTTGGAGGAGTGCAGTGATTTTATACCCCTTAGTCTTTTCAGTGACTCTAACTCTGCATGTTTGAAAAAAACGAGTATGATTGTTTGCCGAATCAGTCAACTTTGAACATTAAATAATATCCCGGTTCTATCATATCAATTTGTTTTGTTATGTTTACTGTATGAGTGAAACAATATGGTGTAAAGTTTCTTTTGTACCTCAGCTTATTATCTTAATTGTTCATATTAAGAAACATAACCAGTTTTATATAAATATTTTACATAAAGAATTGTAATGAAAACTAAACGAGGTTCCGACCGTAGGTTCCGATTCAGGTATTTTGAACTCACACTGGAAAGTGCATGGACATCACTTATTTAACGGAATATTTCAAAGCATTAGTTTACATCAATTATGTTAAATTAAATAATTATGAATCGAGCAATCGGCTGACATTTTCGGTAATAATGTGTGATGACAAAGCGATTCGATTCCACTTTCGAGAGCATTACAGATTTAGGGAAAATGAATATGTCACACTGTATATAACGTATTGTGATGATGAGAATTGTTTATGTTTTATTTATTTAAAAGGAATTTGCCATTAGATACACATCATGCTGACTAAGCATTAATCACAAATGACAGATGTAGGTCGACTATGTTGTCAACCATCAATTTAGAAGAAATTTATCTGAAATTATTAGAAAATATAAATGTTTCGTCATTTACATGTACATGAGGTATTTGGTTTATGTAGTCCATGTACCTTGCAGAATCACCAAGTATAAACTAAGAGAGAACCTTACACCGTATTTATATGACGAAATTAACGATCATGTTCCTTTACTAAACTCAGCTGATATCATGATCGATAAAGCCGCTGTGATATACAATATATATATATATATATATATATATATATATATATATATATATATATATATATATATATATAATAACATATTAATAATTAACTAAATTGTATAAATCAATGAAATGAACTAAAATTGTTCACTGTGTTTGATTTGAATGTATTGATAAAACATTTAAAATAACGCACACTAAATTAGTTTTAAAATGTTTTTCTCGGCAACAGTTTGACGGTTGCCGTAGCAACAGATGCTGCATGTTACAGTTTTCTGGACTGTGACTATAACACTTATTCATTCGTCAGTTACAAAACTAAAGTATTTTGAATTGTATAAGAGTAGTTATATGAACTGAAAGCCAAAGAAATGTTACACCTCTTTGAATTTGAATATCGTAAAAAGTTCAGATGAATTTGCTTTGTTGTGTTGTAACACTCCATCAGTTTAGTGTTTTGTGGTAACTTTAATGGTAAATAAGTTATCGCCAGTTCTTCATGGGTAGGGTCAATTGTCCTATTTCTGATCATGCAATAACTGAAGGGAAAATTGTAAAAATGGTTGGAAAATTAACCAAACTGACTGTGTCTTCTTTGATAATGAATGCACATTCATAAAAAAGGAAATTAGTTATGTTTTTGGAAATAGTTATTCGTTATTTTGTCTGAAAATGACAAAATATTGAGATTTGTTATTGTTCTATTCTAAACAAAACTATAAGATTTTAAGAATTTTTTTTGGTCAAAACTGTGCTAAATTTGATATGATAGGTTATATAACTACTAAGCGTGTGAATTGAAAGTGTATGTATATTTGTTGTTTGTTTTTGATTTGAAACATAGTAATTATGATATGTTCGACGATTGGGATGAGTATGCAAGATTAGTGAACGTATTTGAACTTAAATGAACACAAATGATATTCATGATAGCTGTTCTGTAGCTACATAAATCTTTGTTCACATTGTTCATTTCATTGACATTGTTCATTTCGTACAGAGTACAACACATGTTGTAAATGTAACCAAAAACTGCTGGCCCATGTCTCGCTAGTTTATGTAATGGTTGTTCAATGGACTATGTAAGTTTATTCAAGTGAAGTATTCGCTGAAACAGCGCCTGTAGATCCGAATAAAATGCGCCCCATGCTCTGACGCGTATCAGTGGAAATCTCCCCCTGCACGCAACAAGCACACGTTCCTACCCTTGCGCCAGCCATGCGTGCAAATACCTTTAATCCGCGCTCTACTTCTCGTAAATTAGTTTTAATCGCAATCAATTCAAACGTGTGAAGCATCTTCGCATTTTAGTTCATGTGATACCCTCACAAAATCCAATTAAGGAAGGGATTAAATATGTATAGTATATAATGTTACAATACAGAAGTCACTATTCGTACTAATGTGTAATAGTGTTACGTTTGAAATTTCAACGCTACATAAACAAACTTGGAATTTTAGACATCGATATTTAACTTCTACTTTTTTAGCCTTATTGAGGGCAACAGTTAATATAATTATACAATGAATAAAATATGAAAACTTAAACTGGGCATTTCCTTTTAACCGAATCATGGTTCACTAAAGGCGCCGAAGAACGATTTTCTTACTGAAATAAAGTGCTCTCACAAAAATATGAATAAGTGTTACCAATGCCTAAATAATAACCCTGAATCAATAAATAAAGAGTTCTAAAACGAATGTACACGATTCGGTTAAGTCACGCGAATCCATTTCCAATGGAGTGGCCTTTTAAGGTGTTCACATTAAAAAGGCCGCTTGAAGGTAGTTCAAGTGACCTTTCTGATGATGTTATCTTATGTTATGTTACACTCAGAGTAGAGTTTTGAATATGGTACAATGAATGCGTGGTCAATCTTCTTGCTGTCTGAACTCTCAAATTCACAGGAGTTCTACATTTCACACACTGACGAGTTTCACACCACTGTCGTTATAAACGTTGCACCATTTTCTTCGAATACCAATAACCGTTTCTACGGTTACGGCTTATCGGGTCGCGTAATGAGATTTTTTACCCAGTAACTAAACAATATATTGTATAAATTTTAATAATAAATATCAACTTTTAGAAAGCATAATACGCACACAAAAAACGTGCAACAGCGCCTTTAAATATACAGACACGTCCTTGGCAGCATTGGAATGTTTTGGGATCACAAAAGACTCGATCCAGATAGAGTAATTGAAATATTAAATGTTACTTTTTTCATATCTAAACGTCAGGTATTTCTAATTGATAGAAGATTGCATCATTATCGCAACTTGCAATTGTGTGTATATCCAGTTCACTGTAGGAGAGTGCTCAATACATAAAATGTAGAGAAAGAAATAAACCTTGTACCCAAGTGAATATCCACATGCCTGATGATCGCCACACAGTGTGTGCGTGAAACTTTAAGTTGCAATGTGAGTATATAAACGTGTCTCCATTTGTATATACAGACAGACAGAGAGACAGATAGACAGACAGACAGGCAGACAGATAGTTTATTTGAGCCTCATCTCACATAAAATACATACAAAAATACAATGTAAAATGGAATAAAAGTGAGCCAACCTTTGAGGCTAGGGTTATGAGAGACTATAATAAAACAAACATATAAAGATAGAGAGTTAATATAAATACAGAATGTATATGTACATACATAAGAGAGAAATCTATCCATATAAAATATGCTTCCTTTTTTGTAAAATATAAAAGCAGGTGTTTTGGCAGTAAAATATACATTGTTTAAAAAGTATAATACAGAACTCTATAAAGTTTGGATAGCTAAAACATATTTTCATACAACCTTTCACGCAACTCATCATACATAGGAAAATGTAAAAACACTTTAATCCTCAACACTCTCACTTCACTGACAACACACTCTGTCTATCAAATCCTTATTGTTATATCTGCCAGTTTCCAAATGCAGAGGAGCAGTACCTAATCTGAATTTGGAAAGGGCAGAGCGGTAAGAACGGGGCAAACTCAACTTTCACCCTCATATACACATTCTTAAACATTAAATACGTTCTTAGCTTAGTATTTCCCGTTCTACCGCTTGGTTTATTTAACAACCCATACCAATCATTTATATACTTCTTCTTACATATATCTTGCACTCGTTCACGTACACGCTTATCACTGACATCGTCCACATTCACGTCCCATTCTTCCAACTTTGCTTTACCTCGAAAACTCAATTTTTTACACGTCCACTCGCACATCTCTCCGACCACATACAATATGTTTATTTAATCTAAAATGCATTCGTTTAAAACGACAATAGTGTCTAACAATATGTGAAATGTTAACATATATATATATATATATATAGGATATCTGTCTTTTCTTGACACTTGAATACCATGTTTATCTCATCGAGTGAGATAGAAAAGTAGATATTTCACGAGTATCAACTTTTTTACCTCACGAGATGAGATAAACATGGTATTTGTCAATGAAAAACAGATATTCTATCTTCTGTATCATTATTTCTGTGTTTTATGTTGACTTGGTGTGATTTCAACTTTAAACGTACGGTCTTCGTAAGATGACAATATGACGTTATAACAGTAGTCCAGTCAATTTAGCAAGAAAAACACTAGAACAAATTGCAAAAGAAATGAGTTTTATTTTATCTGAAACTTTGAAGATCTTAGAAAAACATATAAAAAATGTAGAAAAATGTAATGAGTGGAACATTTTCAATGTTCATGATTAAATACACCCTATGCTGTATTTCTGAGATCCCCAAAATTGAAATTTTAAGGACATTTAAGGGCACATTGCTAGATAACTGCATCATTTGAGCACATATCAAAGTGTTTTGATGTTAATAATGAAAGTAAAGTCTTTGGGATGAAACAAATAATTAAAGACATTTGATTTGCTGCTACAAACCCGTTTATCCATACTATCTGTCTGGATAATTGAAATCATCAGATATTCCCCAATTATGTTAGAAATTATGATTTTTGATAGTCAAATATCAAAAATTGTAATATTTTAAGTCAGATTTATCTGCAAAGATACAAATTGTGTATATATATATGGGGTTTAGCTGTATATATGCTGATCAAACTAATGACATGTTCATCAAGTTAGCTTTCTATGTTTGACTTGACTCACTTCAATTGTCATCAGAAACCATGTCGGTCAGACGACACATGGCAGCACTGCACGCCACACCCCTGCATTGTCCACATGCCATTGAGCATTCAAGTCCATGTCTCCTGCAGGTGCATCTTCTGCTGTCACACTCTGTCTTGCAATTGCAGCGGATTACTCTCAGCAGTGTGTCTGGAGCTGGAGGTTTGGCTGTTGTTCGTGGTTCAAGTCTGTCTGTCACTTTTATCCAACCCCAGTCTTCCGGGTCCAGTGAGCTTCCAGTTCCTATCCATTCCTTGACCTAGAGATAAACACGAGCATTGTGGTAGCGTGCTGCTGCTGATGTGGGGGGCAGTGTGTGAACCTGGACATAGGAAGTGCTGGTTGCAACTTTTTCAGAGAAGCGCCGATATCGTAGATTATCTAGATTTTCTTTAGGTAGTCCATTGTAGAGGCAGACAAGAATTGCCTCACCAGCTGATATGATGTTTTCTGTGGCTTGTTCGGTACAGAAATGATGCACCTGTTCCCTGAAATAAGCATCCTTTAGGAGTTTCTTCAGAACAACCCCCTTTCCTATCCCGAATAGGCGTGATGTGGTGTCACATCCTCCAACTGCATGCACAAAGGGCAAGTAGTAACACATGTCACTGCCTACGTTCTTCTTCAGTTCAATTATGTTCCACACTCTCTTTTTCTTCATCAATTTTCCCCCCTCAGACATGAAGTACAGTCCTTGAGATGTTGTTTCAGCATGGAAACACAGCAAGATAAGGAGATCCGTGTCTTCCCCTATGACTGTGGTCGGGCAAGTAGCTGCACTCTCCACTGCAGTCTGTACAATGAGAAGGTCGGCATCACCTCCGGCATGAATAGTCTTGCAACCCTTTTCTTCAAGTTTCCTGCTGAGCATGTTGATGAATCTCTGTTTGTTAGAGGGATTTGCCAGGAAATGATCCTTCCGTGTTGCAATAGGCATGTCTTCGACAAAGAGTACTTCTGGAGCTACAATACCCCTTGAACGTCTCATGTGAGCAACATCTTTTGTTGACGGGCCTGTCTCATATCCATCAAATACTATGATGGAGCTTGGGTATTTCCTTGTTACATGGTCAACATACATGTTCAAGATTGTGGCAAATGTAACATTTCTTGGTCACGGGATCTTGTGAAGCAGAGATCCACCATCAAGGACATGAATCATATTATCCTCTTGTGCAACTGACATTTCAGATCCTTTCCCTGATATCCATAATGCATCAGCCAAGGCAGGTTTGTTTGCTGCTCTCATAAGTCCGGTTGGCTCAACAAGAGCAGAAGGAACAGTACTGAGTTCATACTTGAAGATTTCAGAAATATCCTCTGCATTCCTCTGGGCTGCTGTCACCAATCTCTGGAAAAGTAACTGGGAGTCGACATTGATTGTATCACCATCAACCTTTACTGAAGACTTGTGATCCAATGTGATGACCTGCTCTTTCCTCTTGAAGGAATATTCAAAAACTTGCTTGCCAACCATCGACTGAAGGATATGATTTCCAACTTCCAGTCCTCTGTCAGCATTAACATTGTTTCCAGCCGTGACACCTGTGGTGATGTTTCGAAGTGATGTATCAGGAGTGAATGGGTCACGTTCTTCCAAGAAAGCCATAAGTTTGTTTGTGTCTTTGTCATCACGTTTTTGTCTGGCATTTGTCATGTCTTTGTGTTGGTCGCTGGTAATGTAGTCTGTACCAGTGAACTCCTGGATTGCATCGCTAATGTCAACACACGCTGGCATCGAAAGCAACCACTGTGTACGTTGTGAGTCAGACATCTCCCGCCCTCTTGTAAGTCCACCTCTTGTTTCCACGTTTCTCATCAGTGTTTGCTCTGTGACTAGGTCTGATGACAACCCGGCCCAATATCTGTCACTGCGTCGAATGATATGGAAGCCAGACGTAAACATAGCATAAACCTCTGGGTGTCTTTCCTCAAGGTGCATCATTTCTTGCAAGTAGATGTGCACGGATTTAGCATACAAGTTGTGTCTTGTAGCAGCTAGGAATGGCAGCATTCTTTTAAGAGCACAAAGATGGAGAAGCCAATGTCCTGTCCTTTCTGCTTTGATGAACATGCGTAGCAGATCAACCATCTCAATGTACTGAATCCACAAAGTTGCTGTCCGAGAAGAAGCTAGAGACTCTGTCACTATTTGAAGTTTCCTCTGAACCCTGTCGAGAGCTTCATCCTGGCACACAGCATCACAGGACACTTCATCATGCAGTAGTTGGTCGAAAAGGTGGAGACTCTTTTCCAAGTCACAGTCCAACTTCTGAATGGGATTTTCCTTTGAGATCATTTGCTGGCTGCTGAGGATCTGACTCGACTGTACTGCTTTCTCTGGATTGGCATAGCTGTTCATCACCAGTCTCTGATGTAAGCTGTGTGGCAACTGTTTGAGGGATGGAGAAAGCCTTTCGTACTAATAGGGCACTTAGTGCAGCATTGATTAGGAAATGTCCTCTTACTGCCCTTGACACTGCCTTCCCGCTGAGCATGTGCACAACTGTGGCTGGTGCATACACAATCTCCATCAGTTCCTGTAAGCCTGAACCTCTCATGATATGTCCAATACACCCGAGGTAGCTCATTTCTGTGTGGAAACCTCCAAGACGCAGAACAATATTCTTGAGTTCACTGGTCGGTTCATTTTGAATGATGATTTGAGCTTTCCACCACAATGGCTGATCAAATGTTAAGATGGGAGTCACATTTTGAGCTCTAGCCTGTGTGCAAACGAAGTGCAGAGTGGAATACACACAACTCATGTCTGAAGCATTCATGTCAATCATTGGCATGTATGAGATAGATGACTTTCCTGGGTATTGTCCCTTTGCTACTATTTGCATCAATCCTGACCAGCCAGGCCTAGGTGAACGCAGAGGCCACACAGTCTTCCACAGAAGATCAATCTTCAATGATGGGTCACTACAGTTGAGGTCATCAAGTTCATGATAGGTCAAGGGGAGGGTTCCAAGAGGGGATGACTTTACGTTCTCGCCAGAAGGCCCGGGAAGCTGAATATGGGATACTCGGGATCAACTGAATGTCAAGGTCATCAATGGCTGAATGGCGAACCGAGTGGCGATGATTTGAGACAAAATGCCGTAGTACAGTCGGAGAAATGATATGTAGGTGTTGTAAATAGTGTTAAGATCTGTAGTTTCACTGTGCGGTTCGAATCTGCCGATTCATAGGTGCTGTCAATATTGCTGGAATTAATAAACGATTTTAAAAGGTGAATTTTCGCTGATTTTCATGAGCGTCGAAATTGGCTTGAAAATGTGGATGTAGTGATATACGGACTGTTTTTTCGCAAAGCTTTTGAAATAATGATCCGATTGTGATCATTTATAGCTCATTTTGTGAGGAAATCATTCAGCTTTCGTATCGTAGTCATCGACTGTGCCATAAACAAAATTTGATGCGAAATATGACTTGAACGAGCATTGGGTAGTATCGTCGTTACATCCCTTTCCTTTTATATAGTAATAGGGTATGGTCTTTATAGGTATATATCTTTCAAAAGCTGTTTCTAAGTGATACACGCTCCTATGACAATCCAATTTATCAATTCTGTTATTAAAATAAATATAACCACCCAGTTCCGTTAAAGGCACTGTCCCCAGATTGGTATGCCTACTATCTCTTTCATTCCTATATGCCGCAATGTCGACCGACCTCCATTTGTTTTGTGAACATTAACAATAAAGGCTTTGTAATGTTTGTGAATCCATTACATGTAAATATGACGATACAAGTAAATAAAATGAGTTCAGTTCAGACAGATCAGCATATTTTCAATTGTAATTTATATTAGTATATTTGACAAATGGCTCTTAAATGACAATAAATAATTAACTCCGTCGATGGTCGACTACTGGTGTAATTGGAAAGTTAAATGATTGTCGAGCAGATGTCAAGTAATGTTAGACAATATAATACGTAAAACAGCATTTCCCCCCCAAAAGGACTGATGATTCAACGTATGCTGACATTTAGTAAATTGGCCAGCTGTTTATTAGTGAAATACGAGAAACATATGCAACCAAATGTATAGTAAATGTATGGTATCTGTGAATGTTGAAAATCGGACAGGTAGATTTTCTTCTGGACTGGTAATTCATTTCAGTTACCAGGCTGTCTGGCTTGGATTTTCGTGAGCTCCCCAAAAAAATGTTACCCGGATATCACTATGATATATCCTCTTTTATACATGGGTGTTTCTATAGGATACTTTCAGCCAATGAAAATATACCACATGTGTCATCGCTCGCCATTCGAAGGAAGTAGTGATGCGAGCAAACAGTATCCACCATATCTACCTTCATTAGTTCTGTTGCTCGCCAGCTTTGGGCGTGTCGGAGAGTGGCAGCGAAGAAAAAGTACCTCATAATGTTGGCGGCCACTATTTTATTTACCATACCTTGTCTTTGGAGGCGATACCGCTAAGGGCCCCAAAGTAACAGATAAGGTTTGTAGTCAGTGAAATATTGACTGGTTCTTACACATTAAAAATATTTACCTTTGTATGCACGAGTCAAGTGTTTGTTTGACTATTGCCAATGTTGTCATGTTGTTGAGGTACGTTTATCAAATATACGAATCGAAGCTCTGATATACTATTTTATCATGTCACTAAGTGCTTTACTATGGAATAGGAAGAACATTTTCAGGTTTTGAGGACATTTCGAGGATGGGGTTATTTATTGTGCAGGTCTACCAATTTCTAGGGGATATTCCTAAGTATAGATTTAAATCAATAAGTTATTATTATTGCATGATTTAATAGTGAAACAATCGGTGTTTTACTCCTTGGCAAATGAGGATTACAAACCATTTATTTGGTAAATCTGACCACAAACCTATCTTCAACTTCTCCAGTTTAAAACATTTTTGTGACTCATTTGACAATGGAAATTAAAAATTGTAGGAAGGTTCAATATGATTTGTTTTGTGGGCCTTTTAGCAACGGTAATATGCCATTGTTGACCAAGCGTGACATCGTCATAGGTCTATTACAAGTTTTCTCCGTAGTAAAGTTGGTAACTATATAGGAGGTTGACACCCTTTATCTAGCAAATTAGATGAATTCAATGTTCATTATTTATTCAGATGTATAATAGTTCACAGGAATATATAACGTGCGGAGATGGTTATAGGAAGAACATATTAGAAGAAAATGATATTCAAAGAACGTGTAATGCTAGAAGCTCACATTGTAGAATGGAAACTAAGGTTTATAATTTCATTACCCTTCTCCCTTCTAAATAAGGGCGTGGCAAGGGTTGCAAAATAAAATGGTTTACCGTTTTAAGGACTATTATTGAATGTAGAAGGTTATCATATAAGTGAATCAGGTGATGTTGTAACCTTTCAAATATGTCCAAGTTTATTACTGTAGCACCAGAAGTAAGCAAAGTAAGTATAGCTTGTATAGTTTCTTTGTGCAATAAATGTGTCAGTGGTATGCATAACTGTCTCAATCAAGAAAGTCTTACATAACCAAACCTTTGTGTGACCTCAGATTGACCCTTGATTAGTGTGGGTATTCCATAACAGAGGTGTGTGTGGTGGAGCTAGGGTCCTTCCAGGATAACTTGGGTTAGGTCAGGGAGGGAATATGAGAGTGAGGGATATACCATGTAAAAACGTTTTAGAATTTCTGTAACACAAAATTAAAAGAAGTAACACCTTTTATATCTACTTATTTATTATTTAGAATGCAAATGTCTAAGATAATATTTTTTTTGTAAACAGACCAATATGGATTTTGATTTGTAAATTTGCTGATTGAGTAATCAAACTGTAAAAGAGATCACATAGTCGAGGCCTTATTGTTTGGTATGTTAGTTTTTACCTTTTGAAATGATGAATAAAGCCTAATGAACAACAGAACCAATGGCTCTATTAGCCTAATTGATATCCTTATTTCCAAGAAGTATTGTTATATTATTGTTTGGCTTTCTGTTCTAGTAAATCAACAGTGTATGTATGTTTCAGGTATATTTTGACATTACTATCGGAGGAGAACAAACTGGAAGAATTGTGATTGGCCTGTTTGGAAAGACGGTCCCAATAACTGTCAAGAATTTTAAGAAGCTTGCAGAGGGTTATGTAGGTATCTTGTGATTGAATTTCAAAATAATTATGCAAAATATATGCAAAAGCTGCAACTTGCATGTGAAATACTCAACTTGTAAATGAAAGATTGCGGTGCTATTTGATTTAATCAATAACATTCTCCATAACATTTTAAATTCCTATCATTAAGCCAGTCAGAATATACAGGCATCTCCTATTTCAGCTTGTGTTTGTATCATTGAATTTGGACTCATTATATCTGATACTTGCAATACTATACATAATTCGATGTGCATTGAGCATCACAATTGTCAATATTGTAAGTATATCCACTTCCCAACGGAACTCTTGCCAGTCTTCATAAATATAGATGTGCCATAGATTTCTGTTATAATCAAAATAATCACTATTAAATGCTAATAACGTGTACCTTTACAAGACATTTATAAACACGTTAACATAACAATCGTCATAATCAGCAATGAGTGGCGGGTGTAACCTGCAGGATGAAGATAGTTACCATCATAGTCAAGGAGAAGCATTGTCTGTCTAGGGATTGCACATGACAAGCTGGCAGTCTCCAAAACCCCTGTTATTGTGTTCTACATAATATATTACTTAGAATGCAGTACATAATACAACTGGAAACTGGTTATGGACATGGATGACAACTTTATTTTGATTTTAATTCTGTTTTTTTCCATTATTTAACTAGTGTCCAAAAGACACGCTACCAACATTTTTTTCAATTTTTTTTTACTAAGTGGCCATATTCATATGGAAACATGGTATTGCGTATCCAATATATCAAATACAGTGTATTCTTCCTTGTATTGACTTTCGGGGTGAACATCATGACTTGGTGACGTGTGCTACAAATGTATGACTTTTTCCCTACATTCTTCATCATTGCTTTTACGGAATGTTATGTTTTGGAGCCCTCCCATCTTAACAGGTCTGTCCTGATGATAAAACTGCATTTATTAAAATGAAATTTTGCACACATGCTGTGAAAAGGTCTCTTGCAATAGTTAAACCAATTTGAAATATCTATATTACTTTTACTATATCACGTTTGTGTTATATTATTTCAAACACGTGGTAGCGTTTCTTTTGGACACTAGTTTAGATTTGACAATAATGTAGTTGTTTTCATCCTGAGGTTACGATTATGCTCATATGTAACAACATTAATAACTGCAACAGAACTGTTAATCTCAAAGGTTCATAATTTTCTTCTTCTCTTCAGGAAGTGAAGGGTGAAAAGCTTACCTTCAAAGGCAGCAAGTTCCACAGAGTGATCAAGAATTTCATGATTCAGGGTGGCGACTTCACACGCGGTGACGGAACAGGAGGTATCGCAATAAATAAAGTGAAGCTGTATACTTGAGCTTCTGATCTGATTCGGTCAAGATCCAAGAATGCAACAAACAAAACTAATTTTGGTTCTTAAAAATAAAATAAAATTAATGTAAAAATTAAAAAGCATGAAAATATGAATAAAAGTATATGAAATTAATAACATAAAACATTGTATGTGGTACAAACTGATAATACATTTTGATATAGTACCTCGAGCAGAAAGTAAAATATTGTGTTTCAACAAAATGCAGATTTTCTTTTAGGTATGTACCGTTTTACCCATCACAATAAGTATGATGAAGTATGAAAAATAATGTAACCAATAGTAAAACTCCCTTCTCTCTTAAAATAAGTGTAAATGGTTATGTAAAGCCATGGGAATCGTATTTGTAAGTAGAAATAATAAAAGGTGTTCACATTAAAATGCCGCCATGCAAGTTTTGCTTGACTACGAATAATTGGTTTGTGTAATAAGTTGTGCTACCGTCTTACATAAATGTGAATCACATAAGCGATAGTTATAATTGGGAAATTTGAAAAACCTAAATTTTATTTTATTCTATTCCGTTTTATAGGGAGGCACTTTACATCTAGGAGGATCAAAGTTTGTACATTTGGTCCTCAGCCTTATTTGCTGCATCATTAAAAAACTGATGAGCTACAGAGCCAATGTTAGACTCAATTACCTTTTACTGTGATCAGAATACCATTAATGGCCAATATTTACTTCAGGAAAGAGCATCTATGGCGACAGGTTCAAGGACGAGAACTTCAAGCTGAAGCACTACGGCGCCGGCTGGTTGTCGATGGCTAACGCTGGAAAGGACACAAATGGATCCCAGTTCTTTATCACAGTCAATATAAGATCCAATGGCTTGATGGAAAATATGTTGTGTTTGGAAAAGTATTGGAAGGAATGGTGAGATACCAATCTCATAAAATTCAAATTTGTTACATATTTGTTAGATCTGATTTTAATGTTTAATGACTAAGGGGAACATTTGACATCCTACGGTATCCTACCAAATTCGTAGTGAATGTCTAATGCCTAGTGGGCCTATGACGGTCAGCGCTTACACTTTAGGAAATAGTCTGTAGCCATTCTATATGCCAAATTAACATCATTTTGTACATGTCGACGAATGTCTTAAAAGGTGTTAAATTTTGATATTATGTTTTAAGTATATCAAAGGTCTTAAATTAAATCTTGCACACAGATAGTCATAATCTATCAGAGTAAATAAATGTTCTCGCGTACAAAATTCAAATGTAAAGATTTTCGAAATGTATATTTTCCTGATCAGTTTTGCATAAAATTAAGATCTATGACTCTTTGCATAATTTTTGCATATGTTCTTAGTTGTACCACGTTTTTCGCAAGAACCCTGTAATAGCAATCATAGATTTGTTTTATACGACGTAGTTTGAGGTATAGACCGCTCTAAATAGGAATCCTTCCAAAATCGTTTCTGGAGCTTATAATCTGAATAGTGAATACTGTGTTTTGGAAACTTCAAATTTGGCATTGGATGAATGATTGTATGATATGTTTCAAACTAATTAATGATTATGGTTAATGATGTATGAAGGAAGTCAAACTACTGGCGTGGGTATAAGAGTAGTGCTCACCTTTGCCATGTTTTCATGCACAGAATTTTCAGATGGTTACTCAGGATTTCACAGAGATAATTTTCTCAGTCCCTACTAAAAGTTATATCTGCCATATCCCAGGTTAGGAAAAAGGCAATTAGTAAATAGAGGATAATGTTAAAGGTTAGGTGTCATGCCACATGGTCACATTCGGAATCATTAAAATGGGATTTCAAGTGAGCATTTACACGGTTTAAAATTTCTGAATTGGCCCATAAATTATTTATATAAGTCTTTTTGAAAAACTGCCTTATTTAGCCCTGGTGGCCAGAATGAAACTCTACGGGGGCGTGATCCCTGCAGAAATATTCTGTGACGTCACAAGAGGAATCTCATTATCGGCGATACTCATAATTCAATATGATTTCGCAACATTTTGATCGTTAAGTTCACAAATAAAACTTCAATAAAACAACTTAGATTTTCTATATATCGAATGTTTAGATATCCAACAAGGTACTTTCACAGATGACAATTGCATCATCATTTCACACATCTCATAAATTCATCTGGCGGTAGTGAAAATTAAACCACGCTCAACGTGGTCAGGCTCTCTAGCACAAACACCTGGTTAATCAGCAGTCACGCTTCAAGGATTGTCTTCAAAGCGATCCTTGAGCTAATTGCAAGCATGGTTAAGATAATACAACTCGTCTTAATAATCAATTGCAAGTGTATTTTGTCTCGATTTCATGTTCAATTGATTCCGATGTATAATGCACATATAGGTAATAATCTGTCATTCTTGAGAACAAATATTTACACGTGAACTTCAATGTAATGACCATGCAATTAGTAGAATCCGCTATTAGTACATTATGATAAAGCTTATATAATAAACATGTCATAGTTAGATAGGTAACACAGAATGTTTACATGTATGTTTTTATTCATTTACAATGTTTGTAGGATTGTGTATGCCCAATTAAAATTTATTCCAGGAAGTTGTAAGGAAGATTGAAAACACAAAAACAAAGAGCGGAGACAAACCCGAGAAGGATGTGGAGATAGTGAACAGCGGCTCAACACCGGTGGAAACACCCTTCGCTGTAGATAAAAAAAAAACCATCGGAAGAGTAGAGAATCTTGCCTCTGTGTGAATCTCATCAGTGACATGAAGAAAACACAGTAGAGCTTCTTAACTGAAGATTTAAGAAACATTGGAACTATATTCGCTTTGAGTATCTGTATCTGTTAACAAAGGAAAACTGCAATCGTTATATCTGTAAATTCAGATTTTTAGATTGAATTGACCACAGCTCTAATATTATTATATTATCATTACTAGTAATATTGTTATTGTCATCCCGCAATCTGTTAATTATGGGTGCACGTTTCTTGGTTGAATGGATGACTGTGTATTAGTAGGAATTCCGTGTCGATTTATAACGAGTGTTCGAAGGCAACTAACTACAAACTACCGTTTTCCATTTTTCAACAGAATATGCTATCATTATAAATATTAAATCTAAACTATTGTAAATGTGTCATATGATATAAGAATAATTTGAAAATATGCATTTAGTTATCAAGTAGTTGTGTATTTTAGATATCATTTCAAAGCATTCAATTAAGGGACCATGATTTTTGTGTAGATTTGAAGTGCTGTCACTATCCCCCTGTTATCTTAATTATTCCATTGGATGCATTTTGTAGATACAAACTGATTTTTATCTCGAACCTGGTTATTTTTTTATGTATTAGAATCAAAAGTGTGCATGTGTGTGTCTCTAAATCATATTGCGTATCCTTCCTTTTACAGCTTTTTAACTGCATTAAACCTCTCATTGCAGTTGCTACTGTCTGAATTACTAATTAGATCTACCAATCCCTGCTCGCCTAACTTGTGGTACTTTTTGCTTTGAGTTTAAGTGCTAAATTATCTTAGATTATTCATTATACATGCACTGTAGTTGTATGACCTATTAAACATTACCAGCTCAAATTTGTCTGTTTGTCTGTTGTAGATAACTTTTAAAAAACTAATTGATGAGTGCCAGTCGTGGTGGATTGTCGGATTTTCTATCAGAAATAACTACTTTCACCATGATATCCATCAAAAGAATTGACTATCATTAAAATAATTTTTTTAGCAACTTTCAGTATTTCTCAATAAAATAACATCATTTATAGCCTCTGGCATATGTGACTCAAACAACGCACTTGATGTGGCTTTAACTGGAGCAGCGGAGCACAATTATTTAAACTCTACAGGTCCAGGTCATCTTCCCTGAGAGGAATGATGTTCAGTACTTCAAAATCGCCATTTGTATGCAGTTCCATAGGGATGACTTGCACTTGTAATTGTGACTTTGACACATATTATGACTAGATCAGTCCGTTCTGGCTTCATCGTACATTGAAAAAATAAGCCCTCGGCACAGGGAAATAACGGAGGGTCTTCTTCGGCGCTCCCCAATTTCCCTCTGCCGAGGGCTTACTTTCTCAAACAAAACCAAGGTGACTCAGGGTTTGATCTTACTTATGAACCGACTGAGGCTATATTTAAGATGCAATTTACTATTTTAAAATTCTCACGGATTCAATGGTGTTTACTATTGGGATCAGTTGTATTGCAAGGAGAGCAGAAACGCGATCTGCACGTGCTATACGTCTGAAATCATGCCGTGTACGGGAGTTGCATGCGCTACCCGTCTCATTTCTAACATAGGGTTCATACTGACAACCAATCAGCTCTGATATCGTTGTCATTCGTAGGTCAGCTGGTAAGACTGTTGATTTGGCAAACGAGGTTTCCAGAGATCGAAACCAATCATTATCACTAGATAAAATGAGTTTTCATATTTATGATATTTTTAGATATCATACATTTAAATAGCGAAAGATTTCATACAATCTTATGTATTTCAAAACACCATTCGAATTCATTAGCCATTCAAAACACAAAAGCACCGGGCATTCCTACAGAAAGCACGGGGTTTACTCCAGGAATGCCTGGTAAACTAGGCTATTAGGACAGATTGAGTCAATAAAATATAACCCTGGTGAGAGTAACATCATTAGTGGTTTATATGGGTACTGTTATATGAGAATATGTATAATGCGTATGGCTTACTTCTTGCATTTAGGATTTGATAATGTATATGCACATTTTTATTAATGTGTAAAGTTTCAGAAATAATTATCAAAAACTGTCTATGTGGTAGGAGTTGATTTCTGTACGCAGACTGAAAATGGAAAGCAATAGCCATAATATTCATCTGATTTCTCGGTAACAAGCACATGCGTATCAGTGATGTTTATCCAAAGCATGTGTAAAGACTAACTTTCAGAAAGATTGATAACAAAAAACTGTGGGAGGAGCACAGGTACCAATTAATGGTCTTTCGTAGGATTAGAGGATACAAAATTGATTTTTGTTACAGATTTCTACATGGTGTAATTTATACCAAAAACGAATTGCTCTAAATGACAAAATCATTATAACACTAAACAGTGTAATGGGAACTGGGAGTCTGAAGTTACCGGAACATATTGGGAACACCTACAACATTGGCTTAACACTGTATATCCTCATGCATCCATTGCTGTAGGCCTAATGACAAAGATACGTGGTTTGGTTTGATACGCTACATCAAAATGGAGTAATGAACAATATCATCTTTTTTGCAAAGATACATATTCATACATACAATATCAAGAATGTATGTCACTTTATATATAAAAACATAATCATATCATAATCATATATTTTTATACAAAAAAGAACATTACAATTACAATTTGGGGCTTCTCTTCCAAGTATTCAGATGACCTCAAACTATATTCCTTTTGAACTGATCTACCTGGTACCTGTAGTGCATCACATAAATGATTGATAACTATATAAGACATCAACATATTGAAATTATACCTGCTGATTGTTTAATTAAATGATTCAGAAACTACATAGGTCTACATCGTGATTTTATATACAGAATTTGTCTATATAATTTTAAAAACAAATAGAACAAACTTTATGGAGCACGAAATCGTTGTAAGAGTTTGCTTCTTGTAGCTTAAACATATATTGATTTCATTTCCATATCAATTTAACACCCATACACATTTCTAAGAGAGATAGGGCTGTTCAGCTGCATACACGGCGCCAACCGTGTCCTTTTACGTGCGCTTCCATTAGCATTACACTGACAAAAGTCAGTAAAATTTGGAGAAAAGGCATTACAAAATTTCAGAACTCGCTTGAAATTTTGTTAATTAATTACGAAATCATCAATTATCTTGACATGTGTGCCTTCAGTGTTTAAGCTCGAGTTCTTCTCATCCCTGCGGTGTAAGCACGTGCAGCTTTGTAAGTTCAACTCTAGACCCAACGCATGTAAAGTCTGGAATCATTGACGATGCATAATCTTCTCTTGTAAATCCAGAGATCATTCCACTTAATTGATTGAATAGTTAATATATATAAAATGGAGTCTGATTACAATCGACCTATTCCGAGGAATATTTGCAAAATAGTGCATCTGTCGTGAAACTCATATCCTCCAGAGAGCACTCATTCGAACCATTTCGTATCTTGGTAGATGCACTGTTTTGTCAGTTTTATTCGTCGGAATAGGTTGATTTTAAACTGACCGTGTTTGATTTTGATTGAAAACATATTTTATTCATTTATGAAATGGAATGGGCACAAGTTATGAAACTTATAGAAGCCCTCTCCACGAAATCGACAACTGTTTGACAAGGCTAAAATTCATACCGTAACACAATGTATGCAGGAGAGAATAAGAAATCTACAAGTGACGAAGTGGGTAAACATGTAATGTAGGCCTACATTATTAAGGCAACACACAATTAGAAATATTATTGTTATGACAAAATGCACTTTGAATATGGTAAATACATACATTAGTAGTTAAGTAAATATTAATTGATCTCTTGACTCTTTCCAATGAATACACCGTGTTTGATGTCAGCATGATTTTAAAAAAATTTCAATCGCGGAAAGTTCTGTAAAATGTAGGCTCCCAATCTCAAGGTGAAGAATAATAGTTATTACACGCAAGAGCATTTAGTCTGAAAACTACTAGTCTTCATTCTCCTCGATGTTAAGTTACAAGTTAGTCTCATTTACATTTGATCAAACATATATATTTCATAGTATCTAATTTTAATCCAAAACTCATTTCAAAGAGAGCAAATTGTTATGATTTGACAAAACATTTTGACCTTCTAATAAAATATTAACGAAGAAAATAAGACACCTCAAATATGCTTTAGTGCTTTAAATGTCGACTGGTTCATATAGATTTTACCATGTTTATTGTTTATGGTTGTTTCATTCTCTTTAAAACATTTTAACATTTGGGATTATATACACCATCTGCAATCGAATCTCCAATATATTGATTTTCATTTTTGTTTATGATATAAAGATTAAATTTCAAAATTAAAGTCAAATGCATCTAGCAAAACAAAAGTAATTACTTTCTATTCTGTTATTTTTAAAGAACAATAACAAATTCTTATATACCTATATGTACTTTGCAAAAACCAAATTACTAAATGTCCACCCTTAAAAGACTTGAAACTTCATCTTTTGTGAAACAAAAGTTCATTTATTAATTCTTTGTTTCTATCATAGGACAGATACGTAAAGTCGTTAGAGATATTAGAAACCTTATATTAGACTGCATGGTAAAATCAGATAGTAGAATCAGAAGGAGCGTGTACAAGCATGCGATAACACAAGCTGTATTCCCCAATCCGTGTTATATTCAACCTTGCCACGTTAGGATACTTTCAGCCAATGAAAATACACCACATGTGTCATCGCTCGCCATTCGAAGGAAGTCGCGTGGCGTGCAAACAGTATCCACCATATCTTCCTTCATTAGTTCTGTTGCTCGCCAGTTTTGGCCGTGTCGGAGAGTGGCAGCGAAGAAAAAGTACCTCATAATGTTGGCGGCCACTATTTTTTTTGTGGTGGCCTTACCATTCCTTGTCTTTGGAGGCGATACCGCTAAGGGCCCCAAAGTAACGGATAAGGTTTGTAGTCAGTGAAATATTGACCGGTTCAATATTTAGCACATTGAAAATGCTCAATTTTATTTGCTATACTGCTGCATAAGTCACGTGCTGTTTGCCTATTGTAAATTATATCACATAGTTAGTGTACGATTATCAAACATACAAATCGACGCTGTGATACGAGTCGATTGTGCCACGAAGACTTTGTAGTGCTTTGTAATGGATAAGACCGAAGTCGGTAACAGTTAAGAGTTACCTCCCTTCCACTGTTATTGAAAGTGCATTTACTAGTTTTAAAGGGAAGAGTTAGGGTGTGGGTTATTTTTTGTGAATTTCTAGGGAATACCATCATGTTCGAACATGTTCATGACATTGTTACGAAAATGCCTTTTTTGTACATTCTTTTTTTTAGACCATTACTTTGTATTTATTATGTTTTAGATCTTCGATCTTATTTTGCAAATCGTTCAAATCCTTTTTTTTGTTGAGAATTACCAATTTCTAGGGATATCATCATGTTCGATCATGTTGGTGACATTTGGACGAAAATGCCTTTTTGCTTTTATAAGTTACATTTTTTTTAGACCATTGGCATTGTATTACTTTGTATTTATTGTGTTTTAGATCTTCAATAAGACTGAGCCAATGGCATATCTTGTTCTTTTCTAATGCAGATCAGCCTCAGTGATATCTTAATTTTCAAGAATTCTTTCTTAGTGCCCATTGTTCTGGAGAATCAACAGTCTTATTACTTGTATGTTTTAGGTATATTTTGACATTACTATCGGAGATGAAGAAATTGGAAGAATCGTGATTGGTCTGTTTGGAAAGACGGTCCCCAAAACTACCGAAAATTTTAAGAAGCTTGCAGAGGGTGAGGTAGGTATCTTGTGATTGAATTTCAAAATATTTATGCAAAGTAAATGGAAAGATTTTGAGTACTTGCAACTTGCAAAATACTGCGTAGTTGTGAACTGTTTCATCCCAAGTAAAATGCCAATAATTTGTACTTTTACAAAACATTTAGAAACAAGTTAATAAAACTTGTTTCAATAAATAAAAATGAGTGGACAAAGATAGTCAAGAAAAAGCATTTGAGTGACAGCGGCCAAACTCAGACTCCACTACATTTGTGGCTTATATCTCAAATTATACACAATGACATCTGAAATACCCCCATCCGCTCTGCAGACAAGTCAATTTAATTGAAAGTAAAATCAAAATACAATTCGCTCACATGTAACAGTAATAGTAACTGCAACAGAACTGTTAATCTCAAAGGTTCATAATTTTCTTCTTCTCTTCAGGAAGTGAAGGGTGAAAAGCTTACCTTCAAAGGCAGCAAGTTCCACAGAGTGATCAAGGAGTTCATGATCCAGGGTGGTGACTTCACACGCGGTGATGGAACAGGAGGTAAGACTCAACAATAAATAGCGGTGAAACTGTAAAGCATTTTTTACATTTAGACTTTATTAATGTATAATATTATTGTATAAGACCACGGGCCAGGCAAAAAAACATCTTGAAAACATGGGGGTTGGCTTTTAGATGGGAAAGACCCCAACTCAGATTAAAATTTATACCGGAGACCTTCAGGTTTTTGACACTCAACTTGAAATAATATTATAGATATATGTAATGTATGACCATGGAACATCTTGCAAAATTGGGGATGGGCTATAACCAGAGAATAATCCCAACCAGGACAACCCTCCGAAAAGATAATATGATACTCTTTATGGTGGACGGTGTACAATAAATCACCAACATAAATTTCAGGAAAGAGCATCTATGGCGACAGATTCAAGGACGAGAACTTCAAGCTGAAGCACTACGGCGCGGGCTGGTTGTCGATGGCTAACGCTGGAAAGGACACAAATGGATCTCAGTTCTTTATCACAGTCAAGAAGACTGAGTGGCTTGATGGAAGACATGTTGTGTTTGGAAAAGTCTTGGAAGGAATGGTGAGATACCAATCTTATAAAAATTATATCTAGCATAACAAGTGTTCAATTAGATCTGATTTTAATGACTTAGGGGAACATTTGACATCTACGTTATCCTGCCCAATTTGTGGGGAAAATGAGAAGCGCACAATTATTTTGTCCAGACTTATTGCCCTTTTTTAAACATCTTTTTACTCTGTTTATTGAATATCTGAAGGGGACAGAGTTTCTAAGAAACTTTTTAAATTTGGTGTGTGGCTTGAGGGTATCAATACCTTGATGAAATTTGAAATGAGCAACGTACAATTGTTTTTCCTGTTGTTATTGCCCGTGTTCTGTACTGCGTGTTCTGCCCGTGTTTTGGACTGCGTTAGTGTTAATGGTATCCCCACAGGGGACAGCTTTTCTCAGAAAGTATTGAGATAGGAAAACCCAATTTGGTGTGAGGCTTGAGGGCATATATTCCTTGGAGCCAGGTTTTTTTTTCCCCCCCAAAGTAAGTTCAGATAACTTAATCCAGTTCACTAGACTTAGGAGAAAGTTGCCAGTTTTATTGAGAACAAATTTGGTTGGGGATGCTGATGACATGTCTGCCACAACGAAACATTATCATATTCTTAAGAATCCACTGCAAATTCATTAATGTTTGGCCATTTTAAATGTTGATGGTATTTTGTATGACCATTTAATTATTTTTTTCTCAGGATGTCGTACGGAAGATTGAAAAAACCAAAACAGACAGCAGAGACAAGCCTGAGAAGGATGTGATGATAAAAGACAGCGGCTCAATACCGGTGGAAACACCCTTCGCTGTAGATAAAAAACCATCGGAAGAGTAGAGAGAATCTTGTCGTTGTGTGAATCATATTGGTTTCAGGGTGACATTTGGAAGTTAACACAGTAGAGCTTCTTAATTGAAATATTTAAAAAAACATTGGAAACAATCGCGTTGATTTTGGTGAATTTTAAAAATACGATTTGTTTACTATTCAAATATGGCATAACGCGTCATTCGTTCCCTTGATTCTTTTCTTTGAGATTGCCCTTTTTAAATTGGCCAAACCTGTCTGTAGTGATATAAATGGTGAAGATTATTTCAGATTTTGAGATTGAATTGGCCACAGCTCTTTGGAATATAAACGACTTTGTATCTTTTTTATTGTCATCCTGAAACTTATGAATGGTGGGTGAATGTGTGTGGGTTGAATGATGTAGAAATATGAATTCCGTGGATCAGTAAATATAGTTGCCCATTTATTGTGAGTGTTCAGGATTTTGTCTAAACGCAACTAACTACAAATTATTGATTTGTATTTCACCACAGAATATGCTATCATCATCAATCTAAATTATTTTAATGTGTCCAATGTTTCCAGAAACTTTTGATTTAGTAAGTGGTTAGATATTTTGTGTACTATTTTGAAGCATTCAAGGGACCATGATTTTTTTGTAGATTTGTGGTGTCATTATTCCCCTGCTATATACATTATTCTATCAAGTCGTGTATTTACTACTTTGGTGTTTTTGATAACCTGTTATTGTAAAACGTAATAACATTGTGTTATCACATTGTACATCAAATGTCTTTTTGTTTCTCAACTATTTTGTGCACTTCAATTTCAAAAGATTTCTTGAATTTCTTGGCTATCAAATTAACGCAAATATTTCTTGCATTCAATCTTCCAAAGTTTGTGAGAGATATTTTGAAACATCTTGTATTAAGAAAACATGTTTACAACTGTCACGATGTAATAGAAAAGGTGTAACTTATAATTAAGTTTGACTTACAGGACAATAAATGATTTTGTTAAAAGGGATGTTTGTATTATTATTAGTATCTAATATTAAGGATCCAATAACATATCTTATAAATTTTAATTCTTATGGAATATGAAATGGAAATGAATGAAAGTCTTCTTGAGATAAAATATACAACATCTTGGAAAATGATTATTATTCCCCGCCACAAGGAGGTTGGCGGGGGTTATAGAATATTGATCTCCATGTGTCTGTGCTCCAATGTTTCGTTTCCAGACCAAAACTAAAAAACTGAGGCCTAGCTCGACAATAATTGGTTTGTGAAAATTATATACAGTGGCGGATCCAGGAATTTTGAAAGGGATAGGGGGGGGTCCAAAGTTCCAAATTTCCCAATAAGTCCCTTACTTGTATCAAATATCTGACAAAATGTTTTCAGATAAAAATTATTTATCAAGTCTGTTTAGTCATGTGACTATCATGATGAAGGGTCCCCAACTATTTCTAGCTCACTCTGTTATCTGTGAGTAAAGTCCTAGGGGAACTTGTAAACTCAACATTTAGAAGTCTATTTACCACATGTGTATATAATGTAGCACCTGAAAACGAGGGCGTTCTAGCAAAGAGAGGCCTTTGCCCTAGAGTCTTCCCGTAGGCAAAGGCCTCTCTTTGCTAGAACGCCCGAGGATGAGGGTGTTATCTATCTTATATACCTAAAAAAAAAAATATGTGTAGGTGATTTTGTCCAAATGTTTTAACTGCAGTACAGGCGATTCAAGTCAAATAAAGCGCACATAAAATATCATCGTACAGCAAAGAAGAGACCAACAATCGACCCTTCCTTGTCACCAATCCCCTGTGGTCTAGTGGTAATGTTTTGGGCTACAAAGCGGAAGGTTGCGTTAGATTCCCACATTGTCAGGTTTGAAAATTTTAAACTTGGCAATTTTGTAGATAGATTATCTTACTCATTGGGACTTAGAATTTTTTGAGTGCAAAGAATCATATTTAGAAGGCCTTCTACTGTATAATACCCTGCTGGAAGGGTATTATTCTGTACAAGGCCCTTCCAGCAGGGTAATATCCTGTGTAAGGCCGGCTCGGTAGGATTTGTAAGGCCATGCTCCCTTTCTCAGGGACAGGCCCCCCTAAGTAATTGAAGGAAATGCGTCAATTTTGAAGATAATCCATCCAAACTTGAAAGGAAAGCGCCCATTACGGAAGATATTGCTTCTTTTCTCGAAACAAACGCAGCAATATCGGTGAATCCACGGTAATTACTGAAACAATCATTCCGATTTTGGAAGGAAGAACGTCTCTATCGGAGACGACTTCGTCCTTTTCCGTGAATTCTCGGTCGATGCCGGAAATGCACACATCACAAAATGGCGTCCAAAGAAGCTTCTCCTGTAATGTTTTTACTGTACTTCAGTCCGTAATTTACATGAATCGAAGTAAAAATACTTTTGTTGAATGCGGCTAGTAATAAAGAATCGACAAGACTGTAGGTTACTGTCATGAAAATGAGTTGTTACGGTGCTAATGTTGAAACAGTTCAGTGAGTTCACGATTCGCCGATTGTTTACATCAATGAGAGGTGAAGCCGTATCACTAACAGAAGCATAGACGATCTCGGAAGCGTGTCAGACGTTTAAGGATTATTTCATATTTAGTAATTTTCATTTATTCATTTAATTTCGTCACCTGATATGCGAATCCATGTCAATATGATTGCTTATTGGGTTATTTATTTCGGGTTTTCTTCACAGAGTGCAGCAATCGAAATGACTTGTAAAACAAAACTTCTTTTTTTGTTATCCTAACAATATATTATAACCAAA
This sequence comes from Gibbula magus, assembly GCA_936450465.1. Lineage (NCBI taxonomy): Eukaryota > Metazoa > Mollusca > Gastropoda > Trochida > Trochidae > Gibbula > Gibbula magus. The sequence continues at coordinate 16,122,582 of OW388289.1, forward strand.
AAATGTACAAAACTAAACCAATTTTTTTTATCTTCTTTATTCGTTTATATTTTGATAAATGGCTGTTAAAGGGCTAAAATTATTCCAGATGTTACTACAATATAATTACACTTCGATGTAAACAATCGGCGATCCGTGAACTGTTTCAACATTAACACCGTAACTACTCATTTTCATGACAATAACCTATAGTCGTATCGATTCCTTATACCTAGACGCATTCAACAAAAGTATGTTAACTTCGATTCATGTAAAGTACGGACTGAAAACAGTAAAAACATTAATCACCGAAACAGGAGAATCTTCTTCGGACGCCATTTTGTGATGTGTGCATTTCCGGCATCGACCGAGAATTCACGGAAAAGGACGAAGTCGTCTCCGATAGAGACGTTCTTCCTTCCAAAATCGGAATGATTGTTTCAGTAATTACCGTGGATTCACCGATATTGCTGCATTTGTTTCGAGAAAAGAAGCAATATCTTCCGTAATGGGCGCTTTTCTTTCAAGTTTGGATGGATTTTCTTCAAAATTGACGCATTTCCTTCAATTACTTAGGGGGGCCTGAGGGAGGTTCTCCTGGAAAAAAGACTGAGTTCAAAGAGTGTTAAATGGGCCTTGAGGTATATAAGTAAACTACATACATTCTTCAACAAATTATACACCGTCTAAGGTTTTTAAGTATGTCAGCTGTTCAAGGTATTTTGGACTTCCTATCACTTCAGAAGCTTATTTTGAATAGATGCTTTGAAGGGAGATAACTCCTGATGGATTATATACTTCAAAAGCAGAAGATTCAGCGATTATACATACAAATATTGTAATGGATGCAGCTTTTTATATTCCATCATAATTCTGATATAATATTCATTCCTAAGGATAGGGAGATAGACAATACAGTGATACTTTGGATGAAATATCTGAAACATCTTGACACGCTTTAGAGTGAATATGTATCTACTGTGATTTTATCATTTGTCTGCAGATTCCTACTTAAACTTAAAGTAGATCAGCTTTAAGCCACAACTGCACACTTTTCAAAGAAAAATTATTTGGGGCATTATATATAGTTCAGGTACTACCTGTACAATGATAAATATTTCATTTAATCTATTCTAAAAGTATTACGATGTCTATGCCTATAAGATACAAGATAATGCAAACACCTTCACATACAAAAATGATATAGCGAATGTGTAACAGAAAATAGCAAAACAGTGCATATCAAAATTGTCGGGGCGGGGTAGCGCAGTGGTTAGTGCATTCGGCTGTGGATCAAGAGGTCTGGGGTTCGAATCCTGCCAGGGGCTCAGCAACATTGTCTGCTGTGGAGAACTGTTCTACATGTAGTAAGCTTTTGGTGCAATGGTACACTGAATTTCAGCGCAGTACCACCCATGTTCGCTAGTTCGAGTTGATGCCCGCAGGTTTCACCACAATGCATAGCCGCTATGGCATTATGGGCTTTCTCTAATAACACTAGCAGCGGTGATATAAGTGAAATGCTTTTGAAAACCTTGTTAAACCCAACTTGCCTCACCTATATTTCAAGTCGGAGACCAATTCACTGGTTTTGTAACCTTGAAACTTTGCAGCGTAGCATCTCAAGAACCACATTTTCTTCATAACTCTTACAAAGCTTCTCGGGGACGCAGGGCTGATTAGATTTTGGTTCTATTTTGTTTTTGTGCATTACTTGAAATGAAAAAATCGTTATGTTTTTACTAAATTTACAACTGCTACATAATAGATGAGGTGAGCTGGTGTTTAACGTCGCTTTCAAGAGTATTTCACTTACATAGTGGCTGCTAGTATTATGGCAGTGATCAGAGAAAGCCTGCAGCGCCATAGAACATGCTTATTGGTAGAATATTCACATAGAAACACCTGTATCCTTGGACTGAGCAAAAGCTTTTTCACACTCATTATTTTTATTTTTTTATTTTTTTTATGAATGTGTGCATGTTTTGTTTTTTTTCAAATTGTCAAATATGTCATTAAAATATATGTTTCTAGATCTTAACGTGTGCATCCAGCGTCCATAAACTTTTCAGAATTTTTCTCCTCAAGAACTGCTGTTCCCTAGAGCTGAAATTTTCTAGGGAGGTACATGTACCTTACATCTAGAGGATCAAAGTTTCTAGGCCTGAAAGTGAAAGTGTTCCTTCCGGCTTCGGCTTATGGGATATCTCTTGGCTCAACTGGTAGGGTGCAGGACTCTCACTGGGAAGTTTGAATCCAACCGGAGGGGATCTTACAATTACTTCTGTTATATTTGGCACCCAACGTGGGGACTGTGCAACTCACTAGTGCTCACTACAGCTTGAGTACATGGAATTGAGGCGATTCATAAGTTGCCAAAAAGCTTGGATCGAGTACAAGTCACTTTCTGAAGGGGGTATACATGACAGGGTGAGATGAAAGTGTTCCTTCTGGTTCCAGCTCTCTTTGGCTCATCGGGGGCGAGATAGCGCAGTTGTTAGCATAGCCCCATGGCGTTGCGGGCTTTCTCCCTGCCGTAATACTAGCAGCCGCGATGTAAGTGAAATACTCTTGAAAGCGGCGTTAAACCCCAACTCACCTCACCTCACCTTTGGCTCATCTGTCACAGCGCAGGACTCACTCCCGGAGATCCTGGATTCAAATTCCACTGGATGTGAACTCACAATCACTTCTGTTACAGTAGCACCAAACAATAAGTGAAATATAGCCTATTTCTTCTCTTCAAAGGCGTACCTCTGACAGTCAAATTATCCAGGGTCTTGCATATTGAAAGCTGACCTAACTGTGAACCTAATTGTAAACCTAGTTGTAAACCTCGGGTGTTTCTGGTTATTGGGTATTATATCACAATCACATCATTGCTGTGGATTTTTAACTTAGAATAATGTTCGATTTGTTCTGATAATGGCTGTGATTAAAATTAAAACCTCAAATGAGGTTATTTCAGGGTTCCAATTCACATTGTTAAAATCTATTTTCAGGGCTAAGTATAATGTATTCTATAGAATGTCCCAGGGATATTCTATATGGCCTTGAAAGGAGGTTTACCTGAAAAAAGAAGCTCCAAAATGACACAAATATGACACCTGAGGTTAAAATGTTAGTCTTTATCTTAGCAGTAATGAATAATGTTTTATTACTCAACCATGTTGAGATCACTCATTAGATAACAATGAGTTGGTTACACACATGTGTGATACCACCGCTTGCTGCCGTAACGTCATAATTGGCGCGTGACGTCATAGTCGTTTTTGGTTGACGTCACAATGTTTGCCTCGCGACTGCACTAGCGGGTGACCTATTTGCAAGTAAGCGTCACTAAAAACGACTTTCTTGCAATTCAGCGCTATTTACATTATTGAGTAATAAATAAAATACTAAACTCGGTCCCGTTTGATAACATGTCCATGAAACTCGTGAATGACATCCGTATTTAACTCGCTTTCGCTCGTTAAAATACCAAACCATCCACTCGTTTCATAAACATGTTATCAAACGGGACGTCGTTTAGTATTCTATATATACCTGATTGCTCTATTTTTCGAAGTTATAAAATGTGGTGGGGGATCATGTCATCTTGGAGATAATTGCTTGTTATTATTTAATGATAAAATTTCAATTACGATGAGGTACTTTACAAGAGTATTTTACTGTTATTGCAGACGATGGTATTCATGCAAGAAGAAAGCCTGCTTGAGAAGCTTGAACTAGCAAATCATGCGTATTACTGCACTGATTTACATAATACTCACACTATTCTCATATATAATGTGCAGAACGGTTCTCTGCTGCAGAGGGGGTGAGATAGTGCAGTGGTTAGCACATTCAGCTAGTTTCGCAGGTTTCGACGTAATGCTTAGTCACTATGGCATTGCAGGCTTTCTTCCTGCATCATGATGATAGTACTAGAGGCTGTGATGTGAGTGAAATACTCTTGAAGGCAGTATAAAACTCACCTCACCTCACCTCACCTTTACTACAGATAAAGATAATGAACCTTTCGCAGGCTTTGAACGGCAGCAGAACCAAGCTACAATCTAAAGGCTCCGTTACAACTGTTACTATGTTCTATCCTGTCCTAAAAGATTATATAAAGGGCTCGAACGGGCTAGGAATGTGTGAGTATCGTAACAAAGAATATGTATTATGATGCTAATGCATTCTTCAACAATTATAAGTATGTTTAGCTCGCTTTTACCTCAATTTCTATTTTTACTACATTTTGTTACTATTATCAGGTTCACTATGTTTAAATATACAGTTCAACTCGAATTGACTGCTTTTTCAAGCATTTCAAGCCCATCCTCATCCAGTTTGTATACATTCTGAGTAAAATCTGTCCTGTCTCTTGTAAACCGAACCTCGTCCTATCGTTTGACTCCGACTCGTTCCTAAGTCGACAAAGTTTTTCTGGTGTTCACTTCATTCTGACCCTGTACGTGCAAATCGTCAAAGGTTAGGTGTAAAAGGGTCTTAACGTTTTTATCAAGACCCACAAAGAACAAACACAATTTTATGAACAACACTTTAGTTTATAACCATATTATCAATCTGAATTATATTACAACAAACTGACTTAATAATTACAGATGCAATATTTACAGAACAAAATAACATAATAACAATAGAATTTGTAACAATGTTACAATACAACAATTGCCTGAAATATCTGTATGTGCACTACATGGCGGTGTCATGTAGATTGTTACACAGTTCAACACTAAGTAGCAAGTACCATACACAGGACGGCCAGGACCTCCTGACAGACAGACAGTAACCCTAGTCCAGGTCTAGAGCTGACACAATTACATTTCTACATTTATTTAATTACTGATTCATAGTAATATATTCAGAATATTATTTGTTGAATATTTTCCACTTTGACTTTTATTAACTAAAAGAATTAATGAAGAAATTTTGCACTGATAAAAGTGATTTTTAGGGATTAGTCAAATAATTACTTTCTTTTTTTATTTTAAAACAGTTTTTATAAATGGTTAAAATAACAAGAGAGACTTGAGATTCTTAACTAAAGCAAAATGATCAACTATGTTGAATTGTCAAGCTAACATTTAAGCAACATATTAATTTAAAATGGTGTAATGCTAAGTAAGATAGTTTCTTATTGATTATTGAGTTCTAAGATTTATGCTTGATATCCAGACTTCAATTACTTAATATTTTTAACATTATTTTAGATTTTGAATAAAAAGAATATCACAGAATTTCATATAATAACTAAATGAATGCATATGCTGTACAGAATTTCAGTTTTATTTATGCTTATATCTCATAACAACAAATGCAGTGAGGATTGCCCAAGTCATGGTATACATAATATATATCAAGATTTCCCGACTTGTTCTGTATTAAAAACTACAGATTTCTGTTACCGGTAAATTGCTTCACTTAACAAAGATTATGCTTGCACCAGATAACATGGACATCTTTGTTCAAGGAGTTTCTTTTCATTTCTTCCCTTTTTATTTGAAAATTTAACAAAAAATACTTATACAATAACTAAATTGAAAGTGAACTTTGATAGTGAAAACAGTATTATCACTGTTTGGATGACAACGCAGTGATCAAATAATGATCAGACGAGATATATAATTATATACTTTTATATACAAATAAACACTATCACAGACTAATATGCCATTAACAAGAGTAAACAAAACTCAGTTTTTCATTCAAAATATATCAATATTTGAAAAGTTAAATATAAGTAAAGTTTTGTCTTAATGATAAAATTCTGTCACAAATATCTCACATCAACAAGAGCTTTTTAAACAGTCAGTGGTCCTTAGTTTATAACTTTGATGTTCCTTTTTCCCCTTTGAAGATAATATTCACTATTATATTATTGATATTATAGACACCATCATGCTTCATTTGGACTTCAATAAACTAACAAATGTTATATTTTCAGAATATTTTTATATTGTTTGTCATTTACATGATAACATTTTAACATCATTTTACCAATTTGTTAAAACCAACATTTTAGGTAATTTATTAATTATATTTTAGATTCATTATGTAATAAAATCATATGTTCTCCTTTTACAATTCTTGTAGTTAAATAGAACACCATTGTAGACTTCAACCCATTTTCATGAAGAAATAATAATATTCAAAGACTTCAGAGATGTATTCTTACACATTTCTAATGGCACGACTTCGTTATATTGTCATGTTACTGTGTTAGTGTTAAAAATGACTTCATAGATAAATCTCATGTTAGAATTTCCTCCCTTAACTTTTATGTGACTTCTTGTATGAAAATTATTATCAATAATTCCTTTTGACTTCATCAATTAATTGTTCATGACTTTATATCATTAACCACTATGGTATACTAGTGTACCCAAGCCTCAGCTACACACTGTATGACTCTTAATGTAGCAGAATAAAAAATTCAAGAGATTATTATTGACGAAAACTTAATAATAGTAAAATAGACTTTTTTCTCAATAATAACACAACAGGCACAATTTCATACGACTCTAAAACAGGAGTTAAAACAGCCGTAATCCATTGTAAAACTTCATGTCAAACTATAACTGAAGAAGGTCAAGCTTGAAATTATTATATATGCCTTCAAAACCAAGATCATTGCCAACTGTGAATAGTTGCTGATTGTTTATAGATATAATTGCAATGTATGAATGAGCTTAATTTCTTAATTCATCCTCTAGATAGGTAGCAAAAATTAAATGTTTGACCATATCATAGTTTATGCGCGTTTATTGCAACCTTGCATTAATTCATAAGAACTTTTCAAGTTGATTCTATAACAAAAATGCCTGCATACTTAGAAACAAATGATATGGTAACACTCCTGAAGGCTGTTAGTTATTATGTACGACAGAATATTGTAGTTTTTATCTTTTAAGTGAAAGGCTGTTTAAATGTGCCTTTAAAACCCATGATTATCTCCAACAAAATGTCCCAAAAAAGCCAATTGGTAAATGAAAGAGTAGAAATTTCTGTTGAAAATCCCCTTTTAGGAAGTATGAATTTGATCATAACAAAGAATGTCAAATTTGGGTGATGCGAACCAGCATTATAAACCAGTGCGATGTCAACATGGGGTGTGATACGAGTCATAATCAGATGGGAAAAATGATATCTAACATCATATACATTCTTAGAAAAATTTACCCTTCATCAACCCTTGATTAATCTGAGTAAGAAACAACACACTGATCATCAAATCACACTACAAAAATAATGGCTAAAATGAATTTAGAATTTGAAAAAGAAAATTGGACTATTTTGTCCTACTGTACATACATGTGGATCTCAGTTACAAATATAAAAAATATAATTCACACTCTATTTTGATTTATTCATTGACAATTTGAGGCATTTAACATATTTAGTGACAAGGCCATTATCGATAAAAATACAGAAACAGAAATATTAGCTTCAAAAGAACAAGAATGAAGGTTTATTTGAAAGCTGCTATTTGTGAGTATTTTGAAATAGTATCTTAATCATATAAGTAATATGACGATCGAAAGCTAATTTTCATCATAATATTAATATTCATGACAAACTTTAAAGAAATATATTTGATTCAATGACTCTGTTTATTTGATCAGATTAAGATCCTAGCTTGCATTTAATCCATAATGGCCTTGATAGTAAGTACATCATATAAAACTGCTAATGTACTGTAACTATTCAATATCCATCAAACTTTAAGCAGATGAAGAATTTACATGTGCGTTTTACTACACGTCAGCTTATTGTTTTGATGAGAGATATACATACATGTATTGAGGTGTTGAACTGTAAAATGAAGTTATGTTTTCATTTTCACTAACAAACTTCATTTGCAAACATGTATTTCATGGACAAATTTATTTTATTTTAAACTTACTGTTAAATAAAATACCTCACAACCTTGTACCAACAATAATTTAGGATCCATATTAAGAGAACACTTGTTTTAATCCAGCCCATAATATTCCACATTAAGATATTTTTAGTGGATCATTAAATCATTAAATTTGAATTCAGCAATACCTTTAATACAGTTACTTATTGGCATATTTTGCTTATGAAAGTTTAAAAAAAAATTTTTTTGGCTTGATGTATTACTTTATATTATCATATTGCTACGAAGTATCAAGTGTCAGGTTTGTTACATTGACTTTGTAAACTTTAACACCAAAAATAGAATATCAAAAATGAACATGATACTAATCATCAAAGCTGTAAACAGGTCAATATTAAAAACTCAAATATTTATAAAAACATCAATGTACTTATACATTTACTACATAAATTATTACTGCTTAAAATATCATTAAAACAAAAAAGCTTAACATCTGCAAAGTACATTGATGAATCAATGACAAGTCACATTTGTAAAACATCTGTTATGGCAGCAGTATTCGTAAAAGAAACCAATTGCTGTACGTACTTCTCGTGAGCAAAATTATTCCACAATTCAATCACAACAAGCTATGAAGTTAAATATCAACAAATATCCATAAAGTTAACCACTATGGACTTCCTCAGTTGAAGTTAATGATTTAGTACATGAAAAAATAGAATATCACAAATAAATAATGTACAAAATAGTCCAAGTAACAGTCATTAATTAAGGTAATCAGTGCAATGAGAGGAAGTATAAGCTGACTTCAACATGCTCATGGGGTCTAGACAAAGGGACACTAGTTAGTCAGCATCTGTATTGATATGTTTTGAGTAACTTCTTAAAATAGTTCATATCTGATTTTAAGAGTTTATCGGACAATCATCTCATGAATACTGACAATGAGCATCTGTTAGGTTTGTCAATCTGGCATCAAAATGTCTTTCATTGGTCTCATGCTGTAAACTTCACTTTACCCATTTCATAAAATCCATTTTGTAAAATCACTAAGGACGCTGTTCAGATATATCATGATAATGCAAAATATTGTCATATTTGGTTTGATAATCACCATTTCAGGAAACACATTAACACTTGTTGCCATGGCAACCATTGCCAGATGAGGAACTGGAGGTGATAGTGAGAGACTGTCAGAAAGCATGTCCTGCCAGTCGTGAGGAGGGATTGATGGGGTCGGCCCTAGCAACTGCTCATCACAATGTTACAAGAAACACTATATTCAGGATCAGAATTTCTTCCACAAATCACACCTTGAATAACAGCTATATCAGGTAGTATGTCACCTTGAATTGTGGACGAGCTGTAATGTAGAACACCTATTCCAGAGATGAAAGCAACTTCGAAACACATCCTGTATTGCAGAGACACATCCACAGTATAGAGTCCCTAAATGCTTTGTGCAATGTTTCAGTGTTGATTCAGGTTTCACTCCACTCAGCTTGATGGGATAGTGTTACTTCACTGATAAAGACTTGAAAGACTCTATTTTACCGGAGACATTATTTGCAATCTCTCCGCAATTCATATCCGCTTTCACAAAAATACACCCTATTTGCAAACAGATTTTTAAAAAGAACTTGATGAAGATCTTGGATCTTGCTTCTTGCTTCCAGAAGGGTTTGAGTTTATGTATCCAAGGAATGGTATCCAAAATAGAAACATTTTTCAGGCAAGCAGCATCGGGTCATGAGGCAATTCTTTTCTCTCTTCATATATCCTTGAAATAAAAAGCCTTTTTTCTAGACTCATTTCAAGTATCCTAGATGTACACAGTTTTGAGGCAAATAGTACCTAGGCAGAAGTAGGATCAGTTGTATGGAGAGGCGTACCTACAAGGACAGGGTCAGGCAGGCAGGCAGACGGACAGACAGACGGACACACTGGGAATGAAGGTGAGATCATGTCTTCTCTGAATCTTCCTCAATACTTTCTTGGCCACTTTCTCCTTCTTTGTTACAGTCCTGAATCACTTTCCCTTCCTTCCCTTCCTTCCCTTCCTTTCCTTCCTTAGCTTCCTTCTCCTGCTCCTCTAGATTCTTCCAGTAGCGGTAGTTCTCCTGCAGGTGGTTCATCAGCTCCGGGATGTCGCAGAACTCTGCAGGGAGGAGAGCTCACAGTTAGCTTCACATAGCCACAACAGAAAGAATGACATTCATCATCTTCACATAGCCACAACAGAAAGAATGACATTCATCATCTGCACATGCCATTCTCAATAACCCAGGGGTTCATAGACTGCAACCACTCTGTATTTCAACTTCCTATGCCGTTCAATTACCTGACCTTGGATAAGCTAATCCAACCATACATCACTTGTACTGAACTTTATGAGTGTAGATCTACTGATCAAAACATTGACTCTGGGTTATCAAGAATGCAATATTTACTAGAACTAGTACAAGAAGTATGCAGATGTATAATGTGATCCATATAAATACGTCCATTGGTTGATCATAACCAAATTAGTCAATATTAGCCTAAAACTCGCCATGCTCTTTTACTTATAAAAGGTTATGAATTAACTATAAAGATGAGAACAATCTATCATATTTCAAATGAAAACCAATATACAGATGCACAATATTCTCACCATCCCAAGATTCAAACATGTTCTGGATGAAGACATCTATGAAGCTGAGTTGAGACTTGGGAATACTGCAAGACTTGCGGTCAAATACTGGCATCACCACGGGCAGCATCCGCGTCTTCTCCTCATCAGTCTGCAATGTATGGACAATGGGCAAATAATGAGGGTAACTGAGTGCAAAAACAGTGGACAATGGGTGGATGGCTGGACAGTGGTCAGAAAAACAGTTGACAATCATTGAATGAACAATGAGCAGTTGACACTTCCTGTTGTACCATTTGGCAATACAACCAGTCACAGATTCTGCATGGGTGATCTATCTAATCATCCAAATGTCAATCAAGACTGATGAGATTTTTTAGAGGCATTTTGAAGTTGGTACGGCAAAGACAAAGACAAAATATCATGGATGACAACTTCTTCTTCATTGTATTCACACATTTCTGGACTGTTCCTTTCCCCTTTATCTTGTGCATGCAAAAAAGAGGACGTTTAATCGTCCATAATATTTTGTCGCATTGTTAGTTTTCATTCCAAGATGTACCTGACTGAAGTACTCCTCAGCAATCCTCTTGGCCCACTCCACACAGAGATCGAGGGGTCTCACGGGGTTGGATACGTCCGCACACTTGATCAGCATCCTCTTGATCAGAGTGCGGTTCTCTGGGGTGGACAGGATCTGGGAGTCGTGGGACGAGTGGCTGCTCTGTTATGTAGCAGATATATAACAATGGTAAGTTTGATCATATATAGAAATTATTACCCGAGGAAGTATGACTTTTACGAAACGAGTGTGAATTTTTTTATTGCCCGAGCGTGAGCGAGTCATATGGCACACTTTCGAGTGTAATAATTTCTTTATTACCCATTCTATTCCATTTGATTCCCTTTATGACGTCACAGACGACAAAATACGGGAGGTCGTGGTGAAACAATGGTTGCTAGGCAAACGTCATATGTGCACATGTGCTCATATCAATAATATTATCTCGGTTATTTTCAACCATATGGGTAATAAACAGAATATTACAATAGCAATACTTTCACATATAAAGTTTGTGTCTTTTGTCTCTGTTTTGAAGGTGCAGTCCCCCTCTAGCTTCTATTTTCCTTGTACCGTTATGAATCATCTCCAGATATGAAACTAACTATAAAATTAAGCGTGGTTAGCGCCACCCTAGTCCTTAGTTTGTAGTTAGTATATGACAGAGAATTATAACGGTCACTTTAAGGACTTTTAACAACATTTACCTCTGAGAGTTCCTCTTCAGATCGGAGCACATTCTTGTTGATGCTATTTACAAATTTTGACAAATGCTCGAAGTGTTGTTTCATCTCAGTGGCGAGGACCATGTCGATGATCATCTGTCTCACCTGTCGGTACTCCTCCCTGAAACATCGTTAGGGCAGGTAAATATTTGTACAACTTCTTCATTTTTTTTATGAATAACATAGAACTTTCATTTTTTTTTTTTTACTTGATTGGATCACCACTTCAAGCAAATCTGAAATCACAGGTACTCAACCATTCATAGAAATGTGCATATACATATTATTTGCAAGAAGTGAGCCAAACACATTTTACATATTCATCATAATTCCCTATCATAAAATCATATTTGAAATATATCAACTAACCGTTCCAGATTCTTAAAGATGTTGACCGCTTCGTCTTTGTGTGTGAGCTGGAATGCCAAGGCTGCATGGTGGTTCTCAAGCACAGCTCTGTAGCACATCAACATACATATATTAGAAATACTACCCTTTAGATAGTGAACACACATAACATTCTTCCATTTGGGATAACTACCTTCAAAAGTACAAATTCCTATACAGGGCTCCGTGGTCGTGTGGTAAACTGTTGGAATGGTCAGTGTGAGCGATAGTTGCCTCACTCTGAGGGTGTGGGTTCGAATCCCGCAAGGGACTCGGCCAAAAATGTACAATAATTTGAAGGTAGTGTTATCCTAAATGAAACAATGTTAAACACATAACTAGACAAAATTATCATTTATGATATGATTAACTTCTTTGCAATGTTGAAGTCAAGTACCATATATGAGTATGTACTCAAGACTATGATATGTTAGGTTTCAGCAAGACTTATTATGAATGAATACTATTATTCTTGTAACATTATTACTGATAAATATCTGTCCTTAGTAAATGATTAATCATTTATACATAAACTGTCAGTGAAAATGTTATTTGAGTTACTAAGAACTTCACTATTTTCAAATTTATTAATCATTTCTTTCCTGACTGAACAAAGCAAGGTAAGTATCACATACACATCATTGTAGAGGACTGCGAGGTTGTTACTGTCGTTGATGAGAAACGCATTGGTCCTGGCGGGGTGGTCAACGTCGTGAATAACCGCTGCGATCAGAGCAGCTACCTCGTCCGCTTGGTCAAACACATTCTGCAGCATCAGAAACATAGCATGTGTTACATGGATAGTACTAGAGAAAGTGCAACATTATAAATATGTGCTGCTCATTTAGTTAGTGAACAAATGAGCTCTTGAACCCTTGAGGAAGACTAATCTCAAGGACTGCTCATAATGACGGACCTAGGTTCCACTACAAGTTCTCAGGCTGGGCCATGGAGTTGCATATTAAAAAGAAAAGTTCCTAATGAACGCCTTCAAAGGCCAAAAGTAGTAGATACACATAGAATTGTTGTTTTGAGTTTGAGTTTGTTGTTATTTTTAATTAAATTTGAAATTTTGAACAGTCCAGATCAACTTCCCTTGCTGAAAGTTTGGGACAAATTGAAGTTGGAAAAGACTTGTAGAAAATTATCTTCTCCAGTTTCAATGCAAAAGTTATTTTTTGGTTTATGGTAGGTTGATTTTTGTTTGATTTAATAAAATACAAAGTTAAAACTAGATGAGCGTTGCCGGACACCGCAAAAGCAGAGCCTTTCCCTGTTCCACATTCTCGTCAGCAGCAATAAAATGGGAATTATTTTAAACAATTTTTTTTCATTATTAGAGTTATTACTAACAAGTTGAATTTTCACTGGGGTCACTTTTCACAAGTTTGTTCTTAAAACCTATTTCTGATTTCAAAATTGGATCAAAGGATTAACGTGGCCTTAACCAATATCTCATGACCTTGAACTTTGACCTTTAAGGTCACACCATCAATGATCACTTTTCATTGTGCAATGACTCAAACTGTTCATAGTTAAAATAAGGCATATTCACAAAAGCATGCTTAAGTCGTGCCCTCGCGGTGACCTTGACCTTTGACGGATGTTAGCTAAAACCTTTTCAAATCTTGACCTTTCTCCATTGTTGATATACACCAAATAAGAACCTGATAACACAAATATTTTTCAAGTTATCGTGTTCCGAGGATTTTTTTTTAACGATTTCAAAACTCATGACCTTGACCTTTGACCTTGAATGTGAACATGTCAAAACAATTCCCCAGGGGTATAAGTAAGAAGTTATGTATATGAGTTCTCAAAACCTTCTAGGAAAAAAGTTATAGCCAATACCAAATGCGCCGGCGACAGAAACTGCACAAAAACTGATAGCAGCCCTGACTAAGTCGGGGCTGCTAATGAACAATAAATTTATCTACACAAGAAAAATGGACTAGAATTGCCCACTTTGCTCAATATGAATATTAATTTCCAGGACATATACTGAAGAAAAAAGAGATAAGGGATTAAGTGGCATCACATAATTTTGCCATGAAGCCAAAATCCAAAGTCTAACCTCTAATGAACATTCCATAACTCAATAACGTCAAGTCAAGGGAAAGTGTATTAAAATGTTCTATCACATCATCTGTAAGACAATCATCAGTAGAATAACTACAAGAACTGGTCCAGTATATGTAAATACCAATTTCTTTAATAGATGACTGACCTTGACCCTTTCCCTCTCGAGGAAGAATGCAGTGGCATGGAGCACGTCAGCAGCGTGGGTGGAGTTGTGGTAGGAGTTGCACGAGTGGTAGCTGGCCTCTATCAGGTGGAGCCAGTTCGTCAAACACGTCTCGCTGATGTTCAGGAATTCGCACACTCCAAACCGTGTCAATATTTGTAATCCTAAAAACACTAGTGGCCTGAAAAATAATTTCAAGAGAATTAATTTGATGTTATCAAATTAGATGCCGCTTCACTTTCAGTCAACTCAATTTCCTGAGGGATGTAGTATAAAAGATTACTCGGTCATCTTTCATTTATCGAAAAGGAGGATGGGGAGTGGGGTTAATTAAATTTGCATGCCAAATTAGTAAAAAAACAGGGAATCTCCCTGAATGATATGAAAGTCCCACCTCTTATTTGTGACTTTCTCCAGCTCTGTGACATGAAAGTCCTACCTCTTATTTGTGACTTTCTCCAGCTCTATGATATGAAAGTTCTACCTCTTATTTGTGACTTTCTCATCCTCTATGATATGAAAGTCTTACCTCTTATTTGACCTTCTCCAGCTCTAATATTTGTGACTTTATTCAGCTCTATGATATGAAAGTTCTACCTCATATTTGTGACTTTCTCATCCTCTATGATATGAAAGTCCTACCTCTTATTTGTCACTTTCTCCAGCTCTATGATATGAAAGTCCTACCTCTTATTTGTGACTTTTTCCAGCTCTATGATATGAAAGTCCTACCTCATATTTGTGACTTTCTCCAGCTCTATGATATGAAAGTCTTACCTCTTATTTGTGACTTTCTCCAGCTCTAGGATATGAAAGTCTTACCTCTTATTTGTCACTTTCTCCAGCTCTATGATATGAAAGTCCTACCTCTTATTTGTCACTTTCTCCAGCTGTATGATATGAAAGTCCTACCTCTTATTTGTGACTTTTTCCAGCTCTATGATATGAAAGTCCTACCTCTTATTTGCGACTTTCTCCAGCTCTATGATATGAAAGTCTTACCTCTTATTTGTGACTTTCTCCAGCTCTATGATATGAAAGTCCTACCTCATATTTGTGACTTTCTCCAGCTCTATGATATGAAAGTCCTACCTCTTATTTGTGACTTTTTCCAGCTCTATGATATGAAAGTCCTACCTCATATATGTGACTTTTTCCAGCTCTATGATATGAAAGTCCTACCTCTTATTTGCGACTTTCTCCAGCTCTATGATATGAAAGTCCTACCTCTTATTTGTGACTTTCTCCAGCTCTATGATATGAAAGTCCTGCCTCTTATTTGTGACTTTTTCCAGCTCTATATGAAAGTCCTACCTCATATTTGTGACTTTCTCCAGCTCTATGATATGAAAGTCCTACCTCTTATTTGTGACTTTCTCCAGCTCTATGATATGAAAGTCCTACCTCTTATTTGTGACTTTTTCCAGCTCTATGATATGAAAGTCCTACCTCATATTTGTGACTTTCTCCAGCTCTATGATATGAAAGTCCTACCTCTTATTTGTGACTTTTTCCAGCTCTATGATATGAAAGTCCTACCTCATATATGTGACTTTTTCCAGCTCTATGATATGAAAGTCCTACCTCTTATTTGCGACTTTCTCCAGCTCTATGATATGAAAGTCTTACCTCTTATTTGTGACTTTCTCCAGCTCTATGATATGAAAGTCCTGCCTCTTATTTGTGACTTTTTCCAGCTCTATATGAAAGTCCTACCTCATATTTGTGACTTTCTCCAGCTCTATGATATGAAAGTCCTACCTCTTATTTGTGACTTTCTCCAGCTCTATGATATGAAAGTCCTACCTCTTATTTGTGACTTTTTCCAGCTCTATGATATGAAAGTCCTACCTCATATTTGTGACTTTCTCCAGCTCTTTGATATGAAAGTCCTACCTCTTATTTGTGACTTTCTCCAGCTCTATGATATGAAAGTCCCAGGCCTGCTCTTTCTGAAGGACCTCGAGAACTTCCTCTGGTATCTGGGAGAGGGCCGCCGGGTTAGATGGAATGTGAACATGAGGGTGATGATCTGCAACAGGGTTATCATAACATTGGTATTGTACATCAAGTGAAGGTTATAGATTACTTATTATCATAACATTGGTATTGTACATCAAGTGAAGGTTATAGATTACTTATAATCAGAACATAAATCTTATCATACAAAAGTCGCAGCTTTAACTTGCATGAGTAGAATCATCCTCATCTATCAGTGTATATATGATGCTACTACAATACCCTGATTCCCTGAGGCCTTAAACTGTTGTATTGCCTATAAACAACCATTCAATGAAAGGACTCCTTTTTAAGCAAAAGAGGCAGTACCTGGATGAGAAGACCAATGCACGATCATTGACGTTCAAATCACGATATTTCATTGGCTGAAAAATTACATGCTATGCTAATTAACCATGAGTAACGAGCCTAGAGCAAAACAACAGTTTTAGGCCTCAGGGAATCAGGGTATGGATGTTGCGTTGCAGGTACATATACACGGATGAATCAGGATAGAGTAGATATTGCAAACACAAAATACCATTATTCATTGCATTGCTTAATTATGTTACCAATATGAGCATTATTTCTGTAAGTTCTGCAAGATCCAGGGGGAGGGTTTGAAACTCCTCTTCTGAAAATTATTGCATGTACATTGAATGGACCCCAAATTGAAATCCCCACCTTTTCTTTTTCAGTAAGTGAAGCCCTCTGAGACCCTTCCCCTTTGAACATTGCTGAATCCGCCTGTGAGTTTTCTATGTATACAACACAAAATGTGGAGTAAACAGCATAAAAAAAATAATTTTTATTCTTGTTTTACTTGATCCAATTGAAAATCAATAGATACAATTTGATCTTCAAAGTTCTCAGTCGATAAAGCAGATAAGAGTAAACTTACTTGACTTGGGTATATGGGTGTCATGTCCGGATAATCTACGCTTCATGTTTTGCTGAAAATTAAATAGAAATTGATTTTGAGATTTATCTATTCAATGTGATGATTTGAATTTGTTATCTGCAGTGAACTAACAAGATCTCCAAAAATATACATTTTAATCATTATCTGAGAACCAGAGAGGTTAACACTCCTTAAACTGTCCAATCCATTACCTGAACACTTACTTCTATAAAGTGTCACACTTGGTGATAAATTATGTATGATGATAACAGAATAATACTCTATATCTAGGTTAAGGTACAGGGGCGGATACAGCTTTTTTGGAAACAGGGGGGTGCACTTTTCCAGACCTCGACCCCTGCACCCCCCCTCTGGATCCGCCCCTGAGGTACAGATTAAAAAAAAATATATATAAAATGCAAAATACAAGAAAAATATTTCATCATCACTGTTTTCATGTTTAACCAAAATGTATCTCTAGAACACATGCATTGTGCAATAAAATGTACAACATTTAACTGAGGCCACATATAACGAAAATAATTATGATTGAAAGTTGTTTACCTATTTACATTAATATGTAAGATAGATGATAAGGAAAAACCTTCGAATACAAGCTTCTTTATGGGGTGACATTGCATACGAATGAAAACCTATTATAATTGTTTGTCCAATATAACACCAAACATCCAGAACATTATTACTGTGAAGCAGTTGTACTTTTGGTGCTGCTATTTAGCGCTCTGTGTGACCACATAGACCTGAACTTCCTGTGTTCAGGCACCCATTTACTCAAACAATGTGGATGAAATGTCCTGCCCAGGAACACAACACATTGTACGAGATATTTGGTGTCTGGGGCCTTTGGCATGAGAGCCAGGATGGTAACCACTCAGGTGAAGTGAGGTGAGTTGGGGTTTAACGCTGCTTTCAAGAGTATTTCACTTATATCGTGGCTGCTAGTATTATGGTAGGGATAAAGCCTGCAACGTCATGTGGCTGTGCATAGCTGTGAAACCTGCAAGCATCGGCTGGAACTAGCAAACCATGGGTGGTACTATGCTATCCCGCCCCGTAACCACTGAAGTATTTTATTTTGTAAGAAACACTGTAATACAGACTAAAGATATAGTATCAAGAGAACACCTACGGACACTAGGCCCCCTACGAGGTCTGATGTCATGGGATCTTCGTCCTTCATGCGTTGAGCGAAGTAGGGTGAGTAGAGTTCGCTGGTCCGCAGGATGTCAAGCACTCTGTCCAGCGCCTGCACCACCGTCAGCGGACAGTTCTCCTGGGCCGCGTTGATTATGTTGATCACCTGTGTATATATCAATAACTGTTATATGATTGATAGTCAAAGTCAAAGATGTTTATTGTACTTAAGGCCTCCGGCCAATATACAAGTATTACACATTTACATTATGTATATGATACATACATGTACATTACAACAAATTACAGTTCTGGTAATACATGATACAATACACACCACCCACAAAATTTCCTTCTTTACAAGATGAGATGAAAAAAGAATTAGTCAAGAAACATAACATTATTATTATGTATCTCATCCCTATAGCTCTTGGAGCATACTCCAGAGTGTGGATTGAGAGCATTTACAAATACATATTTAGTTTTTATGTTATGTTCTTTGATGCTGGACAGATTCCTGTCAACAGGCCATGCCCGAACTCCATCAAGCGTTAGACCTGATGAGCATGTATGTACAATCACAACGCAGACCACTAAAGAATTTTTGTTTTCTGTACACCTCTCCTTAACCCAATCCAGAGGGAATGTTTACACAATAATTTAGTGCAGCACCTACCTTAGTGATTGGAGCTTCAATGGTCATGGAGTGTATTCGAGCTATGGACTCCCGTCGCTTGGGAAAGGCATGGATTCCACCTGCAAAGTAAAATTCAGTAGTTGAGTTTGAGGATATGTAGAGACTGCATGAAATAAGACCACATCACCTTGAGATATCCATTCTGAAGAATGAAGATAGGTTCTAAAGTTGTTAGAACATATATTATATCGAAACATAGCCTATGCTGAATAAAGAGATTGTATATGCATAAATATTGTCTTCATTCTTCATCATACCATGTTTAGAATGCTACTCAAAGATGTCAACTCTATTCATATCACATTGTTATGCATGGATATAATAATTAAATTACAATGATAAAGGATACATGATAACTAACAAATTGGTTACTTTCTATGAAAATTTTCAAGTCTTTGCATGATAAATACAAATTAGTGCAATATTGTCTAGTAATAACACTTTATTGTCTGGGAAATGCAATGCACATTGTAGAATTTCCAATCAAGGAAGCCAAAACTCCTATTTTTTAACATCTAAAAATTGGACTCCTATGACGCGTGGGCACTGAACTAACTTGGCTACATCCCCGTTATGTGATTATATGATCATTGATATCCTGGTATGTGAATATATGATTATTGATATCCCGGTATGTGATTATATGATTATTGATATATTGGTATGTGATTATATGATTATTGATATATTGGTATGTGATTATATGATCATTGATATCCTGGTATGTGATTATATGATTATTGATATTGATATCCTGGTATGTGATTATATGATCATTGATATCCTGGTATGTGATTATATGATTATTGATATTGATATCCCGGTATGTGATTATATGATCATTGATATCCCAGTTTGTGATAATATGATCATTGATATCCCGGTATGTGAATATATGATTATTGATATTGATATCCTGGTATTTGATTATATTATTATTGATATCCCCTTTGTAATTATATGAGTATTGATATCCTGGTATGTGATTATATGATCATTGATATCCCTGTTATGTGATTATATGATTATTGATATCCCAGTTTGTGATTATATGATCATTGATATCCCGGTACTTGATTATATGATTATTGATATCCCCGTATGTAATTATATGATTATTGATATCCCAGTTTGTGATTATATGATCATTGATATCCCGGTACTTGATTATATGATTATTGATATCCTTGGTATGCGATTACATGATTATTGATATTCTGGTACCGGTATGTGATTATATGATTATTGATATTCCGGTATGTGATTATATGATTATTGATATCCCTGGATTGTGATAATATGATTATTGATTTAATAGACAAAATATCCACCTTCTAAAGCATGCTCATTAGCCTGGGTCAAGGAAAAATTCATGTACATATCGTAAGAAAGTGCCTATAAATAATCTTCTACAAAGGAAAGAAAACAATGTGGCACAATGTTGTTATGAACATATGAAAGGCTGAATGAATCTGTATAATCAAGCTAGATGGTCTTGACTTTTTCTAATGGGAGTAATTATCCTGCAATGAAAGTAATTCATGTCTGAATAACTCTTCTGAAAGACTAACGATGTGTCCTCATTATTTCTAATTAGGTAAACGAGCTAGAGTAATGTCCGGAGAACAATAGAACAAGACAGATACTGACTACAGTAAACATCTCATTTCTCATCTGTTAATTGAAAAATAATTGTTTTCCTAATAGACCTCATTAACACCCCCATACTAATAACCGCTCCATTTTAACAGAGATGACCCTCCTTCCGCGGCGAAGAGGCGTAGATATATAAAATACTTATCTTACATTATTACATTTGGGAAAGTAAAAATTCTTGTACTTTTCCAGCCCGAGTACCCTGCTGGATTCGAACCCACACCCTCAGAGTGAGGCAACTTTCGCCCACACTGACCATACCAACAGCTTACCACACGACCACGGAGAATAGGAATTTGTACTTTTGTACCCGAAAAAGTACAAGAATTTATTTTATTGAAGGTAGTTTTATCCCAAATGTAACAATGTTAGATTTGTTCGCAATCTAAATGGTAATTATTTTAAAACTACGTACCGTTAGCAAGCTGCGTGTAATCAGAGTCCTTGACTCGGTCGAGGTGCTGGTAGAGATCAAGAGGTGCGCTCCGCACGGACACCAACTGACATATCTTCCTGCAGGAAATGGGCAGAAAACATCTCTTATAGCTACAGATAGATTGAGAGATACCTGACGAAGGGGAGCAACCACTCCCCTAAACATAACTACAGGTAAACTATCCTTAAAGAAGTTTTCTCTCTCGTCCTTTTTCTGTTTTGTATATAGAGAATCTCACCCAAGTGCCTTCTGATATCAGATATATCAACACAACACATAAAAACTTGTAACTTTAATCAACAAGTGTTGATATATTTGATATCAGAAGACACTTTGGTGAGATTCTCTATATACATTTAAATGTCTTCACTGAAGAAAAAATAAGAAGTACATTATGATATATATATATATATATATATATATATATATATATATATATATATATATATATATTTTGCATTGCCATATTGAGTGATGGAAATGAAGAAATTTTATGGATAAATTCATTTTTTTTATTCGGTGAACTGTAAACTCATGGATCTTTCCTGCTTATTCCTTCTCATTCTTTGAATTTTGAACTTCAGTACATTAAAACAAACCTTCCATTAGCAGTTGAGTAAAAGTTATTTCTAGGCAAGTAAAGCGCAAAATCTAAAAACAAAATACAGTCATGTTGATCTTTAGTCCACCTTCAATACCCCCTTGTACCCCTCTCCCGATCTGCTTACCCCCCAGCCCCTAATACTGGTGCCACCCGGCAGTGATGAGGTATTGTCTCTCCACTTTTCCTCCGTGTGTGGTATGTGCCTTCCCAATACTGAAACATGGAAATAATAATAACAGTCAAGTGCTATTTCCATGCATGAGCATGCTCAATGGTAAAAAATACCTTTAAAGGAATTGATATATATATTACTTTTAAAACTTGAAATTGCATTGCCGAATCATTATGATTTTTTAAAAGAGTAATAAAGTTTTTCGTCATAATATTTACTCATTATTAAAATGTTTTACTTTAATTAACAATTATTTGCAGTCCCTTTTAATCTTTTTTTATAAATTAAAACATTTTAAATATGGAGAAAAAAACATATACAAATACTATTTTATTCATAAAATAAAATCCAATATCAGTTTATTATTTGTGAATGTTAGTCACCTTTCCTTTCTTGAGTTGTCCATTGATGGTTTCTTGTAGTTCTGGTTTGTTCTTGTCAGATCTTGCGAGTTCACGTGAGTCCCGCCCACAAACTTCCTCGCTGGTGTAACCCGTCAGTCGTTCGTAGCCATGGTTCACATACTGAATAAGAAAGAAAATCATCAACCAACTGATGTATAACCCCCTAAACATGTAGGGCTGCATGACAAATGGAAATGTATTTCGGGTAAATTATTTTCAAAGGTGACAAGGGAGGTAGGAATTTTAAAAAACATTTTGTTTGAACAAATATAATGAGTGAGAAGTGCAAATTTTGTTTTCATCAGAATAAAGCTTGGAGTGCTGAAAGTATATAAAAGGCTAGGATATCCGTTTTTAAAGATAAGTATTTTAGGTGGACAAATGGAATTTGGGATTTAACAAAAATTATGCAGCAAATTCACAAACAATTTCTTAAAATGAAAATAAAAAATAATGTTAAGCGCACAAATAAAAGTGATGAAACATTTTACTTTTATTATTAAGCCGAATTACATCACACTCCCCTCACAATATATTGTTGGCACCATCACTGCGCACGGTTAATACCAATCTTGCCATTGTGTGTCATCCGACAATAGAGTTCTAAACACATGGAACATATCAAAACTTGTTCTGAAACCGTATATTTTGCACATTGACATGGATGTGACAACAAAAAAATAGGGACATATAAACAGGTATGAGGACTAAAATCTAACTTTTTACAGCTATCTGTTTCAATTTCATTTTCGCTTAAACAGTTTGGTGTATAAAGCACAACATTCTAGTGTCCTCTATTGCGTGGTTCAACAGGTCATCAACATCCATATGTGTCTCATTATCGACTAAGACTGAAATGCTTGTAAAGATTCCACAGCCCACAAGGGGAAAGTATCACCAGTATATACCAGTGCCCACAAGGGGAAAGTATCACCCATATATACCAGTGCCCACAAGGGGAAAGTATCACCAATATATACCAGTGCCCACAAGGGGAAAGTATCACCAGTATATACCAGTGCCCACAAGGGGAAAGTATCACCCATATATACCAGTGCCCACAAGGGGAAAGTATCACCAATATATACCAGTGCCCACAAGGGGAAAGTATCACCAGTATATACCAGTGCCCACAAGGGGAAAGTATCACCAGTATATACCAGTGCCCACAAGGGGAAAGTATCACCAATATATACCAGTGCCCACAAGGGGAAAGTATCACCCGTATAAACCAGTGCCCACAAGGGGAAAGTATCACCAATATATACCAGTGCCCACAAGGGGAAAGTATCACCAGTATATACCAGTGCCCACAAGGGAAAAGTATCACCCGTATATGCCAGTGCCGACAAGGGGAAAGTATCACCAATATATACCAGTGCCCACAAGGGGAAAGTATCACCAGTATATACCAGTGCCCACAAAGGGAAAAGTATCACCCGTATATGCCAGTGCCGACAAGGGGAAAGTATCACCAATATATACCAGTGCCCACAAAGGGAAAAGTATCACCTGTATACCAGTGCCCACAAGGGGAAAGTATCACCCGTATAAACCAGTGCCCACAAGGGGAAAGTATCACCAATATATACCAGTGCCCACAAAGGGAAAAGTATCACCAATATATACCAGTGCCCACAAGGGGAAAGTATCACCAATATATACCAGTGCCCACAAAGGGAAAGTATCACCCGTATAAACCAGTGCCCACAAGGGGAAAGTATCACCAATATATACCAGTGCCCACAAGGGGAAAGTATCACCAGTATATACCAGTGCCCACAAGGGGAAAGTATCACCAATATATACCAGTGCCCACAAAGGGAAAAGTATCACCAATATATACCAGTGCCCACAAAGGGAAAAGTATCACCAATATATACCAGTGCCCACAAAGGGAAAGTATCACCCGTATAAACCAGTGCCCACAAGGGGAAAGTATCACCAATATATACCAGTGCCCACAAAGGGAAAAGTATCACCAATATATACCAGTGCCCACAAAGGGAAAAGTATCACCAATATATACCAGTGCCCACAAAGGGAAAGTATCACCCGTATAAACCAGTGCCCACAAGGGGAAAGTATCACCAATATATACCAGTGCCCACAAGGGGAAAGTATCACCAGTATATACCAGTGCCCACAAGGGGAAAGTATCACCCGTATATACCAGTGCCCACAAGGGGAAAGTATCACCAATATATACCAGTGCCCACAAGGGGAAAGTATCACCTGTATACCAGTGCCCACAAGGGGAAAGTATCACCCGTATAAACCAGTGCCCACAAGGGGAAAGTATCACCAATATATACCAGTGCCCACAAGGGGAAAGTATCACCAGTATATACCAGTGCCCACAAGGGGAAAGTATCACCCGTATATACCAGTGCCCACAAGGGGAAAGTATCACCAGTATATACCAGTCCCCACAAAGGGAAAAGTATCACCCGTATATGCCAGTGCCGACAAGGGGAAAGTATCACCAATATATACCAGTGCCCACAAAGGGAAAAGTATCATCACCCGTATATACCAGTGCCGACAAGGGGAAAATATCACCAGTATATAACAGTGCCGACAAGGGGAAAGTATCACCAGTATATACCAGTGCCGACAAGGGGAAAGTATCACCAGTATATACCAGTGCCGACAAGGTGAAAGTATCACCAGTATATACCAGTATATGTCCACAAGGGGAAAGTATCACCCGTATATACCAGTGCCCACAAGGTGAAAGTATCACCTGTATACAAGTGCCCATAAGGGGAAATAATCACCCGTATATACCAGTGCCGACAAGGGAAAAGTATCACCAGTATATACCAGTGCCCTCAAGGGGAAAGTATCAACAGTATATACCAGTATATGTCCACAAGGAGAAAGTATCACCCGTATATACCAGTGCCCACAAGAGGAAAGTATCACCAGTATATACCAGTGCCCACAAGGGGAAAGTATCACCAGTATATACCAGTGCCCACAAGGGGAAAGTATCACCAGTATATACCAGTGCCAACAAGGGGAAAGTATCACCAGTATATACCAGTGCCCACAAGGGGAAAGTATCACCCATATATACCAGTGCCCACAAGGGGAAAGTATCACCAGTATATACCAGTGCCCACAAGGGGAAAGTATCACCCGTATATACCAGTGCCCACAAAGGGAAAGTATCACCAGTATATACCAGTGCCCACAAAGGGAAAGTATCACCCGTATATACCAGTGCCCACAAGGGGAAAGTATCACCAGTATATACCAGTGCCCACAAAGGGAAAAGTATCACCCGTATATACCAGTATATGCCCACAAAGGGAAAAGTATCTCCCGTATATACCAGTGCCCACAAGGGGAAAGTATCACCAGTATATACCAGTGCCCACAAAGGGAAAAGTATCACCCGTATATACCAGTGCCTACAAGGGGAAAGTATCACCAATATATACCAGTGCCCACAAAGGGAAAAGTATCACCCGTATATACCAGTGCCGACAAGGGGAAAATATCACCAGTATATAACAGTGCCGACAAGGGGAAAGTATCACCAGTATATACCAGTGCCGACAAGGGTAAAGTATCACCAGTATATACCAGTGCCGACAAGGGGAAAGTATCACCAGTATATACCAGTATATGTCCACAAGGGGAAAGTATCACCCGTATATACCAGTGCCCACAAGGTGAAAGTATCACCTGTATACAAGTGCCCATAAGGGGAAATAATCACCCGTATATACCAGTGCCGACAAGGGAAAAGTATCACCAGTATATACCAGTGCCCTCAAGGGGAAAGTATCAACAGTATATACCAGTATATGTCCACAAGGAGAAAGTATCACCCGTATATACCTAGCCCACAAGAGGAAAGTATCACCAGTATATACCAGTGCCCACAAGGGGAAAGTATCACCAGTATATACCAGTGCCCACAAGGGGAAAGTATCACCAGTATATACCAGTGCCAACAAGGGGAAAGTATCACCAGTATATACCAGTGCCCACAAGGGGAAAGTATCACCCATATATACCAGTGCCCACAAGGGGAAAGTATCACCAGTATATACCAGTGCCCACAAGGGGAAAGTATCACCCGTATATACCAGTGCCCACAAAGGGAAAGTATCACCAGTATATACCAGTGCCCACAAAGGGAAAGTATCACCCGTATATACCAGTGCCCACAAGGGGAAAGTATCACCAGTATATACCAGTGCCCACAAAGGGAAAAGTATCACCCGTATATACCAGTATATGCCCACAAAGGGAAAAGTATCTCCCGTATATACCAGTGCCCACAAGGGGAAAGTATCACCAGTATATACCAGTGCCCACAAAGGGAAAAGTATCACCCGTATATACCAGTGCCTACAAGGGGAAAGTATCACCAATATATACCAGTGCCCACAAAGGGAAAAGTATCACCCGTATATACCAGTGCCCACAAGAGGAAAGTATCACCAGTATATACCAGTGCCCACAAGGGGAAAGTATCACCAGTATATACCAGTGCCCACAAGAGGAAAGTATCACCAGTATATACCAGTATATGCCCACAAAGGGAAAGTATCACCCGTATATACCAGTGCCCACAAGGGGAAAGTATCACCTGTATACCAGTGCCCACAAGGGGAAATAATCACCGGTATTTACCAGTGCCCACAAGGGGAAAGTATCACCAGTATATACCAGTGCCCACACGGGGAAAGTATCACCTGTATATACCAGTTTCCCTATCACAGATACAATTACATAAAAAAATTACATACTGAAATGTATATTGAATATTGTATTTTGCTAATGTATTTCCTGATCAGATATAAATGAATTATTCATCAATGTATGGTAGTAATGTAAGATAGATTGAAATTGTTTGTCAGTGACATTAAGGAAAACAGAACATTCCAAAGCAATTTCCATCATGACAATGATTATGAATAGGATATGAATTGATAATGGACTATGTCATAGACACAGCTGTGAACAAAATTGATATTGATAATTTTTTTACAAATGATCCAATCACAAACCTGTATTTCATTCTCCTCATTTGTGACCTCAACCGCATCAGATATATTGTCTAGTGCTGTAAAGAGGGCGCTGCAAGCTTTCAACTTAATCTGGGAACGCACTTCGCTATACTCCAGAGAGAGGAGTTCATTGATGCAACAGCCTATATTTGAGTTCTCTGTGTATCTCTGAAACAAAAACAATAACAGATAAATAAATATATAAATATGCAAATATAGAATACTTACATAAATTATTGTTTAAAATTTCCGATGAGGTACTGGCCTGAACGAGTCTCGGATAGTATAAGCTCTCAAGTTGTCATGTGAAAACAGCTTCATATACCCCATGAATCTTGCTATCTCACTAGAGTCTTTTGTCCACGTCAGGTCAATTGCTTACGCGACAATCATACAAAGTTTGACCCACATTGTTCACCTATATTGCATTTATAATTAGTTTTAAAAATGGACATCTGCTCGTACACCTCATCGCTCTAGGAGAGAATACCTCCCAAGTTTCACACATGTAACAAGCGAGTGTGCATTGCAAGGGCTCTGCATGAGCTAAGTCGACAATTCTTAACAGTACCACACCTTCATTTGGTGCCTATCTACTGAACCCTGAGGATGATTTCATAACTTTTATTTCAGTGTAAAGAGAAAAAGATCATCTTTAGTTTGAGATATTATTCACCTATGCGCACAAAGAGGTAAAGATACAGCAAGATACGTGAAAAGAGATTTTTAGTTATCCTTCTCTTTGTCACCATTCTTTCATACTTTATCTTTTGGATACGGGCAGTTTGTTTGTATCTGCTCCGTATGCCTCATCACTCTGGGAGACAATTACCTCCCAAAGTTCACACGTATCACAAGAGTGTGTGCAAAGCATTGCTTTGCGTGAGGTAAGTGGACAATTTATAACAGTGCCAAAGCTTCATATCTACTGTATCCTGGGGCGGATTAAAACTGTTTTATATAAATCTTAGGAAAAAAAAGATATTTGAGTTGAGGTATTTATTGAGATACAGCAAGCTACGTGAAAAGGGTGATTATCAGTTATCCGTCTGTTGTCACCATTCTTTGCACTTCGTATATTTTGAAACGTTTAGCATATTTTGATAATTAATATATCACAATAAAGAGAAAGATTGTCTCCAATTTCATACAGAAGGTCAATGGATACTGCGAGCTTGATTTATATATGACGACTGTTTACATCCTCTCTTCGCCATGTAGATGCACTTTATCTTGTAAAAACGGTACCCATTCACTGTACATGAAATTTGGTTGGCAGTGCCAATTATTGCGTAAGTTAAACCTCATAGGCAAGCTAGGGGACCCGAATATTCAGTCAATTTAGGAAATATTTTACTTACCCTATTAAATCCTGATTTTAATAATGGTAAAATAGATGGTTCTTCTTTATCTGTTGTGCTGGAAAAAATGATAAATAATATTATTCAACACCAGTTCAAATGCCGCCTGGAACCTGTTAACTTTTGGTCTGGTATGGAAACTTTTAAAACTTTTTCTTTACTTTTGCGACTTAAATTGAGAAAAATAAACTTTGAGCTGGGTACTTTACAAGCTTATTTCATACATTGATTATAGGAACTGTAGATTATATATAAGAAAAGAAACAACAGTACTGGTATGCATACTTACTGTCGTTTAGTGACTGCAACTATTGTTGTGTGTTCACTCGCTTTGGTGGCTCTTATTGATCTGTAATTGAAATAAAACACTTTTAACAACATAAATGCCATAATAATGGTACAAATCTGATCATAATCATCGCTATCGCTTAACAAAGCCTCTGGATTATAAATTTTTCTTTTCATACAGGAATTGATTGATTAATAATTTAGGTTTTTGTTGACATTTGAGATAAGTAAAAATTTGTATAATGAAAATCATAGGCAGATTCAGGAATTTTCAAAGAGGTGAGGTGAGGTGAGTTAGGGTTTAACGCCGCTTTCCAGAGTATTTCACTTATATCACTGCTAGTATTATTGCAGGGAGAAAGCCAGCAATGCCATAGGGCTATGCATTGCGGTGAAACCTGCGAGCAACAGCTGGAACTAGCGAATCATAGGGTGGTACTGCACTGAAATTCAGTGTAGCATTGCACCCAAATCTTATTGCGTGTAGAACAGTTTTCTACTGCAGACAAAGTTGGTGTGCCCCTGTCGGGAATCGAACCATGGACCTCTTGATCCGAAGCCAAACGCGCTAATCACTACGCTATCCTGCCCCCAATTTTCAAAGAAGGGGGAGGGGGTATTCATGCTGGGCTCAAATTTTTCGTGGCAATCTTTTTAATTGGGTGGTGGGGTTTCAAACCCCCTGAATGCCCCCTGGATCTGCCATTATGCGATAATTAAAAAACATTGAACATGTATCTCCGCCATAAAGCCATCTCATATAAACTAAAATGTATATACTGTGTAACATTATATACCAAAATGAGAATTTTAAGCCTAATGTGCTAAACATTGTAAAATTAGTGAAATACATAATTGTTTCACTTCATGTAATGCAAAAAACAAGATAGAAGACAGTTAGCCATAAAACCCAATCGTTAAAAGAAAAACTAATTTTTATTGATAACCATTTGATGTCATTTTTGAGAAATATATTCATTAATGAAAAAGGAAACACTAAATTAAAGAGACAACTAACCACAAAATAATGAAAATCATTACATTTTATATCATAAGATACACATTGTTTTAATTACAATAATAATTTAAATTAATATATATCATACGGCTATAAAAAGAAATATATAATTTTTAACAAAAATAGTTAAAATTCAAAGTTTTACTCGTGCCAAATCTTGATCGAGGTAGCATACAATTATCTATATCCAAATTCTCAATGGTCGCTAGTCAATACTGTTAATTTTTTTTAAAAGAATGAAGTGACCCAGAAATACATAAGACATATTTTAAATCATACCAAAGAAGTTTTTATTTTGATCAGAGTTATACCAAGACAACCTAAAATAGCAGTTATGCATCGCTAGTTGTCATGACGACAACAAAAAAACAGTTATTTTTTAAATCACAGCTTGTCACTTTATAAGTCATTGCCCCCTATGAATGGAAATCTACACGTCAACCATCCTGCACAATATCTATGAATCATAAAGAATTAATATCCTCAATCAGCATAAATATCAATAATATGGAATAGATAACATTCACATATCTGTAAAACTGACAATAAGTTCAGCTGTGTTACTTCAGCTCTGTTGAATATGTATGAGGCCTGTGGCTCTGAAACTGAATAATATTTCTGCATGATATCTGTTTTCCCTCACATATCCTCCGAAAAGCCCATAAATAATAGAGATAATATAACCAAATAACATAACAACCACAATCAATGTCTTGCAAGCAATGTAATCTAGGTACCACAAATAACTAATAATAAAGGAGGGCTAAAAATACATCCTTGCTGACCCCCTGTGGAGATTATCACAAAAACTTTGACTTGTAAGTATTGTATTTTCGCTTAAAGAAAACGTAGTATTAAGATTGCAATATATGACACAGCTTTACTGATATGAATAAAAAATGTCTCCGGCATGAAATAAATGTCAACCAATTTAATATTATCATTACGGCGAACGTTCATGAGTGTACAGTGGAGAGAGAAAATCAATCAGTCCCATGATCGAGATTAAGTATACAATGTGTTACATGTAATTATGAATGAAATTGGCATTGTGGGGGTCATTTTCACTCAGTTCAGTACACATCTCGAATGAGTATTCAATAAAGAGTTGATATTCTCAACGAGAGAAATGCGTACCACTATCATTATGATCTTCATATACCGGGGTATTCATATTTCTAAATTTCATATGTATATAAATCCTTTTGATATTTAGTTACAATGGTTCTCTGGAAAATGTCCGGTTTCGGACTGATGTTGACTTTGAATAGATTATCATTGATAATTAAAAGTTGTACTTTAACTCGTTATCTGTTATCTTTGTGGTTCACATAAAAATTACGAATAATTGTGTGTGACCAATTTTGACCTTATATTCCTAAGAAAATATCCAGTACTTCATGAATCAGCTAGCATGAGGCATCATTATTCCTCCTCTTCATTCTTAAGTGAACTGCTTTGTTACCAATCTTATAGTAAAGTTTTGATCAAACAACAAATCCACTATAACCAGAATGTATCCAATCTCGCTACAAGAATTCCTAGAAAGTGATCACAAAGTCAACTGATCACAAATCGGGAGATGGATCGATTGGGCGAACATGATAGCCATAAGGCAGTCACAGAAACTTTCATATTTTATTGATTTACTGTCAAAGCAAACCAAAACCATGGCAGCAATGGTGGCATTTGCAGACACAAGAATGATGTCTCTTGCAGATTCCCAATTACTTCATGACATGTGCTATTTTCCTGAAACTTTGATTCCCGATTGTGACAGGAAAAAATTAAAATGAAAATATTAATGTTCATTATATGCAAGATCAGAAATGCAAAGATTTAGTTAGGATGACATCTTCTTGACCTTGTACAAGTTTTCATGTTCTAGAATGAGAAAAGTTGAATAAATGTGATAATTTGTGTATAATCAACGTGATAAAGCCCTTTACATATTTCTTTAGAAAAATAATTACTCTTGGCATTTTATTTTTTTGAACTAATCACCAAAAGTTCACATTAGTAGACATTTTCTCTGCCCTGATAATCCTAACATGATAGTAGTAGATCATAGTATTTTTCAACAATGCAAGAAAAGTTAAATGAGTCGAAGACCTAATTTGAGATTGAGAAATTAACATGAAATATAACTTTTAATTTAACTTGAACATTAGGCGCTTATCATCTTTCTTCCAGTGAGATAAGATTGATAACCAACCCTTGTGATGCAACAGGTCACAGAGGTCAATGAATAACTCGTTGTTTTGAACTCAACCAAGTAGTCAACAACTCTGTTGAACATATATTTTTGTTAGTGCACACAAAGCACAGGTGATGCAAAACTCATCTTTTCACATTGAAAAGTCACTTTGAAACAACATTGCTAAAAAAAACTTTGATTGCAAATAATCATTATTCTCAATTGCTGGCACAAGAAAATCATGGAATTTGAACTGAGGTTACTTGGGAAGAAATGATTTGAGTAAGCTCTCTGGAGACGAGAACTGCATTAGGTTTAGTGATGCAACCGGAAATTTGAACTGATGCTGGATAGAGGATGAGAGCCATAAGCCCATGTGACAATAGCAGCCTAATAAATGTTATTCCTCACACACGAACAGATAAACTCAGTATTTCCCATGTCATTACCAAAAGCTAATTCCTTGACTTGTTATCAAAATAATTTCCCTATAAGACAAATAAATATGATTTAACATGTAATTATCTACCATCCATAATTATTTTACTATAAGAAGCTTTGACCTTTAACAAATGAACAGTCACTACCCAACGTACAACCAATAAATAATTTTCAGGCAAAAATCTTTAACCTTTAACAACTGAAAAATAACTGCCAAAAAATTATTTTCTTATGAATTTGTTTAACCCCTATGGACAGAAGAATAACTATTTGATGATGTGCCTGTTGATTTACTGTTCAACTGTTTTCATTGCAATCAGGTCAATATGTCTCCATCACAAGATTAACACAATTCTTGTGGTTACATTCAGCTCACCGACAGAGTGCCTCAGCATCGAAGTGTTTGGATGTTCGATGATCGATGATGATAACATCGTGATGTTTGTCGAGGTAACATTCCACGGCCCCTTCTGGGTTTCCAGAGATGTTGCACTTGTAGCCAATACGCTCTGCCGCCCACCAGAAACCGTCGCTCTGTGCGTCTTCCTTCGCAAACACCAGTAGCAACTGAAACAGGGACAACAGCTTTTCAAAATCAAGAATGCTTCATAGACACTACAACACTAACAGCAAATGAAACAGCAACTTCCCCATGCAAGGCATAACTCATCTCTATAGCAGGCTGATTTAAGCCTTGCAGTATTTCCCTCACTTTTCTGTGCTAAGATAGTGGAGTGTGCACCTGAAATGCATTGTGGGCTCTGATTTCCTAGCACAGAAACCTTATGGAGATGTGGCAAGGCTTAAATTAGTCAGTGATAGAGACTGACAAGAGTTAGGACTTGCAGTGGGAAGTTGCTGGAACAAGAACAACAGCTCTTCAAAATCAAGATGTTTCAAGGATAGCTTCAATAACTTAAAAAGGGGTGATAGTTCCAAAATATACAGAAGGCTTCACAGATAGCAAAATTAACAAGTAGACATGGGACATGGTTATTTAAATAATAAAATCTTTGCTATAAGCATGATCTGTGTTGATTTAGATAGGAGCACTGGAGATCCTATGTATCAACCACTGTTAATTCATTGCAATGCTATTGTACATTGGAAATCTGTTATGAGCATCAATGTATAAGTGTCACAGCAGAGCCCCAGTTAGTGCCATACGCTCACTGTCCTATCATGAAGATTTTGTACAGGAACTAATAGTAGTGCTGCACTACTAGTGCATTTTGTGAATTATTTTCATAACATATATTTGTCACATTAATCAAAATAAACCATACTAAAACAAAACTGTGATACAGAATATTGAAAATCACTTATATGTTGGTGTAGTTATTCTTTCAAACAGAAGTGATTGGGAAAACTTGTTATTTTTGTTACAAAACAAGCTTCAAATATAATAAAGAAAGTGATCGTAATAAAACTTGTCAACTCCACACTACATACCACTTCTGGAATACCTCTTAAATAAAGCTTTAATGACTTATACAGCTTTCTTGCTTTTTTTGTTTGCTTTTACTATTCTTTTTGAAATTTGGCAATTAACTTGAATTTCTCACCCCTAAAGGCTGCAATATTGCCAAAGTGGCGTTAAACAATAACTCACTCAATCACTTTAATGACTTAACAACAGTGAATTTACAAGAATGAGAGACTTCATCGATTGCAAATAACAAACAAAATCGATAGTCATAAAAAGAATAAAAATCTGAAATAACAATGAATAGAATATTGACAAGAGTATTCTGAGAGCCGATCAACCCCCGTGTGCCGTATTGATGCTCAATCGATACACTAAATAAGCAGTTAAAATGGAAGGGTAATTAATGGAAGATCAGATCCTGTGATCTTGTTCTGCATTTGAGATGAGATGATCTTTGATCAGCTTGACTGACTCTGAATTATCAGGTAACAAGGGTTACAGATGTCAAAGACGAATAAGAAACTTATGATTAAATATTTTGAGAAAGCGGGGAGTGCAGAAGAAAGTTGGATAATACAATGAGTACCACACTACAGTGCTTGCACCCTCCCCTTCGGAGCGGGAGGGGGTGCACCATTGTTTTGATGATCATTCTTAAACATGTCAAAGGCCTATCAAAGACAAATAAGAATTTAATGCCACGATTAAATTTTTTTTTTAAGTTTATATATCGCCAAAGTTTAGATCACAAAGTCCAAAATTGACCCCCTGATAAATTGACAAGGGTTGCAGAATGATTTCGAGCACTCCGAGGCCTATCATTGACCATTCAGGAGTTGATTCCATAATACTCTCTGTCAGTCCGAAATTGGAAAGTCAAGAGTCAAGTGTCAATGGCCACAATTCTAAAAGTATTCATTGAATTTCCCAAAACTTTTTATATGTATATCACTGATGTATATATCTAGAGCATGTGTAAAGTTTCAGAATGATTGATCAAAACCATGAGAGGAGTGGATTTAAGAAGACACTACTGTCAATCTGAAACAGAAAAGTTAAATGCTCTAAGTCAAGAACCATGTATTAACAATATTCACTGAATTGGCCAGAACTTTTGATATGCAAATCATTGATGTATATCTGTAGCATGTGTAGAGTTTCAGAAGAATTGTTTAAACCTGTGGGAAGAGGAAGACAGGTCCCCCTTTGTGGGACAACCAGGCAAACTGTACTAATATGTCGCCTACAGCTTCATCGACAGAGGTTGAAACAGAATACAACTATGAAATGATTGGCCTGAAAAGCATTAACTTTTAAAAACCTATTTACATTCTTTTTATTTAATGTGTAAATTACTGTAAGGCTCTTATGGTTGTAAACGTGATATAATTGTTATGGAATTTAAAACTGTGTAACAATCATTTGTTTTGATGAGAATTTTTTTTAAATGAACAATATAGGAAAATGAAATCTTATTTATATGACTTTATGAGTTCTTTACTGATAACTTCAATTTCATGATGATTTCATGTTACAATTTCACAATCAAATTTCAGAACTTTTCTCATTTAAAAAGTAACTTATTCTTATATCGAATAAAGCATACTCCTTCAGAACAACATTTCAAATAAAACCCTGAAAGTTGTGAAATACAGAAGCAAAAACTGTATCAACAATCGACGAGGATCAACTCGTTTATTAGAATATGAGGGAAAAAAACGTGACAATTTTAACTCAAGGGAAACTGTTTTTCTCCAACAGTATTATATCATTATATATAAAAAAAACAACACAAAAGGGCATGTCCAAGAATAACCATAATAGTTGCATAACAACCATTATTTCCATGTGGCACCATCAGCGCTAAGAAACAGAGTCATTACCAGGCATATATCCCATATATGGTGACCATAAAGATCCTGGATAGCAAATTCAGAGACAAAAAGCTGCAAGGCATCTAGTTATACCAGAGAAAGTAAGAAATGTTCTTCTATACCACACAATTACCCCAGAGCTGTTGAATGCAACTAGAAAGACTTGCACCCGAGTCTGTGGGTAAAAGCTATTCCAGGCTGTTTGGCGCTCGCAGAGACAGCAAGAACTGTCTGAGAGTAGAGAGGCGCTATACAGAAGCTGTCAACACCAGTCATGCTTCTCCATTGATTATCAGTTAGTTCATCCACCTGACATTTGCAGCAATATTTCCAATCAACACTTACATTCATCAAAACAAACTATTTCTCCTCTAGGTGGCCAACCAAACAAGGCTTTGCAACGCAGCTGGCAAAGAGAGGTGGCATCAGTAACACTGTGCGTCAAAATTCAAAGGTTTGTGATATTTTTGTTTGAGATATAAAACGTGTCTCAGACATCGTGTTTCTCCTTGTCGTCCTGATATTCAGGAAAACAATGCTGACAAATGATATTATCATACAGAGAAAGGCAACATCATCATCATCATCATCAGCAGCAGCATCATAAAAATGTTCATCATCATCACCATCATTATGGGAGAATGTTCAATGACTTGTTCCTAATTATTTTATTTTATTGAATAAATTTTTACTCTTTGCCATGATCTATCAAATATATGAACAGATATCATCAGCACCATTTACACACTTGTTTAAGGTATATGTAAAGCTTCAAAAGTTATTCAGAACAATGTTCTGTTTTAGTAAATTGTTGCTGAAACAGACCGAAATGTGGATAAAGTTATATCAAAATCTTGCCAGGATTTAAATTTAATGCATAGTACACTAACTTTAACTCTTGGCAAGATTTTGATGTAACTTTATTGAATGCATTGCATACAATAACATGTTAACAGAAAAAGGCAACATTAATATTTTATTCCAACAAACATTTTATAATGTATAGATATTACAAAAAAACTCAGTTATGCTATAAACATCACAAGTTTTTACACCATTTCTTGACATTTTTGTATCCTCATTTTTCCCATATACCCTGAAGCAAGTTCAAAAATTGTCTAAATCTGTATACCATGTGAAAGCTTTTTTTTTATTCCTTTAACACATCCAAAAGAACAAGCTGTCCTATGGCACCATCAAAGTGATGTCAAGACTCTTAGCTTTGCAAACAAGTTTTACAGACTTTAACACATAAACCTGGCTGACTTATATACAGTTTCAAACTTTTAACCTTTAAAGAGTTTTCTTTCCCTGAGTCTAGTATTTACAAATATTGGCTTAATAGTTGTTTTTAGACAATTTAGCCAACAGTATTTTGGAAATAAACTAAGCTGCACATCAAGGGAAATTGATAATTTAATTTGTTTGATTTTTTTTTCTGCATCGAAACATAGCATTCATAGAAATAAAAGTTGACTATCCATAGAATTTGTTGTTATTGCTTTATATATGATTAATGATTTGAGTTAAAGATCTTCACATTCTTGAAGGCTTAGATTGATGATGATGTTGATGATGATGATGATGTTGAGGATGATGTTGATGGTGATGGTGATGGTGATGAAGATAATTCTGTTGATGATGATGATGATGTTGATTTCAAAGATGATGTTCATGATGATGATAGCTAAGAATTCTTTGTAATTCGTCGTGTCTCAAATATACCTATTATTCATTTATTATCTTTAAAATACACAGTAGGTGAAGATGATTATGTCCATTCTATGTGTATTATCAGCCTAGGTTAAACTTGGCACTATAAAAGTTTACTTCTATTATCATCATCAGTGTAATAAAGCTGTGTAAGGATCTCTTGACAAATTTGCACTAATTCCTACAAAATGTATCCTGTATGAAAAGATATAAGCAAGTAATCTTATCAACACATGCAGTTGATACCTTCACATACAGATGCCCATTGTTGATTCCTTTTGAAGTCCTCAATATCAATTATGAAATTAATAATAAATAAACACATTGGAGACTGCTCTGAACATGTTCATTATTTCCTCTGGAAAAAGAACTTTTTTATCGGCGTGTTTATGAAATACTTATTAATGAAACTTCTGAACTTTTATTCATAGAAAAATCATGCCAAGACAAATGTCCAACAAAGGTTGTTTAAGATAAATACATAACTTCATTTACTTATATCAGAAATCTTAAAAAATACTATATTCTCTAGAATTAATTAAAAAATCGGACTCATGATATTTCTAAAGGTCAAACAAATTCATTTAGTTGGCTTACAGATTCTCCTAACATGATTTTCACAAATTTGAAAACAAACAAATGCTACTCAGAATCCCTCAAAATATAAATGTTGCCAACTTTGCTAGATTCTTCAACAAACTAAAAGAATACATGCAAAATCATGGTTTTATCATTTAATTCTTTTCTCTTTTTGCGGCTTATTTTTCCATCTCCCTTCAGACATTTTAACCCAAAAATCCATAAACCAAGTAATTAATTTTGCCTGGCCTAATAAGAAATATATTTGGTACAAGTTGAGTGGTCTCCCTGAGGTAATAGAACCCTGGAGATTACACGTAACCTCTCATATATGCTGTGTAGTTAAGTCCCTGTGCGTTGCCATATCTTTTGACTTCTCTGTACTGGGCGGAATGTTGGTCTGAGGCATTAATTCCTCTATCTCTTTAGTCTTCCTGAACATCTTCATTCTGAGTTTCTTCAACATGGGTCTGACATGTCTTGTGTAAACACATCCATCCACAAGAAATGTCTAGACTTAATAAAGTCACGTGTCACCACAATGTAGAAGTGTTAATGGCTTATTCTGTGGTAAAATAGTTTGATTAAGAAATGTTATTTCTTGATACAGCTCTCTCTGTCAGTTTCTAGAAAAACCACATTTACTTAGCTTACAACTAGCCATAGTCTGATAACCACAACCCTTCAAATCTCTCAATTTAAATCGTTATTGAACATATTTGTTAATGCCAAGGTCAGCAACAATTCTTGTACACAGATTCTTTCAATGATAACACAGTTGCAATATATTTTTGCAATGACATCATATACCAGTGACATAAGATGTATAAAATTAAAATATTCACTTATTACTATAATCTGAAATTGCATTAACATGAGATTGCTTTCATAAAAAAAAATTTGAGACTCAAATGCCAATCCTCTCATTACACAACTGTAACTTGGATAAACTAAAACAGGGAGAAAGCCTGCAACACCATGTGGCTATGCATTGCAGTGAACCATGTGATTATCGGCTGGAACTAGCGAACCATGGCTGGTACTATGCTTAATTTCAGTGTAGCATTGCACCCACACCTTACTCCGTGTAGAAAAGTTCTCTACTGCAGACAAAGTTGCCGTGCCCCTTGTGGGATTCGAACCCCAGAAATCTTGATTAGAAGCCGAACACGTTCGCCACTGTGTAAGTCCGGATACTTGATACAATCAGATGTACATGCTACATGTACAATTTACGTATTTATAAATCGTTTTATTTCAAAAGCTATCCCCCCCCCCCCCCCTGATGGTGACAGTTTAACTCAATGTCGCCCACACAACTACTCTCAGAAAACTGATCTAATCTGAAATTGTTAAGAAATATTGCTAAATGTCATTCAAATTTACGTTTGAAACGCAATATAAATAAGTTTTTCTTGGGGTTTCACCCCGTGCACCCAACAGGTGCCATGCCCTGAAGCTGGCCGGGGTGGGGTGGCATCTGGACCCCCGTGAGTCTCTCTCTCAGTGCCTATCTCTCTGGTTAGAAGCTATGGAGGTTGGTCTGTGAACCTTTACAAATACCATCAACATCGAAAATAAATGTTTTGTCAACAGTCCACGTGGTGTCTTAGGTCTATTGGCTTGCTGAAGCAAGTTATCATCAAGCTTGAGCCAGTGGGTGAAATGTTACCGCCGCTTATCTGCTGTGTGTAAAAAGAGGAGATACATAGGAAATGCCATTGTGAATAGACGGAGGAAGATCCACAACTATGGCCTGGATTTGTGCCAAACTTGGAAAACATTCTTAAATTGCCTGCTGATTATTTCACATTCATCAGAGACCACATGACTGGGACTGATATACTCCGTGTACACTTGTGAATCAAATCTTGAAGCAACACACTAGCCCCCAGCTATAAATAGAGTTCTTCTTCCTGGAATATCTCACATGCATCTGTGAATTAAGTTGCTAAAATGAGTTCCTATTCATAGTACTGTCAGGAAATCAATCATAGTTGGAGAAATTCTTCAGAGCTGATTTCTGTCAAATGAAAGGATGTAGGTGATATCACATTGATAACCACTGCTAAATATAGAATTCACTGCATCTGGTACAACATAGATCTATACATGGAGA
Organism: Gibbula magus; assembly: GCA_936450465.1. NCBI lineage: Eukaryota > Metazoa > Mollusca > Gastropoda > Trochida > Trochidae > Gibbula > Gibbula magus. Next base: position 16,163,054 of record OW388289.1, read on the forward strand.
AAATCCTTAAATTGTGACATTGAAACCCAAGAATAATAAAATGTCCTGAAATTAAACATTTAAAACTAAATAAGAAGCAGTGGTGGAGGAGGGGGGTTGTGGGGGGTTGTTGGGGGTTGTTGCGGGGTTTAATGTAGAAGGGCTCATAGGTAGCCCTTTTGAAAAATTTTGCTTATACATTTGAAGAAATGTCTCGGACCCTATTAATATTCACATTCAATCATCACTGTTTGTTTGTTTTTAATTCTATAGTATATTTGTCTGATTTCAGTATTGTTATTCATTTTGCAAATTCAAGTAATTATTTCATTTAATTCAGTTGTACAAATATCTTAGCATTAAGTTGTTCTAATCATTGTTATAAGTCATAATTCCTGTTTCGTATTAGTCGTAATTTATTGAGTCATGTAAAATTCTATATATTAGTTACTGAGATTCTGTATCCATGAGACCCCCAGGTTGAGATAATCAATATATAAATAGAGATTCATCCCCTGATCCAAGATGTAAGGAGTGTCACCAACATCAGCAACACTCCTGTCAAATTGTATATATTGGTTATTTGGGTTCTAGATTCTGTATCCATGACACCCCTAGAAATACAGGATGATATAATCAATAAATAGAGATCCATCCGCTTATTCAAGATGTATAAGAATCAGTTTGAAGTGTCACCAACATCAGCAGTGACAACTGGTGGCATCAGCTGCAAACTATAACAGCTGAACAGCTTCACACAGGAACGGATCAAGAACTAACAATTACCAGCTGATCAAAGCAACATGCAATAACAACGCGACAACCCAAAGTTGCAACAGCCTTCTTGTCTATGATAAATCAATATGAATAATTGTCATAAAATATACGACAATTGTCATCCCAGCAGCTGTGTCCAAAATGTTTCGTCAATAAGAATCTATAGATATGAACGTTCGATATATGAAAGAATACATGATTTTTGCGTAATGGAAATATATCAATGTGATGTATATGATGTGACATATATGATTACATCAAAGGATAATCAAATTTGAAAAACATTTTGATCATGAAAATTAGACCTGAATGTTTGCTAAATATGGTGAACTATATATATATGTGTGTGTATTATGATAATTCACAGAATGGTGTAATTTTTTGCATATTGCATATGATTTGATGTGGATTACTATAATATAAAGTGATTATTAGAACAATCATTTAATAACATATTAGTTGATAACAATAACAAATCCATGACAAACATATTTATAATTAGACAATCAATGAAAATAAATCAAGTAAGAGACAACAACATTAGAATCTATGTCAAAATATTGCCTCATCAGAATAAAGAAGTTGTGTATTTATCTCCATTCCTATCCAAGATGTTGTATGCTTTTAAACTTGTCTCCATTCTTTGTTCCATGTCAGCATTTATATATTTTTTCAATACACTGAATATTAATGTAATATCAAAGTTTTAACATTTCATTATAGTTTTCAACAGAATGGAACACTAGTTGATAAATCAACTGATATTCAGATCTAGCAGGTGAGGAGTGGACAGAATGTGACCAAATGCTTCAAGAACCAGTTTCCCCCACTTACTAAGCGTGTAAATCTTTTGGTGGATTGAGATTCACGGTGACAAATCTATCAATATCAACCAATCAAAAAGGAATAAGAAATAAGTTTTAAATCCTTGGACTATTTAAGGGGCAGTACAGGTTTTTTCTCTTAAATAAGTTGATGAAATGTATTTTTAAAATATTGCCACTAACAGTAAAACATCCTTCTGTCAAGTTAAAAAATGAGTGTACATGGTTCTATAACGCCATGGGTTTCGTTTTCCTGATTCAAAATAATAAAATGTGTTCACAATAAAATGGCCGCCATTCAATTTTTGCTTTATAAGCAACACTGTTATTACTACTGCTGTTAATTGGTTTGTGTAATAAGATGTTTTACCCTCTAAAGTAAATATGAATGACATAAACTATCATTATAAATGGAAAATTTGAAAAAATAAAATTTGCAAAAAATGTGCTACTGCCCCTTTAAAAGCTCATGCGTTATGTTGTTATGATTCAAGTTGCACATAGATTACCATGTGAAAACTCTCATTATATCATAATGTATATTAAATTTACCAAGAATTACTAAGCATAGCCAAGATATTCAAAACCCTTCATTGTGACTATTCTAATTAAATTTGGTATGCACAATGCCTTAGATTGTATGCAACAAGAAACTCTAATATTGATATAAAATCAATTTGGAATGACCAAACAAGATGGACCAAGGACGTCCAAGGATAACCAAGAATTTCAAAACTCATCTGACCATTCTAACCTAACTTGATTTGAAGAAATGGTAGAGATTTCTTAAGAGTAAAATCTTCATCATTCCATCTATCTATAAGGAATAACAAAACGAGCATGACTGACCAATATGAATAAGTTAATGAAAATCTATTGTAACCTCATTTTGTATGGATCAACGGCTTTGACATCATTTAGTTTGTTACTGGAAACTCTAATCTTCTCTTCAATGGTAACAGTGCAAGAAGACATGACCAAGTATGGTGAAGACCTTGAGAACTTAACCTCGCTACGTAAAGAGAGATGACTTCTCTTAAATTGCTATGACACTCTCGTTATGCTATCAATCTCATAGTAACCTTCACAGCAACTTCTCCCGAACACTTGGCTGAACACTGGTCATCCAATGATAGTTCCCATACATGATCTTAAACACTCCAATGAGTTTAATCTACCTGCTAAATTGTCTTCCGGTCTGACCTTCACTTCCAGTACCCACTCTCACAAGGAAATTGACCGCTAGACTTTGCTTGACCCATTAGTTGACCCATGCCTCTAAATCTCAAACTCTCCTTAATTAAAGTCAGCTCTGTTATACTGCTACCCATAATGACCAGACCACGATGGTAAGCCATAAAAACCAGTAGAATTTTCATGGAATCTCTTAAAGTCTTCAGGTCTTATAGCCAGTGAATATCTCCCCCTCCCTGTGACAAGTTCCCACAAGCTTTTCCCATTACACATTGGTGGTGTTTCAGTTCATCTCGTCATTACACCGGACATCTCTTCAAGTCTAGGGGACAACTCCACATAATAACAAGTTTAGGAGGAGGGTCCAGTCGGGCCTTAATATCTATCTTGATATACGTAATCTGTTCTCATGGTATGTGGTCTTTTAGGTAGAATCTTGGCAATATTAGACACATCAGCTTTTTAAGGACAACAATGATGATTAAAAGGTAGTTTCAAGTTTGAGAATTGCTTTTGGCATAATTTCAGTATATATTTATAGCTTTGTTCAAATCTGGCATAAATATGTATATATAAATGGAACTCTAAGCCATGAATGAAAAATAATTAGAAAATCTAAATTTTATGGGTAACAATTGTTCTTTGTTATACACATACACAATGTTCCAGAGTATATTCTAACACCTTCATTAGTCAAGATTATATATATATAATCTTTATATAAATATATTTATACATTGATTGATTGATCCTTTGTTAACATCTCATGTTGGATTTGTCAGTTCGACATTTTTCAAACATTTTACATCAATTATTAGACCAGCACCACATGACCTAAGAACATTAAATCAAGGATAATGCTGCATGAAAGAGGAAATAGAAAGATCTTTCAATGTCTAGCCTAATTAATCTGTTGTTTCTTAAATCCAAGTTGCTACAACTAGTTAAAATAAGCCATAAAACTAATATGTTTATGATATACAAGTGGTAAGTCTCACAAAATGAAATTGCAAGCTCAAGAAAATTAGATTACGGAAAATATTGCATCGTCGAGGAAACAAAATATTTCAAGCTAGATAACTAACATTTTGTTTGCAGTAAAAAAGGTTTACGTCTCCACGCTAGATTATCCAATGCTATTCATGTTGGTACTAATGTTTTCACATCACATGCCGGCACTGTTCTCCTGTGAACATTAAGCTATCAGACTGTACTATTCCAATCACCATATACTCCTACATGAATCGGGCTAATGGACATGGGGTGAAGATAAAGTCTCATTTAGATGTCTGCACAAGGTCTCCATAGAATAGAAAAAAAACCATTTTATCAGTAACACTTTTCTTGTAACTGTTGCATTTGTTTTCATTTATATACAACCTTTCAAGTAATTGCATGGCATTGAGCAAATATTGTTATACTTTTCAAAGTATACAAAGATAAAAAAAAATTAAAATTAATTAAACTTTAACTCTACATGACATTAAAACAAAAAATTAAAAAAATATATTAATACTGAGTTATTCTCATCACAGTCCGTACCCTAGTAACTATGGTTTGGAATTGCAAGTTTAAAGGGTTTTGTTCGATTTTGTCATGAAACAAAATCATACTTTCTGACTGGTAACTTTAAATGTTTATTCAACACACTGGTCTAGGTAGCTGATATGATTGTGTTTTTTTTTTACATTTATGGGTTAAAGGATAAAGGGAAAAGTAAAGGAGAGTAGAATATCATTAATCAAGAACACAGTACTTCCTACTACCTGAGATGAAAATCTGAAACACCACATACCAGTATATATATATTCTCTGTCAGGCGACTGTTTCCTATGTTTTGGACTCCATGCACATAAGCCTGAATGTCTTCTCTCAAGAATATATATGTTATTATTAACTTACAGGTGATCTCGTCTCATCTGTGTTTATAACGATAAATGATTGTCACTCATCTTATTTGCTTCTCTTTTCAACAGTACTGTTTGATTGCTATTGCTTTCCTTTGATTGTCAGTTGATTTGCTCATTTGTACATCAAAGTGACAGCGACTGACATTTACTGAGGTGTGATTGGCAGCCGGTGGTGTCTACAGTCAATAGTGTGAAAGAAGAAGACATATGTAATTGTAGGTAATGTCATGAAACAAGGAAATTCTTCAAAGTGATATACTGGAGCTCTGATATTGAGAATAAAGGACTGATGATGAAATAGTTCCAAGCATTATTTCATCAAAATTGGGTTTTGAATTTACAAGGACATGGTGTGAGGAGTAGTGTGGGACTGTAGGTAATGTCGTGAGGCACGGACATTCTGCTAAGTGTTATATAAAGAAGTTGAAGTTGAAATTTAGAAGAAGGGTTTGATGGTGGATTGATATGAAAGAAGATGATGTATGCAACTGTAGTGAACATCATGAGACAAATAAATTCTGAAATGTTTCATCTATTGCAGTAAAGAAGTTGACAATCTATAGAAGTTGTTCTCCATGACAACAGCCTCAGCAAATGCCTATCAAAGAAGAAATGCTGCTTAGTGATATATACACCGGTACTAGTGCTCTATGCAAAATAAAGGAGAAAGGTCGAATGACAAATTATAAGTAAAATTGTTTTCATTATGATTGTTTACAATACTATTTAGTGATACATGATGGTTCAATTTAATCAAAACTAATATAGTAAAATGTGTTTGAGGTTTTTATCTAATGATAAAACAGTTAAGTGAAACAGTTTCTAACTCTGCCAATTCATCATTGTAGTTGGCAAAAATAAATCATAAATATCATTTTGAAAAGGGGAATTATACATTTGTATATGAAAATAATTTATCATTGGGGGTATGTTTAAGTACTAGTAATAAATTATTGATGATAAATGATATTTCTGTGGAAAAAAATTAGAACTTAGATAAATATGTCTCAACTTTCAGTAAGGCAGAGGGCAGAACACTATATCATCGTCATCTAATTACGTTTAATACACACCTGGGAACAAGTTTTGAAGAGAATGAAAAAAAAACACTTCCTTAAATGTGTATCTTTTAAATTTCTTAAAAGTAGTTCTTCTTCATATCAACTAAATGCATTACAGGAAGCTTATACATATTTTGACATACCCAAGTTTAGTTAAAGAATGTGATCAATTATATTTGAAGTTTTCTTTAAGATGGCATTTATTGTTAAAATCTTGATATATATCATGTTAGTCAATTAATTGAAATATTAATCAGATCCATTACAGTGGCGCAAGTCAAATACTAAAATGTCAATAAGTTAATGACTATAGAATGTTTTTTACATACTCTGAATTCATACGTTTAAATGTTAAAGATGAAAATGAGTTCAATTTTATTTTTTTTATTTTTATGATTGCTGGTGATAAGTTTTATAATAATTATATCAGACAATTCATTGGAATATAATCAGATTATAATTGATCCATTACAATGAAGTAAATGAAATTATTAATCATGTATGAAATAAGTTTGATGGGTAGGCTGCCCAAAAGTGTTATTTTATCAATTTAAACAGCAAAATTAAAGAAAAAGCTAAAAAGTCACCAGTCAGACTGACCCTATTTCATACACTATTATTAAACATCAGTATGAATTTCAGTAGTACAACAAATTGATGGGCCGATTTAAAAATATCGTAGTCATATTACTGGTCATGTGTAGTTAGCTGGTCGATCAACTCATAGGGTGTTTGAATCATCTTTAAAGGGGCACCGCGTCGAGAATAAAAATAAGATTATATGTATCTACATATGCTGATTAACATGTCTGCTAATAAGTCACAGACAGACAATTGACGTAATTGGTCATAAAAACTACTGCATGTAGACAGTGAAGTGAACCGTAACTCGTTAGCGGACACTCTAATCAGCTTAGTGAGATAAAGATGAGACTCATTTTTATCCTCGACGCAGTGTCCCTTTAAGGTAGGGAAACTGGAGATGGATTTGATCAGGGACTGAGAAGGGAGGCTACTTATTATCCATGTCGACTTATGCTCCATAACATACCATAGAGATATACAGAGATTATTATACTCGAAAGTGTGTCATATAACTTTTAAGAAGCAAGTGTGAATTTTTGTATTATCCGAGTGAGTTTGTTAAAGTTTTATGACACACTTTCGAGTATAATAATTTCTTTATTACCCATTCTATATCTCATTTTTGCATAAAAATAGTCAAGAAACAGCCCACTTCTCTTTAATGACAAGCTATAGTGACGTCATGAACAATCGTTTTATGCCATCACAGACAAAGAAATACGGGAAGTAGCGGTGAAACAATGGTTGATAGGCAAACGTGATATGTGCACATATCAATCAGTTATTTTCGGTTATTTTCAACCATGCAGGTAATAAATACATAATGTAGCTGAACAGCAACCCTTCTAACCCATCTACAATAGGACTTGCAGATAAATAGATTCTCATAAATATTACTGAAATCTGAGTTTGAAGGAGGTTTCTGGAAAAATGTTTTTTAAATAAACATTTATACCATAATGTCCTTCTGCTTTATAAATAAAGTTTGTAATTCAGACACATGAAAGAACAGAAGATCAAGTAAAGATAAACAAGTAAAATAAACAATTGTTCTGATATCTATCATTCCAACTTCAGCATTCTGAGAATATACAAGTTGTAACATCTAATTCTCTTTGAATTATCCACAAGAAAACAACTTCAAATAAATAATTCAATTTTGACTCGACAACATGGCCCCAAAGTTTTCTCTGATTTTTGCTAATTTGACTGTTTTAGATTGCTCAAAGTCTAAGAAGAAAGTTTGCTTGTAATTTCCTATAAGTTTACAGATTCATCTGGTAGGGAATCAGAGGAGACAACTCCAAGCATATGCTTTCAGCCTACATGAAACAAAGCTGTTTTAAATTAGGTTTAATTGCTGGTTGCTATTTAGAGAAGAAGAAACCTTTAACATCTCGTAGTGCTTCTTTTCTCAACACAAAGTTACGTTTCAGTGCTAAACACATTATTGTTGTTCAGGGAGGTGAGGTTAGGTGAGGTGGGGTTTAACGCCGCTTTCAAGAGTATTTCATTTATATCGTGCCTCCTAGTACTATGGCAGGGAGAAAGCCCACAACACTGTGTGGCTATGCATTGCGGTGAAACCTGCAAGCATCGGCTGGAATAAGCGAACCATGGGTGGTTCTATGCTGACATTCAGTGTAGCACTACACTGATAAAACTATCTCCACGGTGCATTCCCTGCAATCTGTGTGGCGGTTGTAAAGGTAACCATTTCATATATCTATGGTGTTCCTCTTTAAAGATACGGTTCTATCAGAGAATCGGATATCTTGTCTTTGTGCATTATGTGAAATGAGAAAAACGTTGTATTTTTTAATATTTAATAACAAAACATACATACTGATAGCATATCCACAAAGTAACAGATAAGTTATCACTAGACTAACCAACAATGTTGTGTTGTAGCAAAACTTTCCACTTTTTTAGTGCTAGTCTTCATCAAATTGTCCAAAATAAAATAATCAATATATTATCCCCACTAATATAACTGGATCATAAAATAATCATGTTTAATAATTAACATATGTGTCAACAGGAATCTCCTCTCACAAAACACCCCCGACTGAACCCTATGGTTAAATTTAAAAGACCATCAACAACATTCCATCATTACAACAGGGGTTTCAGACATCTTGTCTGTTGCCCCTTGATTTACCATGGAACAACTTCCAAATGCTACAATAGAATCTACTGTAGAGACTGTTTTACAAACACTTCAAATCCATCTCATAAACAGCAACCTTTTTCTCTTCTATGCATTGCTGTGGAGTGAGTTCTCGTTTCAAAACCAATTACCCATATTTATTACCATTCTCATTAGCATCTAAATATTCCTTGTCTGAAATTGCTAAAATGATATATAAGTTACCGGTAATAGAAAAGAAGTTTCTTCTCACAACATTGTTGATTGTTCAACCAGTATAAGTATATATATAAATATATAAAAAGTCTTCTCCTTGTTTGCTATGACTCAGAAACCTGGAACTTGGTTCATCTATTTGTACCTGTGTTTGGGTTTGTTTTGACCCAAGCTTTGAGAAAAGATATCTGGCAATTTACCATTTTCTGTCTAAGAAATAATGAGTCTTAGTATTATGTACTCTCGTAAAATCCTGTTAAAAGTATTTTGCCTCATTGTTTCGTCATTCGTAAATCCAAGTAATTGTTCGGAACAACGCAATGTTTTTGCTAGAATAGCTATACAAAGCTCATTGCAAAGCTTGAAGAAACATATGACATAGGAGAAGAAACACTGATTGTGTTCTGTGGTAAGATGCAACTTCTTGTAATAGTGTAGCGCAATCTTTAAATACATCAAGTATTTCACCATTCTAGTCAAGGGAAACGTTCACATAAACCGAAAGGAAAACCTAACATCAGCAGTCAGTGCTAAAATAGAGCCAATGGCTCTGAAGATCTGTGGGGCAGGGATGCAGAAATCGGTCTATTTGCCAGACATGTCCGATTGTAAATCCAGTTTGACCGAATGGAAAATGTATCTGGAAAAATGGAAAATGTATCTGGAAAAATGGAAAATGGAAAAAGTTTACTTCCGTGTTCGTCTTTTTGGGGCGAAGATGAAATGTCAGACTGGCAAAAATTTGAATCTGCATCCCTACTGTGGGGTTAGAAAATACCAAAATGATTTGACTATTTTCAAGAAGAATTTGTCAGAGGGTAAACAAATCCAAAATTAATACTCTACAATGGCCAATGAGTCTGTACATAAATGATAAGATTTCTAAACCTCTTAGTTTGGGGGAAATAGACAATAAGCAGATTGAAGGGCCAGGCCTGAGGCTCTTGTTATGGGTTACAGCCTGAGAGTCAACAAATCTACAAGTTTAGCTGTGTAGTATGAAAACAAGATTTTAGCTTTCTGGGGCTTTCACTCCTGGAGAAGACAATGAAATAGGTTTTTAGGATATGGCCTCTGTGGCTCCGCTTATTGGTCACAAAGTGAAAAAATTTACAAACTTACAATATTCCCCATTAGCTCAGGATTCCAGCTCTCTATAGACAGTGGCTCTTGAGAAAAAGTTGAAAAGCCGGAAAGTTGGACAGATGGATGGATGGTGAGACTGCCTCACACCGGATGCCAATTATTGTCATGCCATAAGTCCAATTGGCTTGATGAGCTTACAATAACTATGATAAAATCCTTCTAAGAATTATCTCTTTTATTCCTACAAGAATCCTACATGAGGAGAACTACATGGGGCTCCAGTGAAACTTAATGTAAATTAATTAGTTTAATAGCAACGATTGGTTAATTTCAATGAACTGAGACAAAAAAACATAAAATTCAATTTACAAGCTTCTAAAATTTATCAAAAATATGATGGATGCTTTGATTGTTGAGTTCATTGGTACCCGTGTGGTTGACTGGGGAGGTGGGTCGTGTGAATACTTTAATCTCACGTTCAGATAGCGGTAAGGACTCTCAGGCTTATGATACTATAATAACCGAAAGATACCCCTAAAATAGACATATCTGACTCCTATTATCAGGACAATTCACCTTAAGCTCCTTTTTAGAAAACTTTGTGTTATTTCTAGAACCTGAACAAGTTTAAAGATAAAATTGGATCAAGTGTATTTTTGGATGTGGAATTTCTATTGTTTATAACTTGAAAGCTAGAGAGAGTAACAAGGGTTATTATACCCACTTTTATTAATTTTATGAATATTATATTTGTTAAACAAAAGTTGCCTTAATAAAGATATCCTTAATACTAGAAATAATAGAACCAAAATGTTCAAATGAATTTGATAGGTCAACCACTTTCCGTTGTTATAGGATTGAAGCCTTTCTTAGGAGAAGGAAATACCTTGTAACAGGTTGTCACACAGTTAAAAAACTATGTTAATTAACCATCATTCATTTCAACAATCTATAATCATTAAAACTCCATACTCTTGGCACCATGTATTGGAATACAGAATTCTCAATTCAAATTGTAAAGCTTTCACTCCAAGATCATTTACGAAACAAAAAAACAATTCAAATCCTCAATTCAGCAATGCTAAACAATCCGCTTTGTTTTAGAATGCAATCACCATGAGTCCAAGATTTCAATTTCACTCTAGAAATAGAACTCATTTGGCCTCAATTGCCCATTCATATCCATCAAGAGACGGAGTAAGCCATATGAAGAATTCACTGAACGCTCTGGAGACCTCTTTCACTAAATGCCAATGCACTTGTGCAAATCACATCTCAGATACAACATATTGTCATCTGATATCTGATAACAAATGTTATCACTTTTTTGGCAGTCCGATGCAAAAAAAAACAGAGCTATTTTTGATGTTGGCTGTAATTGAAGGCAATGTGGCAAGGCATAGATAAGGAGGAAGCAAGGTACTGATTATCTCCCCTGGAATTCTCGCTGCTCGTAAATGACGAATCTTCGGAGACCGAAGGCTCGTAATCTCAGTGACGCCAGTTCCTCCATGCCGATTTTCTTTGATTTTATTGATGACAGGGTTGAACTGGAGGAGAGGACAGGCGTATCATCAGCGCCGAGATGAGGGCTGAGTTCTTGATCTTCCCTCTCGTCACAGACCAACACCAGCAGTTAGTGCCTTCCTTTCACTGGACACGCTAAAGGTCACCAGACTCAACATCAGAGACATAGTGCTGTGATTTCACCTGGCAGACTAAAGATCAGATATTACTATTACTGTGCTACCTCTCCATACAGTCTAACATCAGGAATGAACTTGGTCTACGGTTTACTGAGAAAACCAAGATTAAGCGAGGGTTAGCATAAAGGGAGGGTTCTATCGGGATATCTGCTATTTTGATTGAACCCTCTTTTTAAGAGTAGAGATGACAATTTACTTTTTTAAATTTGCTATTTTAAAAGACTAAATATCAGGAATTTAATAAGCTTTTATTAATTCTTCAAACTATATATAGAGTCCAAACAACCTGACAGATTATAAATCAGGAATTCACTGTCTTAAATTCACTTTGCCTTGTCAAAATTTAAGACCCTTAATTTCAATTTCCAGACTTCCAGATCATGTGTTTAGTGTTTTCATTCACTTAGATGGTTAAAGATAGAATACTAAACGATGTCCCGTTTGATAACATGTTTATGAAACAATTGAATGGTTTGGTATTTTAACGAGCAAAAGCGAGTTAGATACCGATGCCATTCACGAGTTTCATAAATATGTTATCAAACGGGACCGAGTTTAGTATTTTATTTATTACTCAATGATGTAAATAGCGCTGAATTGCAAGAAAATCGTTGTTAGTGACGCTCACTTGCAAATAGGCCACCGGCTATTGCAGTCGCGCAGCTAACATTGTGACGTCAACCAAAAACGACTATGACGTCACGCACGTAATACGACGTTGCGGCACCACTCGGTGGTATCACACATGTGTGTAACCAACTCATTGTTATCTAATGAGTGATCTCACCACGGTTGAGTAATAAAGATAATAAAGTGAACACCTTCATTTCGCTGTGCATAATAAAGATAAAGGAGTATAGTTCATACATATCACTTATGCAGATCAGAGTTCAGTGCCTTGATTTCAAAGAAAGGAGTTCAGTGCCTTGATTTCAAAGACAGGAATCAAGTGAATTAATTTTACTCTTCAGACAAAAAAGTTTATGTCCTAATTTCACTCAAATAAATGTTATTGCCCTATATGACTCCACAAATTACTGAAGGTAAGGAACTTAATGCCAGGAATTATCTGCCAGATGAATTTTATCTTACCTTAATTTCATAGCAAGACATGAAGAAACTGGATTTAGTAGGTGTAGTTATTCACTGGGAGACTACAGGAAGGAATTAAATGTCCCATAATTTTACTAGAAAGAAAGTAAATCACATTGTGTTCTGTTGACCCCTGTTGACCCCTGTTGGCTCTTACCCTTGAGTCCACTGCACAGACGACAGAATTGGAATCCAGTATGACAGAGTTTGAATTATTATTTCCTCATTTTGTCTTAAAGGACAGCATACGTAATTGTTTGATGAATAAGACATGATTGTTGGAGATAATTTCATTTGAACTGCTTCACACTGTCTACACTTCCCTGTGACCTTGACCAAACAGGCGATGATTAAAAATAACCCCAAACCATTTGTAATGTGTTTACTCTGGGGGGAGTATACCTGAAACTGTGACCCTCTTCCTAAGTGATGGTAGGATGGTTGAAACATATTTCATTCATTCAAGAAAAGGATTGGTACAATTTCTGTTAAAATAGTGCTTGTTTTTCAAACAGCTGAGTCAACAGATTTGATATACATAAGTATCAAGATTAATATCAGGACGGAACACCTTTTCAAATGAAGACTGTGGAAGATCTGAAGACAAGGACCCCAGACATAGTCATTTAACCTGTTCATAGCAAAATCACAAAATAATCTTTTAAGTAAAGTTATTACTTACCGACATTGTGTGATGGCGTAATTTCATAGGTCCAAATGATATATCATTTTCCGAGCTCTGAAAAAGAAGTTAATATATTAGGACTTGTATCTCATTCATCAGATGTCTCTCGTTTTAATGAAACAAGAATAGAATATCGAAAATGATAAAAACACAAAGAGATATATGACGCATCAGTCATTCTTGGCACTTCTGTATGATTAATGAGAAAAAAATCTTTTTGAGGAATAGTTTGAATGAATATCATATTTCTGCTTTTTACTTCATGATTAAAAACATATGGAATTTGAGGTGTTTGTCTGAATTAACACACAAATTGGTATAGCTGATACAGCATTATCAGAACGGGCCAATCGGGTTAGAGAATGACAAAGGTCTTCTAGTTCATTGCTAGTCTAAATCCTTTGTTCCTTTAATTGAAATACCAAATTTTCAATCATTTACACTTCAAAATTATTATTGTTTCTTTAAAAACGAGTTCTTATTTCTAAAATAAAACTGAATGCAGAATAATTGAACAGTTGGGTTGACTGTAAGAAAATAGTTTTACCCTTACAGAAGAAAGGAAACATAATTGAGTACAAAACATAACCAGCAACTACCACAGACACATGTTTACACCAGGACCATGTGTTCATTGTTGAACTGTTTAGTTTAGTCAAGTGGTTCATGGTCTCCTTATATTTAGATTGTAGATCAACTCCATATCATTTTCTTCATAAGAACTATACCCTCACATGAACATTATAATATCAGAATAACTGAGAGAGAGAGAGAGAGAGAGAGAGAGAGAGAGAGAGAGAGAGAGAGAGAGAGAGAGAGAGAGAGAGAGAGAGAGAGAGAGAGAGAGAGAGAGAGAGAGAGAGAGAGAGAGAGAGAGAGAGAGAGAGAGAGAGAGAGAGAGAGAGAGAGAGAGAGAGAGAGAGAGAGAGAGAGAGAGAGAGAGAGAGAGAGAGAGAGAGATTATAAATAATATTTTTATGTCTTTTTCTTTTCATTTAGAATTGAATTTGGCTCAATTTAAGTTGATATGGTTGGTAAATGAAACAGTATTAAATTAGAAATTTGATCAGTCATTAAAGGGGTCTACCGAAACATCAAAATACAAACAAACGCAACAGAAAAAATCTTCACCTGTTAATGCCTAGTGGTTCTGATTCACAACACAAGAGAGAGACAGAGACAGATTCAGAGAGACAGACAGAGAGACAGACAGAGAGACAGACAGACAGAGAGACAGACAGAGAGACAGACAGAGAGACAGACAGAGAGACAGACAGTCGGACAGATGGACGGAATGACGGATGGATGAACAGAGATAAAGACAGACAGACAGAGATAAAGTCAGACGGACAAACAGACAGACAGAGACACAGAGAGACAGACAGAGATACAGACAGAAGGACAGAGAGAGAGAGTTAATATGGGGAGAACGAGATAAAGTGAGAGTGACAGAAAGAAAGAGAAGCCTCAAGGATAGAGCGGCTGTTATCTCACAATTATCATCTTGCTACATTTGTTTGTTTACCTAATGTCAAAAATATTTTGCCTCTGACCCAAACAGACATGCAGGGTAATAGTCTAACATGAGAGAGAGATTGTACATATGGTGGAGAGGTAGGTATATAGGTATATATATACACACAGTGTCTGGCTGCCAGAATCTCTGAGCCCGAACTACATTTAACTTAAAAACTTGTAGATGTCTCTAGTTGTATTATTCTTCATTTGCCATTTGTAAACTTCCACCTTGGACAAGATAAGATATATCTGCACTAAATATGAATGGGTATGACAGGTTTTCTTTCTACTTTTTCAGCATTGAAAAGCTTACAGTAATTAGTATTTCTCTAAAAAATTCAAATGATGAAAATTAGAATTGGAACAATGTGCGACAAAAGCACATCTTAAGTGTAGGAGAAACAGTTAGCTTTCCATAAATTTTGCATATACCAGGCAATTAAATATCTATATTCTCATTTACTTTGTTACATCTATCACATTCTCTTGGTAAACATTATCTTTTCTTTCATTATGGAGAAGATGACTCTGACAATATTGTAGTTTGGGGATAATGATTTATAAGCAATTATTGTTATTTGGCCAGCTGTTGTTTTATAGTCAGTGTGTGAACAAATAAACAAAAGATAAGACAGAATCCAGATGTGACCATATCCCATTTATCATTGTGATTGACAAAACATCGCTACCAATCGCTCCACTTTAATTGAGGTGAGACCTCCTA
Organism: Gibbula magus; assembly: GCA_936450465.1. Lineage (NCBI taxonomy): Eukaryota > Metazoa > Mollusca > Gastropoda > Trochida > Trochidae > Gibbula > Gibbula magus. The sequence goes on from OW388289.1 coordinate 16,178,560, forward strand.
TGGTTCTAAAAGCATTTTATTGTCATTGTCACCGTCCTCAATACAGATACGGGATGTTTTCATTACCAATATCTGAATAAACCTGATGTTGAAAATAAAGCACATTAAAAAATAAGGTATTGTGTTATATCATTAAATCTTTTACAAAATTATCATGTTTGTGAATATATGCATGGATATATTCAGAAATGAAAATAGACAAAATCATGCATATTGAGCAGTGATGGGTGGTCTGTTGAAGGTAATATATATGAGTTTGCCACTACAACTAAATTGTAAACTTTTTCAAGAATAGGATAAATACAAGCTCAAATGGATAAGTATTGACAATTCTCTGAAACACAGGAAACAAATGTATTTAAAGGATGTATTTTGTAGTTGTTCTCTATTGAAATTTAAATTCATAAGTGACCCCACGACTATTATATAATAAATACATCTATAAACAAGTATTGAGTAACCACATCCTAACAATTTCATTAAAATACATTTAGGATTCACACAAAACTAGACACAAAGAAGAATCAACATGTATGGATAGTCGTCTTCTTTATTTCTACAACTTTTAATATGACTCTCAAAGTAATACAATACACATTTGATAAAAGTATTTATCTGAAAAACTTGAACTAAATTTAACTTTTGATGAACAAGATTTAGATAAATACAAATCCTCCTAGATTTCTGCACAAAATAACAGTGTTAAAAATGTGACCTATCAGGATACTGTTTGCGAAAGCTGTTTCAAATTCTGAAAAGAAACCTTTTAGTAAGTTTAAATTTAAGAAACAGGTCTTCTGTGATTAGTTCCATCAAAGGTCTCGAAAATACGAAATCCAAATACAACCCATTTTCAACTGTTCAAAGGTCCAAACCCTTTGAAGTGAAGTTAAAGTTCGAGTCACTCCCCCATAGGCATCACTACATCTGTATAACTGCAAAAAGTTTTAAATCGCATTACAAATCCAACTGGCAAGGTTCGAGATTGGATTTCAGTCCCACACATTCAATCTAAACACTTTTTAGCCTTTTATCTTTACAGTGCCAAAAGCATTTTAACTTTGCATGTTTTACCTCCACAGTGCCACCAGACTTCCACTACTCCCCTTAACCTCCCAAATGCACTTAAATCTTGCAATTCCCTCCTCCAACCATGGAAAATGTCCTTCTTTGACACCAGTTGCTAACACCCTTCAAATGACATGACTGAATAATCTAATATAGCATTTACTTCACATAACTCCTTCCCTCGACGATGGAACACTCTTAATTTTGCAACTATTATTTCCTTACGGAATCCCGAAGGCATATTCATCACGAATCAATAGGCAAGTGACTGACCCTGTATTTTGCCAGTGTGGTCAACACCACTTTGGTCAAATTGGTTTCCATATTTGCAGCATTTATAGGAGCAGGAGGCACTAAATGGACTGTTAGCATCATCAGAGCTACCAGACCTTGTCTAGATGAAATCATCTTTACCCTACGAAGTCATCGGTATCTGGTGTTGCAGAGAATAACTCTCTCTGTCAGAAATAGAAACGGAGGCTGTGTATCAGAGGGAGCATGTATCTTTTATCATTTAATTATGGAGTGGAATCAAATAAGGTTTATACAGCTATTTGTCACAATTCATTAAAGTGATGGTGTCATATGGAAGTCTTCAAATGTGCAATTTTGAATATTGCAAACACCATCATATGTAACACTGTTGTAGAATAAGGTAGTAGAAACATATTTTAAAAACTGATTTGAGCAATAAATGGCTGATTTTCTCAGTCAATCCATTCCTAGAAGATACCATTATTTACTAGAATCTCATAATTGTGCCATCTATACTTATACTTACAGACACAAATATCATTGAATCTAGCATCTAATCTACCTTCTCTTTCTGTCAAGTCAGCAGGAACTGTAGTTCCCTGTTTTTATGGCAAATTACCTACAGAGATTCAATGTAATTTAAATAATGTCATGAAAATTTTAAGAAGGAGCAAGTTGTTGGGCGATATAAAGTTCAAAGCTCCAAATTTAGTGTTAGGCAACAAACATAGGAAAAGGAATTGTTGCAATAGCAAGAGGGGAGAGTGAGAATGGTCATACAACATTTGCCCCTCAAATGTGTGCCTTACCAAAATGACACATGTACTAAGCCTTCATGACCCAAGACAGATTAAAGGGCCCATTAGTTCAGATTACAGTGCCAAATGTTAAAAGCAAAGGTATCATAATCTTCAAGAAAACTAACAGACTTTAATCCACAAACTTACATAAAACTTTTGATGACATTAGTATTCGTTAACATTTAAAACATTGTATTTAATGTTCTGTTCGGAATACCTAGTTTGATTTGCACATTATCATTTGTAAGGGCATGCTATATTTAACTGTTGGCAATAATTGTGAAACATTCCTTTAATAAGGAGCGATGAGTTACAGAAAAACACATGGCATTTGTCCAAGTTTTCTTCCACATAGAATCTTAGTTTGAAAATCTGCATAAGATAAATAACAATTCGATATGCATAAACAATCACAAATCAATCCATCATTGATTAAGCATCAAACAACAATTTCAGAACTTCTTAATATCTTAAATGATTTTAGAGCTTTAAACGAATTTGCAAGCGAATATACAGGTTATTTGCATTTAATATAGAATGCACCAACGTAGTCGTATATATAATAGAATTTTTCTAACGAAATATAATGACTGTAATATATCACAGCTGTTTCAATTCAGATTACACAAGTGTGAAGATTAATTGATCTCTTTTTAAACCCTAAAGCAGAGCAGAGATGTCTATACATGTTCGTATGACAATAACGAGAATGTAATGTAAATTTAATATATCATATCTGCATGAAATCAATCTTAATATCGTTCAAATCACTATTTGCACGCACGACCCCTGTCAAAACATCACTTGACTCAAAGCACGACTAAACACGAGACAATTCCCAGGCAGTATGGTAGAGGACATGCTACATATTGACACGATACGTAATTCCCCCGACACATTTACCTGTTCCGACTGATCTTCATCACACGACATACACGGAGAAACAACACACGGATATCCACTCGCTTCCTTCACAATCGTGCCATTCTTCCCTCCGCAGCAGAGAAGAAAATGGCAAGACATATTCCCAACGCCTTCACTGAAAGCAGCGTTACACCGTGACAGTCCTTCTGCTAAAATCCTCACTGTCAAATGACATAGGTGGCCAGAAACGCATTTGGAAGTGCCATCTCGACCAAATCGATTACTTGCTAGGGTAGAGCAAGTCGCGGCCGTTTGGAACTGGAAGCAACACGGGACTAGAGACGGGGAGCTCCGAGCGGATGCAGTAACGGCTAGTAAGATAATACTTCACTTCAGCCAGTATCTACCGTCAGCGCTTTATTAACTTTAAGCAGGGCACTACATACCCGACGCCTGATAAACACAAACATATAACAGATAAAGGTTCACAGTGACCCTTTCTGTATAACTGCCTACAATGTTTATAGGGAATTTGAAATCGACTTGTTTTGATACCAGACTGACTGATGTGTATGTTTTTAACACCTTTGAGTCTGACTAACAGATATGACAGACCAAGTAAAGTAAACAATCTAAAATACATAAAATATAAAAATACCTATATGACAAACTAAGCTAAGACTAAGCGGGATAATGTACAAACAACAATAACTATACAGCGCATACTAAGTATATGCATAGCTATCGAACCATAACTGCTATGAGAATATGCGTCATCTGCATTACTATACATGTGCACATGTGACAAGTTCAACGTATGTTCTTCAATACAAGCATATATTCATCATCATCGAACCCTTCGCTATTTGATAATAACCAATATTTATTACATCTTTGAAACAGGCAAAATAGCGAACATCTCTTTAATAAAAAGTAAACTCATAACTGAATTAATCATCAAGAGAGAATAGAATAGACGAATCAGGTAAATACAATAAACTGTTTCAACTATTTCACACCATAGGATAAGCATTGACCATAGTGTAACTACTTTATGAAGTATAACGTAAACGTAAACCGTACCTTTTAGATATAAACACTGTAAATATACTGTCACCCATCCAATACCGATCTGGTCTAGTTAATTTGGCGTTGATTACAGGTGATGTAACCAGTGTTATCATAAACAGGTCACACACATTTGGATTAACGCTCGATATAGCCCCTGTTTGTTTTATAGTGAGCGTGACGTCAATGGGAGCTATCCGAGGGGCAAAGATAACAATTCACTACCTTTTCCACACAGGCCTAAAGTTCACGTTATCTTTTGTCAGTTACTGAGAGTACCTTCCGTATCCATTAACATTTGAGAAGACACTATTTCTTATATACTACATGTACTTATGAATGTAATGTATCCCAGCCGGAGAGAACATCATTATTCATATAGATTTTATTTCATTGAGATAAGACAGAACTTGCTAAACCAGTCTAGACTCCTGAGTTCTAAGATAGTGACCGATTATACTTTGTGATCAATTGAATACCACGTGTCATACTATGTGATTCATTGGATACTACAAGATACACTGTGCACAATACCACACGCTGCATTGAATGAAAAGTGATGCATTGAATCCCACAGTTATTCCCAAAGTGAACCATTGAATCCAATACGATCCATTACATACATATGGTCCATTGAATAACACAGCGTACATTGCGTGATCCATTGAATATCATACGAGCCATTGAATACAAAATGATCCATTTGACAAAATGATCAAGTCAGTATCACCTGGTCAACTGAAAACAAAGGGATTCGTTGAATCCGATATGATCCATACATTACCATGTGACCATATTGAATAAAATAATATATATTCCATACCATATTCTCTATGCAGTGATGTGATCCATCGAATACCATGTGATCCATTGGACACCATATGATTCATTGACTACCAGGCCATGTCATCAATCGAATATCATATATATGTTCCATCGAATACCATGTCATCAATCGATTGTCATATATATGTTCGATCGAATACCATGTCATCAATCGAATACCATGTCATCAATTGAATATCATATATATATTCCATCGAATACCATGTCATCAATCGAACCGTACCATATGATCCATTGAATAGATGTGATCCATCGAACACCATATCAGTCATCGAATACCAAATGATCAATCGAACACCATATTATATTCAATCGAATACCATGTGATCCATCGAACATCATTATGATCCAGTGGACATCATATGCTCCATTCAGTGCATAATGTCCCTTTAGACACCGTATTTAATTATGAAAAGGAATACTTATAAACATGGAAAGGACAGTCACATTTACACTATCGGTTAAAATACGCTCTACAATTTGAACAACAGACGGTCTGAAGAGACTCTCATTAGTAGGGAATGTCGCATTTAAATGAACGCAAAGCATTTGTCATATAGCATTCAAATTGTGTACTTTCCCAAACCACAGCGTATTCCTGTCATGCTAGTGATTTACAAAGAAGTTCTGATGAACATCCTGTTCAGTTTTCAGGCAGCAACACGCTACGCAGAAGAATGCTTCTCATATAATATTGGTATCTCTACAGCGTTATCTATTTCATGTTTACTACTTCCTTATAGTACCTTGAGTGTTTTTATTGTATTGACGCTGAATTACAACATGCATGTTTTCAGATTCGATCACGGAATAGCGATCATTGACTTTTATTCGCATTGTCAAAAACATATCCTCATTTCTCTGTGCCTTTTCACATTCTAAACTGGAACGTTTTGAAAGCAAGGACATCATTACCTTCAGAGTATAATGACAACCGTACGCGCAATGCCTCAAACCTAAATTAACCGTAATCTTTCTCCATAAATACAAACGGAAATTGCCCGCGGTGAGTTTTTTCTTTGAGAGGCAACCGAAGGCTCTTTAAATGTGTTGAGAACAAAGTTACAGTCTACACGGAGTACTTCTTACATCACGACATCGGTCCGTGCTCACGGGATTTAAACATTAAACTCGCAAATGGACGTCACGTGTCGATATATATTACACGAGACAAATTAGCCTTTGGAGCTTGAACAGCTTGTAAAGATATGCAGACTTAAGGACGAGGGAATCTGGTGAACACAATTCAAAGTAACGTGGTACCATGCTAGAATAAGTGCAAAAGTCTAAAGTGTGCAATATATTGCCGTTTAAAAACACTAAATAAGAATATTTGTTAATACGAAACTGACACTAGAACTTGTAGATGTATACAAACGTCGATTTATCATTGACTCGCGATATATTGTCCAGCGTCTTAAAATTACACAACATCCAATATATAAAGTCTAGACATCGTATCTGCTCAAACATGGACACTGAATCAGGACGTAATGTGGAAAATGTCATTCAACACTTTCAATTTCAGGAACTTATTGGATTGGATCTTTGAAATTAGTAAAGAAATGGTATGTCGATAAACTTGCAGAGAAAAACATAGAAAAAAATCAACATTAGAAAAAATATTTTGATATCCGTTTCGTATTATCATGTTTGGGCAATGGAATGTGATCCCACAGATCCGCACTCACTGGACGCGAATAGTTTACTGTAGCGTTCTTATTGGAAAAAATGTGACAATTCCAACGTAATATGTATGTCACAAATATATAAAACCGTATACATCAGTTTTGTGTAATTATCCTGATTTAATGTTTTTTTGGGGAGATACATTTACATAAGGAAAACCCTGTGTGTTGACATCTCTGTATCTGAGGACATGAATAAATATTGTTTAAACCACACCATCAACTCTCTATATCAAAAGCTCTTATGGTTTACTCTATAGCAAATCACATTTTAAGAATGGGTCCAGATGACCCATAGAGAAGCGCGACATAATATAGTAAAAGGAAGACGAGCGGGGATGCAGATACAGTGACTGTCTCATCTAGCGCATGGCTGCAGGTCGCCTCGTGGCAGACAAATGATATCAAATATGCACACGAGGAAAATCAAATCATCTAACCAGCCCACAATGCTCTTTTAAGATATCAAAACACGACCATCCCGAAACGTCGCGGATCAGGAATAAAGAAGTTGTTATCCATTTATTTCTCTTCATTCTAACTTCAAAATGCTCCCCGAAGAAGCGAACGACCACACCTGGATATCAATCTGGGCAAGACAAGAGTTACCTTTACAAAGTGACAAGTGACAGATCCATACACAGACGCCCCTGTGGATCCATAGACATGTCCACTAAATGATAAACTCATCTTTAATTTGATGTTAATATTATAACGGTGAGTCGGTGACATTATACATGATGAGGTTGCACGTTCAAGACCTAGTATCGAAGCTTCAGTTTTAAAAGCGTATTAATTTGGTAGACATAACGAACTTCATTCTCATTAACATATAACTCGTTATATACAAGGGAAGAGGAATATACTTGATTTGACATAGTGCAGTTCAAATAAAACGTCTTTGAGAGGTATTTTAATCACCTATATCACATGCTTCATAACCGTGGTAGTATCTACTGTACACTGTAACGGCGCGTGCCTTCATAGATTCATAGAGCTTGATTCTGATTTGTAATAAAACTGTCTGGCCAAACTGACGAAATCCTACTTTCATTTCTTCGGATTGAACGCATCATGTGAGTTGAAGAACGTATAACTAAATCAAATGGTGAAGTATTGAGACACTCACTTGAGTGATCCTCAAACCGGAAGAAGAGTGGGTAATACTTGATCAAATTATCATATATTTGTTAATCAATTAGACATGCTTCGGTTAATTTGACTTCATTTCAAGGATACATACCCATGAGACTAGCTTATCGTTCTACCTCCAATCATAGTAAGTGAAACTAATTTTGAATTCTCATTGAATGTACACCCATCAGCGAGAAGGTCATTGCCTTTCTCGAATATTCGAATATTCCAAACATTTATCCAGAAACGATGTTTTCATATGTATACATAAATATACGTAATGTTTTAATTGTGAAGGTAAATGTAGTCTGGAAGCAATGATAACTGATGTAATGGAGACATTATATAACTCCATGTCATCACCCCACTGCGAAGAGGCATAGAGCAGTACTACCTTCAAGACGCGATGAATCTCATCAACACCAGCCCCGGGGTACACGGATTGCCATGCCTAATTTCGAGTCGAGTAACCCGTCTTCTAACCAAGTTAAGAAATAGAAGTTAGGATAGAAAAAAAGAAATGCTCATCCTCATGTAGCTAGAGGCATTTAGCTTTTTTTCGAATTGAAAACGTCCAAAAGTGAAACCGTTACTTAGTTACATTATTCAATTTCTGCGAGATGATTTGCAACCACCGTTTCCTCAATCGCCAGAACCGAAGTGTGCCTCGGGACTTGAAGAAATAAACTCGGGTCCACGTCGCGATCAATCTGCGTTATTTATCTTCGTTTTAACTCTAATAAGAATCAAATTAAGATAATTACCTTAGCATGGATGCTGCACAGATTTATGTTGGTGATATACGAACAGTATGTGTTTTCACTGAATCCATTCATGAATCAACGAGTTATTAAGTTTCATAAAGCTTCAATTATTAATTATTGAATCAAATAATTTTTGGTCCGAAATGTATATGATCAATGCTAAGTCTACAGAGTAGTGAATACCAGAGTTATGATTGATAAGTTCAGAGTGAAGTGTATCAAACATTAACCACTAACATTTCAGATGAAACCAATTGGTTAATAGAGATTATTACCCGAGGAACATTTCAGATGAAACCAATTGGTTAATAGAGATTATTACCCGAGGAAGTGTGTCATATGACTTTTACGAAACGAGTGTGATTTTTTGTATTGCCCGAGCGAGAGCGAGTGTTATATATAAATTTGCACGAGTTTCGTAAAAGTCATATGGCACACTTTCGAGTGTAAATACTTTCTTTGTTACCCATTTTATTTAATTTGAATCGCGTAAAATTAGCCAAGGAAACGATCCACTTCTCTTGCGACGTCACGAACATAGTTTTATGACGTCACAGACGTGCTCATATCAATAATATTAACTCGGTTATTTTCAACCATAAGGGTAATAAACTGGTTTATCACATATTATATATATATATATATATATATATATATATATATATATATATATATATATATATATATATATATATATATATATATATATATATATATATTACTTGTCAATGTAACCATTTTACTATAACATGAAATGACCACAATCAAAGTATTTAAGTCAATATACTGAAGTATGACATTAATAGCACAGCAAAATTGTTGTTGTTACAAACCAGGAGGAAATCTATCATGATTATAATGTTTGACATGTTGACGGAGTATCCAAGTTTAGAACACTTATCTTTGTTATTCTCTCAAGATGACACCTTTATCAGTAATAGCAAATTTTGAGCAAATTCGATTGAATATGTAATTCACTGTTTACAGTGATTTGAAAATAAAAGGTTACATATTTGGTATATGTAATATGTTACCTTAGTGAACAGAATCAATTAATCTTTTTTCACATTTGAAGGGAATATTTTGCTTCTTACTTTCAAACCTCTTCAGTTGCAATAAATCGGGGTTCAAAACGTCGGAGGTTTAAGGCATTTTTAGCATTGCCATTACCTGTTTTAAATAAATCTTTGTTTGTGAATTTGTCACGAAATTTTGAACAAAAAGGTTTGATTATGTGGCATGAAATCGTGACTTGCTTTGGAGATAGTATCGATTTGTAATGATGATCACTAATACGATAATCACGTGTTTAAATTTCACGAAAGATTCCTTGTCAAAGACAATAAACCAAATTAAGGCTTTTTCAGAAGGTCAATTAACTTGACAAACTCAAATAAAACATTGCTCAGCCATAAAACATAAAGCATACGTGAGACTAGAACCATATAGAAGTTAGCATGGGAGATTCAGTGGATGTACATGTCATATTTGCTTTGTTAATATTGCTTTCAACTCTGTGTCTCCTCCAACACACACATACAATGCAGAAGACAAAGTAAGATACCTTTGCAACGTATACGGTAGTCCCAGTACCGCCTTTAAAGTAACTGTGGGTGTTTTAATCAACTGCAGCAGACCAGACTCATTGTACCTATCACAAGACAGGAAAAGCAACTGAAGAAACCCAGTTTTGATATGGCCTACGTTGAAAAGTCTCTGACAACACATTACAAAAGAGTCTCATTGGTTTCATGTGTAATGCCGGCTGAAGGCGCTGGTCTATTTGTGGAGGAATTCCTAGTTGTTTCAGGATGAATATCTACAGATGTAGCTCTCTCGTTGGAACTGCCGACTCTGACATGCACATCTGAAAACTAATAAACAACTCAACCCTGAACGAGGTGTATACCCACAAGCATCGCCTTTCCCCGCGTTGTCTTTTCCTTCCTTTGTATTACAACTTCTCGCTCGTTGTTTTAAAAGTTAAACTGCTCGTTAAGAACTAAAGATCCGGCTTCTTGGGACTGCACGTATTTAAGCTCCATCGTTATTTTGCCCATGGGCTTCAAAACGGAAACATAAAACTAAAAAAAAAATCTAAGCCCATTGACGTGACCAAATTTATAAAATTAGATCAATATTTCTTTACCTATACTAAACAACAGCTTGTAGTTATTGTAAAATTGTAGTTATGTTATCACAGCATATACTTTATTGTTGTATTTATCAGCATATCCATTTAGTAAACACATTCATAATTAAATTACGAAATGAATAACGTATGCTATTATCTGATGGCAATTGTTTAAATTTATTAGTAGACTATTTCATAGTATAAAGTACTGAATTTGAAGCATAGAATTCTTGAAAACAGTTTAAGATCTACAGTAGTAGTATAGTTGCTTGTGTGAATGATAGTGGAGAATACATACACGCTGTTAGCTTCATACCATCAACTTGTGGTAAGAGACACATCGTGTGAATGGTATTTTCTTTATTTGTTTCATACGGCGATTTTGGGCTTCTTCTTGCTCCTTCTTATGGTTGACTTGAAGATGGGGCAATAGGTATTCAGAAACGTCCTCAAAGAAGGGAAAGACGCCCAGCAACGTCCTCAAAGAAGGGAAAGACGCCCAGCAACGTCCTCAAAGAAGGGAAAGACGCCCAGCAACGTCCTCAAAGAAGGGAAAGACGCCCAGAAACGTCCTCAAAGAAGGGAAAGAAGCCCAGAAACGTCCTCAAAGAAGGGAAAGAATAAGCTCCAAATAAAACCAAATAAACTTAAATGCCGTTGAAGAATTTAATCAACTTGTGGTATACCTTAACATTTCAGCAATGACATTGATCATCATGAATGTCACAATAATGTTTTAAAAAGATTTTTGACCTTTAGTGTTCCAAAGTACTACCCATGATCTAAAGTAAGAATGTATATGACGCCAACTATACGAACAATCGTCAATCTGCGTGGAGAAGGTAGCGAAAGAGATTGCAATGATTAAACTTACATATAAGATTGTCCTGGTGGGCTGAGAGCAACTTGATTAAGATGTCACTTGAAACTGTAAGGAGGATATTTATAGCTCCTGAGAAGGGGACACTGTCGTAAACATCGCGTAAAGGTGATTTTTTGTCTATCGATTAACGTTTCAATACTCTTGAGTTGAAAATCTTAACCTGTCTAGCCTCCTGCTGAAGGAACTGTAGCAGTGTTTAGCCAAGTCCAGATCAGAGGTTTATAGAGCAGATCAGTATGGTAAACGGAGAAAATCAAAAGCAATATCAATGATAATGAAAATGTGATATTTACATGGCAGAAATATCCACAACCAATGCATGCATTACTCACATTATTGCCCTAGTGAAAGTACAAATATCGTTACAGAGCATTCTGTTGATATATTAGGTCGATGATGGTCATTTTATGGTTTTTATTAAAGGCAATCAAAGCTTGTTATACAGTCACAAAAAATTGAATAATGTTTGACAACAAACTATCAACCAATAGGAAGCATTTAGATTGTGAGTCCCCCGATTCAGAAACCTATCACCGGCACTGAATATCCAAACACCTTCACCACTCAGTCACCGAGCTTCGCTGAAAACGAAAGTTCAAGGAACACTGATTTCTGGTTTGATTAAGGTTGACTGTCTGAGATGACATTAACTTTGTACCTTCCTCACACGAATGACCATGAAGGTTAAAATCACGATAGTATATCAATATATGATATGATTTCAGGAAACGCTTAAAGCAATAAATGTATATATTACATGTACGTTGTGCTTGGGAATAGACTGTGCATTGTCAAAATAACTACACCTAGAAAGATTTCACATCCTCATTCGGGTGATTGTCTTATGGTCGTAAAAAGAACATTTACATTCACTCCATAGTGCAGGTATGTTCAAAGACTAGATGGGAGTAATGGAAAACGAAGCGCCGATGATAAAACCGTCATTTGTATTATCTTGAGGTGAAATGGTATTGTAATAAACCATTCTAGCTTTGATTGTATTCCCGACAAATGGCAACACGTTGCCAGACGGAAGAACAACACCTGACGTGTTCTGTAGGTGTTAGCGGAGTGTCCCGGGACCAGGCTGTGTTATTACAACCTCTGTATCAGTGTAGGAAAACACAACACTTCTACAAAACCCTTTTCATCGTGACAGGCATCCGACACACCTTAGACACCCTCTCCGCGACAATGACGTCACGTTACCCTTGACAACCTCATCGTCACTGACCAGATCTCCACTGGACATGTAGCAAACAAAATGTTTCTAGGCAACCGCTTAAACATATGGTGCTAACCTAACCCACTACTGTTTGAACTCCGGGCAGTGCTTGTACGACATGATGCCGTTCATAATAACTGATGACTGACATCAGCTTCCCGGAAGGGAGTTCTTTGCGATATTAAAGCGATAGGAAATGTGTTCGGTCGAACATGTCAGCCGGTGATATAATTTTCCATTCATTGAGGTTCTTAACAATCTTGTTTCTAACTGTTTTGGAATCAGTAGAACATGCATGTAGAACTGTGAACTTATTGTATGGAATTAAAAGTACGTTTTTGAGTTATTAACAAGAGTATGTAAATAATGACATTTATCATTAACATATATATTAAAACCAATCTAGCTTACTTCTTTTCTATTTACACTGTCATGTTAAGATAACGGGATTACTATTCCTAAATAGCTTCGAAATCTCATCATTATTAAAATCAACCATTTTTTCTTCTTCAAACACATTTTACTTTTTCCAAACGGATCAAGGATGCCTTAATCGTCAAAAATATCGAATCAATAGATAAAAGAGGTGATTGGATTATAACATTATGATAAACTATATACTATTTATACATGTATTCTATATGTACTCTATTGTAAAGCAACCATAATGGATTCACAAGATGGTATACCGTGTCTTCATAAAGTTCGATCACCTATAGAAGTTGAATAAACTCGGAGTTTCTCTTTATCCGTGTGATTATCAGACATCTGCTTCGTTAATGGTAGTCTACGAGATTGTCAGGTATTGTTATAGGAGGAGATCCTAATTATACACTAGAACTGGTTCTTATTACTTACAATTAACTGGTATACGTAAAGGTTAATGATTTATCAATGCTGAACAAAGCTTCCCTGCTGAACATTCGAAAAATCGAAAATAGTCACACCCAGTCTAGAGCAAAAGGCATGTCTAACGTAAAATCCCAGGTTTCATTTATCTGGACAGTGCTTATAAACTTACTTATATTCTTAATCATTCTTAACCATTTACAACTACTTTAAGCTTTTACTCTTTTACAAATTAATGTATAAAAGTAGGTCATTTTACATATGATACAATTTACTTCTAAGAATTATTTATTTTTTATAACCTTTATGTACATGTTTTACATATTATTTATGCAAATCTGTCTTAAACCTGTGTACATGTTTTACGTGTCTCATAACCCAATGTGGCTGGGCATTTACTCTTATACTGTACCAATTTGATGATTTTTATGCGTGACACGCAAATAAAATGCTTTCTCCTAGATACACGAAAATCAAAAGTTGACAAATCCAGTATATTACAATAAGCTAATAAATATTTACTTTCAACTGGAAATATAGAACTTAAACTCATGAAAACAATTACTACGGATGATATAACATGGTAGTCCTTTGAACACGGCGTTTGGACGTATGTGACGTCATAGTCGAGCAAGTGCACAAGGAGTTGTGTTAAAGGGGCCGTAGCACGTTTTTTCGCTGAAATAAGTCGATGAAATTTATTTGAAAAATAATGTCACTAATAGTAAAAGACCCTTCTCTCTTTGGAAAATAAAGTTAAAAATGAGTATACATTGTTCCGTAAAGCCTTGGGAATCGTTTATGTCATTCGAAATAATAAATTGTGTTCACAATAAAATGGCCGCCATGCATTTTTAGCTTTATGCGCAACACGCTTATTACCACTACGGATAATTGGTTTATGTAATAAGATGTTTTATCCTCTCAAGTAAATATAAATGACATAAACTATCATTATAAATGGGAAATTTGAAAAACTAAAATTTGCAAAAAACGTGCTACTGCCCCTTTAAACCGTCGTGTTCCCGGTACAAGAAAGTTGTCTCCATAACACATGTTCTTATCTGATCCCCAACTTCAAATACACAACATGAAGAAGTTAACCCAACAGAAAATAAGAAACTCTGGAACAATTGGCAAGGTCAACGTTGCTAAAGAATCACGTATAACGTGACGAATAAGCATTCCCATGGACACGCTTCAAATCAAGGAATCAAATGGTTGGACACGCTTAAAATCAAAGGAACCAAATGATGCCAAACATGTCGTATTACTATCTCAACGTTAGGAATATGCTATGAATATTTGTGCAGATAAGCTAAGTCCATATAGTTTCAATAATATCAGAAACCCTTATCTTTATAATTGATATTGGTTCCGCAGACGTTACATTGTTACTCTTAGATTTATTGTTATTCCATCTGTACATGTGGTCATCGTTTCTGTATAAATATTGTGCCATGTTGTCGAACCAACTTACCTCTATTAATGGGTTGAAGTTTTGATTCACCAGTTTGAACATTTGCAAACTTTCCTTTCTGACATATGTTTCTGATTACATACTAGTTTCAACATACATGCAGCTTATCAACTCCATCTATTCAGTGTCATACATGCAATACAACGTTGTTACATTATATATACACAACAGACAACGTTGTTACATTATATATACACAACAGACAACGTTGTTACATTATATATACACAACAGACAACGTTGTTACATTATATATACACAACAGACAACGTTGTTACATTATATATACACAACAGACAACGTTGTTACATTATATATACACAACAGACAACGTTGTTACATTATATATACACAACAGACAACGTTGTTACATTATATATACACAACACACCAGGACCACACGTGTTGTCAATAACGAAGTATTCAATAGATCATATTATATTATGCATAATTTCCTATGGGAATTATCCGCCATTTTGTTGGAACATTAATGAAATGAGAAAACGTTGTATCTTTTTACTAATTTTAAAACAGTTTGATAATAGCACATAGTATATTCACAACGTTACACATCACGTACCATCAGACTGATCAACAATATATTGTTAAACATGTATGCCGTAGCAAAGCCTTCCAAGTTCGTAGTACTGATGAATGACTTTGAAATATTCTTTCATTTTGCGCTAATCTTAATCGCTAATCTTTCAATTGTAAAAACTAATGCCATCAAAACATTACCTTCAGTCATACGTTTCTTGTATTGGTAACATTATGTATAACCGGGAATGCCCCTCGAATTTCGTTTCCACAAAATACCCGAAAGAGCCCTCCCTTTAAAGTATTCGTTAAATATAAACATTGTTATATACATATATACCTTATCATCGCTACATACAACCCATTATAGGAGGCTCGTTGTACCCTCAGATTGAGTGGAATGGACATCAATGTTACTGTTTCACATCACGTGAAACAGGATCGGAACTGTTAAGAGTTCAGAAAGATGCCCCGGGTTTGGTCAATATGATATCAACTTTAACAAATATCATTGATTGGTTGTTACCTAACCCGACACTGACCTCACACGACCTCTGACAACCATCACGAACTTCTTATCAAACTATGTATCCGTCATTAGCGCTGGTTTCCCTAAGCTCGTCAACACTGCTTGTCCTCAATAAATGATATAACAAAGGTACTGATTGTTGCTGTAAGGAGTAGATTGGATTATGAGCAAGGATAATCAACTAAACGTACATTTCGGTTTCTTGTTGGTTGATATTTTCTATAAATCTAAAAATCTTCATACCAGCAAGTTAAATGCAGTGTAACAAAAATCACTTTCTTCAAATCTTTTAAAATTTCATTCGCAGCTCACAGTGAGTTAGTGTCGAATACGCACACTGAAAATAATGCTATAATTGAATTGCATATTTTACTTACATATTGACAGCGGGACATAGGGATATAAATCTAAATACAGCTTAATCGCAGCGATATCCGGTTAAAAATGCAATTTCATTTTATTGATGTTATTTGCATTAACATACGCTCACAATCAATGAAAGGATAACCTATTATTAAAGCAAATGTAGACCAAACTGGATTAGTTAAAAGCACTGCGTGCCACATGAAACTCTAGTTTACTAACAGGAAAAGATGTCATAATATTGTGTAATTTTCCACATGAAATATAATTTTCGAAAATGTACTATCTGACAAAATAATTCGCTGGAGCAACCTTCTTAAACATTGGAGAATTTGATCCATTGAATTATTTGTCATCGGCTCCACAGTTTCTAATCTGCCGCTAAAATCTGAAGACCAAAACCATTTTATAACACTGTAAGAATAACATTAATGCGTGCGACAGCCCAACTCGCTTGAAAATTGATGGACTCCTGAGCATACTCACTTATTATTTTGGACAAGAAGTTGCAAGTTTTACTCATTCTCCTCGGCTAAATGCAATGTTACTTCCAAAGTAAAATAAACAGTGAAGTAAATATGTAAGTAAGAATATAAGTATCTATAAACACCCGACATGTATGTTTTCTCCATTAGGTGTGGTCGTTACAGATAAGTTATGAAGGGTTTGTTATGACACTGTACCAGTTACACATATAACAGTGCGCGTAATGTACTCGAGTAGTATAGTAAATCTTTAAGCCATAACTTGACAATCTGCCTTCCTGAATAACTAAAACAAGGTTCTAAGAGGACTTTACAAGTGTGAGGATATTTGATCCAGGCTTTCCATCGTATAGTCCAATGTTTTTCTCTTTCTATTGACTGTTCCAGAGCTCTTCATATCTGGAGTGCATAATAAACTCAATATTGAGTGTATTTACACTTTTTACTCAAAAGTTTAGGTTTAACTATTTGCTAATTAAAATGTTTCAATGGAACGTGGACTTTAGAAACAATAATTTCTTTGTAAGAATAAATTTATATTTGACGTTGCAATAATTTATATCGTCTTTACTGTAATGTGCTCTCACAGTACAAGACAATTGTAAACATGATATATATTATGACATATGCTAAAAGTGGCAAAACATATTATGTGATTTTGAAAACGTACAACAGTGGCAACTATAGCCATCTAACGTTATGAGGATAACATTCGAAATTAATAATTAACATTATAAGATAGGGAAAACAGTGGAACCTGACCATTTGGCAATGTAAGATACAGTAAAATAGCACAGCTAAACATTTGAAATACGCATAACAGTGTTTATACTGACAATTCAACATTATGATATACGGAAGCAGTGTCAGTAAGACTGTACGATTAATTTTCAGAAATACGAACTGATAACGTTTAAGAAATTAATGAGTAGACTTTCTGAGACGTGGTGTAACAATGATTCAGTCGTGTTCATCACTCGTTGATCAAAATATCTTGCATGTCTATACCTGTAATTTCTATTTGCTCCTTAGTGATGCTTAACAGTATGTTATATACATATAAATGTTGTACATTGTATCAATTGGTAAATCTTATGACATGACACAGTGACGTAGCATGTACAATGCGATTAAGTATTAAACAAAACATTTAAAAAAGGAAATGACACAACTGCAAATAAAAATGATTGGGAACATGTATGTGTGTAAATAATCGATACATTTGAGCTTCTGTTCAACATACCATTATCATTTCCGTATTTATAGTAAACCTGCTTCGCGATGACGATAATGACTGTTGCGTTATGCTGGGAAAGTTGATCAATAAGGCGGATAATGCTGATTGGATGGTCCCTAGTTTACAAGGTTGGTCGTGAAGTGTGGAAATGATTATGCTGAAATGACATCAAATGACACATCAGTTAATCTGCATCAAAGAGATATCATCAGATCAATAGGAGGTGGCTGATAACGCAGATGCCTCAAACACGGGGAGGCGTTATCTGTTATCACTTATCCATCATGTCAGATCACATTCAGGCAATGTCGCCTGACTTGTCTTTATCTCTCCGTGTTCCTACGTTATACTCTTCAGAAATGTAACATTCACAAAATGTAATCGAACAATGACTAGAAAACGAGTTCATAGATCCTTGGAAGAGTAAACAACATCAATACCATTAATGTAATATACTTGTGACAGTTTTATCAATACACGGTGATAAATAGCATCAAACTTAAAGTATGCAACATTGAATGGGGTTTAAGAGGTATAATGTACGTATAAATGATAGGATATGGATTCGGTATAGTTAAAACATGGCCAAGTCATTACCAACTTCTCAAGTGTCATGGTACTGCGAGTTTACAAAACGTGACCACATGTTTACTTATTAATTGCGTCCCATCTCATGAACACTCCATGGCAGTAAACATTTATTCATTTTTGTCAATGCCATATATGAAATGATTTTAGTGTACCATAGCCCATATGGTCGGGGGTATTTATCATTTAATGTATGTCTATATTTTATCTTATTGTAAAAGTATACGTGACACTTAAATAAACATTCCCCCCTCTGTCCCATATTGATAAAACCTTTACACAATCACCTATGGGATATCTCAACCAAGCCTTTCAAGTATTTATGCTATTTCTCAAACGTCTTTGCAATAACATTACGGAGTGATTATTGGAGTTTCTTACTATTTATTGGCCATGTTTCATTTAAATAAGCATGAGTTAATCCTTTTATATTAACTACCACTTCAAACGACACAGCCATGTCCGAGGCGACTAATCCCGAGTTCCTATACCTCCACCAGAGACACAGGACAAATCAAATCATAGGCGCACTGTATGTCCGCAGTACTGAGTGAACCTACACGTATATATAGTGAGGCAGTAACAGACGAACTCGCGGCTATAATCCGCGTAGATTAACAAGTCCGCCTTGTTAGTCGGAAGGAGGGCGAAATGCGAACCTTGTATTAAGATGATACAATTAAAGGCCCGGGATAAAAGTCCTATGATGACTTTATATAAGTTCCTAAAACGTCATCTGATCGAAGGATGTAATTTCACCGGAATTGTAATTACTGATTCTGAATCATAGCAAATGTCGAGCAACTTGTTGAAGCTGGTATTTGAAAGAGAAATGAAGACCTTGCAAAAAATTATTTTCACAAAAAACGCATAATCAGATAATGTCATTTTTTTTCAAGTGGGATCAGATCTCTTTTGGTATTGGAGGTTGTCTTTGATCCTCGACCAGCATGTGTAGAATTTAATTTTTACTATCTCAGGGCACCTACAGTTCTACAGGAGGTTGAAACAAGTTACTGGTCTACTTTTTTATGTTCATACATGTTTTATGTATAGATGATTATAACAACAACACTTGTAATGCACGAAGAGGAGAAATTTAAACATAATAGTTCCACAGAGGTACTTAAAACAAATACTCATATCATTGAACTTTCGATAGAAATAATCTCGATCGACAAATGTCCAGAATGACAAAGCCATTCACAGAACAAGTCTCGGGGAACTCGTGTTGGGTTTCCACAACACTCATTATTGTGGTAAAATGACAAGTGAATTAAATTTGCAGCCATACAATGCCAAATATGAAAACATTGACTTATTTGCAGTGTTCTCTTGATAAACACAGATAGACACTTAGTTTATAATGAGTTAAATCATGTGTGGCAGGGACGCAATAGAGCCAGCAGTACACGACTAACCAATACCTGATTCTAGTAGTTTGGAGAGCCAGCCACTCTCTGTGTTCACATACCGTGAGTCTCTACAGCCAAGACGTCTTCTTTGGTCTTCGGAAGTCAAATATGACTGTAAGAGTTTATTCCTGATACTGTCGTTAAACACATCTATTTTCAGAAATAATCCATTGATTTGATTTAGAGTGTCTGCCATTAAGTCCTTTAATTTACGTTTGCTTGGTATTTTTTTTTGATAGTTAGAGTTTTATCCTTATCATTACACTAATGGAACTGACTGCTAAATCAATTTTGACAATGTGTAACTAAGAAGGACACAGAACTCTGTAGATAAAAAATGATTGCACTCAATCTTTATTTTGGAATGTTACAGACATCATTATATCTGTTGCTACAGTAGTGTAAAATATCGGAAATATTATATTAATATTTAATTGATAGGGTGGAAGGAAAGCGGATAGGATACTGGTGTGTGAAATTCAATATTCGAGTTTATGCAACTTTTTAGAATAACGAAAATATTCAAACGATAGAGGGGAGATTGTGTATATGTGATGGAGTATTGGCCTGGTACATTATATAGAAATGTTTCCCTTGTCAACATGAGACAATCACTTTAAATGTGACAACGAGTAGATAATGAAAGGCTTAGAATATGTACCTGTATGAATTGTTTGAGCATATTTAGGACCGATATACAACATGTCATATAGATCGAACAGACATCCCGATATCTTGTAATTCAATACTCCAAACTGGGTCCAAGGAATCGACTCTTTTAATTTTTCGTCTGTAAGCCCTTCTTTAATATTATTGTAATTTCCACTCGATCAGTGAATGTCACCCTAAAGCATGTAAGATCATAACAAATACTGTAACTATGGTTAATTCTCTTACAAATCAGAGAGAAGCACTGAACTAAACTGTACAATGTTTGACAGATGACAGGAAGCACGGCCTACAGATGTCAGATTATGACAACAGATCAACCACGTATAGAAAGTTAAAAAGGTTGGGTAAACGTTGTAGTATGAGATAGCATCTATCGATGAAACTCTGCGAGTTAAGTTCAAGAGATTCAGCCCCGGTCAATACTCTCTGCTTCCAGACACTGGGTGTAGGAGAAACTGATTGAGAGTGAGATCTCGCGAGATCTCGGTAGATATGGAGCTTGGTATTGTGAATGATATGGCGCGAAGAGGCACATGAAGAGCCTTTGCTGACGTCATCAACCCTCACTCGTGGAATGCGAGTGATTCGAATGAATGAATCGAACCCTGAGGAGATGAGTAGCGTGGTCACGTCGTCATAATCTATTTATCTATTTAGGTTCAAAGAACGTGGAACAACGACGTCGAGTAGAATTTAGGCTCGGTGTGCCACTTCACCCAGTTCAGTCACAGTATGACGTCATTCAGCACGCACCTTCGTGGCTTTTTACACATATATATGTCCAAAATTTCATTAAGTAGGTGTGATTCGCCTGATTTTCAATACTGAAGTTTGTTTAATCAAAACAAACATTTGACAAACAAAACCTTTTATTTAAGAAAGAAAAAATCAGACAAGGGGAAATCATATCGAATTGACGTTTGTGCATGCAACTAGAATCTGTTTCAGGACATTGGGCCTATTAACTAATCGATAGACGTATCCATTTACCGCCATGATGTATTATTTGATTTAGCTCCGTAATTGAAAGCTTTTTTAAAAACTCTTCCTCGTGACATACATGTAGACAGTATATATTGATGAATGTGCCATTACTCACCAAGGTCGATGTACGTTCTTCATCTAGTGAGACAGATGTGCACATATCTATACGGCATTGCTCTGACACGTGTGTTTGTTGGGTAACAGAAGTAGTTAGACAAACCAGAGCTTGGTTCCTGTCGTGCTGCGTCTTACCAGTTTCCCACGATTTGCATGTACATAACACCAAGGTATAGGTGGGTAGTAGGCGAGTTGAGGGGCCACGTTCGAGCTTACATGCGTCCGGTATTTTAAAAACATTAAGTAGAATTTAAAATGAAAAAGCAATAGAAAAGATGCCAAAATTATATGCAATCATATTTGCCCGTATTTTAAACAAAGTTAAAAAGGTTTTTTTGGACGTCAACAAACATCAAATTGTCTCCAAAAATGGTTTAAGATTGAAAATATTTGATGTTCATATCATTACATCTTTGAGGAACTAATGTCCTTCACATTCCATGAAAAACAGTTTCTGAACAGCTGTTAAAACACTCATGATAAAAAGACACCAATCACGAGCATAGCATACCTCCCATTCCAGCCAATCAAAATTTATAAACAGTACTCCAAAACAAAACACACATTATCAATTAATGTTTTAAAGTTACAGCAGCTTGAAAGCGCATATAACTTTTATTGACTGCACTGCGCTTACGTTATCATTGCGTCATGGAATATTTTAATGGAAATCATGTGAAAATACACGACGTTTCAGAGTACATACTTACTCCTTCATCAGGTGGAAACGTCGTGTTTTTTCACATTAAAGAAGTTGTTATCCAGAACATCTTCCTGTTCTTATGTATGCCACTTCTAAATGCCCTTCAATGACCTGGAAGTTATGTAGGTTTTAAGGCAAATTATAATTGTACGATATAATTCTGCAATATTTAATAAAACATTCTAATACAAAACAAGAAATGTTTGAGCACAGCCTCCTCTAGACGTGCGATGGATCGTGTCTGGTTGAAGACCAATAAACCATAATTGTTGAATACATTGATTTTAAAAATTTACCAAATGAATTCATTATATAATCATTAAACTTTCCTAAGCTGAGGTAAGGTTGGTTTGTCAGAAGATTAGTATTGAATTAAATGCTTTGCGTATATTGTCGTCCATATTTAATACAAAAACAGCTTACCTTGAAGAGACATAATTGTTATCTATAAGAGAAACCATTGAAATCAACTACTTCATTGCACATTGGGCTTCCATCTACCGGTCCAGTTCTTGTGTAACCTAATTATACACTAAATCTGTGTTTTCTTTGTTTAAGTGGTATTTGTGAATCCTCTCCGCGGTGTTATCAAGGTAACTTTTCATTAATTATGCAAGGGTTGTTTTCATTCTAAGACACGTATCACCAAGACGCTATTTACGAAGGAAGAAATAGTTTAGCTCTTTTGCCGTTAACACATCGTCCTGGGAACTGTTACAATTCCCTTAAAGGGACACCGCGTTGAGGATAAAAATAAGATCAGATTTCTCTGCCTATGCTAATTAGCATGTCTGTTACGCTTGAGTTACGCTTCACTTCATTGTTTACATGGAGTTGTTTTCATTACCAATTACTTCAATTGTCTGAAAGTGTGTGTCTGCGTCTCGTTGCAGACACACTAATCAACATAGATAGATAAATATGATCTCATATTTATCCTCGACGCGGTGTCCATTTAAGACTACTATCGCTCAGAAGCAAGATGTCAAATAAAATACATACTGTACATGAGTCTAATGTATGGATATTCTGTTTATTGGTCAACTATGATGGACTTACATATGGATATCTTAAGGCCAAAGACAAACACAAATTGAAAGATTGTGACGCTGCTGACGTGACAATGACTTACTGGGGACCTAAACAACACCCATTCTTCGTGGGTTACACGTGCAGTATACTATGTTTACAGGTGTCTGTCATAGAATCACAAACTAGTGGTTCACTCAAAGACATTAAGTTTTTTTTTATCCTTATTACTAATAAACATTTTGAGAATAAATATATTTCGTCGCCCTGCTCTAAAACATTACATGACGGAATATCCGTGTACATCTGTACATTATATAATTACTTACTTATTTTGTCAATGAGCAGATTAAAAGACGGTCGAGAAGAACTTCAATCAATAATGCTTACAGCGTACAAACGAACAATTATGAACTAATGATCATAAACCGATGATTAAGCAGACTAATGGGACTTGTACCTCATGTATGATTGAAAGCGTTATTTCCTATAACCACCTTTATGGTGAAATGCACTTTCACTCTCCTGTACTGTACATGGCCATTAATACGCGGGATTTCCATTTATAATACTGCATCATTGTTATCACCTATGGATTAGGGTAAAATGGGATGGGCGAGTTGATTCTAGTATATCTCATCTCTCATGTGTATACTACTATATATGAACGGGTCGATACTTATATGCAATAAACGTGATAGTTATCACTCATAGTTTGTGAAGCACATAATATGTGTAACAGACCTTGAAACATCTTCTCAAACAACAAAGCATTGTTAAATATATTCATGTTACATACCGTTTTGTTTTAAGAATGTCCGTATAATTACCTACATTTTCCCGTCTTTATTGTCCTTTTTTGCTCCACGATTGTTGTCATCTATCGTTTAAATTGCATACAGGCTAAGTAACTTAAGAATGTGAAATAAGCATTTCAATAACCACTTTCAAAAAGTCATAAATCGTTGATTTAAACCACCAGGATAATATTGTGTGTGCATTTTGATGGTGCATTGCATGAAGTTTAAGCGCTATACAAGACTATATTGTACATTATTAAAACAAATCTATGGTTTGACATTACCAATTGAGTGTGTCTATCTTATTCCCACATTTTTAACAATAGTGCCACTTCACATCATTTAAACGCTGATGTGTCCTGGTATTCCATTTATGTTTGTTTTATGACGTTGACATTGCTCGGTAACATTTGTTTAACTCTCTATTTAGAAAACTGGTCTTCCGTAATCAGTTCTTTACGAAGCAGTCATTATTGACATGCTTTCATTTCCAACTGTCATTTCACCAGATATCCTTTAGCCATGTTACACATTTATGTCCATTTCCCCATTTAGTTTTGTCGTTTTGACAGTAAATACTTCTTTTCATTCCGAAACTCATCATCAGCTTATGCAACTGGTTTTGAATACGACTGATGGAAAATGTAGCAACTATAAACAAATAGAACCATATCTGATGCGTGTGAGACTGTCCTTACATTTCTATTTTACAGATACATTTCATCGAGTTTTTTTTCTCTAACACCATATCTGATTTGAAACTATCCCAACTCCTCGTTTTCACCATGTACATGTCATAATACGATTTTTTCATCTAAAAGTTGTAAGCAATACTGCCATCCAGACTCTTAAATAAAGCTATGTTTAAATCAAGTTTCAACCAAGCAAGTTTATATTGCTAAATCTGAGTTTTAAGATATCCAAGAGTCTCCCATTCTCCTATTTTACCCAATTTCCATTGATTGTTTGAGGCTATTTTCCCGAAATATTCCAGTTAGGAACTGAAATTTTGTATAATTTAAGAATAATTAACACATTCAGGCCAATACATGCCTACGTTGATGATATCGTACATTCTGCCAATCTTCTGATAATGATCCACTCTTTCCCTTACAATACTGTCCGCGTTCTATATGACCTCGTATGCAGTAAATGGCTCGTGTATTTCATAACATAACACTAAGTCACTATTTAAACTCACCTTAACGTTTTAGTTATTCAGTGCAATACTTTGGGAACCAGACTTCATGGGTTATATTCTGACCTAAGGCATTTTCATTTTGATAAAATGTTGACAAATATGCGCACACGTACTCCACGTGACTCGAGATAAACATATCGACGTCCTACTTTCAACTTCGACCACCAGTTATTAATTACGGTTTTATTGCTTTACTTAACGTATATGGTTCTCGTCAAAGCTTATTTACAAGCGAGGGGGAGGGGGGAGGGGGGAGGGGAAGGGGAAGGAGGAGGAGGAGGTAACTTTTGTAGAATTCCTATCTCAATAGTACATCCATACATTGTATTTGTGTCTGTGATGTCTATAGCTTTACAATGCAACTGTTAAAACTTCTCCATATTGAAAACGGTTACTGTTACATTGTGACCTTGCCGGTGTATTGCACCTACATTGAGACATATTGCGTAGCGCTGTTATTAGGACGTAGTTTAAACATGACGATGATGTATTGTTATATATTATAAGACACTCAAGTTAAGTCCGATATTTAAATCTACACACTATAAGAACCTCAACAGTACAACCATTGTACATTTGACAAGCGCAGCAACATCCAAATATTTATTATTTTTAGTTTAAGTCAAGTGTGAACACATTTTGATTAGTAGTTATAACTTAACAATAAACCCTAAAAAGTAACGCACACTAATGCTTATCTCGTACATGTCGTAGTCTTTGATAAATATTATCACTTTCTAGTCGACCAATGATACCGATAATAATCTGAACCATTGGATAAATAAATGTCATACTTTACTGTGTTAAAATATTTTAATTTAAAACACATAGAAAGAGAAATAGTTTGAACCTGTCAAAAGACGACACAAATAAGCATGGATAAATAACACACCCAAGGTATAATATACGGTCATTTTTAACCTATATGACACTATATATAAATACTCAAACACCTTGAACATAAATTATCACTTTAGCTCGTATTGAATGTGTAGACAGGCAGTGTGACATGGTACTCCATGATGTATATATACAACTGTAACGTTACAAGTAGGTAACATGCCGCAGACATCGACTTATACTAAACATCCATACTTTGCTAACCACACTGACATAACCTAGACACTTCTCATTTTTTGTTTATAGTCTTACACACAGAATCTGAAAAAAATATTTATTCTAAAAATATCAGCATTTTATCAAATATTGAAAAGGGATGGAAGTGTTAGTGTTTGACCAGTTTTTTAACTTATGATTATTTCATTCGCAAATATTTGACTTCAACCATCATGTTCAACCAATTTCGCATTTGGCTTGTTTAATTGCTTCATTGGTTAAAATATTTGCTCCAAGTTTATCCGCATTCTAATCATCTCTCCTCAAATTACATTTCACTTTTACTTTTGAAAGATACACCGAGATGGTCAACAATGAACATGGACAAGTTGTTACTGCCACTTATCAAGACCAATACCGCTGTTATACACTGTAGTTAACTCCTGGTTAAGGTGTAAATGAATACCTGTCCAACTACATACACTAGGTAGCACAAATACGTTCAACACGTGTCCATATGCAGACACATGCCTGGTGTTAACTAGGTGTCAATGTGACTGGTGAATGAGACAATGCATCGGTGTGTGTCTCATTAACACACGTACATACACCTGTTCTTCGCTATGGATTTCCTGCCATTTTGCTGACGTGTGTAATTGGTATAAATGAATGACTTCTTAGAATAGTGAAAATCCTACAGCTGCTTTAATTATTTCATCAGCACATTACTTAACGGATCTCAGGTAAAATGATGACATATCAGGTAAAATGGAAAGTGCCTCTGAGGCTTATAATTATAATTATATCATTCGTTTTGCAACCCGGCGATTATAATGAGAGACGTTATTCATTACAATAGTTATTCATCTTAAAAGAAGGAAAACGTTAAACATTAACGAATGAGATTATTAAGATGTTCAGAAGAAATATTTGCATCATCGTTCTCTCGACATTTTGTCCAGCTGCAGTTGATTCGCTAAAATACGCTCTATGACACCCTGACGACGCCTTTCTAAAAGGGTTTTAAACTACAGCTCTGCAGCTACATTTTGTCATGGTTAACAAACAGGGTGTTAAAATAAACAGTACATTTATAGAATGTGATATTGAATATATTTCAAATATTAAAAAAACCATTTGCATATATAATTGGAAAATAAATGTATGCACACAGTAAACCCCACATTAGAATCTTATCAGTGAAATTCATGACAAAAAAGACCAAATTTGTATGCAAATGTATTCATAATGTAAAATCTAAATACGGAATTTACGACTCCGCCAGATAGCGCCTGTCGTTTACATCCACGTACAGTATCAACACGGTTCACCCCTCTCTCAATACTCTCCATCAATCATACAGTCGATGACTGATCCGTACAGTGCATTGATCACTGTAATGACCATGGATTCTATTTCCCTGTATTTCCGTTTCGGTAATGGAAACTTTTGTAAGAGTATAATCATATTGGGGATGACACTATCAGGTCTCACATGCTCCTCACTGATTCCCAACATGCTCCCCCTGACTCAAGGAACAAGTCGACACTCTGAATATAGGACCCAGTGTCTGTGTGGACGAAGGTTTTGGACACTTAGTGTTTTAAACTTTTTTTTTTTTTAAAATGAATTACATTTGAATGAGATCTGTCGTTAAACATAGCGCATTGAGCATGCTTTCGAGCGTGAATATGTGCGCTTTATAAATATGCACTTTTATTATTATTATTAAAATGAACCGTGTATTCTAAGAGCCAATCAGGTTTATACATTCAAATGAGATGCAATTGAGCATATATATTTCTTGCTGACATTTATGTATAATTGGAGCCTATAACGTTAGCTGAGGAAATGGCGACGTCGATACTTAACACCCGTATTTCTATCTATAAGAGTGGAATTGGGATGGTATATATTAATTGCTTGAACTATTACAAGCTTAATAAAAATTACACGTGGGAGTGTGGGTGTTGGTGGAGGTGGAGTGTGGGTGTTGGTTGAGGTGGAGTGTGGGTGTTGGTGGAGGTGGAGTGTGGGTGTTGGTGGAGGTGGAGTGTGGGTGATGGTGGAGGTGGAGTGTGGGTGTTGGTGGAGGTGGAGTGTGGGTGATGGTGGAGGTGGAGTGTGGGTGTTGGTGGAGGTGGAGTGTGGGTGTTGGTGGAGGTGGAGTGTGGGTGTTGGTGGAGGTGGAGTGTGGGTGTTGGTGGAGGTGGAGTGTGGGTGATGGTGGAGGTGGAGTGTGGGTGTTGGTGGAGGTGGAGTGTGGGTGTTGGTGGAGGTGGAGTGTGGGTGATGGTGGAGGTGGAGTGTGGGTGTTGGTGGAGGTGGAGTGTGGGTGATGGTGGAGGTGGAGTGTGGGTGATGGTGGAGGTGGAGTGTGGGTGTTGGTGGAGTGTGGGTGTTGGTGGAGGTGGAGTGTGGGTGTTGGTGGAGGTGGAGTGTGGGTGTTGGTGGAGGTGGAGTGTGGGTGATGGTGGAGGTGGAGTGTGGGTGTTGGTGGAGGTGGAGTGTGGGTGTTGGTGGAGGTGGAGTGTGGGTGTTGGTGGAGGTGGAGTGTGGGTGTTGGTGGAGGTGGAGACTTATATTATCCGTTAAACAAACTTTTTGTATACATGGCGATGAATTGATAAAAGATGTGGAGCATGAAAGTAAATCATTGTGATTGTCACTACGATGTGCATAGACTGGGTTGGGTCCTTTAACATTGTTATATTTGGTACTACTCTATTTTCAAAAGTTCTAATTATCATCCCTTTTTTCCGGGACGAGTCCCTTGCGGGATTCGAACCCACACCCTCAGAGTATGGTTCCCGTGTCGTACCATATTGTTCACCAACAAGATTTAGTAATTATAATCACACATACACACACGTGTGTTTAATGCATCAATAAATCAAGGTAAAAATGACTTTTATATCACACGAAAATTACACATGCATTGTGCTAACATCGATATATCGTAAAATGCCTTTTCATAATAGTCAGCAAATAAAAAAATCTCCTTTGCCGTTGGCGACGTTAATAATATCAGATAAAACAGGATGTAAATGACTTGTATTATATTCCCTGCCATCAATGACATTAACTCCATTCATACTACTGTCATTACGTTTTACTCCCATTACCTTAATTGAAGTTGATATCACGTGTTTTCTGTAATGTGTTTCAAAACAGCATGCAGTGAAGTTGTGTGTAGTTAGTAGATTATCAGTCTAGACTTGGAGACGTAAACATAAATTAGCGTCTTTTTCATGTATTAAAGTTTTCTTTTAGTAGCCGTTGCATGTACTATAATTTAAAGATTTCTACGTACCAGGTATTTGTTTTCTCTACAGCACATTGGTATATCAGCATGACTGTATGTCATTATCATCATATACGTCTCATGAACCGTGTTTTGTCATCCGTATTTATCTCTCACAAGGTCATGTATTATGTCCTTGATTATTCACATACGTATATGATAATAAGTAAAGATATCAAAGATATGCGACTCACATATAGATATATCAAGGTAGTAAAATGTAACTAGTGCATTATTTAGAATAATCAAAACACGATTTTTGAAACTTGAAAATAATGGGAATCTATATATTTAATCACGACTTCTATCTTATCAGAAAATACACGGAAGTAAAGATATTTTATCACGTAATTAACATTATAGAGAGATCAACAGTAAAACCTGGCATAGTCCTTATTCCTTGAGAGTTTATTTCCTGAAGGGGCCATCGACCAATTATACAAGACAATGACGCCAAACAAGAATCGGGTAATCATAAACAACGAAACTTATATGCTAACATGCTCAATGTTTCAATTAATCATTTATGCTAACATGCTCAATGTTTCAATTAATCATTTATTCCGAAATGATAAACTTTGTTATTTCCTTCAAGGCAAGGAATAAGCATGATTATTCACAATTGTGGGACAGCCAGAACAATATCTAACTAACAAATCTAGTTACATATGGATTAATTTGGTAATATTGTCAAAGCAAATTGCATCTGAGATCACGATTCAATATGACAATGATATTCAATCTGATTCCGTATAGTTAGTACAGTACACACAGGGCAATGTGCTGTTCTCTGTACATGTCTGACTTTCCTCTCTTGTTCCAACTTGAGATGACGTTCTTGAAATTTGTCTTACTTTCCAAACTTGAGATTATGTTGCTACACGTAATTTTATTTTACCAATGTTCCAACATGACGTCATGTTCTCTATACATGTCTTACTTACCCCTTGTTCCAACTTGAGATAATGATCAGGCGAGTCACATTTACACCAAACCAACATATCTGCCCTTACCATTAACAAATACGCTTTCTTATAATGATAATCATAATAATAATAGTGCTAATGATATACAGCAGTTTACAGCGCTATTTGATATGAAAATTAATCATTGTCAGGCACATAACAATCATACAGCGTTCATTTGCTGAGCATATTCACATGTGTACACGTAGGTCTTGTTGATGTCCTTTACAAGTTGTTAAGAATTGTTGATGTTCTGAGGCTATCACTAATGCTTTAGCTTAGGCTTACATTTCATTAATTTAATTGTACTTTATCTAATCTCAATATTGATATATATTTGGCAAATTGCATCATAAAGTTACCAACATATTGAAGCCGTGATCAAGCCAAAACTGCCTGTTCAAATACTATTTAAATAATTAAGTCTTTACATCTAGTTTACATCAGCGGATATATCTGGATATTAATATCAAAATGGCAAGGGACTTAACTCTCAAATCATCTCGAATATCCAAACTAGAACAAGGCAACGTTCTTAGTCCTATAGTACCAAGAATATAAACAATATGACATACATTATACAGGCGAAGTCCTTACTCTAAGATGACCAGGATTAACAACTATAAAAGTCATTATAGAATATATAAGAAAGGAAATCAAAGAAGACAATGAACTTCTTATTCCTATTGTATCAAGAATACAGGTGAAACTGCAATTAAATACATTTACATATAAAAAAAGGCATATGGATGAGAGTTTACATGAGATCGCAAGGGACATACGAAATCAGAACAAAAAGTTCTTAAAGAAGACAAAAAATCGAGCAAGGAAGACCGACAATGTCCTTATTCCTATATTTTAGGAATAAAGAAACAGTGTAGAGACGAAGCAGACCATCTGTCGAATTATTATCACGATAACATTATGCTGACCTCGTTGTCACGTAGCTGAGTGATAATGAAAATAATAACACCAAAACACCTGTTGGTAAACCTAGAGACACGACAGGCCTTGATCCCCTCAATAAGGAATATGTGGACATAGTTTTAATTAAATTAAAATCGATTATTTTTCTTTGTATTTAATATCAAAAGCTAAATTATGATATCGAGTCTTTGGTTACCTGTTACTTCCATTCATGGTGTATCCCTTTCTGATTACGAGCTTTCAGGTAACGTAGGAAAAACAACACCTGTCATGAATACACCTTGGTCGATAAGATTCTTAATGAATGTACCACGTGAAGCACATGTTTTATCTTTTGTTTGTAATTTATCGTGTGATATAGATAGCACATGAAACAAGTGGATATTATATGAATAGAACATTAACAGCAAATGGTTTACCTTATTGTGTAGCGTTACGTGGAGCATGGTTTAAACGTTAAACGTGATTGGTCTAAAGGAGATAACATCAACTCTTAATGACTGAAAGAACAAATTCGTGATTTTCTGTGTAGTAGATATAGGCCTATGTAGGTAGTTGCTGTATTGAAGTATACGTCAAGAATGAGTACAGGTCGTTGACCTGTGTGGCGTGGAGCATATTGCAATGTTGTTTATCTTGCATACTATAAAAAAAGTCATGATAGCCTTTATCATAAGATAAACCTATTACATTTAAGAAAAGTAATTTTGAGATTGATGAGATACGAGCGTGTGAGTTCCTGCATTCATAATGATCAGGTATGCCCCTATGACGAAACGTGGACACTGTTCAGAGCAGTGAATGCGTTATTGTTTAACGCCACTTGGACAATATTGCAGCCAACAGCGGCGACTGTTCAGGGAAAATTGATATCATGTAACAATATATTGTAAGGTATACGACATGTGAAATAATTTCTTAAATATCTAATGTCATGTAGCATTTGACGACAATTACATAAAACAGATTGACAAATGTACCAAGTACAGAAACAGTTAACTTCAACGTGATACAGTCGTGTTACACACATAGAACGACGTCAATAGGCAATGTGGCTGAAAGGGCAAAGTGCTCGGTCAGGGTGAACTTACACGTGTTCGATTCCTGGATTTTGGGGAGCCGGCGACAGAGACACTGGTATCTGTGAGTTCGGTACGTATCACCTGTCCGTGTGCTGTTTGGTAGGTAGTAGTGCTGTAGGAGGGGCGGGGCGAGTTGGAGTCATCCGACTCTCGGCAGTAGACGACCCCCGTTTGAGACACGTGGATACTGGGGGTGCAACCCATTCCGTCCCACCCTCGGGCTCGCTCTGACCAGGGGGAGGGGGTCTAGTCGCCGCCGTCAGCACTCCGTGACTCCGTGGAATCGGTTAACATGATAAAGTAGTCGAGTTTACTCCAATACGGAACATGGGTCCACACAGCAATATGTTTGGAAGAATCCGTAAATCAAACCCGTGTAATATGTATGTGTGGTTAAGACACACACCCTCCTAGAGAAGTCATACCATCGTTCATTGGAGGAGTAGGATCAGTGTTACGAGTGGGTACTTCTGGCAACTGTTTGTAGTACAATGTGCACATGGGACTAGATATATGTGTCAGATCCAGTGGTCGGTAGTGAGTAGGGCACTCACTCGGGGAAAGCGGTCCAGTTCCAAAGCCTGGCAGCAAGGAAACAGCTCCACTGGAAGTCTACACTCACACTCACGCCCGATATCACACCACGCGACCCGCCCTAGCAACCAGAACAGATCCTTGCTCACTAGGCATATTGCAGAAAGATAGCAATATTGGTTAACATGGGAACGGAGAGGTCTCTTTCTCTGATGTCAACCCTAAATTCCCCGATCCTCCAATCAAGTCGTTTTGGCGAGCACGTGACAGAGAGATGTGACGTCAATGGATCCCCGGCAAATATGATATTGGAGGGTTAGTTAACTCGAGTCCTGGGGCAGATTAGGACGCGTTCCACTCAGAGGTAGGTCTATATACACACGAGGCAATAATTAAGCACCGATAAGAGTATGTCCACGGGGAATGTTACACTGAACACCCTCCGTGGAACCGACCTGCAAGTTGTCTAAGCAATTGTCTTTCGTGGTTCAACATAACAGTGTGCCTGCCATATGTACTCTGTATTGCCAGTCATGTAAACAGGCAAGTCACAGAGTGGGCCATGGATAAAACGGCCACACTATCAGGAGAAGGAGAAATTGTGTCACCTTCAGTCAGCGATCAATGGAGTGTAAGCTTGCCTCACTCGCTCCTGTCACTCCCCACGCCTATTCCCTTCCTTATCGCCTCCACTCGCGGGCGGAGCTCACATAAACGCCGACCGATCGGATCTACAGTTCTACCGAAGCAGGAAGCTGTGCCCGCTGCGACAAAAATCAGGCGGCGATTAGTGACCACTACACGACGTGGACATCGCCGTATGAACAGCTCTGTTAATCCGACACGACCTGGCCGCGGCAAACTGAGGCACGGCTGAAAATCAATGATGTATCGAGAAGGCTGGTGCTGGCTGGTGCTGGCGCAACAGGCAGTCAGATGCCGTCTTGGTCGCTGCTGGCTTTTAATTTGAGACCCACATAGCCAACTTCAATTCCCTTGTCTTGTTAATTTTGAGGACTGCGCTAATGGCCCTCGGTCTGCCAGTGAATTTACACACATACAGTCGCTTCCTACTTCAGCCAGTATTTATATGATGTGATGGCAAATGGAAAGGACTGATATTAGAAATTATGCTAAAATGCGTTCAGTCGCAAAGATAAAATTGCACTGTTACCTCGATGTCATATTTAATGTTGAATTTCGTTCCAATAAACCATATGCATATAGATATTTTTGTCAAAGGTAATAAATAATTTGCATCTTGCATGCCAATTATTACTGATCGAATATGTTCAATGTGCTTTCATAATGTTACAGACATACATGTAGTGTTTCAATTACAATTACTTTGAGCTTGGCATCAAATATGGATCCAATACCGGTTTAAATACAATGTCATATATTGAGTAAGTAATCTGTTACTGAAAGCATAATACGATAAGAACAATACTGCTGTGGTAAAAACGTCGGTTATTTTGTATTTCCGTAACAAAATATATTAAACATTTTTCAATGAGAATAAATCAACACACAGTGTCCATTTTCTTCAATACGTACTCAACATGTACCAATGTACTAATAACACAAACTCTGCATCTTCCATTTACATTTGTAAAAAAAAGAGAAAAGGAAAAAAACACGATTTCCACGTTTGTGTAGCGTTTGGATAATTAGGAAAGTTTGGAAAGGTCGGATTCCAGACCTGTTGGATAGGTCCTACCTAGAACTAAAACATAAATATGATGTTGATTGTTGTCTGTTCCTAACACCCTTGAATCGTTTGAAATTGTCCAGGAAAATGCGTCTATCGAAAGTTTCAAGAAGAACCAAATTTACATGACACCTAGCTATAAAGTATCTCGATAGTCCCGAGAAGTACTGTCAAATAAACCCACGAGGCGTATCCGAGCACAGTTTATTGCCATAACACAAAAACAAGATCTTTGTTTCATCGTCCAGCTGAACGCTGCTGATGAGCTAACACGTCAGTTCTGTATTTCCTTTCATAAAGCAGCCTTCACTTTACTTAACCTTAACTCCCAGTCTACAATATTGCACTAAGGCAACCTTAGTGACTTACGATCACCATAGTGCTTTGTGAAAGTAGGCCCTAGGCCAAGTAAAGGCACATTGGTGTAAATGAATATCACTACCCCTAACTAACCCCACCCCGACCCCAATCCTCACCCGACCCTCAAAGGTCTGCATATACGTGACGCAAGGGAATCAATCTTGGCTGTATCGACCATGCACTGTATAGAGACATGCACAAGGCAGTACACCACATCTACCACAGCTTGTGTGACTATTCGCCCGTACACAATGGGAATTACAACTCGGCAGCGTGTGACTACGAAACATTTAACGGAAACCAATCCGTAAGTTTTCTCATTCTCATTTCAAACAACCACAGTTGATTAACGCAATCGACACATTTCCCGCCAGATGACGCGCGCGTTGCGAGTGCTAAATCCATAACAGTCTTTGTACATTTTTCTTGCATGCAAAATTGCGATATTCATGTCATGCATGATAACATGTCACGGAGACATGTCGAAGGTATGACGTATGCCTTTTAAAAATAAATGTAATTGATAGCTTGAATACGACCAGAGCGCTAGATGATACACTTATTTCTTAGATACATTGTATATATGATATAGAACATTAATTTGTTCTCGTAAAAAAGCGTACATTGTTACTTAGGAAGAAGCGTATTTAAAAGATTTACATCTCTGTTCTCATTTAAGCTTACTGAATGCGCACATACTTTCAATACATGTTAAAATAAGAATGATGAATTTGAAACATAATGTTTTTATTGTATACATAATTATGTTAAGCCATGCAAGACATTAAGATGGAATCTAACAAAGGTTAGAGCTGAAGTATGCCTGGAACATTTTTGTGCTTTGCAAAAATCACTCGTTATTTTATATGTAATACATCACTGACGGATCCGGAGGTGTTCACGGGGATCAGCGCATGTAAATTTGATGGAACCCAACAATGAACCCCTCTTTTCAATTAGTTGAAAATTAAAAGTAATTTAAAAAAAAACCAAAACAAAATTATATGTTCACATGTTCCTTTAACTAGTTCATTACTTCTTCCGATATCCATGATATATTACCACAATAACCTTGACGTCATATGAAAATGTCACTGACAGGGGCCTTTGGTAATCAATGGTGACATCATATCCTAAGTAAGCATTGCGTTCCGTTCTTCTAGTTCATTGATATCCTTCAATACAACAGTTCTTACAATATCCACGTTTCCTCGTGCAACAATACACAGACAGATTGGTCACACGTTACATGGACCATACTGAAAGACTTTGCCAACCATGTGATTAAAGATTTTGTTGATTAACTCCCTTCATCCCGTTGTCCCGTTGTGTCGTAGTCATGTCTTGCTGTGATACTATAACGCATATAACCTGGACAATCGTGTAACAATATTTATTACATACGTGTTCTGAATATATCGCTATGAGATAACTTTGGTGTTTTTGTCAACACGAATTCCGCGTTTTAGGAGTAAACGACTGCGTTTAGAATCGGCATGCATAATCAGTTTTTGATGTGATCAACGTCCTGATATACGCGTATGAAGTTCAAAATAAGAAACTTGCATGTATAAACGTTCAGCAAGGACGGTTGTATGACAACATCCGGTCAAGGAATGACGACCTCCGTCGACGTCAACAGCGTCAGTGTTTGCTGTTAAAATGCTTCTTGATAAATTGATTTAGGACATTGATAACGACAAACATTGTGATAATGATTGTATTAATATGACATTTTATGTAGATGCGAGCGAAAGCGTAACGGAAATCGGACTCCATTTTAATCCTGGCATATTAAAAAGGAGGAAATCTGACATGGTCGTAATTTAAAGTGACACGTTAGATATTTCATGCGGATTTCAGGGACGTTTCGAAGAATTATAACGCTCATTTCAATACAACCATTTGTCAGCTAACAAGGAAGCTTTGAGCCCAGAAATGCATTCTGAGGTCGTGTAGAATTCGTAGACAGCGAGGATTTTTAACAACTCGGATTCATTACGTTTTTAATGCTCAACCTCCAAACATAATCCGAAATATGAAAAGAAATGCGGATTAAAATATATTTTAAAATCATGACTTGAATATGGAAGAAAACTGCCGTGTGAGTTCCTTCCTGCTCATGCATTGTACAACGTTATACCTGCTCTCTCTATCTGCTCGGGATCAGTGATACAACCGTTACGTGATTCTAAACTATTTGAAAACATTGCTTCAATAAGTTACATGTTTATTTTTATGAAACAAGCATTTGTGTAACAAGTCAAAATCACCAACAAGCAGCTATTTCTACAATGCCTACAGTTTACAACAGTGCACCGCTCATTTGAAATAATTTACTTTATACCGACGCTTTGTGAGTTGCTGAGGACTGGACTAGATCTCCGTCGAGATTTAATCATCGAGACATATTTGTAAATCTTATAGATTATTATACTTTTTGTTCCATTGTTTTTAATCCATTTGTTTCTGATTTTATATCAAATTGGGTGAATCCACCTTGTATTACACTGTCTTTTTATACAACTGCCTGGGAATTTTTTTAAAATTATAAAACTGTCAGTGTCTCTATCGCAACTGTCTGGAACCATTTTGTATAAAACTGTCAGTGTCTCTATCGCAACTGTCTGGAACCATTTTGTATAAAACTGTCAGTGTCTCTATCGCAACTGTCTTGGACCATTTTGTATAAAACTGTCAGTGTCTCTATCGCAACTGTCTGGAACCATTTTGTATAAAACTGTCAGTGTCTCTATCGCAACTGTCTTGGACCATTTTGTATAAAACTGTCAGTGTCTCTATCGCAAATGTCTGGGACAATTTTGTATAATACTGTCAATGTCTCTATCGCAGCTGTCTTGGACCATTTTGTATAAAACTGTCAGTGTCTCTATCGCAACTGTCTTGGACCATTTTGTATAAAACTGTCAGTGTCTCTATCGCAGCTGTCTTGGACCATTTTGTATAAAACTGTCAGTGTCTCTATCGCAAGTGTCTTGGACCATTTTGTATAAAACATGCTTATATATATAGGCAAAACCATCTGATGTTTACTCTATATATATACGAGAATAAGAAATTACGAGTAACGCACGAACACACGCACTAGTCGTGGCACTAGAAATCATTCATATGTGATTCGTACGGGAGTAATGCGACTCTATCCGAATGCCAATACTTGTTTATGCGCGAATATCCTCATATTGGGTACAATGTATGCGTTATGCAATGCCCGGATGGTGCATGTAATGAACATATCGATCTGTAATCTCCCATTTATCAGAGACGATTGGGTGATTAGCGGGTGATTTGAGATGACTAGCAATCAATCCTGATAGTTACTGGGAAATATAGCAATTTGACTGTGGCTGATAAAGCGTACTACCAGAGTTGACCCTTAGTTTGACGAGGAGATGGAGAGTTGAGATATGGAGATAAAGTTGATGCAAAACATCCAGATTTTGTTTTAGACATATTTGCATTAATTTTAAAATGCCTTAAAAAGAAGCTTCTGGAATGATATTTCAAAGTACAAACATAATACATCTGTGTCCTTGCAGCGTTTAGGCTGTAGTTGATTTTTTAGTTGATCACTAAGTTGCGTGATTAACTATACAGTTTTTTTTTTTAGATAGGCTAGGACATACTTTAGTCTGACATTGAAGCACTCCTATAAGTCATTACCGAGTCATTATTGCAGCGTGTCTAGTGTGGGAAGCTAGAGAACTATTAGTGGGTCTTTAGTGTGATACTAGTGATTTCAAGTGGGACGTACCTATAAGACATTTCGAATATATTTCCTCCCAAGCGTTATCCTTTCATTTCGAGCACATCAGTATTGTTCACTAGCATTAGTCTAACACTTAGACACTCAAAAAATATGGAAAAGGAGCCTTTATTTTCTATTATCTGAAAATTCCATTTCTAACAGTCTCTTTCTCAATATTTGATAACATTTTCAGAATAAATACTTTTTTTTTCAGAGTCTGAGTGAAAGACTATCATATGTCTTTGAAGGGCATTTAGAAGTGACATACCCTGAGGACGCGTGGCATACGTAGTTTTCTTGATAACAACTTCTTTAATGTGAACATACACGGCTTGATGAAGG
This sequence comes from Gibbula magus, assembly GCA_936450465.1. Taxonomy (NCBI): domain Eukaryota; kingdom Metazoa; phylum Mollusca; class Gastropoda; order Trochida; family Trochidae; genus Gibbula; species Gibbula magus. The sequence continues at coordinate 16,218,327 of OW388289.1, forward strand.
AGTAAGTATTGTATATGTGTATTTTCACATTAAAGTTGTTATAAAAAAAACCCTCTTCCTGTTCTCACTATTCATAAATGATGAGTGGTAAGTGATGAGTAAATACAATTCTGGCATATCTTAATCACGCGATAAAGGCACAAGCTGAAATGTAGTCAAAACATCTTAAAGCATTAAACACAAAAAGGAACAACTGGGACCGATTAACTATCAGTTTTGTAAATGTAAAGCGCGCTGAACTCCAAACGACACAGAGGAGTTCTGAAAGCTCTATACTTCCCGCGGGACCACGTGGCATCAAACTACAACAGCGTGCTGGCAAACAGCCGTCATCCGCAGACCCGTTAAAAATCCCAGATCCCTTTGTGTCGGTACCAGCAGTCGGGGTGCCGTGTGGAAATCATACACCTCAGGGTGTGGAACGATGCTACCGTACACTCCCTAAGTAGCGTGTTTAGACAGATACAGTGCCGTGCCACCTATATTCGTACTTTGACGTTATTTTCATAGATTATTATATTAATGTTCATCAAAGGAGTTCTGGGTACGTACATTTAGCACTGTAAATCATACATATCAGATACGCTGGACCATAGCTACCGTACGGAGCAATCCCTCAATGGCGGGTGTTGTCAAATACGTTTAACACCGTAAATCATACACCTCAGGGTTGTGGGACATTGCTACCGTATATTCTATAAATTGTGTTTTTAGTCAAATACATTTTATATTGTTATCATACATATCACGTGCGAACATTTTCATCGTACATCTCTAATGGCCATGGCGTGCTTAGACACATGCTGTTAACACTGTATACACCGTACACCTTCGGGTTGTGGAACATTGTTACTGCACGCCCCATAAATTGCGTGTTTAGTTACATATACATTTAAAACCTTACATTATACACCTAACAGTGTGGAACATTGTTACCTGTCACCCTCTTATGTCGAGTTTAATCAAATACATCAACACCGTAAATCATACATGTCAGGGTTGTGGGACATGAAAGTTCTAGTCCAGGGAGGGGTGTTCAATACATGTAGCTACCTCATCATATCCTCATGTCGTCTGTAGTCCTGTACACTTAATACTGTTTATTATTAATTATTAATTATTTACATTGGAAGGTTGCAAGTCTAGAATACGGAGCGGTAATGAATGAATCACTGAGAACAGAAACGGAACCAGAAGTAGGAGAACATGGTAAGCATGTCCTTCGCTACCGGGGGCACCTCAATGACACATATACTGTCATAAGTAAATGTAATATCACTGGAATATCTAGAACCGTGGTCTTGATTCCCCGTACATATATCGTCTGGATACAGTTATTTGTAAAAGGAAGCCGCCCACTTTATGCTGTTATCTTTATGTTCCGTATATTTTCAAAAGTGGTAATGAATAGACTTTATTTAATCATAATGTGAGTTGGTTAAGCACAATGACAATGAAAAGCGTATGAAGGAAACAGCGTGTCACAAAGAGAAAATACGGTATATTTCCGTGTATAAATGTAATAAAGACATTGGTGATTTAGGAATGGAGTTTGGTGAGAAACTCACAACTATCATACTAACATGGGTTTACATGATGGAATATACGTAATTTATTGTCTTGAAGTTCCCCATGGGATGAAATCAATGCTTGGAACATTTCGCTTCAAGTGCTGACACTTTTTGTACGGAATTTAAGAGCAAAAGCTTTTAAGACACAGAAATGGGAATTTTGTCTACTGAGTGTCTTTAGGGAAAGGGCAACTTTTAAATATCGCCATTGTTTATTCTGACGCCATCACGAAAACAGGTCAGAGGGGCCTAGTTGCACGATTATAAAGTTATCACATGTCTGTCTTGCAGGAGCCTGGCATTGAAACGTCTGACTTGCATGGACGTGATACCACATGTCTGTCTTGCAGGAGCCTGGCATTGAAACGTCTGACTTGCATGGACGTGATATCACATGTCTTCCATACATATCTTGCCAGGAAATATTATGTTAACATACACTATATCTTACGGCATAGCATGTCTAAAATACAAAAGCATGATGGCATGGTATGTCTAAAATACAATAGCATTATGGCATGACATGTCTAACATACAATAACATTAACGTAAGCGTAATGACTTTGCCTATGATAATAAATAATAATATACATCAGATGTCTATCTTGCAAGAGCGTAATAGCATCACATATCTTTCTTATAAAAGCGTAATGGTATCAGATGACTATCTTGCAAGAGTGAAATGGCATCACATGCCATTCTTGCAAGAGCGTAATGACATCACATGACTCTACTGAAAGAGCATGGTGACATCACATGTCTATCTTGCTATAGCTTAATATGACATCGGATGTCTTTCTTGCAAGACCGTAATGGCATCACATGTCTTTCTTGTAAATGCGTAATGGCATCAGATGTCTATCTTGCAAGAGCGTAATGGCAGAAGATGGCTTTCTTGCAAAAAGCGTAATTGCATCAACTGCATCATCTTGCACGGGAATATTGATCTTATATGTTTCAGAACGATAATGACATCACACACACACTAATTATATAATCGAAAAAAATTGTAATGGAGTATATATTTATGGAAATATAAATGAAGTCCGATTATTCAGTAGGGGGTGGGGGTTGTTCTGCTCGCGATAACCCATCATATATGTCTGACTGAGATTGTCACGATTGCTCCGAGTCAGCTTGCAGAAGAGGCGAGATTCCAGTTCTCCCCAGAGATCGTCGGTCCTTCTCGGCTATGTCCATCGTAAAATAATTACCCCGACGCTAACAGATTAATGATTACTATTCACATGTCGCCGAGCAAACTGATAACGCGACACTTTTAAGAATATGAACCGCCGATACATGTACGTGTTTCACATATTTATATATGGGGTGTTTTATCACGATAAAGCAGGTGGTTATATGTGACGATTGTGAATGGGAACGTATTATGTACAATTCTTTCGCAAGTCAAATCTATTGAAAACAATGGATTTTTCGTCTTGTTTAGGTGCTGTTGCATCCTCACCTTGAAACTAAAAAAACGCTATGAATAATAAATGAAACAATCTTCAGGGATACTGCCATTTAAGTATGTTATGTTATACGTAACTTTATATTTGCGCATCAGTAATTGAACGTGGCAATACACTCATAAGCATCAAAACACCAATACCGGCAACATCACACATTGTGAAACCAAGATTGAAAACTAAACGGCAGCATCAAGGATTTCATCTTTGTTAGTTTCCTACCGTTTCAGTTTTAGCTAAAAATTCTCGGCACTCCCGCATTGTCGTGTTAATGTCAGGTTTAAATAACTATCTACTGCAGCAATCAACATTTAATATCAGAATTCTTGTTTTTTTATTTCTTTATTTGCTCGTCACACTCGATGCCGGTATCGAAAGTTCTTGCTGTGTTTCTGATTATCTCCCGATTGGGAACGAATATGAAGTATTTGTGTGTCAAAACGAATTTAAAGTGATATTCCTCTTCCTGTCAACCATTACTATCATCGATGTATAACATAATTACATGAATGCATTTCTCTTGTTGAAAACACATAATTGAATGCTGAACTGATAACTGACCCTCCCAAACCTGTTCAATCTTACATATTCTATAATTCTTAATTAATGTTATAAGAAATAAACTTGTATTCGCAGTGTATACAACTGATAATGTAAGTGTATCATGTAAGGTGATGCATGACTCCACTGCTCATTGACAGAAGTGGTGCGAGTGTTGTCAGTAGCAAATGGCTTACCAGAGTACATCTTTCAAGAGCGTTTTGGTTGGTATATCTCAAGAGGAATCAACAATCCAAAATAGGACAACTTTTAATGATGCAGTTAATGAGCCAAAATTTCAACAGAAAAATGCAACTTTTACTTATGAAGTCAATGATCCAGGATTTCAACAGAAAAAGGTAACTTTCCTTTGTTCATTCACCACCTTTATCCATTAGGCTACGACGGGCCGTTACAAACGATATGATCGTCAGTTATAGTACACTGCGCTCTCCCAGATACTGGTAAAGTATGTACCACACGTGGAAAACGTGGGGATCGTGATCGGAACAAGTGTAAGGCAGGGTATTTGCGTGGAATGTTTGCGCTAGACGTGCGAGGAACAATCCATTTCATGAGGATCGGAGTTTGGTGCCCCCTGTCCGATGGCTTAGCACCGACATTGACGTCATGCATGGATTGAGATAGCAAATGTAGTCCGAGAAGTGGATTCGTTGAAAATAATCAACTCGTCCCTTCGCTCCAACTGCAATATCCGTTACGTTAACAAGTTATTACGGAAGCTTTGCGTGTAATTACAAATGTACCGAATTGTTGTATTTGTTTTGATGTCCTTTCTCCATTGGTTATATAAACTGATTAGCTTATTATTCGGCACATTGGTTTCCATCGTTCGTGAAAAGAGGGGCTTTATGTTATTATCTGTTGCTATAACAACCCTGATCGGAAATAGTATAACTCTTCATACAATGACAATACAAGTGTTAAGAGTACAAGTCTTATTTGGAGGACAGCTTCGTCTGTCGTGTGTGCCACACCCTTGCTGAGTTCTTTCTGCACCCATCTTCAGATTCTCCACAGTGAGACCATGCATGGTCATCACGTTATTATTGCATTCATATCTTTCTTTTATTGGTTCATGTTTTTATTTGTTGATCCGTTGAATGAGTCAGGACTGTAATGTAAATTCTGTCAGTTTCTGGCTATGAAGTACACAGGGGTTAGAATCGTCACCAGGGATATCAAAGCTGATAATACATGTACAATAGCCATGTAAACACCTTTGTCGAATTGTCAAACTATTTCACAAGTGTTGTTTCTTAAATGTTACGTCAAACCAGAACTTCCCGTGCTCATTAAGTACGTATATGTCACCTCCGATGGAACACACGTATTCCTAATATTGCCTCCCTAAGCTTTATTTCATAAATACCCTCTGGGGAAGATTGACAATGATAAAGTCATTCGTTGTTTCAGTCACAGTGAGATTAATCATTTCTAATGTCTGGCGGCTACAGGACGATCTCTCCACTGCAGTGTCTGGGAGCAACAAGGGGGGATCAGGATCTGGTCTGGTGTGGCGCTCTCTGCAGCTAACAACCGCTGTCTGTCCCAGGAGGAGACTCCGGGCTTCATTCAGTTGATCATATTGCTGCTTCCAATCAAAACGTGATATGAACACCATTTGTATTAACGGCACCAGACAGCTACGTTTGACAAATGATACGGAAATATAGGGAGGAGGTACGGGTTGTTATCCTATGCTTCTGTTGACCAGTAAAGATGGTCACATGTTGTGTGATATTTGGGATAGTAATGTTGAACGCGTTTTTCTAAGACTACGCTAACATAGGTACGGTTGAGATATACATGACCAAGGAGCAATGATTGTTATATTGCAAGGAATTATGAACGGTAATGTCAAATCCTAATGATGATACTATGATACATAAAACTGGCAATCCGTCCGGTAAGAATTTGCGACCATCGTTGCTGCACCGATCATCTGAGAGTGGAGAGCTAAGTCTTGCCACGACACTCTTCTTAACTGATTGATGCGAAATCTCACATATACATTAGAAGTAGAATTAATGAATTCACAAGAAACTTATTTAATATATGGCAGTGTCACGTGATTTGATGAGGTGTCCTGTACACTGCACACTGCTCATTGATAGCCGGTGAACTGAGCTACCCACAACTCTAGTTAAAGTGTATGACAACCGATATATGTGAAATAACATAGAAACAAGTCATCATATGTAGTAGATGCAATGAATTCATAAGAAACGTTGTAATTAACATCTGATAGTAGCACATGATTTGATGAGGGTGATTATCATGTGTCTTGGGATTATATACACTCAGTATCCTGATTGATTATGTGGGCGATGCTTGTTATACTATATAGGTGTTAATAATATGGTTCTATATTAAAGTGATGAGACACATTATCTCCGGGACATTGATGATACAGGAAGCGAGTGGTCGTGTATATGTAATTACTTTTAGAACAAATATACATGTACATATAAGTTGCACATATATAATATATATACGGAATTAAGATTTTGTTATTATGATGATAAGTTATGACACTGAAAACCGAAAAGTCAATAATCAATATGACATTAGCAAAGCATCTCTCCCTAAACCAATACATTATTAAGACAAATGCGTCACATCTGGCCCACATTTGTATATATACGCCTTCACTTGTACGAGCAATTCTAAACGCGTTTATCTCATCGGGTTAAAGCTACAGGCAATGTGAGGGTGATCCTGTGAATTGATCTCTTGATACCATTCCTTGAATAAAGTATACTGAATGATATTTAGGTCAAAGGTCAGATTTGTGACCTCGAGGTGAAAGGTCACTGAGACCCTCGATGACCCCTCTTTCAGACGAGAGACATCTTCATTGGCGACAAGTGGGCGTTCATTATTTCGATTCGATCGCCATCAGTCACAGTGAAGGGTAAGTCACAAGGGTCGCGTTATACCAAGGAAACTTATCGGGAAATATTCAAGTAATGAATTAAAAGTGTGAAACAATCATTTCACTTTCTATATTATTATGTTATTTGCACAAGCCCATGTCAGAGGAGTATGGATACATAAACTTTGTTTGTTGATGTTATTTAGGCGTGAAACAATCATGTACATGACGAATAGTGTGTGTATGTTTAAAACGAAAAGAGTAAATTCGGACACACATACAAATGGAAACAGCAATCATGCTTGAAAAACTGAATTGGAATGTACATCAGTGACTTAACATGTAAACACAACATTGTTTTGATCCATAAATTGATATTATATGTATATCGCTAGAAAACACTAGCCCTATCATAATTTCCTGTGTATTTCTCTTACAGAGATCAACACAGATTCAGCGGTACTCGTGGAATCAACACGCACTCATAGTGAAACAAAATCAAATTGGATAAACAAACCTGAAATAAACATGTGGTGACTAAAATGTAGAAAACGTAATTATGTTAATTAATTACAAACACTTTTGGTTGTGGCTTAAACGCGATACGGACTTCCTGAAATAGATCAACTTTATTTTCCGGCCTTCTCAGTGATATATTTGCAAACCAGCCAATTACTCTGTAGATTGGCTAACTCGGCTCATTAAAGTGTTTACGCCAGGTAGAAATCAAATTAGTTGAAGTAACGGCTATCTTCATCACACAGCCCTGAAGGGATGACAGAGTTTAAGATCGTTTTGGAGGAGGGAAGCGTTGAAGCTTTCGGCTCGGGGTCCAGTTCTCCGGGCTTCGAATACCACCAGATCGAGCCTATGCTTTCAGAAGTAGAGAAGTTCTGGCCGTTACACGTATTACTGCAATGGTACATTTAAACTGATATAAAGTATGTTGCTGTAGTTACATATTTCAAACGTTATCAATGATGTAATTGTATCGAGAAGTACTGAATGTTGCTGAAAATTACCATTTAATGCTTATTTGTTCAGTACAGTGGCAATATAAAGGCATAAAATAGTTATTTCTTTGATCGAAAATCAGACGGCTCGTAAATCAAGGGTAATTTATCTATGGACATTAGATGTGTTAAATAGATCTTAACATGTATATATAGGTAAACATTAATTTATATATAACTTCGGCTTTGTACATTGCATTGAAACAGGTAATTGCCTTTCATTTGGCATTTTGGTGTGAATATGCAAGACGAATAATATGATTTGAACGTATGGTACATATGGTATTTTGGCACACATCATGTATCTATTGTTCGATGGTTGAAGTCGAAACTCGCAGGTTTCACCGAAATACATAGTTGTAAAGGCAAAGATAGCATTTTGTCAATATTACCATTTTATAACGATCAAAGTGAAATATTCGTGAAAGCTACGATACATTAACACTCGTATAACTTCCCCTTGTTGTGGTAAAGCTCAGATTGTATTACAAGAGACGTATGTGAAATACATCGAAGCAGCTGAAGAGACATCCACATCAAGTGCTTGTTAGAGGCATGTAAGCCCCAGTGAGTAGATAATTACATTGTGAGTTACAAACATTTCAAAGAACTAGCAATTCTATGAGAGCTCATTGCTACATCGACCAAGAGGCAGTGAATTATCCGCCGGTACAATCCCTGGAATTGCTGGGTGATCATCCTCTTTCTACAGCCTCGTCATACCAACATGGATTCGGAAATTGGTTATAACGAATTTTCGAGCGTTGTCACTTGGACGTGATCTCGATGGGTCATTGTGTTATTGAACTGAGACCTGTCCGAAGATAAACTGGTCAGTGGATGCATACACACCTTCAGGCTTTTATTCAAATACTTGTATGAGATATATATTTTATATACTTAACATTCGGGAATTATTTCTCGTTAACAAGAACAATGCAATATTGAATATAGAAAGAGTTGATTGCCATAGAAAATCCAAATTTACCTTATGGTCACGAGGTGGATTGACTGAAAACTGTTCACACTTACTCTGAATCGTTCTAACCGTGTAAGGAAGATTCAGCAATGCATTATTGATTGACCATCAACAACGAATTTAGAAAACATTTTCTAATCAAATTGAAATGAAGAGAAGTTCAACCCAAACAAATTAGTACATGTTGCATTTCGTAGACCTACAGCTTAGCACTTCAAAGCGTCCGTAAACAGGTGATTTCCCCCACTGCTGGGAGATGTACCGCGTCCAGCTTGTTACCACTTTACTACAATGTTCACGCCAACGTGCTAATGTCCCGTGTTCTCGTCAGCCTGTGAGACTGAACGAGATAATCTAATTTCTCAACAAGATGAACTGATCATCACTCGGGAGGACTTGCCATAGCAATCCAAGCTTCAAGTTCTATACAATTGGTTTAGAATGAAACTCGTAACAGTGGATTTTAAAATGTAATAAGGTTGAAGGGTTTCATGGTAAATAAATATATTTCGTGTTAAAAATCTTACAAAGTTTAACTACCAATGGCATGGTGTAGATGTACACTTTTATTACAGAATAATGTTGGATGGCATATTGTATAGTGTAAGATGAGGCGGGGAGGTGTGTGTTTGTGTCTGGATCCTGAGTCTCTCTCGCATTCACTCATATACAATATAAATTCTTCACACATAGCATTGCGAAATTCAAATACATTTTACAACCAGGAAATAGAAGATTAAAGCAATTATTTGTGAGATTGCGACATTGCCTTCTCGACATTGGAATGAAATAAGAACTTGATTGCTGCACATCTTAAATTCGGCAAAACCGTAAGACAATTTCCATTTCGTAATTGAAACAAAATATGTACGATGTCCAATCAAAATGAAGAGGCCGCTCTCGCGAAATTACTCGCGGCGAGATGACGAACGTTCATAAACTATTTTCAGTTTCAACCTATCGGGTAGGTTCGTTTAATTTCCATTTAATTTCATCCTTACATTATTAAATCTCCTTGCTGATACCAGATACTCATTTGCCTCACAGATTGAACTGTGACTGAGATATTGAGTATCAAACTCGTGTAAACGCAATTAAATTTAGAACAATTAATACTTTCACTGTATTCGACACATTGAAATAAAGGTCACATTATGAATTCATCTGCAATAATATTAGAATTGTAAAACCTCGTACCATCAACACATCCTGTCGTGAAACACACGTAAATGCATATACGAAAGGACAATTTGTCTAAAGAACGAAATATCACCCAAACCAATATTCTAATAAAATCCTGAACGTAGGTTTTTGACAACATGAATATTTCCCTTGCATGGTGAACCCTTTCACCACTAAGAACCCTGACCGCTAATACGTTTTCTGGCCTCTGTAGAGGCCTGTAGAGGTGAAAGGGTTAAACCTTAAAACGTTACAATCGAGTTCAATGCCACCTTAAACGTAATTGACAACTCCTGCTTTAATATACAGTGTACTGGACAACTCATACAACTAATCTCATTCCCAAGAAACCGGAAGGGACATACTGTTGCTCTAGTGTTACCCTAGTCTAACATTTAGCCTCTGAAATGAATTATTTCATAAAATAAAAAAAATAAAAAAAATAAAAAAAATAAAATAAAATAAAAAGGAGCCTCTGAGATGTGTTCATTTTAAACTGAGCTCAGAGTCTTGTTGCAGACTTGCCTAGGCGCTTAAAAAATTAAGGGGTCTGGATGACAGACTAGTGTTACCCGCGAGAAGGGACAGACTTTTGCTCTAGTGTTACCCGCGAGAACGTATAGCGCCATCACAAATGTAACTGGCGAGTTCTGTGGCTTCCTTTTCGATGAGGCATCGAGATCACACTATCGAGCCTCGACGATTCCAGTACTGAGTGTCTCCGCCGGCCACTGACGTACAACTTGCGTCATCATAACTAGAGGCCCCAGGCAGGACAATTTTAACATAGCCTGGAGGCGGGTTGGAATGGTGCATCACGGATTAACCCGGCCGAGCTCCGTATTAAACTGCGTTCCCTCCATTCTGGTGTCTGCTAGCACATCGATGGACTAGCGTCGCTCAGATGACGGTTTCGTTGTGCACCAAAGATTGACGCCGTTCCTCAATACATCGGCAATGCACGAGATCTCCTAAATTATGCAACAGTTCAGTTTGAAGGAGAATAGTAATTGCACTGAATTATGATGATGTTTGTAACACAAATCTGTGTGTACTCATGAATAATGGAAACGGAAGACTTGGTGTGGGGCAGTATCCCCACAGAGTCGACTCGACCAACCGATTCATCCATGGAGAGGTATTATACAGGAATGCGACGAGAATCTGATATTATGACATGTGGCATGGCTGTCTGGACATTTCCTGCAGAATATTCACATTGTATACACAACACACAATGATATATCAAAACTTTCCTTTCGTTCTTTGGAATGATCAGCGCAACATTCATAGCGTCTATATAGATAAATTATTAGATCTACGGAGGTTATTTAAGTAGGAATTCTGAACATTGACATCTATGACCCATGGCGTGCATTCAGTTTTCACTATTGAACAGAAAGTAAAACAGATGAGTGATAAGAGATGAGCCCCGCCGTAAGGACACTCACTTTGATTTGGGACCGTTATAAAGGTGTTTCCAGCTTGTTCTGTAACAGGCTACTTTCTCTCAGTCGCCTCTCAACTCGCGTCTCTCACGTCTAAGTATTTACGGTCTTCAGATCGATGCCTTCAATGGAGGGAGAGAGGGCGAAATTAGAACTATTGAGTAACAGATTAAAAATATTGAAAACTATATTCGCTTTGCCCTCGCACCCATACTTCTCCGGTACTACCATAAGAAAAGTCGCGCTCATCTGTGATCCTCGCTGCTGTGGCTTCCCGACTATCATCGGTCAGTATCACCGAGAGTGCCTTGTAGACAGGCAAATAATACTTACATGTATATCTTAAGATCTATTTGGGTCTTATCAATACGTGCACGCCACAGCGAGTCCTTTCTGATTACAAGCTTGGGAAAGCCTGATCTCAACAACCATCAGCAAAAAGTAAAGTCAAACATATAACTTTATTATTTAACAACATTGCATTTGACAAACCTTTCCATATATGAATGGTTCCAATATCACTGTTATGAATAACAGTAAACGTTATATCCAGCATAGCTCTTTTGAATTTCGGAAAAATTCTTAAGTTGATAAAATTCTCTACAGGTACCTTTCTTAAGAATAAAAAGTTATTCAGAAAATATGGCTGCCAACTTGTGAAAGAGGTTGCCCCGGGGTGTTTATTGGAAGAGGGAAGCCATAAGGAACCTCAGATCGTCAATTTCCCCGCTTCGTCACGATCTTCGCTTTGTTTTACCATTGTTCAGCTCTCATGTATATATCCTCGTGGCGATGACACACATGCTGAGTGTGCTGGCAGTATATAGGAGAACTCGGATAAGTACTCGAACCAGTGAGACATTCTGAAGATGGAACCTTGCCCTTGTTAAGTGTTATCCTTCTAATACACAATTTTGACTATATATTTCACATTCAAGATTTCATTTATGAGTGAAAACGTCATGATTGGTAATATCCAATATGTCATTTTAATGAAATATTTAATTGTAGAGCTATTAGAAAAATATTCGCTTCTAAATATTAGACATACTTTCTGTAAAATCAGAAAAAAAACTATCGACAATTACTTATGAAACATATATTTTCGTAAAGCAAGGAAGGGTTCAATTGAGGAAGTCTACGAGATACAAGAATTGGAGAATATGATATGGCTGCATTGTCCATGACATGAACTATTCGTCTTATTTGATTTTTGTTTTCAAGCCATTGAATAGTAACTCTCCGCAATACTGCATCTTCGATGAAGACTACAGCTGAAATAGTACCATGCCATGCGCCAGAGTGTAGGGACCGTACTCTGTCCATATCGGGAACTTGATCTAAACCATGGTAATTACACATCGGTGCAGTATCCCATATCGACCAGTCCTCAATATAATGGGAACTAACCCCAGACCAATACATGCCAGCAATAAGCAATTAATGCATGCAGATCCTAGGACAGTTTAAATGGATATACGGTCAGATATTTCTGAAGTAAACTACTATTATTAACCGCCTAGAGCCCATGCTTCTTTCACATCCGGAATGGATGAAATCTGAGCCGACTTTATCTCTCGTAATGTGAGAGCTAGTGTAGAGTATCTGTCTCTGAAGGGCCTCAATTTAGAGTGAAGATATACTGATGCTGGCCAATCGATCACTACATGCATGGCCTGCCCTTGCTTTCTGACCAAAAATATCGTCAGTCTGCAATCAGATTCCCAGAATAATAACAGGCGAATCAAAGGAAGGTTTATCAAGTCTAGATTGTTCTAGATCTAAAGTAAATAAAATCATTAAAATTACATTTATTGTTGTTAACCCAGAATATGCATGGTTGATACCGGTTGGGCTTTTTTATGGTTCAAGAATTTGTTGGTATACACATGTTTACATAAATCAATGATGTATTAATCAAATCGGGTTTTCTCATATTTTTTATGGACTACAAGGTCCATATTTTCTTCTCATAGAGTTATTCTACTTAGTTTAGGGTGCATGGAAGAACTGAGTGGAGTAACCTCTGTTGAGAAGACATGATAGAAGAACTGAGTGGAGTTACCTCTGTTGGGAAGACATGATAGAAGAACTGAGTGGAGTAACCTCTGTTGGGAAGACATGATAGAAGAACTGAGATGAGTAACTTCTGTTGGGAAGACATGATAGAAGAACTGAGTGGAGTAACCTCTGTTGGGAAGACATGATAGAAGAACTGAGTGGAGTAACCTCTGTTGGGAAGACATGCTAGAAAAACTGAGTGGAGTAACCTCTGTTGGGAAGACATGATAGAAGAACTGAGTGGAGTAACCTCTGTTGGGAAGACATGATAGAAGAACTGAGTGGAGTAACCTCTGTTGGGAAGCCATGATAGAAGAACTGAGTGGAGTAACTTCTGTTGGGAAGACATGATAGAAGAACTGAGTGGAGTAACCTCTGTTGGGAAGACATGATAGAAGAACTGAGTGGAGTAACCTCTGTTTGGAATACATTCTGGAAGAACTGAGTGGAGTAACTTCTGTTGGGAAGACATGATAGAAGAACTGAGTGGAGTAACCTCTGTTGGGAAGACATGATAGAAGAAATGAGTGGAGTAACCTCTGTTGGGAAGACATGATAGAAGAACTGAGTGGAGTTACCTCTGTTGGGAAGACATGATAGAAGAACTGAGTGGAGTAACCTCTGTTGGGAAGACATGATAGAAGAACTGAGTGGAGTAACCTCTGCTGGGAAGACATGATAGAAGAACTGAGTGGAGTTACCTCTGTTGGGAAGACATGATAGAAGAACTGAGATGAGTAACTTCTGTTGGGAAGACATGATAGAACTGAGTGGAGTAACCTCTGTTGGGAAGACATGATAGAAGAACTGAGTGGAGTAACCTCTGTTGGGAAGACATGATAGAAGAACTGAGTGGAGTAACCTCTGCTGGGAAGACATGATAGAAGAACTGAGTGGAGTAACCTCTGTTGGGAAGACATGGTAGAAGAACTGAGTGGAGTAACCTCTGTTGGGAAGACATGATAGACGAACTGAGTGGAGTAACCGCTGTTGGGAAGACATGATAGAAGAACTGAGATGAGTAACCTCTGTTGGGAAGACATGATAGAAGAACTGAGTGGAGTAACCTCTGTTGGGAAGACATGATAGAAGAACTGAGTGGAGTAACCTCTGCTGGGAAGACATGATAGAAGAACTGAGTGGAGTTACCTCTGTTGGGAAGACATGATAGAAGAACTGAGATGAGTAACTTCTGTTGGGAAGACATGATAGAACTGAGTGGAGTAACCTCTGTTGGGAAGACATGATAGAAGAACTGAGTGGAGTAACCTCTGTTGGGAAGACATGATAGAAGAACTGAGTGGAGTAACCTCTGCTGAGAAGACATGATAGAAGAACTGAGTGGAGTAACCTCTGTTGGGAAGACATGGTAGAAGAACTGAGTTGAGTAACCTCTGTTGGGAAGACATGATAGAAGAACTGAGTGGAGTAACCTCTGTTGGGAAGACATGATAGAAGAACTGAGTGGAGTAACCTCTGTTGGGAAGACATGATAGAAGAACTGAGTGGAGTAACCTCTGTTGGGAAGACATGATAGAAGAACTGAGTGGAGTAACCTCTGTTGGGAAGACATTCTAGAAGAACTGAGTGGAGTAACCTCTGTTGGGAAGACATGATAGAAGAACTGAGTGGAGTAACCTCTGTTGGGAAGACATGATAGAAGAACTGAGTGGAGTAACCTCTGCTGGGAAGACATGATAGAAGAACTGAGTGGAGTAACCTCTGTTGGGAAGACATGATAGAAGAACTGAGTGGAGTAACCTCTGTTGGGAAGACATGATAGAAGAACTGAGTGGAGTAACCTCTGTTGGGAAGACATGATAGAAGAACTGAGTGGAGTAACCTCTGTTGGGAAGACATGATAGAAGAACTGAGTGGAGTAACCTCTGTTGGGAAGACATGATAGAAGAACTGAGTGGAGTAACCTCTGTTGGGAAGACATGATAGAAGAACTGAGTGGAGTAACCTCTGCTGGGAAGACATGGTAGAAGAACTGAGTGGAGTAACCTCTGTTGGGAAGACATTCTAGAAGAACTGAGTGGAGTAACCTCTGTTGAGAAGACATGATAGAAGAACTGAGTGGAGTAACCTCTGTTGAGAAGACATGATAGAAGAACTGAGTGGAGTAACCTCTGTTGGGAAGACATGATAGAAGAACTGAGTGGAGTAACCTCTGCTGGGAAGACATGGTAGAAGAACTGAGTGGAGTAACCTCTGTTGGGAAGACATTCTAGAAGAACTGAGTGGAGTAACCTCTGTTGAGAAGACATGATAGAAGAACTGAGTGGAGTAACCTCTGTTGGGAAGACATGATAGAAGAACTGAGAGGAGTAACCTCTGTTGGGAAGACATGGTAGAAGAACTGAGTGACGTGGAAAGAGACTGCAAGTTTCAGGGACATCCTCTTCCTCTATTTTTTGCTCAACCACTATCATCGAAATCTTCCTTATTTTTCATGTTCAGAGTCTGGGGTGATTTGAATCGAAATCTGATTTATATTCCGATTTCCGATGTGAAACATTCTTTAAGTATTTTGGTACACAATAATGTTAGTTTAATGGGGTTTCAATGATATCAACAATCAAGGGTTTGTCGCATTGAACATTCTTAACACTGCATTTTTCGAATCGTTGAAATTGAGTTAAATTAACCGAATACCTAACATTTAGTTCAAACAACATATTCAGTGCATTGACGTTATTTACGTGACATTAAGAGGGGGGGGGGGGGGGGGGGGGGGGGGGGGGGGGGGGTTCATACTCGAATTCCTCCGACTGCGCAAGTACATATACTAGTATACATGTACGTTCCCATACATGTCCTAGGGGTCGTTGCACAAAACAACCTAAGCACTAAGGTTGACTTATCTCCATGCCTAATAATTGCACTCTGGTTAGTAGTGGTTACCTTAGTGATTTGATCAGGGGACCCTGATGTTTATGAAAATGCGGAGAAAACATTCATGACGAATAAAGAAGAAAAAAGTTATTATAATCCCGTCATTAGATCCTTAAAACTATTGGGATTTCATTATTAACAGTCTGTCAACATTCAACAGTAATCTGTCATTCAGAACCTTGAACCATCAAACACTTTTCTAATTGGTCCATGTCTTTAGATCTGATTAATTTACTTTCAATCCAAGTGAGTTAGCATTCCATATCAATATTGTAAGGGCCATATATGTTGATCCAGCTAGCTCATTCAGAGATTGAATCAACACTCTCAGAGTCAGCGACCGATTACCAATGTCATATGTTATTAATAAAACAACAAGGTCGTAAGAGTAATACGTGTTTTTCATAACATCTATTAAAGGATTCGAACTTCAATTCTCAACGCTTGACACTTCGCAATGCACTTCTGAACCTTACCAACTCGACTGGGGTAAGTACCACTCAGTTAACGTTACTATCATACCCATAGCAACTGAAGCATCCAATGACTGCCGCTTCTACCAATACAAACACTTATCTATGTATAACATACTATACAAAGCTGAGGAAGAACTAATAGTACAGATTCCAACTTAGTATTGACATTCTGTTGGTTAATACGAAAATAATATACTTCGAAAAACATTGCGGTCATGTCACGATGGACCCATGACTGACGAGTCCTTCGTTGCATTCTCATTTCATCGTTTCTATAAAAATATGTCCATTGTACTTTCGCAAAATATGGTTAATATAATAATACTCATGAAGTCAGGTTCCAACATTATTATTCCATACGTTATTGGCCATTAAATAACCAGTGCACCTCACTACAACAAATCACTTCTCATAGGGCCACAGACGTTATTGCAAACTATCATTGGATTTCCATCGTTTAATGAATAACCAAAATATTTATAGTCATGCGACAGAAGACCAATAATAATATAATCCAATCCAAATTATCATAATATGACATTCTTTCTTTTGGAAACAAGATTGCCATGACACTGACGAATCACATTAGCACGTTCCAATGTATCACAACTTTTTGTAAACCTCCAAAACATGCATGTTGTTGCAGGGAGGACCCACGAGTACGAATGACATTTTCATGTCGCTGTCTTACCATTACTGAGCCTCTGCAGGCGCATGCTAAGCCTATTGGTGCAGATTACGCGACATGATGTGGAAAGGTCAGGGCGGATCTGTGCGTCTGTGTCGTGTCTTTCCGACTGGGTTATGTGATGCTGCCATAATGTCCTGAAGGTGTCAATACTGTCACCATTGAACACCGTAGGTGTTGGTAGAGTGTCCACTCATCACCAAGATGGCCGGGGTTCGATTTCCGGACGTGTGTACATCAAGACGTTAAACTATTGGAGTTGTTGCTTCCTTGCATGGTATTTGACATAACAGAACGACGCTTAACTGACGTAACACTGTGGTTGGGGTTGAAAGCTGATTTCAAAATGGATTGAATGAAAGTTCATGTAACAGTGTGTGTACATTATCATTTAACGGTTGTTGGCATGTTAATTTTGACTTGCTTCTCATTTAAAGTTAAGATATCATATTCTAGATTTAGTGTTAATGCTTGTATTGGTATTTTCATACTCGTTGGATGATCTTGGACATTATACATGTACGTGTTTATGATTATACGCAGGAAAGGTGGGGTGTACAAGAATAAAGACAATCTGAGGTGATAAGAGGAAGGTGGGGTGTACAAGAATAAAGACAATCTGAGGTGATGAGAGGAAGGCGGGGTGTACAAGAATAAAGACAATCTGAGGTGATGAGAGGAAGGCGGGGTGTACGAGAATAAAGACAATCTGAGGTGATGAGAGGAAGGCGGGTCGTACAAGAATAAAGACAATCTGAGGTGATGATAGGAAGTCGGGGTGTACAAGAATAAAGACAATCTGAGGTGATGAGAGGAAGGCGGGGTGTACAAGAATAAAGACAATCTGAGGTGATGAGAGGAAGGCGGGGTGTACGAGAATAAAGACAATCTGAGGTGATGAGAGGAAGGCGGGTCGTACAAGAATAAAGACAATCTGAGGTGATGAGAGGAAGTCGGGGTGTACAAGAATAAAGACAATCTGAGGTGATGAGAGGAAGGCGGGGTGTACAAGAATAAAGACAATCTGAGGTGGTGAGAGGAAGGCGGGGTGTACAAGAATAAAGACAATCTGAGGTGATGAGAGGAAGGCGGGGTGTACGAGAATAAAGACAATCTGAGGTGATGAGAGGAAGGTGGGGTGTACAAGAATAAAGACAATCTGAGGTGATGAGAGGAAGGCGGGGTGTACGAGAATAAAGACAATCTGAGGTGATGAGAGGAAGGCGAGGTGTACAAGAATAAAGACAATCTGAGGTGATGAGAGGAAGGCGGGGTGTACAAGAATAAAGACAATCTGAGGTGGTGAGAGGAAGGCGGGGTGTACAAGAATAAAGACAATCTGAGGTGATGAGAGGAAGGCGGGGTGTACAAGAATAAAGACAATCTGAGGTGGTGAGAGGAAGGCGGGGTGTACAAGAATAAAGACAATCTGAGGTGATGAGAGGAAGGCGGGGTGTACGAGAATAAAGACAATCTGAGGTGATGAGAGGAAGGCGAGGTGTACAAGAATAAAGACAATCTGAGGTGATGAGAGGAAGGCGGGTCGTACAAGAATAAAGACAATCTGAGGTGATGAGAGGAAGGCGGGGTGTACAAGAATAAAGACAATCTGAGGTGATGAGAGGAAGGCGGGGTGTACGAGACTAAAGACACTCCGAGGTAATGGGAAGAAGGCGAGGTGTACGAGACTAAAGACACTCCGAAGTGATGGAAAGAAGACGGGTGTGCGAGACTTAAGACACTCCGAGGTAATGAGAAGAAGACGTGTTGTGGGAGACTAAAGACACTCCGATGTGATTGGAAGATGGCGGGGTGTACGAGACCAAGGACTCTCTGAGGTGATAGGGTGTCCCCAGGCCATCTCCTGATGTGATTAACAGGCAAGTTGATCATTCAGTCCATTGCCCTCGCGTAAAGATACTCTCTGCCAGAGGCTCTTCTTGATATTTCTCAGGAGAGTGGGCAGAAGAAAGGTAAGAGAATCTCTTGGCTGTCAATCCAGTCAGAATGTACGTCCGCTTGCAGGGAATGGCTCAGATAAATTGATGATGTTTGTTAAACCGTTGTACTGGTAAACAAAGAAGGTAACATAATTTATGTATACAAGATAATTGATTCTTTATAATTTTGTTTTACGATCATTTGAGCAGTGTCTATACTGCCCAGGTATTAAAACAACCATTTTTCTATTAGTATCCGTCATCCTTGAATATGATTACGCCCTTATGCTAATCTACATATAGTTAAAACTTATCAATCCTTTATACTCCACGAACATATGAGAAAATAAGCTGATTGTTATAACAAGTAATCCGTTATCTGAGAAGATCGGTGGATGTGCTGGGTATCGTGTCGACGCATGATAGATGTGCTGGTATCGTGACGACACATGGTGGATCTGCTGGTTCCGTGACGACACATGGTACATGTACTGGAATCGTGACGACGCATGGGTGATGTGCTGGGTACCGTGACGGCGCATGGTGGATGTGCTGGGTATCGTGTCGACGCATGATAGATGTGCTGGTATTGTGACGACGCATGATGGATCTGCTGGTTCCGTGACGACACATGGTACATGTACTGGAATCGTGACGACGCATGGGTGATGTGCTGGGTACCGTGACGGCGCATGGTGGATGTGCTGGGTATCGTGTCGACGCATGATAGATGTGCTGGGTATTGTGACGACGCATAGTATATATATATACGCTGGATGTGTTGAGTATTGGGACGACATATGGTTGATGTGCTGGGTATCGTGACGACACATGGTAGATGTGCTGGGTATCGTGTCGACGCATGATAGATGTGCTGGGTATTGTGACGACGCATAGTATATATATATACGCTGGATGTGTTGAGTATTGGGACGACATATGGTTGATGTGCTGGGTATCGTGACGACGCATGATGGATGTGCTGGGTACCGTGACGACGCATGGTGGATATGCTGGGTATCGTGACGACACATGGTAGATGTGCTGGAATCGTGACGACGCATGATGGATGTGCTGGGTATCGTGACGACGCATGGTGGATATGATGGGTACCGAGCGAGACGACGAATGGTTGATGTGATGGGTATTGTGACGATGCATGGTAGATGTGCTGGGTACCGAGACGACGCATGGTTGATGTGCTGGGTATTGTGACGACGCATGGTAGATGTGGTGGGTACCGAGACGACGCATGGTAGATGTGCTGAGTATCGTGACGACGCATGGTAGATGTGTTTAGTATCGAGACGACGCATGGTGGATGATGCTGGGTACCGAGACGACGCATGATGGATGAGCTGAGTATCGAGACGACGCATGATGGATGTGCTTGGTATTGTGACGACGCATAGTAGATATATACGCTGGATGTGTTGAGTATTGGGACGACATATGGTTGATGTGCTGGGTATCGTGACGACGCATGGTTGATGTGCTTGGTATCGAGACGACACATGGTGGATGTGCTGGGTATTGTGACGACGCATGGTTGATGAGCTGGGTATTGTGACGACGCATGGTTGATGAGCTGGGTATCGAGACGACATATGGTTGATGTGCTGGGTATCGTGACGACATATGGTGGATGTGCTGGGTACCGTGTCGACGCATGGTGGATGTGCTGGTACCGTGACGACACATGGTAGATGTGCTGGGTATCCTGCCGACGCATGGGAGATGTGCTGGGTATCGCGACGACGCATTGGTGATGTGCTGGGTATCGTGACGACTCATGGTTGATGTGCTGGGTATTGTGACGACACATGGTTGATGTGCTGGGTATCGAGACGAGGCATAGGTGATGCTGGGTATAATTTTGTGTGATACAAGCAAATGACATAATAAAACATACTATCAAAGTCATTGTAAATTGAAATGTTGAAGTATGGCTAGGGTTGTGTACTGCACCCGACCCGTCAGTTTGTTGCTACAGTGTTACAAATGGTCAACCAATCCTTTGTTGGGAAACACAAGTCTCCAGCTTAATTACCCCTTCATTATCCTGTCCTATCCTGTGATGACTACAATACCTTCTCGTGGCATAGTTATACCTTTAGTCCAGGGTGATATTTACATCTTGACATGTTGAAATACATTTTGTGAAAAATAGGATGTAATTAGATTGACTTTATTGGCGACATGTGGCCCTATGTATGACGCTATTGAGCTTTATCAGATAAATGATGGGCGCAGTCTGTAATGGGATGGATGACCACTTCAAGTTTATTAGGCTTAAGTGTAGGCATGGGTTTAGATTAGTGGAAATTGCGCCTTATCGATTCTGTGCTTATTCTTCAACATTGTGATTTTAATATGTTTGGACGTAACGCTACCGACTATCTTCAGAATGTCCAGACGCGTTGTTACGGCTACAGTGCACGGTTTCTATCATTGAATAACGTAACGCCAAGGACAATACATGTAGCTGTCAACAACTTAAAACGCCTCACCTAAAATGGGACGGGATTCGAACCCTAACGAATCGCACTAAGCCACGACGCCATTTGACCTTGATGTTTTCCCATGCGTCTCACACACACCAACGGTGCTTCGTCTTCCATCAAATGCGGCCTATGCAAATAAGTTAGAGTTATCTCCCGTGGCCAAGCGTCATTTCTAAACAGACCAATGAAGTCGGCCAAACACTGTTATTGATAGGAGAAAGTGTTTGTTTACATCTACTTCATCATCCGGGCAGCTCCGCGCCTCGAGCTGATTGGCTAATTAGGCAATCCCGCAGTCCGTGTAACGGTAGTATGAAATCACTCACAATGTAAACACGGGCACCCACCGAGCTCTGTCTTCACTTAGCATCAGGCTGCGACAAAATAAAGACATGCCGTACATATTATGATAACACACAGTTACCATAACGTACTTAGATCCTAGAGTATCCATACCGTTGGTATGAAGCATCTTAGAGTATGTTTCCCTGATTAGTCATGCTCATGAGGAGTTGTTTAATCAAACCAACCATACGGTCTGTATTTGATTCGTATTGTCTTTAAACATGGTGTGTACATGTCATCAGCTGATGAGCTCCTCCTGCCTCTTTGTTCTGCAATGAACATATTTGAAGAAACTTTACATTAAGGAGAACCTTCATTCCCTCTCTAATGTTCCTTTCATATCACTGTCTTTCAGAAATATAATTATTTCTAGTGCATATAAACCTTTACAGCTCTGTTAGAACTATTACCTATACACAAAACATCTACTGCCTCTTTACCTAAGTACGCTTGCACACATCTCTCCAGAAGCAATTCCAGAAACTAAGGAGATGCCTCATGCAATGTCTGTCAGTCTACTCCTCGCTGCTTCCAGGCGAGAAGAACAGAGAAGAGTGCTGCCACTGGAGCCCAATAGTTCCACAATTTGTAGCAAATAAAGAGAGTCTAGGTAAGCTAAAGGTAGTGCTCGTGGACTGTTAGTAACGGCAGGTTAGAGAAATCATCTATTTGGCGTGCAGTGGTTTCTTAAAGTGTGTGTTACGGGTATGCTATTGGGTTTTCAGGTAAACTCATTTGTGAGATAGTATTTTAGATTTTACATCTCACCAGATGACTTACACGAGTTCAATGACTTATGTTTTTCAGATACATTCCTGAAATATAATTCAAACAGATGTATACCCTGCAAGTATTTTTAAAACCACACTCACAAACTGTATCCGAAAGTGAAATGTAATATACATGCTTTATGTAACTGAAAAAGGGACGGCGACCGTCTCACGAGTACCGCTGATGTAAAGGAAGGCGTCATGAGGATACCAGTGTGAAGACAGCCAGCTGTAGGGATACACACAACGATTGTCTACAAACCCTAGAACAGGAAATATACTAATGAGACCAATCACTATAGGAAAGAAGCCTTCTAACGTTAACTGTAACAGCCAACACCAGCACCATAAAAAAGAGTAACTCATATTGAGCGGAAAACAAAAAGCTTAGCTACTTTAACAATGCAACAAATGCAAATCTTCTCATCAAAGAATAGGTAAGCACTTCCTCCTCATCTTATTTAGCTTCCCCCTCCTTCTCTCCCCCCTCCCGTTTCTTCTTCATACCCCCATCTCCTTGTCCAGCCTATTATATTCACCGCCGTTACAGACGGTCATCTGGTCAAGTCTCTAATCGATCCAATTACTGAGGCAAAGGTATGGACTTGTGTCGAGGGGGTCACTGACCCTCCCAAAGGGAACACTAGGGGCGCTTCAACCAATCAGAGACCGTCGTCTGGAATTGCTGAGAAACATACTATTCACGGTTTCCGAACAAAACGTCGCTTTGTTGGGTGAATAGTATTCTTCTACAGTACATCGACCTTTCTGGCATGTAATGTAGGTCGCAGAAAAAAATATATATCAGGAACGATGCACAAGGGACTTTGAAACATACAGTCACGTACAAATACATCAGGCTACACCAATTCCCTGATTGTTCACTCAGATGTTGCCTCGTATAGTTTTATAAATAACCAGGAAATGAAATGACTTAAAATAGAGCAATATTGTCATTGCCCAGATGAGGAGATCAACCAAAAGTCAAGATACATGATATAAATAGCTAGCTGGTTACGTTACGGGGCAAACGCTGGGAAGACAATCAGAGCCTAGTAAGGTGTAGTTATTCGGGAACAAGTTGTAATGCGTTAAAGGACATTCTTAACTAGGTTTAACTACAATGAACTAAGTTAACATTTTTAATTCACTACGTCCAAGTACATTCAACTACGTTTCTTAAAACGTAGTTCAAAAGATAAATCACAAACTGCGGTTTTCTCACGTCTATGTCTACGTTTTGAATACGGATAACCAAGGTTAACTACGGCTTACTAGGCTTAAGTACAATTAACTACGTTAAGCAACGTTCTGCACCACTTCGTTAACGAACGTAAGTGTGACTGGGGCTTTACGGAAACAAACCCCGTGAGGAAGAAGGATGGCAGAAACAGAAAACAACCCGCTGTTGGAAGAATTGGCTTACATCATGGGGACACTCAAAATGTTACAAGTCATTTACTAAATTACAAATGTTCGTTGCTATTCAGAGTTATGAAGTGTGCATTGAGACTCCCACACTTGCGTAGTACCGGCAATTATCGAATGACTGTGAATGTCGCTAGAAACTAATCAATAGGAGATTGATGATCGAGATGTCTAGACACACTCAAGTTCAATCACCTTGTTAGAACATAACTTTATTTTCATCGTAGTCGGCTGAACATACATCAGTTTAAACGGTAACATTAACGTACTGTTTATGCTTTTGCAGGTGCCCGATGTAAAATAAACGTGAAGCTTGGCTACACTATCTAGTTACCTTGTACCTCCTTACAAGAACAGTTCACATTGCAAAATGCACCTTTTAGGTTCCTATGTGTGATTTTAGTTAAATATCATTAACAGTTGCGAGATATCAATGTGTCCTTTACATAGATGAAACTACTGTAACTCGAATGAATGAATTTGAATATTTGAATTCCTTTATGTTCATATGCTCATCCAGCAAATTTTGAATAAAATGACATCTGGAATTTGACTTTCAAATATGCTAAATATTGATACACATTAATGCATCTAATACATTGTTTAAACAATCTGATTTAAAATTCATCAGATAACTTCAGATTTAAAATTTTGATCAATGACAGAAGTTGACGCGTTTGGTCGGCTGGTGTCTGTACATGCTACCACAAGATAAAGATATCCATTTGTATATAAACAAATAAATGTATATGGAAACATATATACAGTTACGAGGAACACAAACATTTGATATTACAAAACATCAAGACCAGTTCAATTTGTTTTGCATATCAGTGCAATAAAACAAACAGTATATCCGCTATTTGATCAAGTCGACAAAGACAAATTGTTTTCTTACAAGACAATATCGCTTTCTGAACATTTAGCAATGAACACAGCAAACATGCCTCAAGTGATATATGCGTCCCCTAACTAGCATGTACTCTTACACTGATCGACAGTTCAACGTCCTTATACTAGCTCCGTGGTTGAACTCGGCCACTGAGAGCAAGACAGACATTAATCTGCCCATGGTACAGGAACTGTAAATCTGATAGCATTTATAGACGTTCGTTCTCTGCCGGCAGCAGGCATTACATATCTTTAAGATAAGCCCGAGGCTCTTTCCCATGCAACCTCTGTGTTAAATACAGCAATACCTTTGTGTATCAGTTAATCTGCTCAGCAGATAGGTCATTAGTTTCATGGAAAGTATGTGTTGTTCACTGCATGAATGAACCTTGAACAAGTTCATTTGAACGATAACTATCTGTCATTTTCAGTTCTGAAATCATTTAGTGCAAACTTTAATTGCAGTTAAGTATTCACGGTATATCCATCGACGTCCTGCCTCCAATGTAACAGTCATACCTTCTTTGGAAATATTGCTTATATCATAGTTCAACAATACTCCAGCATCGCCATCATATTTTTAAATTGATACTGGCATGACAGTACAGTCATAACCAAAACTAAACAATCCCAAGTTACTCCGTCAAATAGCCTTATTTCTCTCAAGTATACGGTTGTCACTATAACCGTGAATATCATTGTGATTTGTTTAAGTCTGAGGTGTAAAGATTATGAAATGAAGATGTCAAAATGACTCAATGACTGATGAAAACAATAGAGTATATACGGAACCTGCAACTTATCCTTGTGTGACTTAAAAAGAAATATAGACAATAGAAAAAAGACAATATTCAACATCATTGATTTACTACAGTATCATCGTATGAATTACATCGTTATATTTAACACATCATCATTGTATTTAATGCAGCATCGTTGTATTTACTACATCATCGCATTTATTACAGCATCTTTGTATTTCACAATTACAACCGTCTCTGTATTTGTACTCGGACCAACAACCAGTCCTTGTTACTATTTTAATTTTTAATGATGAAGAAAAAGATTTTTTTTTATAAGTGTGTCACATACTAATATTTGTACACAATGACACGTTAAAACAATAGTACTTGGCATACGGTCATTTTACTTACGAGACACATTAAAATAGTTACATCTACGATAAGTAATTTAAGCCGACATGATATCACCATGAAATGTAAGTCGAGAGCTAGGTTCAATGAAATTCCACAATTCCAAGGTTCTTTTCAGATAAATGATAAAATGTTATGTTTTCATATGAATAAACTCGGTGTATGTACGAGGGGCGTTCAATAAGTGTTGCAACTTCAATATAAAACCAACTCGCGTAGTCAATTTTTTACTTTTATTTTTCAATTTAGTTACCCTTCACCTCAATACACTTATTCCATTTCTCTTTAAGACTTTTGATGCCGCTTTTGTAGAAGTCTTCCGTTTGCCCCCCTAACCACGCCTCTGTGGCAGCTTTGACGTCTTCGTCATCCCGGAAGTGCCTTCCATGTAGGGCGGATTTCAGGTTTCTGAACAGGAAGTAGTCACTGGGGGCTAGGTGTGGGCTGTAGGGTGGGTGGTTAAGCTGTTCGAATCCACAATCACGTATAGCGGCCTGTGCAACTCTTGACTTGTGGACTGGAGCGTTGTCATGCAAAATCAGAACACCACGTGGCAACATTCCACGGCGTTTCTGTCGAATTGTCTTTCGCAATTCTTGCATTAGGTTGGCATAATATTGACCATTCATTGTAGTTTTGGTTGGCAAGTAATCAATTAATAATATGCATTTTGCATCCCAAAAGATTGTCGCCATAACCTTGCCAGCTGATGGTTGAGTGCGAAACTTCAGGGGAGGCGGTGAACTCGGGTGCTTCCATTGCTTGGATTCCAGTTTAGTTTCCGGGTCCCAGTGGTGGATCCAGGTTTCGTCACCCGTCACCAGACGAGACAAAAACCTGGCTTCATCCGCATTAAACCGATCCAGGAGCTCCATGCAACTTTCGGTTCTTTTCTGGCGATCTTGTGCTGTGAGGTTTCTGGGTACCCATCTTGCAGATACTTGGACATACCAAGATGGTCATGAATTATTTTTTCAACACTTCCAACTGATGTGGCAGTATTGAGTTTCATTTTAACTTTCCAGTGTTTTGAGTTTTACAGTTGTACTAGTTGCAACGATGTCGTATTGTGGTTGTGGTCATTTTACTATAATTCATAGAAATGCAAAATAAAAATAATAAAATATAAAATAGTTCAATAAAAAGGGTTTTATATGGTGGTGGTATTTTATATGTTATTTGTGGTTTTGAAGTTGATCAATTATGTTGATGCTTAAGGCGGCAGTGACAGTTTTTAGTTATATTTCATTGAGAATGTCAGTATTGGCTGGAAGGTCAAGGCTTTCTGTCAGTGGTCTAAGGTCAAGGTGGTGTCACTGGCAGATTGTTTATCACATGATCAGTTATTAAGGCATCTGATTGGTTGATTAGGGAACAGTGCTTTCTAACTTTGCACCTGTGCATGTCACCGTAACACATTTGGGACACAGAGATTGACACAGGTGAGCCATTATTTGTTTGACATGATAATTTCATAGTGCATGTTAATGCAGGTGAAATATTATCTTATATCTAAAAGTAAAAATTGTAAAACTAACTATAATCTAAAAGTATATAATTATCTATTATATCTCAAGTACACTAGTAAAATAATATCTTTCCAAAGTTATATTATTTCCAAAAACTCAATTAAAATTATAACTTACATCACAGTAATTTACACAACATCTCAAATGTGTGATTTGTGTCAGAATGAATGAATGGTGAAACTGTTTGTGTACTACAGACATAATTGGAGTGACACTGAGATGGGCGCCGCCATGTGCTTGGTATTGCTGTATTCCACAGATATGTGAGTGAATGCATTTTTGTATTATGGTGCTATACTGTATCACATTTGGTTTTAATGTAATATGTAATGTGAGTTGGTGTAATTGTGTAATACTTTTAAATGAGCCCATGTACAAGTTTGTCATTTCAACATGATGTAATGTGTCTACTACACCATGTGTTATTGTATATACAAAAATGGCAGTGTTACGCAGTGAATGAAATGTAATGTTTATCAAATGTTACATTGTTTTGCCCCCTATGTTGCAGGGATGTATATTAAATACTGGATCAACTGGTTCCCACGAAATAAACGATTGAACCCCAAACAGCCTCGTCATCCTTCGCCTCGGCGAGTTACACTAGCTGTTACACTGATATCTGGAATTCCAAAGACAGTTCAGAAACTTTAACACGGCGGTCAGCTAAAATTCGTCTTTCGATAGCGGCAATAACTTCCGGTCGGGTGACTTCAGATGGCCTGCCTGACCGTGGGTCATCGTCTAAGGACTCCCTGCCCCGCTTGAACTGAAGAGACCAGCGGCAAACTGTTGAAAAGTTAGGAGCATCCTTACCCATCACATTACACATACGATTATGTATTTCTGTAGCTTTGCATCCCTCTTTAGTAAGGAACCTGATCACAGCGCGTTGTTCATGTTTGAGAGAATCCATGATTATGGAGACCCCTAGGTCAGCGCAGCTATTATATCTAAATAATTGTTATGTCTAGAACTTGTTTTGACATGTGTCAATGTTATGTTTTGACTATAGTAACACCTGCTATAAGCTGACACTGTTTATGTAAACACCAATGCCCCCGCTTGCAACACTTATTGAACGCCCCTCGTAATTACTCCAGCGATACATGTGTGTTTCCTAAACAGTAACTGGACTTGAAGTAATAATATTACAAAGGAATTCACAACCATCATTTACTATTCACAGAAAACATAAACTATAAAACTGAAACTATTTCCGGATGAGAACGAGAAGTGATAGTGGTGACTAACGATATGAGCATGCGCAAAGATGTAATCGGCTCTCTAGGGAGGGATCTATTAATAGATTATAACGTCAGAGGAGAAGGTTAGAGATCCATTGGTGTATCTTGAAGCACACGCCAACTCGTACCAAGAGTTGGAACGTCAATATGGATCGACTTCATTTATAGACACTACAATGCTGTAGGTCAAGACTTCTTGATAATGAAAGTTTAACATTATTCAACAAACCTCATGAAAGAAAACATTGAAAAAGTTTTAACATGCTACAAAACAAAAACTGACACATTTATGAAGTTACCAAGAAAGTAAATTTGCTCAATTACATTTGACAATTTAAATTTGATATTTTGAAAACGTTTATGTGAATTTGTTGTTATCCTGTATGGTAAACCAAGTATTAGATATCTTATATTTGTTACTTCTAGAGTATTTTAAGTCCTGTCTCATGGCTGTGTAAAACATAGGAGCCTTTAATACAGTCTAGATCCTTATTCAGCAAGTCTAGATTAACTGGAAACACATGGGACTGAAAGTATCAACAAATATATTATCATGAGGATGAAATACAGTAATAATGATAAAAAAAGGTGTTAAAAACGCTAGTACTATTGCGTGATCTGAATCTCGGACTCACACTCTATTACCCGCATCTGACTGACAATGATTCCTCACTTATACTTCCTGTATAATGTTCAATAACGTGTCGTGTTCTGTGGCAACTACCTCGTGTACTCACGTCCCGGGGTGATCAACAGGAGCTTCTTGTGTGTGTCTACTATTATGTAAGAATTTGATTTTTGTTCTGTTGTGACAGGCGGAAATAACATCTCGTGACTTCGTTACATTGAATGTGACCCGTTTGGTAGGTTTTTTTCTTGAATGATTCTTAAAGAGAAATACATAGGACTATATGTACAATCCCCCTCTCAGTTATAGTTATTTATTATTAGTATTTTATATTAGTATTATTTGTAGTTAGTATATTTACGGTTGTAAGGAATATGTTGAAATGAAGATATACATAATAAATGATAAATTACAACATCATTGGTATGTCTACAAATCATCTACTTGAGTAAGTAATACTTAGGTCACAGTTGCATGTTTTAAGAAAGGAAGATGTTAAAAGGTATAGTAGCTCCTGTAACAATAGGTTGTCACTAATGTATCATCGTAAACATCCTTGAATACTTATCGAATTCCCCCACTATTTCTTTAAAACTATATTTACTGAATCTGCCAGAAACGGAAATAAATAATGAAGCAGTGATTGTTATTTTTATGCATTTTTATCAAATAAAGGCTTTTAGTTAAAGGGTGGACTTTATTTAGAGTTCATAAATCTGACTTTGATAGTACTGAGATAGCTATAACCTTTTAAGCAATCGTTTTGATTTGATGCCATTTCTCTGAGCTGGAAAAGACATTTTGAATAAATACCTATTAGAGCATTAACACATTACTTTTTTTTTGTATTTTATTGGAATCAAATCGTAATAACATATTCAATTCTAGTTAACAACGTTTGAAATGCTCGAAATGCTTTTTTGTTTGCAGGAACATATGAAGATGACGTCATTATCTCGCGAGACAAGATCACATTCGAGACATTACGAGATTCAAACCAGACTGTGGTTCATCCACCTCCTCTCTCATGTTTATCAAATCAGTGCAGTTTTTAAAATATATCCTAAAATAGGAAATCGCTTATTTATGTTGCACATTTTTCTCCTGTAGACGTCAGCAAACGTGCATTTTAATACTTTCCAAAAGCATTATTTATTTTTCTGGCATTATACCAGGATAATGCTCAATTAGCACAATAAATATTGTTCTAAACGTGTAGAAAACAAATAAATGCTTACTTAATGCTTAAATTATACGACTTCCAGTTTCAAGGTGTTTTTTAAAAACCTTTTTTTAAAGTTTCCTTTTTTCAAGGGTTGTATTTAATTGTTCCCCAATAATGATTGACTAATTCCTCCAAACATCACTTCGTTGTTATTTTTATCATTATAAAGTAAGAAATAAGACGAACTATTTTAAAACGTTGTATTATAATACAACTGTCCTGCTTCAATAGTTTCCACACACCGAGCACACACACGTGAACTCTGGCAGTCAGAAGGTCACGGTATACGTCAGAGTGAAAGCGTATCCGAGTGGCTGGTGTACATAGGTATACAGGTATACTAGTGATGTGTAGGTATAACCAATCGATATGCTCCCAGGTAAGATACTACGAGAGGTTCGTTACGTCACGACGAGAGGGTACTACTGACTTTAGCATGCCCACGGAAAGATCTGGATAGTGTTTCACCGAGTTTCAGAAACAAACGAAGAGACAAACAGTAACGTTTGAAGGTTCTATCCCCACATTCTTCTGATGTTCGCTGCATTGCGTATAGTACACTCACC
This sequence comes from Gibbula magus, assembly GCA_936450465.1. NCBI lineage: Eukaryota > Metazoa > Mollusca > Gastropoda > Trochida > Trochidae > Gibbula > Gibbula magus. The sequence continues at coordinate 16,249,781 of OW388289.1, forward strand.
ACTTGACGATACGAGAAGCATTGCACGTCTGGTGTACATGTAAAGATGGCAGTACGTGAGACGGGGAGGAGCACTCTTGCCTGATTAACATACACGTGCACGAGGTGCTCTCATCTTAGAAATATATATTAACGGTTTCGCCAATATCTTATTTAAAAAAAACGAAGATCTGTCATACAGATTCAGATCAAGCTTTTGTTTGAAAATAAATTCAAGTATCGCTGTAGAATGGCTACGGTATCATACATGTACTCTAATGCAGTGCAATCATTGATAATTTATTTTCAAAATGAAATGACCTTCATCAACAAAAGTAAACTGGTTTGTATTTTAGAAGATTTTGGTATGTAAAAATATAAATAACGTTATTTGACACTAATTTTATTTGGTGACCTCATAACAACATACACCATTGATGTTTACATGTATGGTCCACATACTTGAATGTCCAACACATTTTGGTTTCTGTAATAATTTTGAAAACTGCCATTAACTACAACTTACGCCTATTACCAAATTATAAGCATTACTTGGTTTTCCTGGGATAACGTGCTGCCTAATATAACCTATCACAACAGTAAATAATCCTTATCTAACATTTTATAATAACATAATGTGGGCACGGAGTTCGACCTGCTCAAACGTAGAACAGCCTCTAACGAAACGTTCAATACATTATAATTCATCGTATCACAAGTCTAGATACCTCAATATGATATTTCAAGGCAAAAAGACACAGTTAAACTAAGAGATCCAGGTGAAGCACTTAACCATTAAGAGACTGGGTGTTCGTCTTGGAGCAATATTTTGGTCGACCTTCAGCTCTTCTCCATGTCAACTTATTGCACACAGCTAACATTTTTTGACATGTAAAAGATCCGTTTGATACAGGGAAGAGATACACATGCCTAACATATCCGTGACACCATATGGCCGCTTAGAACCGGCTGTGTCTATGACGTAAATGTGACGTCATAATTGATATCTGACACTTTCGCATTCTGCACGTTTTTATCGTGGCTGCTATTAAAAGTTCTCACGCGTTATTTCTGTTATTACCGTACCACGTGCAGCGTTCGCCCTTGTTCCACGAATACACGCTTCGATATCGCTAGCACAGGATCAATAACACTAGTTGATGAAATAGTGTATGAGTTTTGTAGAGGATGCCAATATCAATAGTTTCGATTATTCGGGAAACATAATGGGAAAATATGTGACACTTGGATAATTTTTCCTATCACTTTTAAAAAGCGAGTTTTTTGTAGTACATGTAGAATATGCTTTTTTAATGTTTATAAATATATATTTTTTGTGTGAACGAAATTTGTGAGGACATTTGTTTTATACATGTAATCCATAAACACAATCCAGTTGAAAGATATTATTGAGCGTGATGTTTATGTGACAACTTGACAAAGAACAGCGCACATTAAATTAAAAATGAAAACAATGATAAGTGAAGATATTCCCCGCGCTACGCTTGACAAGACGTAGTTGATCACTCTAAGGATACATTATTTGTTAATTTATGGATATTTTATCAGTATATATGTTTTATTATTTTAGAATCTGTGCATTATGTAAAATTAGTAAAAATACAGCATGTTTCACATAATGCAAACAAACATAATGGCATATCTGGTTGAACTCTCTTTAAAGCGCAACCAAGACGTATTTCCAACGTAAACCAACTTCGTCTAACACGTAGGCGAATGATGGGCTGACGTCTTCGAACGTTTCCCTAATTGACATCACTTATATTCAATTCGTTATTTTCATAAACCACCTTGGTGGTATTATTTTATAGCAAGACATTTACACAAATAAAAACTGATGAAAGCGCAATTTATAGATCATTTAGAAGAACCGATAGCTGCAAGTACCAAAAGAATATAGTCTCTGACGTAACTTTGTCAAACAACTCAAGTACGCCAACAGACGTCACTGATATTCGGTTACCATGGAGAACAGCTCACCAACGTCATCTAAGCAAAGAACCACAGAATAAGATCTATTTTAGTAACAAGAAGAGGGGATTCCCCGTTCTCTGTAAAAGGGCTCCACTCCCTGACGTCATAAACAACTTGCAGTCTTACTTCTCCAGCAACATTCACACACATCCGGTTCCGCCTAGTCATCCGGGTTAGCAGGCGGAAACCGGAAGTTTCCTTCAACTGGTCGCCGGGTTTGCTTGTGTCGTACTCAAAGAAGGTCCCTTCTCAGAGTAAGCGACAGCGCGGGGGCGTCAGGCAGTAGTGAAGATGAGTTTATCACTGTCAGGTTGCTTCCATAGCATGATAGCATAACATCAGTACCATGGAGCCGAATACAGCCCAGAGAGTCAACACTGACAGCCAATCTCGTGTTTTGTTTGTAGCAGTTGTACACATGTTTCCATGTTGCACATTTGTTGTGATTTATTATCGATTTCTTTGGGAATGATGGAATAAATCTTTCAAACTGAAATAATACTTTTTTAAAAATGATAGTTTGTTAACAATTATTTAATAATAGAACACACTCATTTAACAATTCTTGGTTAGGCTAAAATACGTATCCAATTAATGAGTGATGTTATACTTTATTCTTAAAGTCAATCATTCGGCGCAAGAACTTAATCACAGTAGCATCTCTGTAGAACACTCCCGTTAAGTTAAAATCCTCTTCCTTGCCTCCGTTCATTCAAAGCCCAAGCCAAGACTCATCTCCTTCTCTCATACACAAACAAATATAACCGATGACTTTTAACGATAATAAACTTGCCCCTAGCGTAGAGTAGCAACTGACTTCTTCAGACTGCGACTACGACTGCGGCTACTACTTTATGTTATGAAAGTACAAGTGACTTTCAATCGTCTGTACCTCTCATCTGTACATAGTTTTAACTAAACGCAGGTAGCGCTTTGAGATATCCCTGTGACTTGGAAAGGCACAACATAAATGGTATATCAGTTATATAAATAAAGAACTAATTTTAATGTAAGAGATCGCATTGATTTAATAAAAGGCAAATTTGAAACACGCACAATGCAAAAAATCATAACTGATGACGTTTAACAATAACAAACCCAATCGTGGAAACTGACTTCTTTAGACTACGATGCAGTACCGTGCATATAATTTCATTCTTGTCGCGCTTTTGATTTACGCAATGTTTCTGCACTGTTCACAAACAAAATATTAAAATATTACCTTTTTAAAATTTGTTTATATTATCTTAAGAGGTTAGAAACAAGTTTGAATATATATATATATGGATATAACCGCCGAGTTATAAATGCACAGTAATTTGGTTATTCGAAACATATGTTGAGTAACTAGTATAACTTATGGAATTGCACTGTCTAATATTTGCGTTTGCGGCAATATTTTATCGAAAGTCCCTTAGCATATCATTGCAGACATTACAGAAACAATTTGGTAATGTGTTTATATTATCCGAATTATTAAGGGAGAGGAAGATATCTCGCTTCTATATGTACCAATTGTACACATACAGGAGAATTGAACAAATACTATCTATCAAACAAATAACGTTTAGCTTTTGACCTTGAGGCGAACGAAAACATACTTGAAAGATTATTATGGTAAGATTTAGAGACAATTTTTGTGAGATTTGTTAAAAAATCAGAGTTACCAGTTTCAATACCTTTCATGCTACTCCATATATAATCTTAATATAAATTGAATCTGTTTGCTAACGTTTCTACTTTGAATGTTAGTTTTAATAATATATCGGATGTGGAACAGCTTGCATTTATTATGTCATGCCCATATATCTTTAGAGTTACTGCCAAAACCTGCATGGAAGTCTTAGATTTTAGAAAATCCCTTTTATATATCTAGCAACTCTTTTTACCTGAACAATCTACCTTGGGTTTTAATAATATAGTATACTATATAATATGTACATTTTATTGTTATTAAGGTCCTGTAATATGTATATATGTAGTCTCTCATTATCCCATGTGGGATGGCTCATCACTTTATATTTCATCGACTTGTATATAAACATTTGTATGAGGTGAGACTTTGTAATAAAATATCTGTCTCTGTCTGTCCGTAAATCAACCGGTTGCTGTGGAATTATTTTACGGCGCTTCCGCAGTCTGAAAACCTATCAATAATCATGTCACCTTTCCATACCTACATGGATCAGTATACATATGTGTGATTCATAAAACAGTTTTCTGAATAACAACTTTTTAAATTGTGAACATACACGACGTATAATTATGTTTCTGTTTGTCCTTGTACGGGTTATATATCCCATACCAGACTTGATAGATCTGACAGCGCTGATGTATTCAAGAAAAACATTATCATATTTCATCAAAGTTAATGTTTAATCGATGCGGTGATCTCATATCAAAATTAATATAAAACCTTGCTTACATGTCCCTATATAGAAGAGGAAATGTTCAAGGTAAAACAGCTATAGCAAACTAGCCATGCGAACCACGAGACACCAGCACCATCGTGTCGCTCTGGTTTACAAGAGAGAGAGGCTCATATCAATAAAACATTGGTACGCCAAGCCTTGTCACCTCCAGGGTTCAGAGACCTTCAACACCCAGGTCATTGAACCGGGACAATATACTTTTACTTACATTACTTCCTCACAAACAAACAGTCTTTACAAGTCACTGACATGGCAAAGATCGATCAAATCATCGAAGTGTAAAATCAATCACGACCACTCGCCGCCCTGACTGCATTCACTTTATTGTATGGAAGCCTATAGACTGCAATGGACATCAGCTGAAGGATCAGTGCCACACGGTGACATAGATACCTGTGTTCCTATGATAATCTATCAAAATAATAACTCATAATCATAGATACACCTCTAGGCTTAAGTTCTACTTTTTCATTTCAATGACGTCATTTCGGGTGGATACCCCATGGCGTGGCTTTGAAGAGTTCAGTCAAAAGCTATTATTATAATTTCAGTGACGTCATTCGGGATATATATTTGTAATTTATACCCCACCATGCCGCCGTGTATGATCCCCAGGAACTTGAAATAGCTGTACTTGAAATCTCGCAGTAATTAGATACTGGGGTTGCTTAGATACGTTAAAACAGCACTGAATAAATGTTAAGTCCAGGTTGATTGTTACGGAATTATGCCAGCAATGCCAATTTTATTTGTAATTGAAACAATACCCGCGATGCCAATGCTACTTGTGAAGAAGCATATATGCGATGCCAACTGTTACAATGATTGTAGGGGAAATTATACCAGCCATACCAATATTACTAGTAAAGAATCATTCAAGCAATGTCAACTGTTATTTGTAATCATAATTGTGATGCTAAAATCAGCATCTACTTTGGACATTAAACATTGCATAAACAAATTCATGAACTAAAAATATCCACCAGAAAACTTATGAAATAAATAACAGACAGGGAAAGTCAAAGAAACGTTGTTTTTTTCACATTTTTAAAAGCTTCAACATTTAAGATATTGCACTGAACATTTCTCTGAATATATTACAGATTATGTAAAACTTTCAACAGTTATGTCGCACATCATTATCTCAACATATAGAAAGATATCAGTAAGTTTTGTAAATGAAAGCGAACCAAATGTTTATTACTTTGCAGCAATAACTAAATAGTGTATATCACACACAAATGGTAACTGTTGCTTCTTATGATACCGAGTAAGGAACGCCTCTTGTCGTTGTTCAATCAGGCCATAGCAGCTGATTTGATTAGCCGTTTTTGAGAGAGCTTCCTGTGATTGGTCGGTCTATATTTAGCATGTCTACGGAAAGAGGTCGTTTGTTTCCAGGACACCATTGGAACACTGAATCAACATGATATGGTTGTTTTCCAGTATTGCTATATATTTGTGTTTAAGTATTATGCAACATCTGTGTTCTACTATGAAACAGGAAGAGGACATACTATAAGGACAGTACGTTTAGGATCGAGTGGAGAAATTTTGATAACTGGACACAACACAAAGATCAGCTAAATTATACTGGTGATAAGTCACTGGCTGCTACGATTTTTTTTTATCAATATGACTGTACTGAAAATGTTGCATAATTGGACAAGGCTAATATTTTAATGTTATGTAACAATGACTTACTGTGTAAATATATGGGTAAGATGATCTGGAATGCGTACACAGTGGTTTGTTTATGCTGCGGTGAGTGGTGTATATCTGTCAGAACACAGACACTTCCTGCACACAGGGTTCCGGGGCCTCGGTGGCCTGGAGCATGTCTCTTCTTTCTTCATTTCTTAATGTATTTATTTTTAATAAAAATGCAAAATATCTTTATTTCATTTTAACACGTAGTTTATTTGTATAGTGCAATATATATGTCATGTTACTGCATTGTCTCTTGTAGTCTTTCTGCGGTTTAAAAATTATAACTGCATCAACATGTATATGAATGTTTTTTTGTATGTATGATATGAGCCCATGGATATGTTTTATCAATTATGAATAAATATAAATATAGCATTCTGATAGTAACTTATTCGTGTAACAGTAACATGTCTCCTCTCTCTGTGTATCTGTCTGTGCCTGTCTGTCTGTCTGTCCCTCTTGAACATGTTTAATGCAAACTGTAAGGTATAACTCGTCTAAGTCATATGTATCAAACAGCCCTAGTCCCACCCATTATACCGTATATATAAAACGTTTTACCGTTATATACATATCAATGTCTTATTTTATCAAACTTGTGCTTTTTCTTACCTTATGATAATGTTTCTGGTTGGTTTCTCTATTCGTCTACTATAGCACATACTTTAAGGCAGACAGAAATACCTGAATTAAGATGGGAGGAATGTGTCATTCAAATATACACTTTTTAAAATCTTTTCTCTCACTGTTGCGTAACTGCCGAGCTGAACGGCGCCGAGAGAAGATAAACTTTCAACATTTATGAATTACGAACATAAAACAACACTTCCTGTCACATTCATTTAAATGTACGTTATTCTTAAAAAAGGAAAATATTTCGTTTTAAATCAAAAGTTGAACAGCGTGGTTAAATTGAGAATTTCGGTTTATCGTGTTTAACATGTATAAATATATAATGATAATTAAAACTATTAAATTAAGATGACTTTTGAAATCTGTTTAAACATTGTAAACATAATGATAAACATTATGTTAAATTAAGTTGACTTTTGAAATCTGTTTAAACATTGTAAACATAATGATAAACATTATGTTAAATTAAGTTGACTTTTGAAATCTGTTTAAACATTGTAAACATAATGATAAACATAATGTTAAATTAAGATGACTTTTGAAATCTGTTTAAACATTGTAAACATAATGATAAACATAATGTTAAATTAAGATGACTTTTGAAATCTGTTTAAACATTGTAAACATAATGATAAACATAATGTTAAATTAAGATGACTTTTGAAATCTGTTTAAACATTGTAAACATAATGATAACATACACGTTAAATTATGGAGAACGTCTGATTCGGTCAAGCCGATTGATAATCCCTGAGGTTGACGATATGACGTTTTAAAGGCAGGTCTTGAGAAATCTACAAATCCTATAATGTTGTACAGGCGACAGGCTATAATTCATTCGCACATGTCATGTGCTTTAACCGCGACTCGTAAATAAACAACTTCGTATTATTTCAGATATTATTTGAATGTTTTTAGAAGATTCAGCAGATGTGCAGTTAACGCATTTTAAACATAACATTTAATATGTCTAAATTTATTGAATGCGATGCCCCCCGAAATATGCCCCATTTCGTCAGCAGGAAGGGTGATATTTATTGCGTTTCGTTTACATCGTTTGTTTTATTTGCTCATATAAGTATGTACGTGACTTGTCAGTTACATGGGTTTAAGTAGGTTTACAAGATAAAACCGGGACAGACACATGCACGCGACACGTGGTGAAGGACACATGCCACACGATAATCACGTGCTGAAAGGTAAATAGTAAATATGAACACATTGGAGAATGTATGTCAGTTAGGTTGGTTCGTTTAGTACTATAATGACACTCTAGTATAATTCAGCTGTCAGAATGAACTTACGTCCATGTACGTCTATGTATCTACATTTTTTATAATGTTTAGCTGTCACTGAGTTCCTCTGTGTCCAATTATGTCAAATCTTAAAATTGGTATTTATCATGATAATTGAATGTTAAATAAATAAAATGAAATTTGCCTATTTGGGAATAAGTAGGAATTTTTAGATAGTTATTAAATATTATGTATGGTCTCTCCCTGACTCTCTACATACATTATAGTCATGATAACATTATCACGAGTCTGCCTGGGCCCATTCAAAACAAATAGAAGGATCTATATAGTAAGTATTAAAGGGAGACTGGATCTCATCATAGACTTGGGGTATATGCCTTGATATTATTGCTCTCTCTCTCTCTCTCTCTCTCTCTCTCTCTCTCTCTCTCTCTCTCTCTCTCTCTCTCTCTCTCTCTCTCTCTCTCTCTCTCTCTCTCTCTCTCTCTCTCTCTCTCTCTCTCTCTCTCTCTGTTTATGTTTCTGTCTCTTTGTCTCTGTCTCATTACCACTGTGTGTTTGAATTAATATTGTATTTATCATATGTATAATTTTCAAACTCAAATATCTCGAGTTTTCGACGTCGTATTAAACAACTGACTAGTTTGGGAAATTAGTCCAAAACATTAAATCCGTCAAAGAATACCTCTAGACGGTTTTTAAAAAAATATATTAAAATTTAAAATTAAATTTTTTGAATTCCCCAAAATTAATTTTGATGAAAATGTTCTTCGACATATAAGACAAAATCTGTGTGAAAATCAATAAATGTGCCTCGTCCTGCACACATTTACAACATTTTAAGCAAGGTAGGGGTTTATGTTGATGTAAATTTAATTTCTTGCCCCTGTCTACTTTAAATAATGATATTTAGTTAAAAATAAAACAATCACCAATTAAGTCATTCAAACTACTGCCGAAAGGTGTTATTGTATCATGCCATAATGAAATGCATCTCATTTCTTTAAAATATTGAATTAATCGAAAACAAGTGAGTATTATACTTTCTTTTGCCCGTCAGTTTATAATCACCAATTTGTCTACAACATTGAACACATGTCACTGCAAGGAGCCACTGTTGCAGGAGCAAATAAAGTGTGATCTGATTGCCGTACTTGATTACAATTACACAACCATTATGCCATATAACAGTCAATCATGTACTGTGTGGCCTCGAGATGTCTTACATATCGTCAGTATCTACAGAGTAATCAAATACGATCACTGTCAATATCGATTTTACAGTTGAAAAGGACGTCAGAGCTAATGATGAAGTTAACACACTAGGCATAAATACTTAAGAACAATGCCCTCGCGTATCTTCAGGATCGATCACGTTTGTCACTGAAATGTGTGAAAACCGCTTATTGTTGCTTTGTTTTAGTTTTAGATTTGTCATCCAGAACTTCTTAGAGACATAGAGTATATTTTGCACAGTCTTTTGGCGTCATCAACTAAATAACACGGTCGTGGTTGTACATCAAGTACCGACTCGGATTGCTGTGACGTTATAATGCTCTAGGTCTTACTGAGTTCAGTAGTGTTCCATTTAAACTTAATGAAAATAATTAGGTGACAAATATAATTACCCCTTATTGTATCCTGGTATATTAGCACATATCAACACGAGCTGATATATTGGATTTTAGAATACATGAGAGTCAAATACTCCATTTAGGCATATTATGTGTGTGCTCTTATGAATCTATCATTTAACGTTCTACTGCGTGCCATCGATTGATTTACTGGTAAGCTTCACGTGTGATCCATTACAGAACACTTGGCTATAAGTATATATCACATGAAAAGGTTACTACGAAAACGCATAACCTTATACAATATTTGATATATAATAATACAGGATATATAAAAAAGGCACATGTTAGTCGGTTAACGTGTCAATGCCCGTTATATAGTAGTTGTTGTTTGTTTCATCAAATGACGCATGAGGTCCATTTTACGAAACATAATTTGAATTAAAAGTTGTTGCGCAACCAGTAAATGTATCAATAATGGACATTAGTTTGCTCCTCATTTTGAGAGCAAAAAATGTAAACTTGGAAAGGTAAGATAATTAATTGTAGATTCATTTTTGTGTTAAAAAAACCCCTAAATTTAAACTTCGATTGAAATTTGCAATATAATAGTTTGGCTGAAAATTTCTTCCTAACATGGGATTCTGTTTCTACACACGGTCTGATACAAAGTGGACAAAGTCATTCATTTTTAGGTTTATCAATTCTTTTTACCCTGAGATATCAAGATCACAACTGGAAATAGGAAACTGAGAAAGTGTCCGTGGCACGAACGTCTTGCAAGCAGTGCAGGGGGCACCCTACTAACCAATCTTAGTCCTAAGATCAATTGTACGCCCATCGTTTACCATTGGCTAAGATTGGTCTTAGGGCTAATATGGGTTACTGATCGGTCAGATCGTTATAAGGACCATTTGTACATCACACATCATGCCGAGTGCCGTTCCTCAAAACGCAAACAGTTGATGGTAGCTCTACGTTAGATTGTAAACTGTGTTAAAACAATGAGCTACAGTTGATAGTGGAACGGGGCCCACCGTGAGAAGGAATATTTGTTCATCACATATGATATATACCTTTAAAAATACTAAATGCTTAGACATGCTATAAATAATTACGAGAAAACTGTACGATACATGAAATAAAGTAAAACAGATGAACACATTTATTTCATTTTTATACGCGACAACAAGGGAAATATCTGAATAATATTCAAATAGCTGTTATACAAAGTGTCCGAGAGTTCGAACAGTTAGATAAGAACTCTAAGTAATACATCAATCAAGAGAGGCTTGACATCTTCTACTTATCACAGGTATATGGTTATGAATGAAGGCAATTAATCACAAATTTGACAATGTACATGTCAGAAATCTATATGTGTTCCGCGACGTTAATTAAGAAATGATGTACACTTAATGGTGCATAAACGCTGAATGACAGTAACAATATTCCCTTAAATGCATTTGAAGATATGAAGCAGAATTCCTCTTTGTTTCTTTAGAATGTATATGGAAATGTTATTGTAAATGTTATTGTAAATGTTATTGTAAATGTATATGTAAATGTTATTGTAAATGTTATAATATTGTAAATGTTATTGTAAATGTTATTGTAAATGTTATTGTAAATGTTATTGTAAATGCATATGTAAAGGTTATTGTAAACGTATATGTAAATGTTATTGTAAATGTATATGTAAATGTTATTGTAAATGTTATTGTAAATGTATATGTACATTTTATTGTAAATGTATATGTAAATGTTATTGTAAATGATATTGTAAATGTTATTGTAAATGTATATGTAAATGTTATTGTAAATGTTATTGTAAATGTTATTGTAAATGTTATTGTCAATGTTCAACACTGGTTTGTTTGATTATTTTATTTTCTAATCACATGTTGATGAATATATTCAAGGTAAATGGGTTATAATCTAATGATTATTAAGTATCTCGGTATCACCTACCTCGACTTACTTCGACTTACTTCGACTTACTTCGACTTACTTCGACTTACTTAGACTTACTTAGACTTACTTAGACTTTCGTGTCCTTACTCATGTCGTCATGTTCCTATCACATTAAATCATATTGTTCTCTATTGCAAACATTCGTAAGTTGCAGGTTCACGGTAATCACGGTTTGTTTGACATACAACAGTGTACATGTATTCCATCCTTAGTGAATTTTCTTCTATTGTTTATCATAATCAATGTAAACCGGACCATACGTTTATAGTTTAGTATCCTTATTTCATTACATTCCAAGAAAGCTATCTCAACAGGCCTTCAAAGGGTGAGTAAACGTCGAATACATAACAAGAGTTTCATGATGAAAGTTCTTATACTCCGAAACCTGTGTACGTTCATAATAAAGAACTTTCTGCCAAGGAATTCTTACTTTTCTTAAATTATCTCAACTAAAATATATCTCTCCACTCGAATTATCAATAATCAAACTGTTTCATGTATGTTATTTTGATTTCTCATTCCAGGAAACCAATTGCGTTGTTCTATATTTTAGATTCAAACCTCAGTTAACCCAATCGTTAGCATTACATGTATTTACTCTGTTCCTAAATCGCAACAATCCAAGTCCCAATAATCGATGAAGCATCACTTATTACAAGTACTGGTCAATAACAAGACATAATCTCTCGTCGGTTTCTCGTCATTATTGCTTCAAGATTTACTATCAAGGACTGATCTAAGGGTTAACACCGAGGTTACGAAAGATAATCTCCTTAGTCTATAATCTCGCATAAGGACGGTTTTACACGGGTTAGATACGTGGAGTGTTGCAACTGGCATGCTCGGCTGTGCTGATTATATATAGATACCTTTCATTATTCATTCTTGCAGCTACATTTGCTTTACAAGAATTATGTATTCATTCCCTTATAAGTTTTCATTACACCTATATGGTCTTTAACATGTGTGAATACATTCCTTTCCTTACAAGAGATACTTGTATTACTGAAAAATAGATTTTGAAAATAAGTCATGGTCTCGATGCATTAGTATATACAGTGGTGACAAGGGTAGGCTAGTATATATATAATGTGGTTTGAGCTATACCGGGGATGGTGTACAGTACAACACAACTCGAGGAACATTAATCTTGCTCTTGATATTCATGTGTACATGTAACGGCGTATATACTACACCAGAAATTAGAAAACTAGTTTACAAGGTAAAGGTATGTACAATTATATTGAAAGCTAAATGTTCAAAAACATGTTTAATCCTATGTCAGTATTTCGTCAATGTTCTGCAACGTCAATTTAGATTTCAAATGATTACAAATTCCTATAATTATTGGTTACCTTTCTTCAAATACATACACTTTCCAAGGACATGCTTTGAATGCATAATATTTAATATTTCATCTGTTTTCATTTAATGTCCTTATTTCCAAAGGACAAGAGAGAAACCTTTTACAACAGGCCTTCTAGGGCTCTTGACATCATATAGATTTATAAGGTAATAAATTCGACAAGGTCACTGCATTCATAAATTAAAGTACACAGCTAACTTAACAACGTCACAATAAACATATATGCAAAAATCATTCACTGAATTTCTATAGTTTCAAAATCCATGAATCGAATTATCGTCTTTTATAATCTGCATGCTTAACAAGTCTAAGACTGATAATCCCGTGTTTGGATCACAAATAATCTGTGGATTACCGCGGGTTTACCAACTTGACCTCTGACCCACTGACCTATATAGAGTCAGGTAATTGATCCACAGGGGATAATCACTTGATGGAACACACTGGTATACGGTTAACTAAACTGTCATTAACACGGTATTGTCGTGTATAGATGTAACCAATGTACAACCATTAGTTTACGATCAACTTGGTATCATATTTTCTCCTATAACCACAAAACCTAGATGATTTATCAGTACTTATTAAGTAGGTATAAATGAGGATCCTGGACCACCACTAAACCACAACAAATTTTAACATAAAATTAGACACCCAAATACTTCACATTTTGGTGGTCTATCTATATAATACTGTCAAAATGGATGCAACTTTGGTAATCCATAACCCCCTACTAAAAGGATGGATATATAATCAATAATGCCAATATCTGGGTATATGATCAGTACAGTATATACAGAATGTACAATGCATATACGATATTCGATCTATATACAATGTAATGCCTAATGCAATGTACAATTCGTACAATCAAAACAATATACAGTATTATACAATGTAAAATACATATACAATACACGATACATATATACAATGTATAATGTACTAACAAATACAAGTAATATCTATATAAATGGTACAGTGCATTATACAGCCTATATACAATGTATAATGCATATACAAGTTCAAATCTATATAAAAGGTACAATGCATACAAAATGTACAATCTATATAATATGTACAATGTACAGTAATATAATGTCATTAATGAAGTATTTCCGTATTGGCCCAGTTACAGGTCCGAGGTACGTTAACTCGGCCAATACGGAAATATTTAACTTCTTTTCATTCTACTTGCACAAAACTAATATCTCATTTATATTGAAATAATATAATTATATAGTGTAAAACGCATATACATAAACATATACATATACATATACATATACATATACATATACATATACATATACATATACATATACATATACATATACATATACATATACAAGTTCAAATTTATGTACGCCCATTTGATTGGCAAACGGGACAAACATCTTATTTTTAAAGATCGCCATTTCTAGCATTGACACTAATCAGTAGCATAATGTAAGATCACTCTTAAAACATGGAGCATATTTGAATGTCTTGAAACCTTGAGTTGTGATGCAGTGCTTGAGAATTGGAGTCAAGGTCAAGGGAGGTTTGTTTATTATTCAACATATTATAAATCTATCTATCGACAAAGGTAAGCATAGTTATTAAAAGAACATTGATTAACTAAGGAGAAACAGACTGAACATGACCCAACGACTAGATATTGGCTTTGATTCCACTAGTTGGCATTTTCGTATGGTTTGCAAGTCCGTTCACGATGGTTGTGACCATACATGCATACTTTATCATAGCACAGTTGGAGAATGATGGGGAATGATTAACTAAAGGACGTCTCTTCTTATGAACAGAATATAGTATAAACACGGCAATAGACTGTATTATGTAATATAATGGTTGATAATTCTGGTAAGGGAGAAAGACTGAGGAACAACCTGAGTCATGATAGCTTCAATGTTAAACATTAGATGGTGATTTAAATTTACATTTTTATAAACGTTTTTTCTTAATGTATGCCGTTTTGTTGATTGGTGGGAGATCCATTATTCGATTGGTTTGCTGTTTTCAAAATTACGGATTATGTGTTACAACGGTTAGGTGTACTTTCATCAGAATAGTATCAATAGAGACTTGAGGATTGAGTAGCAAATCAGTTTTAGATTATGTTGTTGTAAGAATGTCATAATTATGATTAACTTAAATCAAAACAATGTAATGGTTAAGTGAAAAAGGAGTTTGTGGGGTAGACCCTTAAATGAAAACGTACTACAGTTAAATACAGCAATAAGTAGTTGAATGTGTTGTAGAATGTTTACTGAGTGAAAATAGACCTGAATATTTATTCACGTTACGTACAATAACATTGAGATAGATCGAGCCGTATGTACTTGCATAACTGCTAAACAACTAACAACAGGCAAATTATATGAAAACGGAGAAAAATATACTTTTGCAGTGTGTTATGCTTACATTATAACCATTTCAAAATGATGTTTTAACATTAAGTCTAATAGAAAACATAAAGTAAAGTGTTCACATTTCAAATATTATTTTACTTTATCCTTAAGATATAAGTTATTCTCCACTACATGGCAAAATGCGTTGGATAAAACCAACATATCGATAAATAAATCGGACCTCAGCTAGTACACAGAGGCCAGTATGACGGTACATGTATAACAAGTGGCTGGGTGCCAACATCAACCATCCTACACTGATTAAATGACCACCGAAATAGTCTACATGGTCACTCTGTTGTCCAAGAGAGAACATGCCTTGACCTACTTCTCTACTCACCGATATTACACGTTATTTCATGTTAATGAGATATACCAATCAGGGCCTATCAGCGTCTTTCACTGGTCAAGCGAGGTAATGAGATGCGTCATGGAAGGTCATCCAACAATCTCAGGTAACACAGGGGACAAAGCTACAAAGCGTGTCCATCTTACCACGGGTAACATATCTTAGTAAAATAAATAAGTGTAACTCACGTGTAGAAACAGGTGTATGTTAATCCGTGAATACCACTACACTAATATTAACGATTATGCTATCTGATAACCAGGTTGGGTATTCAAGAAACGTTCGAAGCCCTAAACATTCTTGTGAGAAATTAATTAGAAATTGGAATACGAATTACTCTACGAAGTTTGAAAGCTTCGAGAGTTGCCAGTCTGATAACATTATTGACATATAACTGTACACATCTTGCTGCCACCAGGAGCTGACTATTGGGATTCGTTCGTCCTTACGAAATACCCCTCACAACTTGGTTGGTTGATATGCAGACACACAGATCTGTTTATGCAGTATTTGAAATGGCTGGGATATTTGATGTGTGAACCATTGATGCAATACATGATCTCCCAACACCAGTGTCATAGCGACCAGGGCCTAAAGGTTGAATCTCAATAAGTGCCAATGCAAATTTATGGACCTTGCGACTTTCTTTGGGCTTAACATACTTTGAAAATCTAAGCTATTTTTCTCAGAAAAACGCTAATATAAGCGTTTTTAATGAAGTATGATACCTTTTTTCGGTGCTTCCTCGCTTAAGAGTTTAAGATGTGCATTGCTTTGTAGTATACATGTGTGTCCAATTTCAATATCCGTACTAGTGTAAAGCAAGCACTTTAGAAATTCAAATGATTGTTTCAAATTGTTTAATACGATAAATAAATATTTGTAATTATATTTGCACGGATAAGTCTTTGTTTTATTTTTTAAGTTTTATTTTGATCTGTACTATCCTTAAAGTGAAAGGTTTGAAATAAATGAATTTGCCAATAAAGAGTTATTTCCTCTGTACATGTATATGGAATATGCATAAGAATGCTGTATGTATGCTATCCTTTGGTAACATTTTTGAATTCTAATGTTTTCTATAATATGAGTCATTTATAAAATTATTTCATTTTATAAATGCTCTTTATGATTGACAAACTGATATTGTTAATACACAACATTACACACGCGAACAATTCACATTCTCACTTAATCTTGTATTTTAGAAAATTTTCCTTCTTAAGCAGGAAGCGGCCGACTTACAAATCAATATAGTCTCTATTGACCCTTTCCTCAAGTGTCTCAAAATACACATCAACACTGTATCCTTGTTTAAAAGATAGACGTTTCAAGTTGTTATGACATAAACTAATAAATCATGTGAATACTTTAATTATTCTATCAATCTATCATTTGCATTGTATTTCGTCAAATCTTAAAAAGTTTTAAAAACCACTAAGACGACAAATCAAGCATAGATTTATAGACGTCGTTGACAATTCGCGGATACTACAGAATCTACATTCAAATTTATTATTTGTTTGACAGATTAATGACAGCTTCTGCTGGTAACAATATGTTTCCCTGTGTGGGGTTCACGTCAACATATATAATGTAAGATGAAACATCTGGGTTCCGTTCAATAACAGCGAGCGCTTAAATTGCTCATTGATCGCTCAATGTAGCGCTCAATGTAGCGCTCACTCTCTCTTGAACGATACAGTGCAAATTCCTCGAAGTTTGCTCGCCTTGCTACGTAGCGCTACATTGAGCAATCGCGTTCAAGATAGGTTTGAGCGATTACTTTGAAACCTATCTTGAACACGGCGCAGGTATACCCCTGCTTGGCAACCCGCTTCCCCGGGGAGCCTCCTTTCATACAGGACATAGTGTATTTATGTATATTCACCATTGGTTATAATGCATTTCTCCTGTCATCGTTGTTTCCTTCCATGTCATGGACGTATAGTCAAGTGAACATACATTTTATGCCTTTTACAATTCCGGGGTAAGTGTACTTGACAATGCTTGGTGACATACAAATGGAAATGCCATTGTCTCATTTTCCATGGCGGTTATCAATGGAAACAATGCAGTATTGACAAATGGTTGGCTATGGGATGTATGGATGTAACGTTCTATTTCCAATCAACAATGTCCCGCTGTCGAGGAAACGTTACTTAAATTATCCTTTGTTCCTGTTTAACAATCGTTTCATATAATATGTCTGTTAAATTATATTTTTGTCAAGACGGGATAATGGTTTGTTTTTGTTACCCTTTGAAATATATACAAGCGTGTCAGGCACTATCTAAATAATGTAAACAAGATATCCAAATAAAGTATTGTTTATTGACATTATATTAAAATTCAAAGTGACGGTAGAGAACTGAAGAACTACTTTACTTTTTCACTAATGGTAAAGAATCGCCAAAGCTTAAAGTCCTTATTTATATGTTTTCAAAAACTAAAATAAGTTAGCAGAATTATTTTTCTATTTGTGTATACTTTTATCCTTCAACTTGTACCATTATTTCCGATGATAAGAATGTGTAAAATAAATTGATGTAATTAGCGTTGATGGAAACCTATAAAGTGATAAGACCATCTATTTCCAACTGATATAAGTAAATAATCCAATCCATCAACAACCTATATACATTTCTAAATGATCTATGCAATGAGCAATGGCGTGGGGCCAAACAATCAACACAGATCACGAAGTCGACGGAAGTTAATTACTGGATTACCGGCCAGATAGTGGACTTAGTCTATGTGTCAGAGCACAATAGGTACAAATCATACATCGTCGAGGTGTGTGGAGGGTAACACGAGATTATATTGGTCAAGTAATGATTTCTATATACAATATACAGCGATGTATTAAGCACTAGGTCGACGTAACTGGAGCAAGGTTGAAGAGCTCACAGTCGATGGTATCCCTCATGTCTTTCAGTTGGTTCACGTCGTACCATTCATACATCATCGGTGATGTCGGTCATAATACCCGTTATATTGCCCGGTGTAAGCAATATAATACGTCAACATGTCATGCAAATATACTGGCTGATAAGATACCACGAAACATAATATGAAAGAAAGGGCATAGTATAAAATGCAAACTTGAACTATTTTATACAGGTGCTTTAAAATGTGTCATTGAAATATCATTGACCCAATAGATGCATCACAAATGGTACCCCTTTAAATGGAAAAATACCCTTATATATAGAGAAAGATATACATGTTTAATGATGAACAAAAGTTGGAGAAATGAGGTACACGTCACTAAGTCAACCAATCAGTGTGTGAAAATTAAAGTCAACATATAATATCTAACTTAAAGACGTTTGAATTATTCATATAAATAAATCTGTAAATGTATAGATCACACAATCTGCAATGAAACACACTCTTGTATGTTTGGGACGAGCCCAAATTCAGGCACCAATCGCGAGCACCGATTGTCCAAATAGCTTACCCACTCCGTCACAAGACCTCGACCATCTGTAAATCTAATCTGTTTATCTGTAAAAGGTTAATTTTTTAACTCGAAGTCCTAGTAGTCATTGAGCGGACATGTCAAATGTCGCAATACAGACACACACGCACAGTGCAATGTGTTATGAATATGTGTATATTTTGTATACATCGGCATAAAGTGTGATAGAAAAACGGAACATATGCGCTAAACGAAACTAAACGACCTTAAAAAAGCTTATGTTCTGACCACAACGAAACATTTAACATTTACAAACAATACAACATGTATACACTGCATTCGAGAGTAATTTTACTGCAGTTCGAACGGCATTGTTATACAAATATATACAGAGTTTAGTTTTGATCCCGAAGTAGTTGAACGCTTTGTTCAACAGTTACTTACGTATATTGAGTATTTGTTTACCCTTCAAAAAGCTATATACCGGCCAAACTCACTTCAACAATAACATGAATTTAACATTACACAGAACTTGAGTCCATGTAATCTTTACTTTATGCACATCTACTCGTGCTAACTCTATGATAACAGTTCCTCTGATCATTACCTGACTGCCTATATATTAAAGAGGCAACCTATTAAACAATTGGTATTTCGTCATCTCTGTCGCCATTCAACAATATTGCGTGGCGTCACTGCAGCTAATCTTCGTAAGATTTGCTGGCCTTTCTCTTTCTATTTCTTTGCGATCAAGATGGAACAGAACAGGTAATAAAGAAATCTTTACCCTCAAAAGTGTTGCATATAGCAGTTACGAAACTCTCACAGATGTATGTAAAACCCTCGCTCTCGCTCGGACAATAAAACAATTGTTTAGTAGAAGTCATATGACACACTACCTTGGGTTATAATCGTTATAATAGTAAACACCTATTGGGATGAAATATATTCTGACGTGAGTGTTCAAGTAAACGGACAGTATTAAATGGATACGATCAATTAAACTGAAGTACAAAACATTCCATCCAAATTCTGAATGTTCTGAAGTTCAATGCACACCTGCAAACTCACATGTGGATATTCTCAAGATGTACAACATAACACTTAACTTGTTTCAGTCATTGTCGACAGCGAGTAGATTTTGAAATTTACACCTATGAAAAGGATGAAATTCCCAGGTCTGACTCCCATGAAAGTGGTATCTGTACGTATGGCCTCATTAATCAGTCAATGTAGGCAAGAACAGTCTTCTCATTCAAAAGGTAAGACGTCTAATGACGTCATCGGGGTAAGTTACCACCCCTCCTGTATTAACGCTTGTTGAAACTGCGGTATGGGGTAGCCCTCTTGAACACCAGCTGTGGTTGACCGTTTGACTCTTCGTCTGTACAACCTAACTTTACCGTCAGCATGGAAGAGGTCCAATCAACTACCATCACTGAAGATGACTCAGGACGAATCCTGACGTTGATAATGTCTCACTGATCTCGCCTTGAGACAATGTTCACGGGTCAAGGTCATCGCACGAAACAGTCGATACGCGTGGATATCAGCAACCCCAAGCCGTCCCATAACAGTGTTCCTTACGTCGACGTCGTTGACGTCATGTTGAGGAACCTATTTCGCACATGAAGTATTCACATGTGCCGATCTTCAGCAGGTGTTGTGGCTCTCGCTCTTCCTGTATTGGACGGTCTGACGCCTGGCCAGTCTGGTTAACGACGAAAAAGTCAGTTGATAGTCCGTCTAGTGCAAACAAACGTTCTTGCAAAATGGGGTCCCCACTTTCGACATTTCGATAACTCTCTTTCGCTGTGCTGCTGTTAGATGTGAGATTCTGTGTATGATTTTTTCGTTACCCGATTAGTGACTGGTCCTATCGAATGATTATCTTATCATTCCCATGCCAATTAGACGTGGACAAATTTTACTGATTACGTTTGAGCAACATAGTTCCGTTGGTTTCATACATCACACTACGATAATAACAAACTAATAATGTTTTGTCCAAAATCCTGAAAGCATGTGAACATTTTGGGGTGTGTACTTTCCTTTGTACTTCAGTTTAGTATGTAACAATAGATGTCCACCACCTGGGTTTGACTCCTGATTGACCCGCAACTCCAGTACTAGTAAGAGAGATTATTAAGAAAACGTCTCGTCAACTCGTCAAAATACGTGTTGTCATATAACAAAAGGAGAATACCTTACCTAGCTATTTTTGCCCAGACCAATACTGGAGGTCCTGGTATAACTAAATCATCAATCATCCAGTCTACCAGAGTAAGACAAGCGACACTAGTCGATCTACATAATATGTATATGCTGATATTGGCATTCCTTCTACGGCTACATTAATCGAGGGAGTAATAGTTGATATCTAAACTTAATATTGCAATATGCAAATGTGTTGAATTAAAATTAGACCTACATCATAAAAACTATTTGCAAAGCTTCAAATGATATATATTTATCAACATTAAAATGTTTGCTCTTAAACGAGTCAATGGTAATTTCAAGACTACACACATTATTCCAACACGTACATGTTACATAAACTCATGAGAGGAAACCTTTATATGAATGAGTACATGTTTTGATTTTTTAGGTGATTAGATGTAGGAGAACGGAAGTGTTGAATTTCACACTACAATTGGGGAAATATATATCGCAGATATTATCTAGAATTGATAGGGATGTCAACACACCTCTTGCAGTAGGGGTTGGGAGAAGACAATGAAAACCTCCGCCAACATATGACATCTCCCTGGCCCACTCCGAGCATTAGAGTTACGAGCGTATGCTAAAAGTGCGATTTATCATGTGAATTAGTAGCGCCGATATCTCACTGTCAGACAGATGTCTGGTAGCCTTGAAGCTGTCACAAGCTCCCCAAGGGCGCGGTCTTCTTTTGATAAATGCATCGTGTCAGCCAGTTCTTTATTGTATATTTAAAATTTGACTTTTATATTTTTGTTTTGCTTTGTGAATTTAATTAATAATGTAATACCCTTCGAGTTTATTTATATATAAAATGAGAATGTTTTAAAATTACTGTCATCATCGTCTTATGACACGTGAACAAGTTTCAGATGTGCATTGAAATTCAGAACATTCAGAATTTGGAAGGAATGTTGAGCTAACCGCTCGTCTCCTATATATTTATTGAAGACAGAGACAAAGAAAAAAATCATTACAAATTTAAAAAAAATAAAATAATATAAAATTTAACTGAACTAACTAGATTTGCTACATGTTAGTAACTTGCATTGCCTTCAATTCTGCTCCAGGGTGGGGCGGTATACAGACTGCACGTTGATCCACCGTTATCACAAGCTGACCATATCTATACCATAAACTACATACATACCGGTGAAGACAACATAATCAAATATTAAATTTTAAATCACATAACCTACGACAGCGTACAGGCGTGTTTCATAATGTTATAATGAACAAACTAAAACTTACAGAGTTTATCCACAGACATGTACATGATAAATGAGATACCATGTACAACTTCAGTCGTTATTTTACGTTAAATCCCTGTTTCGATCGATTATGAACAACTGCTAGTGTTGGCTGTCACTTTTTGATATACGCACCTAGCTACTCGGTCATTGACAT
This sequence comes from Gibbula magus, assembly GCA_936450465.1. Taxonomy (NCBI): domain Eukaryota; kingdom Metazoa; phylum Mollusca; class Gastropoda; order Trochida; family Trochidae; genus Gibbula; species Gibbula magus. The sequence continues at coordinate 16,272,510 of OW388289.1, forward strand.
CGACTGATTAACACATACAGACTAAAAATGAACTTGTGAAGCGAGTTAGAAATACTCGCTACACGTATTCAAGATTAACATAAGAATACCGTGATCTCTTTTCTGTACTGAAAATGGATGGTTTTTAATAGTAATGAACAATTTGAACGCATTCAAAAATATATCAGTGAAAAATGTGATTAATAAATTATTGTATGCTTCTATTTGGATATTTAAGTACGGAACCGTTTTTTAAAATGATAAAAGTTGACTTATTGTATATGGAGGAATTCAATGGAAATATCCTATCACAGTTGGTGTCATTTCAGTCATTAGTTACATTGGTTTCAGTCAGTTACACACATTATGTGTCAACTTTATATAGATATTTATGGGTGGCCTTTTCAAATTTCAATATTTGTGAGAAAAAAATCTAAAGATATACTACAATGGATTTACAGCAAATCGACAAATCTCTCCCATGAGGACAGATAGCAAACGTCGTTCCATAATCTACACCAATACCAAAACGTACGTAAACCCATTGTATATATCAATAAATACCCATGTTCATCGATTTCCGATTTGCCACGCTCTGAAGTCATGTTCTTGTTATCAGATAAAACAGTATTTAACTTACAGCTACTTTGTGATGTCATGCCATTGATTGAGTGATACATATTTAATGCTTGTGTTTGTTCGTATTTAGTCTCTTCTATTGGTTGTCGTTGGAGTATCCCACGGTAGGATCCTTACGATAACAACGCTGCATTCGCTAAGAAGAACAGGATTTATTAGTTCCAAGTCCACCATACTCATGATGTACTGGCACAAACATATATGACACATTTTATTAATTATTATTTACTTGTTTTGATAATACATTGTTATTTTAGTCTTGATTTATAAATGTAACATTATATTTATCTTATCTTCAACCAGGCATATTTGTTTGATTGCTTAAACAAAGACTTACTTAAACTATAACAAGAATAATTTGTCTTCAAGGATCGCAGTGGACAATCTGATGAATGTAGGAAGATCCATGTAAGCATCTGTCAACTCTTGTTAAAACATGTAATACAATTTACGGTGGAGTTGACTCTTAAAGCAAACAACTGTACTCATTCGGAGAAGAGTGAAAATAATAAATTGAGGTCAAAATGGACGACTTCAGCTGTATCCCTTGAGACACAGCACCTTACATATGTCACACAGACACACACCTTTTACTTAGGTGCTGGTTAACGAAACATGCTGGACAAATACATTCCTTCGTTCGTTCGTTCATTCATTCATTCATTCATTCATTCATTCAGTCATTCATTCATTCAGTCAGTCAGACACTCACGTATGTTTCTAAGAAACTGTAATCTTATCACACCTTGATAAACGCTAAAACAAAAGTAATGAGTTAATAGCAAATGAAAATCAACTCAAATGTAGAATACAAGTATATTGATTTTGAATACTTAAACTGGTACGATATCTATGGCGTTGAGAAGCAATATTATGTTTCAATTAATTAATTCATGAAATGTTACTCCACATTTCGTGAGGTCAAGCTGTTCAATCAAGAAGGTTGTTTTGTAACGTCAACACTGTGGTGGGGGCAAAGTCCATAAGCGTGACCATTTACAGTGATAACAGCCATTGGTCACTGTCAGGGCTAAGAGACATTTTCTGTACTGTATCCCTTCACTTATGAACCACTCGTAAGGAGTGTTGTTCTCGCGTTCTAATCTATTAGCAGTGTTACCCTCTCCAACGATCTGGTACCAACAACCATGGACGTGAAGTCCCATCTAAGAATGAAATTTGCTTTATTTAACATTAAATAACTAAGTTTAGATGTTTTGGGGTCTCAAAAGTTTAAGTAAGGGTCACTAGAATTCAGCGAAAGGACATCTCTCTCTTCCAGAAGGTTCGGGTCATTATCAGATTGTTCATTAACAATCTTATTAATGTTATGGAAGCTTCTTTGACTTTCTTGAGATAGTTTGAGTATAAATAGGATTGTTAATTGATAAATAACTGTCATTCTATAGTTTTGAAAATTTTCACTGGATTCTGCCTGCATGTCATATCAGCTGTCAGCACTGTGCTCATAGGAATATACTCATTTTATCAACAACTTCTAAGACTCCTGCCTCTGGTGACTTAAAAGACATCTGTAGATTTTTTACCCTTCTATATATCTATTGTATCTCATTAGGAAATCTGTATTGTTAATCTGATTAATTGTTTGATTATTCATTGCAATTTGAATAATATAAGACATGTTTCTTTTCATTTGCTGGTTTCCTCTCGTGGCTTCACCTTATTATGTACTTATCGTAACAAACTATAAATCATAGGATGTTCCCGTACACTAATCCAATATCTACCCACAGAAAGGTTTAATACAATATTGAAGTATTCGCAGTTCAGTGTATAATCCATATACTAACATATTGAATATCAGGATATAATTACTACAGGTGCGTGAACACGTTTGTAGAGTTGATAAAATATTATTTTAAAAAAACAATGTCATTCATATGGATTCCTTCCCGGCATGAATCTGACCCTCTGACAATCACCTTTATTACATAAACTACAGCTGCATCAACACGCTCGTGCGTCACTGTTTTATCGTATTTCTGTATTTCTGCTAAATATGGGGAGAATCAATCCAGTTTTCATCTACATTTTCCTCAATTCATCATAACAAAACAAAACCTCTCTTGTTTTCTTTCTACAAGATGAGTCTACTTTGACATTATAGGGGTGATGCTACTTTATCATTGCGTAATCAGTAACCAATTGCAACAGACAATGACATGTTCACCACCAATAAACCTGAACGCTAGGTTTACATGCCTAATGCATTGTAGGCGTGTAGTGGTGAAAGGGTTAGGGACTCGCGATGTAGGCGAATAGAGAACATGCTGTTTTATCTTGAGTCTGATTATATCGCACACTCTCTCTCCGTGAATAGTCATTCAAAACAACACCCATTAGAATGAATACTAGTAGGTTCCAATATTCATGATAGCAATTACAATTGCATAAAACAAAAATAAAATAAACGATCACATCATAATGTTTAATTTTATTAAATCAAAAATTAAAAAATGAAGTTAGCCACGAATAAAACATTCCAAAGTCTAAAAAGAAGAATGATTTTGGGTGATAATGAAATATCACCCTCGTGTTTTCCAGACGTAAATATGTATCAACAGTTCTTGGTTGAAGTATGAATACTATTGTAGTATATCATTGTGTTAAAGGGACAGTAGCACGTTTTTTCACTGAAATAAGTCGATGAAATGTATTTGAAAAATAATATCACCAATAGTAAGACCCTTCTCCCTTCGGAAAATCAAGTTAAAAAATGAGTATACATGGTTCCGTAAAGTCATTGGAATAGTTTTTGTTATTCGAAATATAAAATGTGTTCACAATAAAATGGCCGCCATGTCATTTTTTGTTTCGTACGCATCACCGTTATTACCACTATGGATAATTGGTTTGTGTAATAAGATGCTTTACCCTCTAAAGTAAATATTAAGGACACAAACTATCATTATTAATGGGAAATTTGAAAAAATAAAATTCGCAAAAAAAAGGTGCTACTGCCCCTTTAATATATCTAACGTAGGAAAACACCACAAAGAGTATTTCGCGGAAGAAATATCAATAAGTACTAGTGACAGTAGCGTGTACATCACTAAAACAGACTTAAAGTTCCACAGAATACAACGTAGTGGCCTATAGCGTTATTTCTTTCAGTGCATCAACAGCTTACATTCGTTATTTAATCTGAAAAGGCGTTCTGGTCTTGGAAGAAAAGCATGCAAATAAGTTCGCGTTCAGCGAAATCGCCATACCCAAGTCTTTCAGTAGGCGTGTCTCAACCACAGGCATGTATCGCGTTCATGAATGACGTCATAGCCTCGTTTCAGTTCACGATATTTACACATGAGTTGAATGACACTAAGATCGAAGCTTTATATGGAAGGGGTTTTCGAAAAACATCTTCACAAAAATGGTAATTAAATCTCTCTGCGTGTTTCAAGCCAAACATAGTGTTGTCGTTATTTGAAAAACCAAATGCCCTGCATTCCGCTCAGTCTGCGAAGAGCCCATGACTCTATGTGTGTCTGTTAGACGGTTACGTTACATCGACTATATCATCTAATAGTAATACAGACAGAGACAATGTTAAGTCGTCTTCTGAATCACACTTACATAACGCAGGCATGATGTGACACATGTTCGATTGGGCTATAACATAGAACTGTCTCATATACCTTTACATATTACCTCAAATATATATATATATGTGTGTGTGTGTGTGTGTGTTATATAATGAATTTTAGTGTCTCATAGATCAATTTGGGCGGGACACTTAGTAATAAGTATTTGACACTTAAACAAAACCATCTCCTCTTCACTTCTACGTTTATAAGAGCCTGTTAAAATAAATCACAACACAACCATAGGTCCACTAGCACGCACAAAGAAGAGATACATGTAAGATGTTTTCTGTTGTCAGACGCACTAGAGGCGACCCTAGCTGTGTGACCACTCCGACCACCCAGTGACTGACACTAGGTCGACCATCCGGTGTAGAGAACATTTATTTTACTGACATTACTTCTACAAGGTCTCGGCTGGGCCAGTAAGATCAATCATAGAAGATAAAGCATATGTGTCATGTTCCTATTCAGTACATATTTTCCTGTGACCTTAATTGAATTCAAAGGAATAGGACAAGGTAGTTTACAGACTCAGTTTCAGTGTATGATTGTAATTAATATGTCAACCGATAGTAAGTTTGCTGTTAAACTGACATTTGAAGAATTTTGATAATATTTTGTTTAGCTTTCATACGTGCCGAAGTACCAGATGTGCTGATTTAAGTTAATATAATTTCACTCAACATGAACATTCATACCCAATCAGCAAATATATGACAATTACTTGTTTTCAATTATAATCGAACAACGACCGTATACATGTGTTGAAACCGAAATTACACTTTCCCCTTACATGCAGTATGTTTATGACCTATTAAACATTGCCAACCCAAATCTGCCATTTTGTCTGTTATAGATAAGTTTTCAAGCCGGGGCACATTGTCCAGATTTCAATAAAAAATCGCTACTATCACCATTATATTGTGAGTGTACCGAATGAACTAGCTTTAAAATGGTAATTTTCAGCAACAACCAGTACATCTCGATAAAATCACGTAACACCATTTATAACGTTTGACTTTATGTGATTCCAACAACATATTTAATGTACTTTAAAGGCTGTATTCAAGGAGGAAAGTAACACAGCCAAACAATAAAACGCTTTACAATGAAACAGTTATACAATAGTATTAACAATGCATGATAGCTACTTCTATAGTAAACGCACGTAGTGAGTACGTTGTTTAAAATTTAAAAAAAAAACCACAGTAAATATAAAAGCACGACAACATTGCAGCATTGCAGTGCAAACACGATATTTCAAGTACTGCTGTATTAGCAATGTATGTTATTTATCTATTAGTTACGTTGTTAAGTACACGCACTGCGATAAATACTGAACGTTAACACAGGTGAAGTACACAAGCCGAAAACAAATACACTGGAGATCTATTGAATGCAGAGGAATCCAGCGTCGCAGCCAGCCGATCTCTCTCTGTATAGCTTCAACAGTTCAGTGTCCTCGTTACGGATCGAACAGGTCCCGTATGACAGCTTATAAGGTTGTATTATCGACACAAGCATTAGGGGAGGCGTGAGGTGAATGACATAAGTCACAAACCTGACGCAGCTAGGATCTCCCATCATGCACTGGTTCATGTCACAGATAACAACCTGGTACCAACAAGTCGCCTGAACCTCCTTGTACCAGTAACACTGTATTACAGCACATTAACTACCTACCAGTAACACTGTATTACAGCACATTAACTACCTACCAGTAACACTGTATTACAGCACATTAACTACCTACCAGTAACACTGTATTACAGCACATTAACTACCTACCAGTAACACTGTATTACAGCACATTAACTACCTATCAGTAACACTGTATTACAGCACATTAACTACCTACCAGTAACACTGTATCACAGCACATTAACTACCTACCAGTAACACTGTATCACAGCACATTAACTACCTATCAGTAACACTGTATCACAGCACATTAACTACCTATCAGTAACACTGTATCACAGCACATTAACTACCTACCAGTAACACTGTATTACAGCACATTAACTACCTACCAATAACACTGTATTACAGCACATTAACTACCTATCAGTAACACTGTATCACAGCAGATTAACTTCCTACCAGTAACACTGTATTACAGCACATTAACTACCTACCAATAACACTGTATTACAGTACATTAACTACCTATCAGTAACACTGTATCACTTAAGAAATAAAGTTCCCTGTACCCCAATGTGTTTTGTAATAAAGTATAGTTTTGCCCTGAACTATTATAGTTAAAGTACGAGGACGGTAGTCCGAGTACTTTGACGTTATAATAGTTCAGGGCAAAACTATACTTTATTACAAAACACATTGGGGTACAGCGAACTTTATTACTTTTCTAAGATAACCCATTACACAACATTCTGCTTTGAGTAATTTACAAGAAAAATAGAGTTTACTTCCTTAATATTAATAATCCATGATCAGGGCCAACTGACGAGCCGTGCGACAATAGCCGCTATGACGTCATCGTTCTGTTGTGACGTCATAGTGGTTCCTGGGGTTGCCTAATGCGGATTTCGTCGTTTTGGTTCAAGTACACATGTAGCTTAAAATTTAAGACTAATTCGGATACAAAAGAACACATTCCTTCAATAATTGTTATAACAACGCTACCGTTGTTTTAGGAAATTATCATTTGCAGAAAAACACGGTCTTTTCAACTGCCCTCTTTCGTTGGGTTACCATGGGCACACGTGACTACGAGGGGGAGCGGAAACGTCATTCAATTGTTACGTCATCACAAAAACTATACCTTTATCGTCTGATAAAGTACTTTTATTTCGATTGTTCTAGCCGCTAGGCATCTTAGAAAGCAGATTAACTACCTACCAGTAATACTGTATTACAGCACATTAACTACCTACCAGTAACACTGTATTACAGCACATTAACTACCTACCAATAACACTGTATTACAGTACATTAACTACCTACCAGTAACACTCTATCACAGCAGATTAACTACCTACCAGTAACACTGTATCACAGCACATTAACTACCTATCAGTAACACTGCATCACACCGCACGTTCTGGGCTCCGTTCCATAACAGCGAGCGCTTATAATCGCTCATTGATTGCTCAATGTAGCGCTCAAGTAGCGCTCATTCTCTCCTGAACTACACGGTGCAAACCATCAAAGTTCGCTCGCTTTGCTACGTAGCGCTACATTGAGCAATCGCGTTCAAGAGCTCGAGAGGTTTCAAAGTAATCGCTATTTGAGTGATTACTTTGAAACCGCTCTTGAACACGGCCCTGCTGTTAACCTTGGATTAGTCAACTGAACCACCGTGCAAGAAAATGAAACAGATTCAGGGAAGAGAGACTCGAATCAATAAACGTGTACAACTCGGGATATGACTGTAGACGACTGGTTAAATAACTAAGCTTCCAACCAACTGTCAACAATTATTATGCTTGACGTGTTCCGCTCGCCATCAGCATTATCTCTTGAAGGACATTTAACACTTCATCATATTGTACTTATTACTGACAATTCTATATAACCCAGAGAGTTTCATCTTCATTATATATTATATATATAGATCAAATTATCCAAATACTGCCAGGAGGCACGCGGATATAGCGGTAACTTAAGGGGAACTTTCTCTCATTTTCTTTTTTGATTGCATGTGCGCTATTCTTTGTAGAAATCTAAAACTAAAATAACCAAAATAATACACAGTAATATTTTTTGAACTTTAGTGTATTAGTGTATTAGTATATGTATTCGTGTCATACATGTATAACATTCCTGTTCCCTCGAATTTCTTTTCCACAAAAACACCCGATAGAGGTTTCCCTTTAAGTTGTATTGTAGGAAGAATGCAACATTATACCGTGTAGCCTTCTCGTGTTCGCTACGGGGTGTTCGGGTTACACAGTATTTCTAAAAACAATGTATTACATATCTTATACTGTGATTATAACACAATATAGAGCAAACGCACGTGTTTAAAGCAGCTTCGATAATTGTGGAGTACTCTCTATAAAACTCATGAACTTTGTCGATATATTACTTTGAAAATTCAATGATAGCCACGCGAAGAGTAAGAGATTGGAAAGAATGTTCACTGTTGGCTACTTTGTTTTACGACACGAACATCGATCAGCTGTGTGTATGGTGGTTTGTAAGTAGGAAATAATGCTTACGATCAGGTGTGTGTATGGTGGTTTGTAAGTAGGAAATAATGCTTAAGATCAGCTGTGTGTATGATGGTTTGTAAGTAGGAAATAATGCTTACGATCAGGTGTGTGTATGGTGGTTTGTAAGTAGGAAATAATGCTTAAGATCAGCTGTGTGTATGGTGGTTTGTAAGTAGGAAATAATGCTTAAGATCAGCTGTGTGTATGATGGTTTGTAAGTAGGAAATAATGCTTAAAATCAGCTGTGTGTATGGTGGTTTGTAAGTAAGAAATAATGCTTAAAATCAGCTGTGTGTATGATGGTTTGTAAGTAGGAAATAATGCTTAAAATCAGCTGTGTGTATGGTGGTTTGTAAGTAAGAAATAATGCTTAAAATCAGCTGTGTGTATGATGGTATGTAAGTAGGAAATAATGCTTAAGATCAGCTGTGTGTATGGTGGTTTGTAAGTAGGAAATAATGCTTAAGATCAGCTGTGTGTATGGTGGTTTGTAAGTAGGAAATAATGCTTAAGATCAGCTGTGTGTATGGTGGTTTGTAAGTAGGAAATAATGCTTAAGATCAGCTGTGTGTATGATGGTTTGTAAGTAGGAAATAATGCTTAAGATCAGCTGTGTGTATGATGGTTTGTAAGTAGGAAATAATGCTTAAAATCAGCTGTGTGTATGGTGGTTTGTAAGTAGGAAATAATGCTTAAGATCAGCTGTGTGTATGATGGTTTGTAAGTAGGAAATAATGCTTAAGATCAGCTGTGTGTATGATGGTTTGTAAGTAGGAAATAATGCTTTAGATCAGCTGTGTGTATGGTGGTTTGTAAGTAGGAAATAATGCTTAAAATCAGCTGTGTGTATGATGATTTGTAAGTAGCAAGCTGTTTTACAACATGAACAGCGATCAGCCGCATTTTTGGTTGATTTAATAAGGAAATTTGAAGACTTTTAAAAAAGTGCATACCATGATTAGTATTGCATAGATAGAAAATAAATAGAAAACAACAACAACGCCAGATTCAAAACTATGTTTAAGAAAGTTTTCAAAACCACGAATATGAGCCAGTCTGATAAAGTCTAAAGGAACGTCACTAGGGACAACGTAGTAAAAGGATGCCTGCCCTGATCATGATATATCTCTGATAACACAATGCCGTCAGCTGTATATCAGAACTATAACACCGAGGTTATCTTCAACCTGATAATATCGTGTGAAAACATTGTGTGCATAACTTCCTATATGTGTATTCCATAACAAAAGAGAAAAAAGGACCGTTATGTCGTGAGGAATCGATATCGCTTACGTGTCTCGTTACTTATTGGTGGATCTGTTGACAGCGCATGCGAGGAAAAAACAAAATTGAACGCTGCATTCACCCTAGAAATGTTTCCTACATCAAAGGATCTTTAAAAGAGATAGTCAAACGTTAAAATGGTTCAAATGCTTGAGGCGTTTTACATTAATGCTTAGAGGAGAAACGTTAATATTTACCATTACAGATTGTAGCTTGTATATGTACTAGTTTAACAGGTGTAAATGAGTCGGTATAATTACAAGAGTTCAGTGACTAATCATGACTACTTTCTCGAACCAAGTATGCAGTCGTGTAGTCATCTGTTACATGATACAATATATACATGGATACCATCAAACGGGTGTGCAATGTATGTGTATCTACGAAAACGCCATTTATGAGTACTTTGAACTAAATAACAATCTATCTACAGTACTATTAACTAGTCGGGTGCCTATAAAAGTACTACCGATGTAATGCATAGCACGAATAAGCACTAGTGATATATCGTATGCAAATACCCCATGCCATCTCGTGTGTGTTATACATACAGTTCATTTAGTGTGTCCTGTGATCAACATAAACCAGTAATACTTTTCTGTGTAAGATATTATTGCAGTTTACATACTAAAGAAGAATAATAGCTCAATTATGTGAATATTGACTTTACACTTTCATAAACAATTACCACTAAGTGTATATAGCATACACGTAACAGCTTCATACACCCATCTGAGAACCAGTGCCCTGTGCTAAGTGTACAACAGCTGACATTGTCCGTGGCAAATTACATAGCTTGACGTTCAGGGAAATGATCTCCTACTTCATGCCAAACCACGTTCAGCTGCACTCGTGTGATCCGTGAAGTACATGTAGATATATGAAGGAAGACTTATTGCGAGATGTGTGTGTACATGTGTAAGGACAAGCCCCCCCCCCCCCCCCCCCCCCCCCCCCCCCCCCCCCTCCCCCTGCTTCTACTCTACCCTGTACTGAAGAGTGCGTCACTGAGCTGGGTATCGCTTGTGACAAGGCGACGTATTTAATCCTGGTCTAAGGTTAAAGTACTCTTTCCTTCCTCGCTGGTATTTGAGTGAGGAGCATAAGTAGGACACCTGGCCCGAAACAAAAACATGACATAACGGCGGAAAAGGTTAACATCTTACCTGGACTGGCAGCATCCCGTTCACTTTAGGACCTGTCAAGTCTTCGTTTTCTTCTATCACAGTTTCCATGGTAATCGCTTGTTGTTGACGGTTGTACAGACGCTTCTTGATCGTAAATAGTTTACCTGTCTCCCATGCGTTCACATCCTGATTGTTACCTGTAATTAACAACAGGGAGCACTGTCAAACTTTAAACAGGTGACACTGTCACAATTCATCCAAATGTCACATAGAAAAAAATCCAGGTAAAAAGTTTCCACCCGAGTTGAAATAAATAGTCAGTGAAGCTTATATCCCATTCACTGACATGAAGCAGGTGAATACGACTTGCACTGTACAAATATTCTCCGGGGAAGTAAGTATACACAGCGAGATACACAGCGAGGTAGACAGCTGACTGGCCTCCAGTGTATATATGTATACCCGGCTACGTCAGTTGGAGAGAACAATTGGCCAACGTCGGCTGTCCGCTCCAGCGTGATCGATCTCAACTGATGACATAGTCTTTACGCGAGCAGACGACCAAGTGTTCACGTGACACGCGAGTTGACAGGAGGTTGGAATGACGAATCGTGTTCCTCCGACCCAGTTTGGGGGTACCTCAGGGGAAAAGCTTACTTCCCTGGGGTGGCAAGCTTAAGGCACGTGGCCAGCATCTATGTAACTACTGTTACGTACAGGGTAGGGACCGTATCAAAACTTTTCTGCGTAATATGTCTGTGTTATTGTCAGTTACAATCGTAAATATACAATTCATTGTGACATTTATAACGATAAATAGCGGTGGTATTTATTTTATGAGACAAGAGGTAAGCTGTAATTGACGAAAAGGCAGGAATTTAATATTTTGTTTTATATCTGACCTCATTTTGTGATAATTCTAATCGGGTGAAGATAAATGTGGTCCCACAAAGAGACTACCCGTCCTGTTCTCTAGTTTTAGTGTTTAACCACTGATGGGGGACGGATAACGAGCAAATGATAGCAGATAACAACTGATAACATACATTGTCATATCACACCACAAACTAGTTTGCTGTTTTATTATTGTCGAACCCATTTCCTATTTGATAAGAAAAGATAAAATTAAAACAATATTATTTTGTACTACATTTGATGACGATGATGAAGTTGATGACGACTCTGACGACGATAATGTTGATGATGGAAATGACGATGATGTTGATTATGAACATGACAATGACGTTGATGATGAAAATGACGACGATGTTGTTGATGAAAAACGATGATGTTGACCATGAAAATGATGATGATGATGATGATGCTGATGATAGAAATGATGATGATAATGATGTTGATGATGTAAAAAACGATGATGTTGATGATGGAAATGACGATGATGTTGATGATGGAAATGACGACGATGTTGATGATGGAAATGACGATGATGTTGATGATGGAAATGACGATGATGTTGATGATGGAAAAGACGACGATGATACGGTAATGGCAAAGATTCTGTGTAATGGTCGTCGTTATCACAAGATCGACTACACTACGAAAGGTGGTTATTGGGATAATGATTGTAATCAGTAGGATGATAACAACTGTATTAAAATTTGCCTTAAAGGTTTATTCTGCCTTAAGACATTTTGAAAGGAAATATAAAGGTAACGAAAGAAGAACACAACAAGCAGGGAACTTCAACCAGACCAGTTCCTATTTTGTTAATAATCAGTTAGTTCGCATGGCAATGATGCAAACGTACCAATGACCTTAAATATATATGTCATAATTATGACAGGGGAGTTGGCCCTAATGCCGAGAGAAGCTCTAAAAGGCTTAGGAATTCTTAAGCAATAAATACTGTATTCGAGACATTTTAATTGTACCCTATTAGCATGTAGATAACCGTACTCGGAAGGCATGTGGGACTCTTTCTGCTACAAGGCTATAGGTGTACAGGCGCCTCTGTGGTACACATTTTTGTTATTACTTCATTTCTGATTTTTTTTATTTTTTCATGTATTTTTCAAATAGTTTTCGAATTTATAGTTCTAGTTTGAGTTGTCAGAAACGGATATTGGATTAAATTCTGTCGCTGGTATAGTATTTTTGGTTATTACGCTGAATATAAAAAATATAACATTTAACACATAATCATCAAATGTTCAATCTTCAAATAAGTACACTTGATAACTCTGCGATTGAAACACAAGTCAAGTTTAACGCAAATATGTTCCACAACAGAGATGAACGACCAGTTTTCCCTGTGTGTGGAACACATTTGCGCTAAACATGGCCTGTGATTAAAAATACAACCTCGTAATTACACTAATTCAAGCTATCATCCATGACTATACTATCAAACAGACCAACATGGGGTCGAATATAAACTACATGTATGGATTATCAAATGTGTGAGAAGTAAACGTGATGTATTATGATTGATATGTAGTTTAGTTAGTTATCACTACATAGTTGAAGAAAGTGTTGCCGGCATACTACTCCATATCTCAAAGTGCATTTAGATCTAATGGAGAGTTTTGAAAATTATTTTTGCACATGTTTAAAAATAAAAAATAATTCATATATATATATATATATGAATAATTTTGTAAATAAATACTATAAAGATATTAATCTATCTTCCAACAAACAAAAAATAAGAAATCGTACTGAGAGGACTCAACAATCTGTTGTCTCTCTGACATAATAAGAGAATACATGTATACATTTCAACTTGAAAAGAAACAAACAAAAGAGACCGCAATCGAGGAATACGACAACATGGGGGAAGACACGCCAGGAAACAGTCCAGCGTATCACGAGTCGACCATCTCCCCTGTACCTGACCATCCAATCTTTTCTCACTTTACCATCTTCTTCTAACATTATAAACATTTCACACATTCAGAGGTAAATAGTTCGTAACTTAACAACACTAAGGGTCTTTTGTATTGAATATCATACGAATAATGTGCATGTCCGTCTTTACATTTGAATAAATTATTACGACATAATAACTTGTCCGTAAATTTACATAGAGGATATTACTTATATGTACTTATGACAGTTTTGAGCATGGATAGGTAACCTCGAATGAATGAATTTAACCATATATACCCATGGTAATAATGGTCGACATCCCCTTATAGTTATAGAAATGAAATGTTATATAAACAACGTTAAGTGTCATGTTAGATTATATTTTTGATTAAACATGTTACTACTAAATGTCTTTTGGTGAATAGTATCCTTGAGCATTTGCTATTTCTCCACTTGTACTTTAAAATACCAAAGAAAGAGGAATATAAGAAAAATGAAATTTATTAAAAAAAACTCATTCCTTGTGTCTTGAGATCTTGGCATTTGTATATTGTTACAGTGTTTGAGTGTTCTCATTTTGGTTCTAATAAATAATGAAAAGTTGCATTTGAACTACTGAACCAAAATATACACAAAATGTTCATGGAGTCTCATTCGCACACATTACATACATGGAGATTGTCATGTAGTTTACATCATGTGTTTGTGCCATTTAATTTCGAAAATACAATAATATCCTCCAATATTATCCATGCATTAAATTTGCTTAAATCCATTTTCTGTTTAGGGATGTCAACCATTTTTACCATGAGTACATGTATATATTATATCAGGTATGCAATACAAACATATTGTTACAACACAAGTTTAAATAAGCAGATATTTTAATTATATGTATTGATACCATAGAGAAGTTAGATTTCTGAGATGCATTTAAAAGTTGATGAACAAGTGTAAGAAAACTTTATGGATAACAACTTCTTCTTTATCTTATACACAACGTTAATGGGCTGTTCCTCGCCCCTTCATCAGCACTGTGTATATCATCGTACACCGGGTGTAGAGAGGTGTACAACGATGGTATGTTTGTAGAGAGTAGTAAAATGGCTATACATTTTCAGTTTTATTTGGAAATAACACTAAGGATAGATACTTATCACAAGCAAGTTTTCCTTGAATGTTTATCTTATACGTATACATAAAGAACAACATTACAAGTGGGTGATTTTAGTAACGTATATCATTGAAGTTTCATGTTGCTTAGTCTGGAGGTTGTTTTTTTGTGTGGCATGTGTTCACATATTTTAATCATTTAATGAATATATATGTTACATTCTGATTCACTTATATGAGAAAAGTCTTAACTAAGCATCAAGTTGTGCATTCTAACAATATGCTATTCAAGTTCGTTGGTAGTATTTTTGGCGAAATAGACGGAATAATGTAAAATCATTTGTATCATCGGCATCCTTCATTTCTTGATATCAAATGGGTGACAAGTTATATATATATATATATATATATATATATATATATATATATATATATATATATATATATATATATATATATATTACAGTTTGTACAAAAAAAAAGAAAAACGTTTTTGGAGAAAGATTTAAATATAGTTTTAGATGGATGGTTAACAGTTATTCTTATCTGTTTGTTTTTAAGAAATCGTCATGAAATTATTTTGTTTATAAAAGTTTACATTTGTTACCAAAATAAAGGACACAATGTTTTAAAAATTGTAAAACTAATGACACCCACACGTAGGTTAATAAATACATTGGAATTTAAAAAGTTTGTTAATATCATTTGTCACATATCAAGTCGAATACACCTATATTTTTTAAAATAGTGAAATTTGAGGAACAGTTTTGAAGAAATCGCCTGGAGAAGATTTCAGTAGAAGATAAAACACGACAAAATCAATTAACGTTTCATGATAAGCGACGCAACAAGAGACTCCATTCTATTCCTGTTTAAGGAAACGATGGAAGATACTTAAATTTAGCATATTGCGAGGCGATTATCTGAACTATAACCAACCACATGGTCACATGCACCTGGTCGTGTGAGTGGATTATTACAGTTGTAACATAGCAACAGGTAAACATTTCGTAACTTAGCAATATTCACAGTCTCTGCTTTAATTATATTGTCCATCCCCATTGTTATATATGTACTGATATGTTGTGTAAGGGCGATGATGGATCACATTGGGTAATATGTGTTTGAGAAAATATACACAATTATATTATAACAACAGATAAGTGTTCACATTTTCATTCTATCTGTGATTATTTTTAAAGATAAATTAACTGTTGATGAAAATAACCCATTAAACAGTAATCTCATATCTAAAAAGAGTATGCAAAACAATACAATGTGCAGAACAATGTAATATGCAGAACAATACAATATGCAGAACAATGCATGTACATGCAGAAACATGCATGCAGAGCTTTATACGTGCATATGTACATATAATACTACACGTAATGGCAGAACGATGCATGTTAATATACTTATGAATGCAGAACAATGCATGTAACTGCAGAACAATGCATGTAAAAGCAGAACAATGTATGTACATGAAAAAGCCGGATATGCATGTAAAAGCAGTAATACAGAACAGTAATGTAACTGCAGAACATTGCATATATATGCAAAACAATTCATGTATATATGCAGAACAACACATTTTTATGCTGAATAATTCATGTGAATGCAGAACAATGCCTGTATACATACATGTACGCAAAACAATGTACGTATATGCAAAATATTATATGCAAATGTAGAACAATACAGAATAGTATATATGTAGAACAATACAGTTTAAACAATACATACATATGTAGAACTATGCATGTGTATGCTGAACAATGAGTAAAAATCCCACTTTCCATCCTCCTACATGCAGTTTCAGAGTACAATGCTAACCTTTCAACTAAACATGGATACGTTTCGAAATGAAATATACTTTTAAATCGACATTTGAAGTAATTAATTAAATAACTTGGTGTTTAATTACTTGACACGTTAAAAGACACTGCTTTACACAAGCCTCGTGTTCAAGTCGTAAGTAAAAAAACCGTGTTAAAAAAATATGAAAGAATGACATATTCAGCACATACCTTCACATTTCCTCATAACTACTTGGAACAGCCAGCAGGACGACGTGTACGTACATGTAAGCAGTTTGAAGCATGGTTCAAGGTAGCTGTATATGATGCAACATCAAGCTCATTGCCAGGTGTATATTTATCCAGCGTATTAGGATCAGTATATCAAACGCTCTTTATTGTTACACACAGGTCGGTAATGTTTACATCTCAAGTCGACGAAGATAAAACTCACCATCCAATATCAAATCCCTTTCTGAAGACAAATAAACTATCCTCCTCCACGAAAAGTATACGAGAGTCCAAATTTCATGTAGAATATACACTTTCAATAGTGCTCATCCTTTCTGGATACATCTAGACACCATTCAGAAATGAGAACTGAGGAACATGCAGAACTCATACTAACCTAAGTACGTAGAAGTATATGCATAAAACACTTAACATCTAGAAAAGCATGTAAATATCAGTGCATTTACCTCTTACTATTAATATTTCCCGTCGTAAGTTGACACATGACGACAACATGTAGATCCTCAATAAAAAGTGGAAAAAGAGAAACGATAATTGTGTAAAATTAACTGTTCAACAATGTGTAAATTCATGAAAGTATATACGTTCATAAAGTTCATATAAGAGATTACCCACACCCATGACACATATACAAGCAGATGCAAACACGATCACTGGATACAGCAAGGCCAACATGTTTACACATACAAGCAGATGCAAGCAAGATCACTGGATACAGCGAGGCCAAAATGTTTTCATATACAAGCAGATGCAAGCAAAGTCACTGGATACAGCAAGACGAAAATGTTTTCATATACAAGCAGATGCAAGCAAAGTCACTGGATACAGCAAGACGAAAATGTTTACACATACAAGCAGATGCAAACAAGATCACTGGATACAGCAAGACGAAAATGTTTACATGCAAGCAGATGCAAACAAGATCACTGGATACAGCAAGGCCAACATGTTTACACGTGCAAGCAGATGCACACAAGATCACTGGATACAGCAAGACGAAAATATTTACATATACAAGCAGATGCAAACAAGATCACTGGATACAGCAAGGCCAACATGTTTACACGTGCAAGCAGATGCAAACAAGATCACTGGATACAGGAAGACGAAAATATTTACACATACAAGCAGATGCAAACAAGATCACTGGATACAGCAAGACGAAAATATTTACACATACAAGCAGATGCAAACAAGATCACTGGATACAGGAAGACGAAAATATTTACACATACAAGCAGATGCAAGCAAGATCACTGGATACAGCAAGGCCAACATGTTTACACATACAAGCAGCTGCAAACAAGATCCCAGGATACAGCAAGGCCAACATGTTTACATATACAAGCAGATGCAAGCAAGATCACTGGATATAGCAAGGCCAACATGTTTACACATACAAGCAGCTGCAAACAGGATCACTGGATACAGCAAGGCCAACATGTTTACACATACAAGCAGATGCAAGCAAGATCACTGGATACAGCAAGGCCAACATGTTTACACATACAAGCAGCTGCAAACAAGATCCCAGGATACAGCAAGGCCAACATGTTTACACATACAAGCAGATGCAAACACGATCACTGGATACAGCAAGGCCAACATGTTTACACATAGAAGCAGATGCAAACAAGATCACTCGATACAGCAAGGCCAACATGTTTACATATACAAGCAGATGCAAACAAGATCACTCGATACAGCAAGGCCAAAATATTTACACATACAAGCAGATGCAAACAAGATCACTCGATACAGCAAGGCCAACATGTTTACACATACAAGCAGATGCAAACAAGATCACTCGATACAGCAAGGCCAAAATATTTACACATACAAGCAGATGCAAACAAGATCACTGGATATAGCAAGGCCAACATGTTTTCATATACAAGCAGATGCAAACAAGATCCCAGGATACAGCAAGGCCAACATGTTTACATATACAAGCAGATGCAAACACGATCACTGGATACAGCAAGGCCAACATGTTTACATATACAAGCAGCTGCAAACAAGATCACTGGATACAGCAAGGCCAACATGTTTACACATACAAGCAGATGCAAGCAAGATCCCTGGATACAGCAAGGCCAACATGTTTACACATACAAGCAGCTGCAAACAAGATCACTGGATACAGCAAGGCCAACATGTTTACACATACAAGCAGATGCAAGCAAGATCACTGGATACAGCAAGGCCAACATGTTTACACATAGAAGCAGATGCAAGCAAGATCACTGGATACAGCAAGACGAAAATATTTACACATAGAAGCAGCTGCAAACAAGATCACTGGATACAGCAAGGCCAACATATTTACATATACAAGCAGATGCAAACAAGATCCCTGGATACAGCAAGGCCAACATGTTTACACATACAAGCAGATGCAAGCAAGATCACTGGATACAGCAAGGCCAACATGTTTACACATAGAAGCAGATGCAAACAAGATCACTCGATACAGCAAGGCCAACATGTTTACACATACAAGCAGCTGCAAACAAGATCCCAGGATACAGCAAGGCCAACATGTTTACACATACAAGCAGATGCAAGCAAGATCACTGGATACAGCAAGGCCAACATGTTTACACATACAAGCAGCTGCAAACAAGATCCCAGGATACAGCAAGGCCAACATGTTTACATATACAAGCAGATGCAAACAAGATCACTGGATACAGCAAGGCCAACATGTTTACATATACAAGCAGCTGCAAACACGATCCCAGGATAAAGCAAGACGAAAACGTTTACAAATATAAGTAGATGCAAACAAGGTCACCGGATACAGCAAGACGAAAATATTTACACATACAAGCAGATGCAAACAAGATCACTGGATACAGCAAGATGAAAATATTTACACATACAAACATATGCAAACAAGATCACTGGATACAGCAAAACCAAAATATTTACACATACAAGCAGATGCAAACAAGATCCCTGGATACAGCAAAACGAAAATATTTACACATACCAGCAGATGCAAACAAGATCACTGGATACAGCAGAAAGAAAATATTTACACATACAAGCAGATGCAAGCAAGATCACTGGATACAGCAAGACGAACATATTTACAAATACAAGCAGATGCAAACAAGATCCCTGGATACAGCAAAACGAAAATATTTACACATACCAGCAGATGCAAACACGATCACTGGATACAGCAAGACGAACATATTTACACATACAAGCAGATGCAAACAAGATCACTGGATACAGCAAGACGAAAATATTTACTCATACAAGCAGATGCAAACACCGTCACTGGATACAGCAAGACGAAACTATTTACACATACAAGCAGATGCAAACAAGATCACTGGATACAGCAAGACGAAAATATTTACACATACAAGCAGATGCAAGCAAGATCTAGATCACTAGATACAACAAGACGAACATATTTAGACATACAAGCAGATGCAAACAAGATCACTGTAAACAGCAAGACGTAAATAATTACACATACAAGCAGATGCAAACAAGATCCCTGGATACAGCAAGACGAAAATATTTACACATACAAGCAGATGCAAGCAAGATCACTGGATACAGCAAGACGAAAATATTTACACATACAAGCAGATGCAAGCAAGATCACTGGATACAGCAAGACGAAAATATTTACACATAGAAGCAGATGCAAACAGGATCACTGGATACAGCAAGGCCAACATGTTTACACATACAAGTAGATGCAAGCAAGATCACTGGATATAGCAAGGCCAACATGTTTACACATACAAGCAGATGCAAGCAAGATCACTGGATACAGCAAGGCCAACATGTTTACACATACAAGTAGATGCAAGCAAGATCACTGGATATAGCAAGACGAAAATATTTACACATACAAGCAGATGCAAGCAAGATCACTGGATACAGCAAGACGAAAATATTTACACATAGAAGCAGATGCAAACAGGATCACTGGATACAGCAAGACGAAACTATTTACACATACAAGCAGATGCAAACAAGATCACTGGATACAGCAAGACGAAAATATTTACACATACAAGCAGATGCAAGCAAGATCTAGATCACTAGATACAACAAGACGAACATATTTAGACATACAAGCAGATGCAAACAAGATCACTGTAAACAGCAAGACGTAAATATTTACACATACAAGCAGATGCAAACAAGATCCCTGGATACAGCAAGACGAAAATATTTACACATACAAGCAGATGCAAGCAAGATCACTGGATACAGCAAGACGAAAATATTTACACATACAAGCAGATGCAAGCAAGATCACTGGATACAGCAAGACGAAACTATTTACACATAGAAGCAGATGCAAACAGGATCACTGGATACAGCAAGGCCAACATGTTTACACATACAAGTAGATGCAAGCAAGATCACTGGATATAGCAAGGCCAACATGTTTACACATACAAGCAGATGCAAGCAAGATCACTGGATACAGCAAGGCCAACATGTTTACACATACAAGTAGATGCAAGCAAGATCACTGGATATAGCAAGGCCAACATGTTTACACATACAAGCAGATGCAAGCAAGATCACTGGATACAGCAAGGCCAACATGTTTACATATACAAGCAGCTGCAAACAAGATCCCAGGATAAAGCAAGACGAAAACGTTTACAAATATAAGTAGATGCAAACAAGGTCACCGGATACAGAAAGACGAAAATATTTACACATACAAGCAGATGCAAACAAGATCACTGGATACAGCAAGACGAAAATATTTACACATACAAACATATGCAAACAAGATCACTGGATACAGCAAAACCAAAATATTTACACATACAAGCAGATGCAAACAAGATCCCTGGATACAGCAAAACGAAAATATTTACACATACCAGCAGATGCAAACAAGATCACTGGATACAGCAGAAAGAAAATATTTACACATACAAGCAGATGCAAGCAAGATCACTGGATACAGCAAGACGAACATATTTACAAATACAAGCAGATGCAAACAAGATCCCTGGATACAGCAAAACGAAAATATTTACACATACCAGCAGATGCAAACACGATCACTGGATACAGCAAGACGAACATATTTACACATACAAGCAGATGCAAACAAGATCACTGGATACAGCAAGACGAAAATATTTACTCATACAAGCAGATGCAAACACCGTCACTGGATACAGCAAGACAAAACTATTTACACATACAAGCAGATGCAAGCATGATCACAGGATACAGCAAGACGAAATATTTACACATACAAGCAGATGCAAACAAGATCACTGGATACAGCAAGACGAAAATATTTACACATACAAGCAGATGCAAGCAAGATCTAGATCACTAGATACAACAAGACGAACATATTTAGACATACAAGCAGATGCAAACAAGATCACTGTAAACAGCAAGACGTAAATATTTACACATACAAGCAGATGCAAACAAGATCCCTGGATACAGCAAGACGAAAATATTTACACATACAAGCAGATGCAAGCAAGATCACTGGATACATCAAGACGAAAATATTTACACATACAAGCAAATGCAAGCAAGATCACTGGATACAGCAAGACGAAAATATTTACACATACAAGCAGATGCAAGCAAGATCACTGGATACAGCAAGACGAAAATATTTACACATAGAAGCAGATGCAAACAGGATCACTGGATACAGCAAGGCCAACATGTTTACACATACAAGTAGATGCAAGCAAGATCACTGGATATAGCAAGGCCAACATGTTTACACATACAAGCAGATGCAAGCAAGATCACTGGATATAGCAAGGCCAACATGTTTACACATACAAGTAGATGCAAGCAAGATCACTGGATATAGCAAGGCCAACATGTTTACACATACAAGCAGATGCAAGCAAGATCACTGGATACAGCAAGGCCAACATGTTTACATATACAAGCAGCTGCAAACAAGATCCCAGGATAAAGCAAGACGAAAACGTTTACAAATATAAGTAGATGCAAACAAGGTCACCGGATACAGAAAGACGAAAATATTTACACATACAAGCAGATGCAAACAAGATCACTGGATACAGCAAGACGAAAATATTTACACATACAAACATATGCAAACAAGATCACTGGATACAGCAAAACCAAAATATCTACACATACAAGCAGATGCAAACAAGATCCCTGGATACAGCAAAACGAAAATATTTACACAAACCAGCAGATGCAAACAAGATAACTGGATACAGCAGAAAGAAAATATTTACACATACAAGCAGATGCAAGCAAGATCACTGGATACAGCAAGACGAACATATTTACAAATACAAGCAGATGCAAACAAGATCCCTGGATACAGCAAAACGAAAATATTTACACATACCAGCAGATGCAAACACGATCACTGGATACAGCAAGACGAACATATTTACACATACAAGCAGATGCAAACAAGATCACTGGATACAGCAAGACGAAAATATTTACTCATACAAGCAGATGCAAACACCGTCACTGGATACAGCAAGACGAAACTATTTACACATACAAGCAGATGCAAGCATGATCACTGGATACAGCAAGACGAAATATTTACACATACAAGCAGATGCAAACAAGATCACTGGATACAGCAAGACGAAAATATTTACACATACAAGCAGATGCAAGCAAGATCTAGATCACTAGATACAACAAGACGAACATATTTAGACATACAAGCAGATGCAAACAAGATCACTGTAAACAGCAAGACGTAAATATTTACACATACAAGCAGATGCAAACAAGATCCCTGGATACAGCAAGACGAAAATATTTACACATACAAGCAGATGCAAGCAAGATCACTGGATACATCAAGACGAAAATATTTACACATACAAGCAGATGCAAGCAAGATCACTGGATACAGCAAGACGAAAATATTTACACATACAAGCAGATGCAAACAAGATCACTGGATACAGCAAGACGAAACTATTTACACATACAAGCAGATGCAAGCAAGATCACTGGATACAGCAAAACGAAAATGTTTACACATACAAGCAGATGCAAACAAGATCACTGGATACAACAAGACGAAAATATTTAGACATACAAGCAGATGCAAACAAGATCACTGTAAACAGCAAGACGTAAATATTTACACATACAAGCAGATGCAAACAAGATCCCTGGATACAGCAAGACGAAAATATTTACACATACAAGCAATTGCAAGCAAGATCACTGGATACAGCAAGACGAAAATATTTACACATACAAGCAGATGCAAGCAAGATCACTGGATACAGCAAGACGAAAATATTTACACATACAAGCAGATGCAAACAAGATCACTGGATACAGCAAGACGAAACTATTTACACATACAAGCAGATGCAAGCAAGATCACTGGATACAGCAAGACGAAAATGTTTACACATACAAGCAGATGCAAACAAGATCACTGGATACAGCAAGACGAAAATGTTTACACATACAAGCAGATGCAAGCAAGATCACTGGATACAGCAAGGCCAACATGTTTACACATACAAGTAGATGCAAGCAAGATCACTGGATATAGCAAGGCCAACATGTTTACACATACAAGCAGATGCAAGCAAGATCACTGGATACAGCAAGGCCAACATGTTTACACATACAAGTAGATGCAAGCAAGATCACTGGATATAGCAAGGCCAACATGTTTACACATACAAGCAGATGCAAGCAAGATCACTGGATACAGCAAGGCCAACATGTTTACATATACAAGCAGCTGCAAACAAGATCCCAGGATAAAGCAAGACGAAAACGTTTACAAATATAAGTAGATGCAAACAAGGTCACCGGATACAGAAAGACGAAAATATTTACACATACAAGCAGATGCAAACAAGATCACTGGATACAGCAAGACGAAAATATTTACACATACAAACATATGCAAACAAGATCACTGGATACAGCAAAACCAAAATATTTACACATACAAGCAGATGCAAACAAGATCCCTGGATACAGCAAAACGAAAATATTTACACATACCAGCAGATGCAAACAAGATCACTGGATACAGCAGAAAGAAAATATTTACACATACAAGCAGATGCAAGCAAGATCACTGGATACAGCAAGACGAACATATTTACAAATACAAGCAGATACAAACAAGATAACTGGATACAGCAAAACGAAAATATTTACACATACCAGCAGATGCAAACACGATCACTGGATACAGCAAGACGAACATATTTACACATACAAGCAGATGCAAACAAGATCACTGGATACAGCAAGACGAAAATATTTACTCATACAAGCAGATGCAAACACCGTCACTGGATACAGCAAGACGAAACTATTTACACATACAAGCAGATGCAAGCATGATCACTGGATACAGCAAGACGAAATATTTACACATACAAGCAGATGCAAACAAGATCACTGGATACAGCAAGACGAAAATATTTACACATACAAGCAGATGCAAGCAAGATCTAGATCACTAGATACAACAAGACGAACATATTTAGACATACAAGCAGATGCAAACAAGATCACTGTAAACAGCAAGACGTAAATATTTACACATACAAGCAGATGCAAACAAGATCCCTGGATACAGCAAGACGAAAATATTTACACATACAAGCAGATGCAAGCAAGATCACTGGATACATCAAGACGAAAATATTTACACATACAAGCAGATGCAAGCAAGATCACTGGATACAGCAAGACGAAAATATTTACACATACAAGCAGATGCAAACAAGATCACTGGATACAGCAAGACGAAACTATTTACACATACAAGCAGATGCAAGCAAGATCACTGGATACAGCAAAACGAAAATGTTTACACATACAAGCAGATGCAAACAAGATCACTGGATACAACAAGACGAAAATATTTAGACATACAAGCAGATGCAAACAAGATCACTGTAAACAGCAAGACATAAATATTTACACATACAAGCAGATGCAAACAAGATCCCTGGATACAGCAAGACGAAAATATTTACACATACAAGCAATTGCAAGCAAGATCACTGGATACAGCAAGACGAAAATATTTACACATACAAGCAGATGCAAGCAAGATCACTGGATACAGCAAGACGAAAATATTTACACATAGAAGGAGATGCAAACAAGATCACTGGATACAGCAAGACGAAACTATTTACACATACAAACAGATGCAAGCAAGATCACTGGATACAGCAAGACGAAAATGTTTACACATACAAGCAGATGCAAACAAGATCACTGGATACAGCAAGACGAAAATGTTTACACATACAAGCAGATGCAAGCAAGATCACTGGATACAGCATGGCCAACATGTTTACACATACAAGCAGATGCAAGCAAGATCACTGGATACAGCAAGACGAAAACATTTACACATACAAGCAGATGCAAGCAAGATCCCTGGATACAGCAAGGCCAACATGTTTACACATACAAGCATATGCAAACAAGATCACTGGATACAGCAAGACCAACATGTTAACATTTACAAGCAAATGCAAACAAGATCACTGGATACAGCAAGACGAAAATATTTATACATACAAGCAGATGCAAGAAAGATCACTGGATACAGCAAGACGAAAATATTTACACATACAAGCAGATGCAAACAAGATCACTGGATACAGCAAGGCAAACATGTTTACATATACAAGCAGATGCAAGCAAGATCACTGGATACAGCAAGACGAAAATATTTACACATACAAGCAGATGCAAGCAAGATCACTGGATACAGCAAGACGAAAATATTAACACATACAAGCAGATGCAAGCAAGATCACTGGATACAGCAAGGCCAAAATGTTTACACATACAAGCAGATGCAAACAAGATCACTGGATACAGCAAGGCCAACATGTTTACATATACAAGCAGCTGCAAACAAGATCCCAGGATAAAGCAAGACGAAAACGTTTACAAATATAAGCAGATGCAAACAAGGTCACCGGATACAGCAAGACAAAAATATTTACATATACAAGCAGATGCAAACAAGATCACTGGATACAGCAAGACGAAAATATTTACACATACAAGCAGATGCAAACAAGATCACTGGATACAGCAAAACCAAAATATTTACACACACAAGCAGATGCAAACAAGATCCCTGGATACAGCAAAACGAAAATATTTACACATACCAGCAGATGCTAACACGATCATTAGATACAGCAAGACGAACATATTTACACATACAAGCAGATGCAAACAAGATCACTGGATACAGAAGAAAGAAAATATCTACACATACAAGCAGATGCAAGCAAGATCACTGGATACAGCAAGACGAAAGTATTTACACATACAAGCAGATGCAAACAAGATCCCTGGATACAGCAAAACGAAAATATTTACACATACCAGCAGATGCAAACACGATCACTGGATACAGCAAGACGAACATATTTACACATACAAGCAGATGCAAACAAGATCACTGGATACAGCAAGACGAAAATATTTACTCATACAAGCAGAAGCAAACACGATCACTGGATACAGCAAGACGAAACTATTTACACATACAAGCAGATGCAAGCAAGATCTAGATCACTGGATACAACAAGACGAAAATATTTACACATACAAGCAGATGCAAACAAGATCACTGTAAACAGCAAGACGAAAATATTTACACATACAAGCAGATGCAAACAAGATCCCTGGATACAGCAAGACGAAAATATTTACACATACAAGCAGATGCAAGCAAGATCACTGGATACAGCAAGACGAAAATATTTACGCATACAAGCAGATGCAAACAAGATCACTGGATACAACAAGAGGAAACTTTTTACACATACAAGCAGATGCAAGCAAGATCACTGGATACAGCAAGACGAAAATATTTACGCATACAAGCAGTTGCAAGCAAGATCTAGATCACTGGATACAACAAGACGAAAATGTTTACACATACAAGCAGATGCAAACAAAATCACTGGATACAGCAAGACGAAAATGTTTACACATACAAGCAGATGCAAGCAAGATCTAGATCACTGGATACAACAAGACGCAAATGTTTACACATACAAGCGGATGGAAACAAGATCACTGGATACAGCGAGACGAAAATATTTACACATACAAGCAGATGCAAGCAAGATCTAGATCACTGGATACAACAAGACGAAAATCTTTACACATACAAGCAGATGCAAACAAGATCACTGGATACAGCAAGACGAAAATATTTACACATACTAACAGATTCAAACAAGATCACTGGATACAACAAGAAGAAAAAGTTTACACATACAAGCAGATGCAAACAAGATCACTGGATATAAAATCAGAAGCATGAACATCAGGTTAATGTAAACATACACATGAAACATATGCATTCATTATAAGTAAATACAAATTTAAGTAAGTGTATAAAAGGTTTACCATCTCTATTTCCCATCATTACTGGACACAAGAAGACGACCTGTTTCCTACACTGTGCAGCAAACAAACCCTCTCCTGTAGACCCCCGTGCACTCATTGTGGAGACGAGTGGCTAAATGAATGGGCAAAGTGAACTTGAAAGAAACTATTTCTCACTGTTACAAGCGGAAGGCACTCATCAAGCCGAGGACAGGCGCAGGTAACACAACATTTGTATAGTGACACAGCCCTGGGTCTCCTGCATTACTTATGTCTTACTTCAGCGGTCTCATTAAAGCGTGCATGCATGTCTCTTCGTATGTTCAGTGCGGGGAGATGTGCCTTTGACTACTTTCTAATTCTTGCTCATACCTTCGTCTCTAGATTACTGATTATTATTTTATATGGGGGTGAAGGTCTCTTCCTGATGTTGGTTGGTGAATATATTTATGATGTAGTATGAAATTTATAAAACATAACATGTTTCTTTATCGGATAGAATTGCAACCGTTTTAATTCTTTCAAACAGATTATTCTCTCACTTGGAGACATCTTGGATCCCTATTCAGATGATCATGTAGTTGAGGTCAGGGTTAACGTGATGGAACCTTTATACAAGGACCTCCCCACGTTACACAGTCTATTGTCATTTCGTTTCTGTGCTCAATAATTGGTTGACATAATGTAAATATACGTAAAATTAATATAATTATTTTATACATGTATGTAAATATGATATTTGATTAAGTTTTGAAACACCCGTCAACACAAGTAGACAGAGAATGTGTCGATGACATGGGAAGCTTGGGTGATCTTAGGAGGATACGATGTGTATTACAACAAACACTCAGCCAGCCACGTACTCATTTCTAAGTAACCAAATCGCAACCATGTTTTTTTCTTTTGATGATGAATGTTTAGGTGTAATTGACCCTAGCTAAATAAGACGTAGTTTGATACTTGATATTATCGTACGTTTTTTAAAGCACGAAGGTAAACAATCAAAGCTGTTGACTGCTGTACACAATGAAGTGTTGTGTACAGGTTGTCATTATATGTACCTAACCTTGTAATAGTCTCGTTATATATGTCCACCTTCTTGGTATGGCTATGTTATGCAATTGTAATGTTACATTAGTATTACATAAAGTTGCATTGAAATAATGAACGTCTATCCTTGAGTGAAAACGCCTATTGAACGTAAAAACCATGCTTGAATTTGTTACCACCAGGTATCTTTTTTTTTTACCTGCCTATGTAGAGCTGTATATGAGTTCTGACGTTTCCGTGTTGACATAGCGAGGTCAAAGGTCAGGGTTCAGAAGGTCAGTAGATCAAGCTGGTATTCTAATAGGGTTTCTGAAGCTAAAACTATTGTTATACAAAACGTGTTAATTTGAAACAAAATCTATATAAATGTTGTTTCAAATATCAGAATTATCTTACAAATTTGAATCATAACACATTAATTGTATACAATATTAAATTATATATATAAAATATGAGTGTTGTTTTAGAGATTAAATGTTGACAAATCGTAAAATCAAGTATTGCTTTTATGTGGCTATTGTAACATGGAATTCATTTTTACTGAATTGTGGAAACATCAAATCATCGACATTCCCTCTGTAGCATTTACTCTCGAAAATATGCATTATACATACAATAAAAACGATGTCTAAGGTAGTGCATCCTCGTAAGGATCTCGTTAGTATTGACCACCATTGTCGTAGCGTTTGCTGAAAGAATATCAATTATTTGTGACGACCGCCCCGTGTAATTGTTTTGGTTGTTTTACTCGGTGTACTGTCTTATATATCTTTATTCAGGTGTATGTAGGCCATCGGCACATTATACATATTACATGTCAACAAGAGCCCAAACATTAAAATATAACAGAGAAAAGTGACATTGATATGATACAAAATTAATTATGAAGGTCAATTTCAATGATTGTGTTAATTGTATGTATATTTGCGCTTCATTGCAGTATATGCCAGTAATTAGATTAACTATTTAAGAGACATTCTAGAAGTTGATGTAATTGAAAGACAAGGATATTTTATGGATGATCAACTTCTTTTTTTTTTACAAATTGTTCACACTTGGCTTAAAGGCGCTGTAGCACGTTTTTTGGAAATTTTATTTTTTCAAATTTCTCATTTATAATGATAGTTTATGTCATTTATATTTACTTTAGATGGTAAAACATCCTATTACACAAACCAATAGTCCGTAGTAGTAATGATGGTGTTGCGTATAACGCAAAAATTGCATGCCGGCCATTTTATTGTGAACACAATTTATTATTTTGAATGACAAAAACGTTTCCATGGCATTACTGAGCCATGTACACTCATTTTTAACTTAATTTTCCGAAGAGCGAAGGGCGTTTTACTTTTGGTGACATTTTTTTTCAAATACGTTTCATCGACTTATTTCAGCGAAAAAACGTGCTACTGCCCCTTTAAGGACCTATACCGAAACATCGCCATTGTAAAATTAAGAAGTTGATTATCCATAAAATTTCCTTGTCTTTCAAGTATAATTAGATTGTTTGAAACAAACGTATTGATAATAATTTTAGGTTGAATGTCATACATTTACCCATTGACTTCGGTCTAACATCCATGGTAATCAAATCAATATGTTCGGGGAAACGGTTTACAGTTTTTACACTTATGTTATTTAATCGACTCTACTATACCGGGCAGGCGTCTGTTCCAACGACTTTTTGTATTTACTGTTCTATATTCAAATTTTACTGATTTTACTTTTAGATCTTGTATTGTGGTCAATGGGTAGAGTCAGTCAATGCATCAGTGTGGGATAGTGGAACAACCACATGCGATCTATTCTTTAAAGGCGATCCATATGATCTACCTTCTCTTTGATCGATACTACTACTATACACGTAATTCGCCGCCGTGTACTGCTGATAGGTCGGGTACCAATTTAGAAGTTATTCGCATGACGTTGGCAGTTTCTATTGAAAAACTGGGAAATGAAATTCACACACATCCGCAGTGTATCTGATTTCAATATAACGTTATAAAACCATTACGTCAAGACCTTTCACGAAACGAATGGTTCATGGTTATATGAGCACAACAGGGAAAAGTATTAACCAGTGAACTGTAATAAACTAAAAAATACTTCCTTCAGTTCTTAAGTTCAATCTTATATTAGGTTAGGTTATCTTCGTTAATATTCAACGGATCATGTATATACACTTTCTTATGCAGTGTATTGTCTTCTTCCTTATTCAAATTCAAGAGTGGACTGCCTGTAGGCTGGCTGCTTCCTTGAAGTTCCCTGGTAGTCGACAAGGCCGAGGAAGCCGACACACCTGTGTTCCTCATTGATCCTCCTCTGCTCCTCTAAGTTCAAAGATTTGTCCTCCACCCTAACGGGCCTCAGTGGAATGTGTGCTACATGTTAAGTGTCTTATCAGTGTGATATAGATTTTGACATTCGATTGAAATTCTTCTCATATTTCTTTTGGAAGAACTAAGTTGATTGTTTGACACCTTTCGCAAACAAAGTGTCATTGTAACACTTTCTAAACACTTTCATAGATGACTAATGTTTATATGAAGCTATCATGATTCATTGCTTGCAGTGATTCATGGAGTTTTTTGTTTTAGCATGCGCGACGTAAGTCATGATTTCGTTGGAAACTTTTATCAAATGTACCTTTTAAAACAAAATTATTCTACAATAATGTTCAGCCAAAGTTAACTTCTTAAGGGATATGCCGCTGGTATATGTCCAGTTTGTAAAATAATGTCATAAATGCGTGCTTAAAACAAAGTTAATTTGAGAGATAATGGTCAGTCAGAATGGCGATTGAGTTAATGACGAGCATCAAGTTTTCATTCACCAACTAGACTATTACCTTCCAAATCCGTATTTGTCCTGAAGAACAAAACATGTTACACTTAGCAGGAAAACAGAACCACATACAAGGTAGAGACAATGTTGATGTTTCTATGTTGACGAATGACTTCGCATTCAAGCACATTGTGAAGTGGTGTTGGGGCATACATCATCATAAACAGTTGGTATAAATCATGCATGTGGAGCAAGTAGGCTCGAGAGCCTTTATATGTCTACATCTCATGGCAAATGTATGACCTCAATTGAAGGCTGCCTCCTCCACTCATGTCAACGCAATCTACTTTCACTTTACAGAAAACAGTGGAGATACACAATCTACTTTCACTTTACAGAAAACCCTGGAGGTACACAATCTACTTTCACTTTACAGAAAACAGTGGAGGTACACAATCTACGTTCACTTTACAGAAAACAGTGGAGGTACACAATCTACTTTCACTTTACAGAAAACAGTGGAGGTACACAATCTACTTTCACTTTACAGAAAACAGTGGAGGTACACAATCTACTTTCACTTTACAGAAAACCCTGGAGGTACACAATCTACTTTCACTTTACAGAAAAACCTGGAGTTACACAATCTACTTTCACTTTACAGAAAACAGTGGAGATACACAATCTACTTTCACTTTACAGAAAACCCTGGAGGTACACAATCTACTTTCACTTTACAGAAAACAGTGGAGGTACACAATCTACTTTCACTTTACAGAAAACAGTGGAGGTACACAATCTACTTTCACTTTACAGAAAACAGTGGAGGTACACAATCTATTTTCACTTCACAGAAAACAGTGGAGGTACACAATTTACTTTCACTTTACAGAAAACAGTGGAGGTACACAATCTACTTTCACTTTACAGAAAACAGTGGAGGTACACAATCTACTTTCACTTTACAGAAAACCCTGGAGGTACACAATCTACTTTCACTTTACAGAAAACAGTGGAGGTACACAATCTACTTTCACTTTACAGAAAACAGTGGAGGTACACAATCTACTTTCACTTTATAGAAAACAGTGGAGGTACACAATCTACTTTCACTTTACAGAAAACAGTGGAGGTACACAATCTACTTTCACTTTACAGAAAACAGTGGAGGTACACAATCTACTTTCACTTTACAGAAAACAGTGGAGATACAGTGTGTGAAATTATTATTGTGATATTTCCATCTCATAGCTTCGGTCACTCGGTTAACGTCATTTGTTTGAGACTATTTAACATGAATATGCTGTTCAATCGAAAATCACCGAATATAATTTTCATACGAAATATAGCCCGGTATCAATGTGTTGAATCTTATCTCTTCATGTTATCTGTAACTTAGCAGCTTCATAATGTTGGTTCTTCTCAGTTGTCCCTTAATAAGAGGACACCTGGTGTGTCTTGTCTTTTAGTAATTATTATTAATTCATGATTTAGTATTTGATTTTTTGTGCACCTACATCTTAATACCTGTTATATCCATGTTGATTGTGTTCTTAAGTCTAAACATGT
The DNA here is from genome assembly GCA_936450465.1 of Gibbula magus. Lineage (NCBI taxonomy): Eukaryota > Metazoa > Mollusca > Gastropoda > Trochida > Trochidae > Gibbula > Gibbula magus. Next base: position 16,306,124 of record OW388289.1, read on the forward strand.
CTGTAACTCATGATGGCTATGTGTCTTATCGTTAGTATTTAGTCCAATAGTATTTTGTGCAACTACATCTTAACACCTGTTATATTCATATTAATTGTTGCTTCTAAACATACATGTAACTTGGGGTGTCCAGTGTTAAACATATTTGATATCAATAACATTCATTGTGATGTAACTGCTTTCCCGACATTTTGTCGTATTAGAGGCAGTACAATGAGTTTGTTTTCCAAATGTTTTATTCATCAAATAATAAATATACATAACGTATTTGCAAAAGTTGCATTGTATGATTTAAGAAACGTTTGTCCTTGGTAGCACAACTAATAGTATTTGCTTTGTAAATAAAATGCCTTTTAGGCATACTGGTTCAACCTTGCTTCAAGCTTTTAACATAGACTATTGACAGAATGCCAACTGAATCAATCTATACATGGAAGATAGCATCAGCATAACACTAACATAAACTGTCACTCATATTGTCCACTCACTTCATTCAAAATAGATCATGCCTGCTGTAAATAATTCTGTTCCATTTGAACTTTTGTTATGCAGTTACATTTTATATTTTAATATTCAAAGGTCGACGTACTTTGAAATATGGAAATAAAAGTCAATGAAACTCACAACGAGAAAGACGATGATAGTCATGTCTGCGACATGTCTTCTCTGAATGTTTGAAATCCGAAGGAATCAAGACGAGCCATAAAACAATCAGACATGGGGTCACTACTCTAAGATAAACACACACGTGGTGTTCACATGGTATGTAGCTTACCAGGTTGTAATGTGGTATATATACGTTCATGTGGAACAGGTAAGGAACGCTAAGATTGTGTTTCTGTTCAAAGGCTAATCCGTTAAACTCTACAAATAACCTTTGTGCCGGTCACCTAAGGTGAACGAGGTATTGACCGATCTGTTAGGTAATAATTTTGTAACCATAATACAGGTTTGTATACAATATTCCTTCTTCTGTTTTTAGTAGGTATAGGTAAAGCTATTATCGGGTATGTATATCTGGTAACTTTCGTTTGTCGCTGCGGCATTCGGCATTCGTATTGGACAATGTTTATAAGAAGACCAGAAATGTGTTTACATGGTGATGTTCTTTTTCCTATTCTCTTCCGTATACACAGCTCGTGTCTATATTTCAAAATAAAAACAAAGTTATAGCCACACAATATGTGACACTTTTGATCTCCTTGAACTTCCATCGTAACTCACAAAAGAACTAAAGTTGAAGTTTAAGAAATTGTCACGTTCTTAAAAAAAATATTATCATAATTATTCGATGCATTGATGATGTATTCACAAATCGTAAATGGAAATATCCTTATTTATGTTTATTTGATTGACTAACAACAAGTATTCTACAAGCATATCATATCCTGGAGAGTTTCATGAGTAATTGAACGAAAAGAAAGTTATACTTTTCAAGATGGTCAGGAATTTAATGTAGTTAAATATGTTGACAATGATTAAACCAAAGAAATTCTGTCCAGTTTTGATTTAAATTACACTTTGTTCCGAGAAATTAAAGTTGCAAAACATTGCATGCAGTTGGATAGGAACTTGCTTGTGGATTATCCTTGAAGGATAGGAACCCAGACAAGACTCTCGGTTATTATGTAATGGAGAATGCTCGTTGATTATTTTTAACGAATCCACGGCTCCGAATGCATTCTCCATCTTAATCCATGTATGACGTCACGAAACATACATATGTGGTTATCTAGCATTATAGACAATACATTTCCATTATGTAACCTAAAAAAATATTATTTTGCAAATTTCGGTGCCCATTCATCGGATATGGTACACGTAGCTTCGACCCTTATGAAATAGATTCTTCCACGCACGTGCATGGCGCAAATCTTCCACGCAAAGCGATTTGACTGACAGCCAAACTCCTGCATTTCATGTGTTTCAGCACGATCCCCATGCGTTTCACACTTTACCAGTCTTGTTTAGAATGCAGGGATCAACAATCAAATGATTACCAGCAAGCCTGGCAGCCTAATAGGTTAGGGCGCTGCGCAACAGTCAAAGGGTTACATGTTCGATTCCCAGGTCAGACATTACAAAAATAATCAGATATTTTAAGATTCTCATCAGATATACTAAGACAAAATACATCATTCTTGAACAAATTACTTTGTGAGCCATTACGAAAATGTCAAAACCTGACACCCCTCCTGACTGGATTAGACAATGACCAGTAGATTCTTAAAAATAATCCGCTGTTAATACAATAGAGTGACGTAATCACAATGGAATAACCTTACGCTTACGGGCGTTATTTCAGTTTTCTGTAGGTTGATTGGGTTCGGTCTCTGTTATGACATCATGTATCCTTTCATCCATAAAGCATTACGGACATAGATACAATATGGTACTGACTATGGTATTTTATGGAATGACGGAGAATGTTTTCTTTTATCCTTGTAATTAGATGACAGATGTCATCCGCGAAGATGTGTTGCCTATGTTACGACGGCTGGATAAAAGTAATTATATAACATTGTTTTCAAAATGAGTGTTTTAAAATGAAAACGCGACGCCATGCATTTGCGTTCTGTTTCGGGAACAGAACACGATGTTTTACCATCGAAAAAGACAATATAGATCTCAAGAATGGGTTCTCTATTGAACGGGTCATAAAGAGTTGATGATTATTCCAGATATGGGAAACCAATACACAATAAATGTTCTCATTACTCATTTAACGATAGCATTATTGACCCTTTGTGATTTATAGTGCAGCTGTTGTTGTTTCGATTGTCGTGTACTTTAAGGCGACCATAATTTATAAAATAGAACAAACATTAACTGAAGGAAATTTAAATTCTGTTGACGTGATTGTTCTTGGCCATCAATGTCAATGGAAGTGGTTTTACTGACATAATCTGATACCAATACTCGTACAAAGCTAGAATAATACAATTTGAAGGTCCATTTTTGTTTATTTACCAAGGAACTATATACATTATGCACTGCTTGTTTTTCTAACAAACACATCAAATATTCTGGTAAGTTCATAACATGATTGGTTCACTTCAGATGGCCTGGGAACAGAATCCTGTAAGGGTTCGACAGTGAAAGTCAAACCCGAACTCACCTATCGCAAACATGGTGGTGTAAACAAACCCGAACTCACCTATCACGGACGTGATGGTTTAAACAACACGAAACTCACCTATAGCGAACATGATGGTGTAACCAAACTCGAACTCACCTGTAGCGAACATGATGGTGTAACCAAACTCGAACTCACCTGTAGCGAACATGATGGTGTAACCAAACTCGAACTCATCTGTAGCGAACATGATGGTGTAACCAAACTCGAACTCAGCTGTAGCGAACAAGATGGTGTAGCCAAATTCGAACTCACCTGTAGCGAACATGATGGTGTAACCAAACCCGAACACACCTGTAGCGAACATGATGGTGTAACCAAACTCGAACTCACCTAAAGCGAACATGATGGTGTAACCAAACTCGAACTCATCTGTAGCGAACATGGTGATGTAACCAACCCTGATCTCACCTATCGCGAACATGATGGTGTAACGAAACCCGAATTCACCTATAGCAAACATGATTGTGTAACGAAACCCCGAACTCACCTATCTCGAACATGGTGATGTAACCAAACTCGAACTCACCTGTAGCGAACATGATGGTGTAACCAAATTCGAACTCATCTGTAGCGAACATGATGGTCTAACCAAACTCGAACTCACCTATAGCGAACATAATAGTGTAACGAAACCCGAACTCACATATCGTGAACATGATGGTGTAACCAAACTCGAACTCACCTGTAGTGAACATGATGGTGTAACCAAACTCGAACTCATCTGTAGCGAACATGATGGTCTAACCAAACTCGAACTCATCTGTAGCGAACATGATGGTGTAACCAAACTCGAACTCACCTAAAGTGAACATGTTGGTGTAACGAACCCCGAACTCACCTAAAGCGAACATGATGGTGTAACGAAACCCGAACTCACCTAAAGCGAACATGTTGGTGTAACGAACCCCGAACTCACATATCGTGAACATGATGGTGTAACCAAACTCGAACTCACCTGTAGTGAACATGATGGTGTAACCAAACTCGAACTCATCTGTAGCGAACATGATGGTCTAACCAAACTCGAACTCATCTGTAGCGAACATGATGGTGTAACCAAACTCGAACTCACCTGTAGCGAACATGATGGTGTAACCAAACTCCAACTCACCTAAAGCGAACATGATTGTGTAACCAAACTCGAACTCACCTGTAGCGAACACGGTGATGTAACCAACCCTTAACTCACCTATCGCGAACATGATGGTGTAACGAAACCCGAATTCACCTATAGCAAACATGATGGTGTAACCAAACCCGAACTAACCAAAAGCGAAAATGATGATGTAACGAAACCCGAACTCACCTAAAGCGAACATGATGGTGTAACGAAACCCGAACTCACCTAAAGCGAACATGATGGTGTAACGAAACCCGAATTCACCTACAGCAAACATGATGGTGTAACCAAACTCGATCTCACCTGTAGCGAACATGATGGTGTAACCAAACTCGAACTCACCTAAAGCGAACATGATGGTGTAGCCCAAATTCGAACTCACCTAAAGCGAACATGATGGTGTAACCAAATTCGAACTCACTTAAAGGGAACATGATGGTGTAACGAAACCCGAACTCACCTAAAGCGAACATGATGGTGTAACGAAACCCGAACTCACCTACAGCGAACATGATGGTGTAACCAAACCCGAACTAACCTAAAGCGAACATGTTGGTGTAACGAAACCCGAACTCACCTAAAGCGAACATGTTGGTGTAACCAAACTTGAACTCACCTAAAGCGAACATGTTGGTGTAACCAAACCCGAACTCACCTAAAGCGAACATGATGGTGTAACAAAACCCGAACTCACCTAAAGCGAACATGTTGGTGTAACGAAACCCGAACTCACCTAAAGCGAACATGTTGGTGTAACGAAACCCGAACTCACCTAAAGCGAACATGATGGTGTAACGAAACCCGAACTCACCTAAAGGGAACATGTTGGTGTAACGAAACCCGAACTCACCTAAAGCGAACATGTTGGTGTAACGAAACCCGAACTCACCTAAAGCGAACATGTTGGTGTAACCAAACTCGAACTCACCTAAAGCAAACATGTTGGTGTAACGAAACCCGAACTCACCTAAAGCGAACATGATGGTGTAACGAAACCCGAACTCTCCTACAGCGAAGATGATGGTGTAACGAAACCCGAACTCACCTAAAGCGAACATGACGGTGTAACGAAACCCGAACTCACCTAAAGCGAACATGATGGTGTAACGAAACCCGAACTCACCTAAAGTGAACATGTTGGTGTAACGAACCCCGAACTCACCTAAAGCGAACATGATGGTGTAACGAAACCCGAACTCACCTAAAGCGAACATGTTGGTGTAACGAACCCCGAACTCACCTAAAGCGAACATGTTGGTGTAACGAAACCCGAACTCACCTAAAGCGAACAAGATGGTGTAACCAAACCCGAACTCACCTAAAGCGAACATGTCGGTGTAACGAAACCCGAACTCACCTAAAGCGAACATGTCGGTGTAACGAAACCCGAACTCACCTAAAGCGAACAAGATGGTGTAACCAAACCCGAACTCACCTAAAGCGAACATGTTGGTGTAACGAAACCCGAACTCACCTAAAGCGAACATGTCGGTGTAACGAAACCCGAACTCACCTAAAGCGAACATGTTGGTGTAACGAACCCCGAACTCACCTAAAGCGAACATGTTGGTGTAACGAAACCCGAACTCACCTAAAGCGAACATGATGGTGTAACGAAACCCGAACTCACCTAAAGCGAACATGTTGGTGTAACGAAACCTGAACTCACCTAAAGCGAACATGTTGGTGTAACGAAACCCGAACTCACCTAAAGCGAACAAGATGGTGTAACCAAACCGAACTCACCTAAAGCGAACATGATGGTGTAACGAAACCCGAACTCACCTAAAGCGAACATGTTGGTGTAACGAAACCTGAACTCACCTAAAGCGAACATGTTGGTGTAACGAAACCCGAACTCACCTAAAGCGAACAAGATGGTGTAACCAAACCCGAACTCACCTAAAGGGAACATGATGGTGTAACGAAACCCGAACTCACCTAAAGCGAACATGTTGGTGTAACGAAACCCGAACTCACCTAAAGCGAACATGTTGGTGTAACGAAACCCGAACTCACCTAAAGCGAACAAGATGGTGTAACCAAACCCGAACTCACCTAAAGCGAACATGTTGGTGTAACGAAACCCGAACTCACCTAAAGCGAACATGTCGGTGTAACGAAACCCGAACTCACCTAAAGCGAACATGTTGGTGTAACGAACCCCGAACTCACCTAAAGCGAACATGTTGGTGTAACGAAACCCGAACTCACCTAAAGCGAACATGATGGTGTAACGAAACCCGAACTCACCTAAAGCGAACATGTTGGTGTAACGAAACCTGAACTCACCTAAAGCGAACATGTTGGTGTAACGAAACCCGAACTCACCTAAAGCGAACAAGATGGTGTAACCAAACCCGAACTCACCTAAAGCGAACATGTTGGTGTAACGAAACCCGAACTCACCTAAAGCGAACATGTCGGTGTAACGAAACCCGAACTCACCTAAAGCGAACATGATGGTGTAACGAAACCCGAACTCTCCTACAGCGAAGATGATGGTGTAACGAAACCCGAACTCACCTAAAGCGAACATGTTGGTGTAACGAAACCCGAACTCACCTAAAGCGAACATGTTGGTGTAACGAACCCCGAACTCACCTAAAGCGAACATGTTGGTGTAACGAAACCCGAACTCACCTAAAGCGAACATGTTGGTGTAACGAAACCCGAACTCACCTAAAGCGAACATGTCGGTGTAACGAAACCCGAACTCACCTAAAGCGAACATGTTGGTGTAACGAACCCCGAACTCACCTAAAGCGAACATGTTGGTGTAACGAAACCCGAACTCACCTAAAGCGAACATGATGGTGTAACGAAACCCGAACTCACCTAAAGCGAACATGTTGGTGTAACGAAACCCGAACTCACCTAAAACGAACATGTTGGTGTAACGAAACCCGAACTCACCTAAAGCGAACAAGATGGTGTAACCAAACCCGAACTCACCTAAAGCGAACACGTTGGTGTAACGAAACCCGAACTCACCTAAAGCGAACATGTCGGTGTAACGAAACCCGAACTCACCTAAAGCGAACATGATGGTGTAACGAAACCCGAACTCTCCTACAGCGAAGATGATGGTGTAACGAAACCCGAACTCACCTAAAGCGAACATGTTGGTGTAACGAAACCCGAACTCACCTAAAGCGAACATGTTGGTGTAACGAACCCCGAACTCACCTAAAGCGAACATGTTGGTGTAACGAAACCCGAACTCACCTAAAGCGAACATGTTGGTGTAACGAAACCCGAACTCACCTAAAGCGAACATGTTGGTGTAACGAAACCCGAACTCACCTAAAGCGAACATGTTGGTGTAACGAAACCCGAACTCACCTAAAGCGAACATGTCGGTGTAACGAAACCCGAACTCACCTGAAGCGAACATGTCGGTGTAACGAAACCCGAACTCACCTGAAGCGAACATGTTGGTGTAACGAAACCCGAACTCACCTAAAGGGAACATGTTGGTGTAACGAAACCCGAACTCACCTAAAGGGAACATGTTGGTGTAACGAAACCCGAACTCACCTGAAGCGAACATGTTGGTGTAACGAAACCCGAACTCACTTAAAGGGAACATGTTGGTGTAACGAAACCCGAACTCACCTAAAGGGAACATGTTGGTGTAACGAAACCCGAACTCACCTAAAGGGAACATGTTGGTGTAACGAAACCCGAACTCACCTAAAGCGAACATGTTGGTGTAACGAACCCCGAACTCACCTAAAGGGAACATGTTGGTGTAACGAAACCCGAACTCACCTAAAGGGAACATGTTGGTGTAACGAAACCCGAACTCACCTAAAGCGAACATGTTGGTGTAACGAAACCCGAACTCACCTAAAGGGAACATGTTGGTGTAACGAAACCCGAACTCACCTAAAGGGAACATGATGGTGTAACGAAACCCGACCTCACCTAAAGCGAACATGTTGGTGTAACGAAACCCGAACTCACCTAAAGCGAACATGTTGGTGTAACGAAACCCGAACTCACCTAAAGGGAACATGTTGGTGTAACGAAACCCGAACTCACCTAAAGGGAACATGTTGGTGTAACGAAACCCGAACTCACCTAAAGCGAACATGTTGGTGTAACGAAACCCGAACTCACCTAAAGGGAACATGTTGGTGTAACGAACCCCGAACTCACCTAAAGCGAACATGATGGTGTAACGAAACCCGAACTCACCTAAAGGGAACATGTTGGTGTAACGAAACCCGAACTCACCTAAAGCGAACATGTTGGTGTAACGAACCCCGAACTCACCTAAAGCGAACATGTTGGTGTAACGAAACCCGAACTCACCTAAAGGGAACATGTTGGTGTAACGAAACCCGAACTCACCTAAAGCGAACATGATGGTGTAACGAACCCCGAACTCACCTAAAGGGAACATGTTGGTGTAACGAACCCCGACCTCACCTAAAGCGAACATGTTGGTGTAACGAACCCCGAACTCACCTAAAGCGAACATGTTGGTGTAACGAAACCCGAACTCACCTAAAGGGAACATGTTGGTGTAACGAACCCCGAACTCACCTAAAGCGAACATGATGGTGTAACGAAACCCGAACTCACCTAAAGGGAACATGTTGGTGTAACGAACCCCAAACTCACCTAAAGCGAACATGTTGGTGTAACGAAACCCGAACTCACCTAAAGCGAACATGTTGGTGTAACGAAACCCGAACTCACCTAAAGGGAACATGTTGGTGTAACGAACCCCGAACTCACCTAAAGCGAACATGATGGTGTAACGAAACCCGAACTCACCTAAAGGGAACATGTTGGTGTAACGAAACCCGACCTCACCTAAAGCGAACATGTTGGTGTAACGAACCCCGAACTCACCTAAAGCGAACATGATGGTGTAACGAAACCCGAACTCACCTAAAGGGAACATGTTGGTGTAACGAAACCCGAACTCACCTAAAGCGAACATGTTGGTGTAACGAAACCCGAACTCACCTAAAGGGAACATGTTGGTGTAACGAAACCCGAACTCACCTAAAGGGAACATGATGGTGTAACGAAACCCGACCTCACCTAAAGCGAACATGTTGGTGTAACGAAACCCGAACTCACCTAAAGCGAACATGTTGGTGTAACGAAACCCGAACTCACCTAAAGGGAACATGTCGGTGTAACGAAACCCGAACTCACCTAAAGCGAACATGTTGGTGTAACGAAACCCGAACTCACCTAAAGGGAACATGTTGGTGTAACGAAACCCGACCTCACCTAAAGCGAACATGTTGGTGTAACGAACCCCGAACTCACCTAAAGCGAACATGATGGTGTAACGAAACCCGAACTCACCTAAAGGGAACATGTTGGTGTAACGAAACCCGAACTCACCTAAAGCGAACATGTTGGTGTAACGAAACCCGAACTCACCTAAAGGGAACATGTTGGTGTAACGAAACCCGAACTCACCTAAAGGGAACATGATGGTGTAACGAAACCCGACCTCACCTAAAGCGAACATGTTGGTGTAACGAAACCCGAACTCACCTAAAGCGAACATGTTGGTGTAACGAAACCCGAACTCACCTAAAGCGAACATGTTGGTGTAACGAAACCCGAACTCACCTAAAGGGAACATGTTGGTGTAACGAAACCCGAACTCACCTAAAGGGAACATGATGGTGTAACGAAACCCGACCTCACCTAAAGCGAACATGTTGGTGTAACGAAACCCGAACTCACCTAAAGCGAACATGTTGGTGTAACGAAACCCGAACTCACCTAAAGGGAACATGTCGGTGTAACGAAACCCGAACTCACCTAAAGCGAACATGTTGGTGTAACGAACCCCGAACTCACCTAAAGCGAACATGATGGTGTAACGAAACCCAAACTCACCTAAAGCGAACATGTTGGTGTAACCAAACTCGAACTCACCTAAAGCGAACATGTTGGTGTAACGAAACCCGAACTCACCTAAAGGGAACATGTTGGTGTAACGAAACCCGAACTCACCTAAAGGGAACATGTTGGTGTAACGAAACCCGACCTCACCTAAAGCGAACATGTTGGTGTAACGAACCCCGAACTCACCTAAAGCGAACATGATGGTGTAACGAAACCCGAACTCACCTAAAGGGAACATGTTGGTGTAACGAAACCCGAACTCACCTAAAGCGAACATGTTGGTGTAACGAAACCCGAACTCACCTAAAGGGAACATGTTGGTGTAACGAAACCCGAACTCACCTAAAGGGAACATGTTGGTGTAACGAAACCCGAACTCACCTAAAGGGAACATGATGGTGTAACGAAACCCGACCTCACCTAAAGCGAACATGTTGGTGTAACGAAACCCGAACTCACCTAAAGCGAACATGTTGGTGTAACGAAACCCGAACTCACCTAAAGGGAACATGTTGGTGTAACGAAACCCGAACTCACCTAAAGCGAACATGTTGGTGTAACGAAACCCGAACTCACCTAAAGGGAACATGTTGGTGTAACGAAACCCGAACTCACCTAAAGGGAACATGTTGGTGTAACGAAACCCGAACTCACCTAAAGGGAACATGATGGTGTAACGAAACCCGACCTCACCTAAAGCGAACATGTTGGTGTAACGAAACCCGAACTCACCTAAAGCGAACATGTTGGTGTAACGAAACCCGAACTCACCTAAAGGGAACATGTTGGTGTAACGAAACCCGAACTCACCTAAAGGGAACATGTTGGTGTAACGAAACCCGAACTCACCTAAAGGGAACATGATGGTGTAACGAAACCCGACCTCACCTAAAGCGAACATGTTGGTGTAACGAAACCCGAACTCACCTAAAGCGAACATGTTGGTGTAACGAAACCCGAACTCACCTAAAGGGAACATGTTGGTGTAACGAAACCCGAACTCACCTAAAGGGAACATGATGGTGTAACGAAACCCGAACTCACCTAAAGGGAACATGTTGGTGTAACGAACCCCGAACTCACCTAAAGCGAACATGTTGGTGTAACGAAACCCGAACTTACCTAAAGCGAACATGTTGGTGTAACGAAACCCGAACTCACCTAAAGGGAACATGTTGGTGTAACGAACCCCGAACTCACCTAAAGCGAACATGATGGTGTAACGAAACCCGAACTCACCTAAAGGGAACATGTTGGTGTAACGAAACCCGACCTCACCTAAAGCGAACATGTTGGTGTAACGAACCCCGAACTCACCTAAAGCGAACATGATGGTGTAACGAAACCCGAACTCACCTAAAGGGAACATGTTGGTGTAACGAAACCCGAACTCACCTAAAGCGAACATGTTGGTGTAACGAAACCCGAACTCACCTAAAGGGAACATGTTGGTGTAACGAAACCCGAACTCACCTAAAGGGAACATGATGGTGTAACGAAACCCGACCTCACCTAAAGCGAACATGTTGGTGTAACGAAACCCGAACTCACCTAAAGCGAACATGTTGGTGTAACGAAACCCGAACTCACCTAAAGGGAACATGTCGGTGTAACGAAACCCGAACTCACCTAAAGCGAACATGTTGGTGTAACGAACCCCGAACTCACCTAAAGCGAACATGATGGTGTAACGAAACCAAAACTCACCTAAAGCGAACATGTTGGTGTAACCAAACTCGAACTCACCTAAAGCGAACATGTTGGTGTAACGAAACCCGAACTCACCTAAAGGGAACATGTTGGTGTAACGAAACCCGAACTCACCTAAAGGGAACATGTTGGTGTAACGAAACCCGACCTCACCTAAAGCGAACATGTTGGTGTAACGAACCCCGAACTCACCTAAAGCGAACATGATGGTGTAACGAAACCCGAACTCACCTAAAGGGAACATGTTGGTGTAACGAAACCCGAACTCACCTAAAGCGAACATGTTGGTGTAACGAAACCCGAACTCACCTAAAGGGAACATGTTGGTGTAACGAAACCCGAACTCACCTAAAGGGAACATGTTGGTGTAACGAAACCCGAACTCACCTAAAGGGAACATGATGGTGTAACGAAACCCGACCTCACCTAAAGCGAACATGTTGGTGTAACGAAACCCGAACTCACCTAAAGCGAACATGTTGGTGTAACGAAACCCGAACTCACCTAAAGGGAACATGTTGGTGTAACGAAACCCGAACTCACCTAAAGCGAACATGTTGGTGTAACGAAACCCGAACTCACCTAAAGGGAACATGTTGGTGTAACGAAACCCGAACTCACCTAAAGGGAACATGTTGGTGTAACGAAACCCGAACTCACCTAAAGGGAACATGATGGTGTAACGAAACCCGACCTCACCTAAAGCGAACATGTTGGTGTAACGAAACCCGAACTCACCTAAAGCGAACATGTTGGTGTAACGAAACCCGAACTCACCTAAAGGGAACATGTTGGTGTAACGAAACCCGAACTCACCTAAAGGGAACATGTTGGTGTAACGAAACCCGAACTCACCTAAAGGGAACATGATGGTGTAACGAAACCCGACCTCACCTAAAGCGAACATGTTGGTGTAACGAAACCCGAACTCACCTAAAGCGAACATGTTGGTGTAACGAAACCCGAACTCACCTAAAGGGAACATGTTGGTGTAACGAAACCCGAACTCACCTAAAGCGAACATGTTGGTGTAACGAAACCCGAACTCACCTAAAGGGAACATGTTGGTGTAACGAAACCCGAACTCACCTAAAGGGAACATGTTGGTGTAACGAAACCCGACCTCACCTAAAGCGAACATGTTGGTGTAACGAACCCCGAACTCACCTAAAGCGAACATGATGGTGTAACGAAACCCGAACTCACCTAAAGGGAACATGTTGGTGTAACGAAACCCGAACTCACCTAAAGCGAACATGTTGGTGTAACGAAACCCGAACTCACCTAAAGGGAACATGTTGGTGTAACGAAACCCGAACTCACCTAAAGGGAACATGTTGGTGTAACGAAACCCGAACTCACCTAAAGGGAACATGATGGTGTAACGAAACCCGACCTCACCTAAAGCGAACATGTTGGTGTAACGAAACCCGAACTCACCTAAAGCGAACATGTTGGTGTAACGAAACCCGAACTCACCTAAAGGGAACATGTTGGTGTAACGAAACCCGAACTCACCTAAAGCGAACATGTTGGTGTAACGAAACCCGAACTCACCTAAAGCGAACATGTTGGTGTAACGAAACCCGAACTCACCTAAAGCGAACATGTTGGTGTAACGAAACCCGAACTCACCTAAAGGGAACATGTTGGTGTAACGAAACCCGAACTCACCTAAAGGGAACATGTTGGTGTAACGAAACCCGAACTCACCTAAAGGGAACATGTTGGTGTAACGAAACCCGAACTCACCTAAAGGGAACATGTTGGTGTAACGAAACCCGAACTCACCTAAAGGGAACATGTTGGTGTAACGAAATCCGAACTCACCTAAAGCGAACATGTTGGTGTAACGAAACCCGAACTCACCTAAAGGGAACATGTTGGTGTAACGAAACCCGAACTCACCTAAAGCGAACATGTTGGTGTAACGAAACCCGAACTCACCTAAAGGGAACATGTTGGTGTAACGAAACCCGAACTCACCTAAAGGGAACATGTTGGTGTAACGAAACCCGAACTCACCTAAAGGGAACATGTTGGTGTAACGAAACCCGAACTCACCTAAAGGGAACATGATGGTGTAACGAAACCCGAACTCACCTAAAGGGAACATGTTGGTGTAACGAACCCCGAACTCACCTAAAGCGAACATGTTGGTGTAACGAAACCCGAACTCACCTAAAGCGAACATGTTGGTGTAACGAAACCCGAACTCACCTAAAGGGAACATGTTGGTGTAACGAACCCCGAACTCACCTAAAGCGAACATGATGGTGTAACGAAACCCGAACTCACCTAAAGGGAACATGTTGGTGTAACGAAACCCGACCTCACCTAAAGCGAACATGTTGGTGTAACGAACCCCGAACTCACCTAAAGCGAACATGATGGTGTAACGAAACCCGAACTCACCTAAAGGGAACATGTTGGTGTAACGAAACCCGAACTCACCTAAAGCGAACATGTTGGTGTAACGAAACCCGAACTCACCTAAAGGGAACATGTTGGTGTAACGAAACCCGAACTCACCTAAAGGGAACATGATGGTGTAACGAAACCCGACCTCACCTAAAGCGAACATGTTGGTGTAACGAAACCCGAACTCACCTAAAGCGAACATGTTGGTGTAACGAAACCCGAACTCACCTAAAGGGAACATGTCGGTGTAACGAAACCCGAACTCACCTAAAGCGAACATGTTGGTGTAACGAACCCCGAACTCACCTAAAGCGAACATGATGGTGTAACGAAACCCGAACTCACCTAAAGCAAACATGTTGGTGTAACCAAACTCGAACTCACCTAAAGCGAACATGTTGGTGTAACGAAACTCGAACTCACCTAAAGGGAACATGTTGGTGTAACGAAACCCGAACTCACCTAAAGGGAACATGTTGGTGTAACGAAACCCGACCTCACCTAAAGCGAACATGTTGGTGTAACGAACCCCGAACTCACCTAAAGCGAACATGATGGTGTAACGAAACCCGAACTCACCTAAAGGGAACATGTTGGTGTAACGAAACCCGAACTCACCTAAAGCGAACATGTTGGTGTAACGAAACCCGAACTCACCTAAAGGGAACATGTTGGTGTAACGAAACCCGAACTCACCTAAAGGGAACATGTTGGTGTAACGAAACCCGAACTCACCTAAAGGGAACATGATGGTGTAACGAAACCCGACCTCACCTAAAGCGAACATGTTGGTGTAACGAAACCCGAACTCACCTAAAGCGAACATGTTGGTGTAACGAAACCCGAACTCACCTAAAGGGAACATGTTGGTGTAACGAAACCCGAACTCACCTAAAGCGAACATGTTGATGTAACGAAACCCGAACTCACCTAAAGGGAACATGTTGGTGTAACGAAACCCGAACTCACCTAAAGGGAACATGTTGGTGTAACGAAACCCGAACTCACCTAAAGGGAACATGATGGTGTAACGAAACCCGACCTCACCTAAAGCGAACATGTTGGTGTAACGAAACCCGAACTCACCTAAAGCGAACATGTTGGTGTAACGAAACCCGAACTCACCTAAAGGGAACATGTTGGTGTAACGAAACCCGAACTCACCTAAAGGGAACATGTTGGTGTAACGAAACCCGAACTCACCTAAAGGGAACATGATGGTGTAACGAAACCCGACCTCACCTAAAGCGAACATGTTGGTGTAACGAAACCCGAACTCACCTAAAGCGAACATGTTGGTGTAACGAAACCCGAACTCACCTAAAGGGAACATGTTGGTGTAACGAAACCCGAACTCACCTAAAGGGAACATGTTGGTGTAACGAAACCCGACCTCACCTAAAGCGAACATGTTGGTGTAACGAACCCCGAACTCACCTAAAGCGAACATGATGGTGTAACGAAACCCGAACTCACCTAAAGGGAACATGTTGGTGTAACGAAACCCGAACTCACCTAAAGCGAACATGTTGGTGTAACGAAACCCGAACTCACCTAAAGGGAACATGTTGGTGTAACGAAACCCGAACTCACCTAAAGGGAACATGTTGGTGTAACGAAACCCGAACTCACCTAAAGGGAACATGATGGTGTAACGAAACCCGACCTCACCTTAAGCGAACATGTTGGTGTAACGAAACCCGAACTCACCTAAAGCGAACATGTTGGTGTAACGAAACCCGAACTCACCTAAAGGGAACATGTTGGTGTAACGAAACCCGAACTCACCTAAAGCGAACATGTTGGTGTAACGAAACCCGAACTCACCTAAAGGGAACATGTTGGTGTAACGAAACCCGAACTCACCTAAAGCGAACATGTTGGTGTAACGAAACCCGAACTCACCTAAAGGGAACATGTTGGTGTAACGAAACCCGAACTCACCTAAAGGGAACATGTTGGTGTAACGAAACCCGAACTCACCTAAAGGGAACATGTTGGTGTAACGAAACCCGAACTCACCTAAAGGGAACATGTTGGTGTAACGAAACCCGAACTCACCTAAAGGGAACATGTTGGTGTAACGAAACCCGAACTCACCTAAAGCGAACATGTTGGTGTAACGAAACCCGAACTCACCTAAAGGGAACATGTTGGTGTAACGAAACCCGAACTCACCTAAAGCGAACATGTTGGTGTAACGAAACCCGAACTCACCTAAAGGGAACATGTTGGTGTAACGAAACCCGAACTCACCTAAAGGGAACATGTTGGTGTAACGAAACCCGAACTCACCTAAAGGGAACATGATGGTGTAACGAAACCCGAACTCACCTAAAGGGAACATGTTGGTGTAACGAAACCCGAACTCACCTAAAGGGAACATGTTGGTGTAACGAAACCCGAACTCACCTAAAGGGAACATGTTGGTGTAACGAAACCCGAACTCACCTAAAGGGAACATGTTGGTGTAACGAAACCCGAACTCACCTAAAGCGAACATGTTGGTGTAACGAAACCCGAACTCACCTAAAGGGAACATGTTGGTGTAACGAAACCCGAACTCACCTAAAGGGAACATGTTGGTGTAACGAAACCCGAACTCACCTAAAGCGAACATGTTGGTGTAACGAAACCCGAACTCACCTAAAGGGAACATGTTGGTGTAACGAAACCCGAACTCACCTAAAGCGAACATGTTGGTGTAACGAAACCCGAACTCACCTAAAGGGAACATGTTGGTGTAACGAAACCCGAACTCACCTAAAGGGAACATGTTGGTGTAACGAAACCCGAACTCACCTAAAGCGAACATGTTGGTGTAACGAAACCCGAACTCACCTAAAGGGAACATGTTGGTGTAACGAAACCATAACAACATTGTACATAGCTCCATCTGGTAAACGACTTCGACAATACAGTCATGTATCAAGAGGTTGCTGTAATTTATAGTACCTAACAGTATCCGCGTGTTTATTTCTCAAGATAACAAATAGTGGCAGTATATTCTAGTATTCGATCAAGTCGGTACTTGTAAGGCAAGTTTTATGGCACCCCCTGACGTCTGTTATATACTCGGTTAATCTATTACTGTGACCTACAACCTACCTCTGAGTGGGACAATTCAATTACGACTGTGTGTTGAAGTCTACATTCAAGTATGTTAGCGTCGTTGATGTTGTTGTTGAAATTAATACCGTTATTTACCCTGGTTTTAAATCCGTTTCATTTTGAAACATTATAAAATTAAAGGTGCTGTAGCATGTTCTGCTTACTGAAATAAAGTGCTCTCACAAAAAGGGAAATAAGTGTTACCAATGACTAAATAATATTCCTGAACCAATATATTATTACGTTAGAGGGTAATTCTCATTACACGATTCAATAAGCCGTATCCATTGACAACGGTTATCCGTATTGAAAGAAAATAGTGCCACGTATAAAGCGTCAGTGGTGTTGAACTCTTCACTGTGAGAGGTAGATTTGTAGGTTTCATGCGAATTTGAGAGCTCAGACAGCAAGATGGTTGACCATTCCATCATTGTACAGTGTTTAAAATTCAACTATGAGTGTTTGGGTATCGCTACATCAGTCAGATCACTCGGACTACCTTCGAGCCACTCGAACTACCACTCAATGGGAAGTTGACTCGCACGGCTAAACCTAACCATGTACAATTTAGAACACTTTTTTTTTATTCATGAGTATAGTCATGAGTTCATTAGTCATTAGTAACACTTACTTGCCTTTTTGTGAGAGCACTTTATTTCAGTAAGCAAAACGTGTTACAACGCCTTTAATAATAAATGACAATTTGAGAAAAAATTATGCAAAAGAACGTGCTTTAAAGAGAGCGAAATACATGTAATGTCATGGTCCTTTTTTTCTCATCATACATGTATATGGTTACATCTTTAAAGTTGTTTTTATTATTGCCAATATGCTTTTTCCTTTTCCAAAATAACATCGAAAGGGTATTTAATTTGTGCGCATGTTCTCTTTAATTTGTTGTTGTTGTATTGTTGTTATTGTTTATACACCATATGTCAGCCCAGTAACCATAACAATACTGACGACGGTGACGATGATTTTTTGATGATGTTTTCAAATGCATTATGCAAATTAATCATGTCTCGTTATTTTTATCATACTCCCTCTGTTCCAAAATGTACATCCCTCTAAAGATCGATATCGCATTGAATGAACATGTTAGATGATAAGTTGTATGGATAATGCTATTTCTGGTGTCTTGAGATACGACTCATCGGCTAAGAATACTACCAATTATGTTGAAATTATAACATGACGTCAACGGGTATTGATGTATTGATGCCAGAACCTGTCCTTTCTCTGCTCATTAGTTTCTGTTTTTAGTAATCAATACTAGCACAGCAAAACCATGTCCAATGATGAGCGAATCGCGGACCATCAACCATGATGACGGTGCCACCGTACAACACTCTTCAACACCTGACACCACCTTAGTTATCTCACTTTACACAACTTCACATCACCTTATATCTCTTTAAACCACTTTATATCAACTTACTTAAGAAATGGAGTTCATAATGTGTTTGTTCACTGGCTTATAAACGGTTTGAAAGGTGCAAGTTAAACTGGTATAAATGCCGGAGCTTGTCGACGGCATTTATACTACGCCCATAATAACACCACATCACTAATTAAGTGTCACCACGCACATAAAGTAGTTCACAAGAAACATGATTAAAGTATTTAATTTTTGGTCATTATATGCTGTTTTAATCACACTTTCAATCAAACTACAATTAGAATTCACGTTGTAAGGTTTTTAAAAAGTTCAATCAAGAAAGGAGCATGTGATCATAATTGCGCAAAGATACAGTGATAAAGTAGTACCGCAGGTTATTTTATGTAAACGTCAGGTTATGAAGGTTCTCCTTTTCAGCTGTCAATCTTGTATTTATGAGAATGTACATGTATTGTGGTCACATGACCTTGTTTTATCCCATCAGCATATCGCTTAAATTTCAAAGTCTGAATTTACACGACTTTACATCTCCGTGCATCACCCGTCGTTCCAATTTAAGCATCCTTACATCACTCTATACCACTTTACACTCAGTAAACCACTTTACAAACTTACAGCATTTTACAGCCCTTCATTCTAACTTACTTCACTTTACGCCAAATTACACCACTTTACACCAACTTACAGCACTTTACATCAAATTACAGCACTTTACAGCATTTCACACCACCTTACGGTACTTTACATCAAATTACAACACTTTACAGCATTTCACACCAACTAAGAGCACTTTACGGCACCTTACTCCACTGTATACCACCGAACACATTCGATAAAATATATTTCATATGGGTGAGAAGACGCATTAAAATGCAAAGACAATCAATCACTTTATTTACTCTTGAGATTGTAAATATATGTTTTACTACTGGTAACATCCGTCATTAGTTACTGGTATGTCAGGTGAGGTAGACTTTTTTCCTGGTATTACTTTATTGGATATGGGTCGAGTGTACACGTACATAAATGTATGTATAACCAATCAAAACGCGATGTTACACACTGCTCGGTACAAACAATACTGTTACATGTACCTCACTGACTCACTATCAACATTCTTACTATATTCAGATTCACACTTATCAATATACCAACTTTATTCAGATTCAACATTAACTCTCTGACTTAACAAACGTTCAGTTTCAAAATTAACACTCCGATTTATAAGTACGGGGGATGTCTCAAAAGTTTCTTCTGAACAAATGTCTGAAACGCAACCATATTATCTATCATGAAGAACATTCCAATGGAGTGTAAATGGCACGAAAAGATGCAAGTACTTCAGTTGCCTGCAACAGACTGTTCTAAGATGGTACCCCACATTGTCTACCGCAATGATAGAACTGCATGGAGAGATATGATCAAGTACCTGCATTTAAAATAAGGACAGGGCAAAGGAAATTCATAAAGATATGTCACAGACATTAAGTAACTCTGTTCGACAATCATATAGCTGCGTTAAAAAGGGTTGTGGTGAATTTACCAGGGTTAGTATAAGCACCGAAGACGAGCCAAACACGGACCCTGACCGTCTATATGATGTCACCACAGAGGGAAACATTACCACTGTGCTCGATACAATAATACAAGACAGGCGTGTGATCGTTAGATACATATAGCTACTGCTCACCGCATAAGTCAGAGAAAAATTATACATGAGCGTTTACTCTTACTGTTCTTTTGTGAGTTTACACTCATTTTTCTCCAATACCTGTTCATGAAAGATTTTAACAAACAACACTAGTTAAACTGCCAGTCAATATACAAAGTTCTACTGGAATTACATCTCTTCAGTCGGGTGACTTTATGTTTCTTCTTTTGTATCAAAGGCAATAATGTATGTGATTTGCCTGCAGCAAGTTTGTATTTCATGTTATTAGAGCATTACTCTCGATGACTTTGGGCTTCTTTATTCAGCTTCATTTACAATGTTATTCTCCCATGACAGCGAGTTTTACTATCACAACAGAGCGTATAACTTTACCATTAGATACGGTTGCAGTCACGCTGTTTGAACACAAATTGAATGTTAGTGGCGAGATCACGTTTGTTCCGGTATAGTGTACGCAGTACGCATGTACTGGGTTTACTAGATGACGAAGAAACTGCCCATGGCTCTGTTCCATTACAGCGAGCGCTTATAATCGCTCATTGAGCGCTACATTAAACCTCTCTTGAACGCGATTGCTCAGTGTAGCTCTACGTAGCAAAGCGAGCAAACCTCGAGGAATCGCACCGTGTCGTTCAGGAGAGAATGCGCTACATTGATCGCTTCATTGAGCGATTATAAGCGCTCGCTGTTAGGAACGGAGCCCTGGTTTCATTATTTTAAGCATATTTACAAATTCAGTCTATACCTGGAAGCTGAACAGTTTTGTTGAAACTATTTGACCAACACTTGCAAACGTATTTATTTATATGTTTATGTGCTCTCCTGTTAAGAAGATAGAACAGAATAAGTATTTTGTGTATTACTCATCCAGGTTGTGATGCTATATCAAATATTACCTCGTGTGTTACATTTCTATAGGCATGCATTTAGCTTTGGAAAATCAGTTCAGCCTCAACCAATTAAAGTAACAGTTCGTTACTTCCAGATGACGTTATAACGGAGGTTCTGTATGTACTAATATAGGCAGCTATGGTACAAGTGAAGTGTTTGAAGGTTTGAAAGCGATAAACTTCAAGTCAGCCCACCACATCCACATAAAGCCAGTGTTGGCTAAACCCTCATCGGTTTCACACATTTCGTTAGATTTTTGACTAGCTATCTAACATTTTTAGAAATGTTATGGGTCAACGATTGTTTAATTCTATACATACGACTTTTCGACATAAACTGGCACACAAAAGAAACGTTGCCAGCAGCAATGCAATTAGTTTAGTCAACGAATGATGGATCCGATTAAAACATAGTAAATATCCATAAGATAACTTACACTTTTTGTAGTATCATCCACTTTTGAAATACCACCTTATGTTTCTGACAAACACGTCTTCTAACTAATCATCGTTTTGGAATGTCCATAACAAGGATGGCTTTTTACTTGTTTAATGACGTCCTACAGTAACGAGGCGCCAATGATTAAAGTTTAAGATGGTACACTATGTCACCAAGATCTTTTATTAACTTAATTTCCATAATTCATGCATTTTAAAATGCAATACATTTGATATATACATATAGATATTTTGAAACAGCAATTTCAGCGCTTACTTGGCGTTTGAACACGCATAAAAACCTGATTTTGTATGTTGGCAGTATTTGGTTTTGGCTATTTTGAAAATCTGGCAACGTTTCTTTTGGAGACATTGTCATTGTCAAGCAAGGCACATGCTTTCTATGTAGCTACGTTTTGACATAGATTCTACTGTCGTAGCCTAGCTAGTCACTTAGAATTTATCAGAATATATGTCGACACGTCGCCTACATAGAATAAAGAAGTTGGTGACCAATGACATGTGTCTTCATTCTTAATTCAGCTATAGTTTCAATTCAAATTCTATAAAAAAAAAAGTGAACTTCATTTTTTAAAATAGTTCTAGTTAACCTTAGTGCAAGACGACACGACATTTTCATAAGTTTGCGTTTATATTCAAGAATATATTAACGAACACTTGGGAAACGGTGTCAATGGTACAGCCTTATATTGAATATTCATTTTATCACAACAGAATATCCGGAGAGCAAGAGACATCCATACAATGAAGTACTTTGCTTCTTTTTGGATAAAGAACAAAAAATGTATGTATCATAAACCTTCATTAAAAGTTGGACAAAACCGTTTGTAAATTATCAAGACATACAGACAGTAACCTTGAAGAGTCTTAAAGGTGAGTATTGTTAAAATGTGTCCAATCACAGTATTGTTAAAATGTGTCCAGTCACAGTATTGTTAAAATGTGTCCAGTCACTCCGGTGTGCATCATCAACGTCCTTTGCATGTGGGATGTTCTCGATACAAGACGGTCAATAGCCTGACGATACAAAAAGATACAATAAAAATAGGAGGTTCATTATGCACAAATTAAATTGAAAACGTCATAGCTTCTTCAAACCCTTTGTTAACGTTTAAATTCATGTAATGATTTATCATTTTTTATGGAAGCTTATAAATATTCACAAATTAAGACATCGGTGTCTATCTACACATGAATTGAGTATATGTAAGCCTTTGCCGACACAAACTATAAGCCATTGTTGCTTTATGCATGTTTCATATAGCGAGGAGTCTTGGTATGGTAATTAGGAGTATGACGAGTTACTGCCTGGCACCGACTGATACACAATGAGTTATGAGGTAAATAGTTGCGTGTAAAATTTTCGGCATTCCCGTTCTTCAAAACCCAAACAAATTTAATCTGCCAAAGGCGTTAAACGCTCATAGTTGCGTGTGTTGAATAACAAATTAATCCCGGGAAACAAACTCAAATATTTATCGATATTGTAACATAACCGTCAGCATTATAGGTCGAACTCCCTTCGTGCGCACCTGTATGTGAGTGGAGAAGACTTTGCGACTGTTCATTGTTTGTCAATATAGTCAGGTAAATAAATGAATACCCGACGGAATGTACATTAAAACACCGTGGGTCATAACGGTGATATCTTACGAAATGTCCAATATCCAGTTAGATGGAAATGAATATTTATTTAACTAGTAACCAAGTGTCACACGTATAAGTACATTTAAAATGCTATACATATTCATCAAAAACGTCGTAGAGCCACTAAAATAAAATCTTAAACTTGCCCAAATCCAATTTTGGCAGCGACATCCATCAACCAAATACCCTATAAAGTTTTCTTCCAAATCAACCAATGAGAAACAAGAATTCATTAAAGTGATGTTACAATAACAAGCAGTTGACCTGTATATCTTTATAAGCATAGTTCAACCAACAGCAAGTTAAGGGGGTCTGAAAAAATAAACGCCGGGGGCGTCTATTAGAGGAAATACGGTTATAGTGCTTTCCTTGCTTGATGAATGACAGTTCCTTGATGGGAAATCAGCGCCTCTTTCGGTGAATAAGCTGTCCTCCTTTGTTAAAATAAACGTAGCAAAATATGGCGGCTGATCGAGTTAACACCGTAAGAATCACTCCGTAAATAAATGTCCAATCGGTGAAAGAGTTTAGCAAAATTACACCAACTCCATTATGAAATAATAATAACATAATATGATGGTGTAATGAGATCCAAATGACAAATATACAAGTATTTAGATAAACATAGTTGTAATTTTATCAAACCATAACTCCCTGTCCTTTCCTTCTTCCGTCACAGTTTTCGTAAATCAATCCAACAAGAAGGAACTATTATCATGTATATATATGATTTAAAAACAAACTTATAAAGTGTCTCTAACTGCGTTTGAATCTTTGAAATGAAAACCATTCCGTAAACGTTTACATATGTACTTGAAAATATATTGTTGTTTTGTTTCTTAAAAACAATACATTAATTCAAGTCAAGAGGTTTATTTTAGGGCCAAGATGCCATGGTTTAGGACACATTAGTTCTTTCGAGAAAATTATCAAAAATCTGCCTCTTGAAATATGTTCTCGTTGTTGTTCTGATACGAAATATAAGTGCGGGTTGGCGTGGTCCACGATACACATACTACGTTCTAGATGATGAACAAGAAGGAATTGTTTATTGTTTAGCACTCAAAGTACGACAGATTTGAAATAAATACTGAATACTTGGCCCATGTTACATAAAACTTCTCATTAAAACATTAACGAATCAATTAAATTAAAGCAAAGTTGACTGCATTTTATTACTGCTTGAATTTTACTACATACAAATGAAAGATACGGGAAATGTATCATGTCAACCGTGTGTATTCTGTTGACGATCTTTTAAATCAAAGCGTTGCATTTGATGGGTTATTTTTATTGCATGTGTATGGTTCTCTTTGCAGTAGAACGGTTTAATTATTTTTTTATTGTCCTCACATTTATTTTACGGTGCAGTTTGACGTTTTCTGTTAATGTAGCTTATGTTGAATTAATATCATCACTTGTATATTACTAAAACGATCCACCATCGGTGGTACATGAGTAAATAATGTACTGTACATAGAATGTACAACAAGTAGTTGTCACTAAGGTGACATGATCCCCCGCCGCAAATTAATACTTCAAAATTGAAAAATAATGTCAAGTTCAGCAATATCGACTGGGCCCTGAATTTTCCCTAGGAAGAACCATTGGTGTAAGATAATGATGAGAATCCAATGAACAAGTATTGTGATATCTATGCCCCTGATAAGCTTAACATGTCGACAAACTCAAAGTTCTGCTGTGACCTTAAGAATAATGTCAAGGTCATAAATATCTAATCAGTCCTTTGTTTTCCCTAGGAGGTGCTTTGAATAAGATATGATGACATTCCAGTGAATGGTTCTTGAGATATAGTGCTGACAAGCTTTACATTACTGTACATTAAAATGTCAAAATATTCAGCTGTGACCTTGAGAGTAATGTCAAGGTCACCAAAATCTAATCAGCCCTTTGTCTTTGTTGTGACCATGAAATGAAGGTCAAGGTCACAAACCTATGTAGGAACATTACTCTCCCCATGATGAACCCATATGCAAAATATTAAAAGAATCCAGTGAATAATATTTGAGTTAATCCATTTCGTACGGACGCAGCCGAAGAAGCCCTACTATATCCCCCGCTTCGTGCTAAACGCGCTGCGGGGGATAACAAGCTAACTGCATATATCAGATAATTCAATGAAATTGGTTACAAACAATCCTAATGAACTTAGATAGTTATTCGATTGAATTTAACTTGAAAATAGTTGAAGAAATTTAGAAAAACTTGGCCATAAACAATAATATTCTTTTAACAATAACTTACGTAAATCCATAAAAATGTTACATTTAAATATATAATGGAACTCATCTCGAATCAAATGTGAATCACACAACGTACACAATCTCTATTCTTTTGCGATATTTTGCCATCGGCCAGTTTCTATTGGAAGTTTGTGATTGCTTGTTCTAAATTTAAGGATCGGATATGGTCTAACAGGAGAAGGTATTGTTCAAATTCAGGAGAGCGCTTCAGAATCTAATAATAAACTGGATCTGTAAAAGTTCTCTTCCAAATTCTCCGTATACCATAGCTTTGGGTGTACTATACCTTAAACCTGTTGCTAATTTGTATCTATTTTAAATGTAGCCTACTCTTTCTATCATATACTGAGGAGAGAATAGATACTTCATAATGTTATAAATGCTTAATGTTCTTTGTTTTACATCCGATTCTCATACATGCTATGATTAAGGACATCACATTATATCTAGAATACGAGTTCTAATACACGACATTTGATTGGACAATTAGATTCCTAAATAGTCCAATCGCTGCTTACATTTGAGTTCTGGGTCAGGGTCAGTTTTGACGTATCATAGTGTTTAGAAAACAGCCGCACGATGTCACGGTCAAATTCTTAAAATGTTTTATACTCCGTACATCTATGTATACATGTACGTATATACACGACTCTCCTGGAGTGCATTGTACATATAGTCTATATTGTGTTTATATAAATATATTGTGTTTTCAAACGTAGACACATATAATATCGAAACAACAATATGTTGTTTTAAGAAACGCAAGATATCTTGAACACAACTTCTTTATTGTGAACATTGAAACACGTGACAGACAGACATAAGTTAATAAAGTGTCACGTGTATTTGC
Source organism: Gibbula magus (assembly GCA_936450465.1). Taxonomy (NCBI): domain Eukaryota; kingdom Metazoa; phylum Mollusca; class Gastropoda; order Trochida; family Trochidae; genus Gibbula; species Gibbula magus. The sequence goes on from OW388289.1 coordinate 16,332,695, forward strand.
ACATACACAACATGTAGGTAAAACAAGTACGCTCGTCGCACTTTATCACTATGACGACACTCGGCGCCTAATGAAACGCCGCACCTGATGAAGGAGTACGCATACACTCAGAAACGCATTAAGCTTTACAATAAAGTAGTATCCAGAAAATCTGCATTTCTTAATATTCATGTATTCCACTTGTAAATAACCAACAAAGATTTGATATTATTTTAGTCGACATGAACCCGAATGAAAGTGGGGTTCATTATATCGCCCTCCAGTCGGACGTATATTTCTCTTTTAGCTAACTTTCCTTCAACATGATCACAGGAGGGGACAGAGCTGAACCTGAAGAATGGAGTAAACCACGATGTTTCTGTAGACTCGGGGCAGTTAATAGTATGAATGAAAGTAGGGCATGTGTCAGGCAGGACACACTGACGACATGCGTGTAGTGAGTCACGCTTCACCGCCTCGGCGTCTTGCTTCCTGCAGGAAAATATCACACGTTCTTGTTGAAAGACACGACGATTTATTCCTACATCAAGGTTTCCGGGGTATACACTTCTTGTGAATAGAATTCGTCACATATCATAAATTACTATGTTTACGTTTTCGATCAGATACATGAACAAATTCATGATGTTTATTTATACCAACTGCATCAGTCAACCATCTTCTGATGTATATGCATGTATATGTCATCTTCCCTGCAAGGCATTACTCTTGCAAGTCCATTACTGACTGATTTAAGTCTTGCAATAATTCTCTTGCTTTTCCGTGCTAAGATAGTGGACCGCTGCACCTGAAATGCATAGCGGACTCTGATTCCCTGGCACAGAAACCTTAAGGAAATACGTCAAGCCTTATATCAGTCAGTAACGGAGACTGGCAAGAGTTATGCCTTGCGTGGGGAAGTTGGTACAAATGGTACATGAAAATAAATCATCATTTATTTAGTAAAATGAACAAAAACGTCACTAGCGACGAAGAATAAATCCTTTTAGAAATCTACCAATCAATGATGTTGCTAATGCTTTTAATGTGATGTTTTGTGTGTAAAATTATAAACATAATCAAAATCTAAATACATAGGTTAATCAAATGAGAGGCACGAAAGACTCTTCCACAGTTACGTCTTGATAGATCTATTCGATTTGTAGAAGTAGTCGCTGACCTTTGACACGTGAATGATATGATAGAAGGGTCAGTCTGATATAAGGTCTCGGCTAGGCATTATCAACGTGAATATAAGGTGTTCAAACATGACATACACCCTGACCTTACACTTAGTAGAGGTATGTATTGATTTATTTAATATAAGAAGAGCATTGATGTTTTCATACAGTGTCAGCCCGAGATCGCACATGGAGTATCTATGTGTTAATATAAGCAACTGTAATACATAATAGAACATGTAAATATTAGTTTAAACAATAAGTTATGTAGGCTATAGTTCTACATGTACATACCGGTTAGCTGAAGCTGGTGACATTTGGAGAGTTTTTTTTGTCTTCGGTAATGAATCTCCAAAACGAATTAAGAGTGAAAACTAAACTCCATGCCATTAATTCTAGAAAACAAAAGTACAATGCATTCACACTTTTTAGTATATTTTACTTACGTACGTATATTTAACTTTGCTAGTTTAAAATACAATACAATACGATAATACAATTGCGTTCGTATAGCCCATAAAGTAAACCTACAAAGAGTAATTAATGGACAAATTACAGATCTATAATTCTGTTTTCACAGGCCCAATGTCCTAAATATGTACGTATATAATCACCTAAGTCCTTACTATGAATCATATATACAATATTTTATGTGGTATGGCGTCTATATAATCACCATACTATGAATCATATATACAATATTTAATGTGGTATGGTGTCTAGCTAGCCTTTGTGTTCTTTTTATCTCGATATCGTAATTATAATGTACCTTAAAGTTTTAAAAAGTTTACACTCTATTATATAGGGCAGAGATAATTTTTACCAATTTTTTACCTACATATTAATTACGATATCGATGTCTTGTGTTTTATTTTCCGAAATGAGAAATGGTCAGGACTCAGTCTTGAGGAAGCTCTCCAACCTCATCCCCAGGGCTGATATATGATCAACTAGATCTATCATTGTTTTACGCAGGAGAGACGTAACAACACTGCGAGGAGTTTAGAAGCAAGTAGTGGAAGGGAGATAACTCTAATTATGCATCCCCAGCTCGCTGAATTCTACATTGTGAGAAAATGACAACAAGGGTTCTAGGATCGAAATTAACAAGAAATCTGTGTAAACGAATAAGGTTGTCTCGTGTCATTAGAAGCTCTTCAAGCATTAGCAGTGAGGTATGGTTCGTTTTGTGTAATTAGAATCATGATATTTTGTTAAATAAGCCTTCTGAGCTTCATGATCATGGTAGGCGAAAACACAACATGAACTGATGATGAAGAGAAGTCCATACTTTTTCACTGCAGATTAAACGAAGACTTTGAGCAATATTGGTGGTAGTCTAACTCATACACCGTGACCCTGCAGTAGATCCAAACATAATCACCTCTTGAACATGTAAGTCAAGTGAAAGCTTAAATGTAGGGTTAATTTTCTCTATTATTGCAGCGTCGTGTGCCTCCACTGTGGTGCCATGCTGGGTCAACATCAGTTCCACCCACTGACAACGTGAGACATGGAAGGAGGGTAGTTTCCTTCTACACAAGGGTATTCTCAACAGAGACACACAATGGGTCGGTTATCTTTCTAGTACTAACTTATCAGTCTGTCTCATATCTAGTTCACTTCAAATAGGTTAGGTTTAAACAAGGAAACTCTGCTTTCTTCAGAAACCATGTTTATGATATGCAATTATTGAAACCGACATTTAGAACTTAAATTTTTACCTGCAGTCATCAAAGTAAAAAAATCCCTGATTCTTGTCAAATTGTGTTATGTTGATTATCAACAATGTTATCAGTAAAAATAACAATGGAAAGATTATTTTCCTTCCTGAAGATAACGACGAAGCGTACGGACAGATGTATCTATGGTTTGTCCTGCAGTCTACTGCATGACTCATTTCTATCCACGGTCAATGACCAAACAACTGGTTTATAGTATACTCAAGATTTTATGAACTGAAGCTTGTGTACAATGGGGGAGTTACTTGTTGAGTTGGTGATCCTGTGACTCCTAATTAGGATCACAAGGGCCCTGCCCTGAAAACCTACTTTCATCTTATTCTAAACATCTAAAAGCTCTTAAAATCTGATATCTTTAGGACATATGCCGTGGTTAAATGAATTTGCACTTTGTACTGGTATGTTGTGTGACACAAGTTTGTCTTGCAGTAATGAGTTTGTTTGTTGCACGACTGAGTTTGTAGGTTGTACTATTGACTTTATTGTACTGTAGAGTTTGTATGTTATATAATTGAGTTTGTATGTTGCATCAATGTCGACCATTTGTGGTGTGGTATTAACTGGGCTGTGGATTTTTCTATCCCAAATTGTGAATATGTGTTTCTCTGTTTTGACACAAGTAATTATATATTGTGAGAATGAAGCACACTTGAATGATTTAACAGATGCTTTTATCAGTTGAGTATTGAGTGTGAAAATAGTACTATTGAGTTTGTGTGTTCTACTTTTGAGTTTATATGTTGTCCTATTGAGTTTGAATGTTATACAATGTTGTACTATTGAGTTTATGTTGTACTTTTGAGGTTTTATGTTGTACTCTTTAGATATGTTGTACTATTGAGTTGTATGTTGTACAATTGAGTTGTATGTTGTACAATTGAGTTGTATGTTGTACTATGTAGATGTATGTTGTACAATTGAGCTGTATGTTTAATTATGTAGATCTATTTGTACTATTGAGTTGTATATTGTAGAGAGCTGACAGAGAAGCAGTATGAGGAGCTAGCGGACGAGACACTTGACTCCCTGGCGGAATACTTCGAGGATCTTCCTGAAAACATAGAGTGTCACCCAGACTATGATGCTTCTCTGGGCGTGAGTGACAGTTGACTTACCCACATCTTCATACATATATATATAAGTGTGGTTTCATATTTATAATAGGATCAGTGCATGCAATAGTATTAATTGAGTAACTTACCATTAACCATAATTTCAAAGTTTCGGCTGAGTGATTGGTGCCTGACTCAGAGTGTGTGGGTTCAAATCCTGCAAGGAACTCGACCCCAAAAAAGTACAATAATTTCTTTTATTGTAGATACAAAATCAAATGTTTCGTTAGTTACGGTAGTTTTTAGGGCTGTGCAATAATATCGATATACCGGTATATATCGGTACAAAGTGTGTATTGCAATAATTGCAATATGACTTGTGATATCGCAATATATCGCACCAATGCATTTTAAGTAAAAATAAGTTTAAAATCTTGCTTTTAGGCACAGACACATGGTTTAATTCTCCAAAAAATTTTTGATGTGCAGGAATATGTGTTGGACAAATGATGGGAGACATTTTTTAGGTGAACATCATTAGAATTTGCTTACATATTTACCTTAATAACTTGTTGTATATAGTTTGTTAGATCTGAAAGGCATTTTATCAAATATTTCATGTTTAAATCACATAACGATGTATAAAAGCTCAATGTAGAAGTCATTCAATATATCGAAGTATTATTGCAATATGTGTGCTGTATATCTCAATATGAATTTTGCCACAATATCCAGCCTTAGTAGTTTTCTAAACTGGTTGTCTACATCAAATGTTTGAGGCACATTAGTGGAATATATAAGAAAACAAGATTTTCTGGATAACAAGTTCTATGATGTGTAGAAACACATTTCAGAGTATATGCTCACTCTTTCATCATTGTCTACATGATACATATGATGATGTATTCTTGTTGCTAGAGTGGAGTCCTGACCATCACCCTGGGAGGAGAGCGTGGAACATACGTCATCAACAAGCAGACCCCTAACAAACAGATCTGGCTCTCCTCTCCTGTCAGGTACTGTAACACGGAGCAGTAGGTTTACAGATTCACCTTAGAACATTGGATAGGTCATACAGAAACTTGTTATTGCAGGTAAAACATAAACCATATATACGTAGTTGGGCACACACAAACTCGTTTTTGTTCTATCTACCGGTATATGTTTTATGTTTTACCAAACGAGTTCATGTTCTAAGTCGAGAACCAAAATATCCTGAATTCCCCAAAACTTCTATCTGCACATATACCTGGTATAACTTGGAAGCAAAGTCCCTTTCCTGCATATTCCCTGGGTTGTTAGGCTTATGTTAGCCCCTATCGTGAAGGTGAAGGTTGATATGGCCATGACTGCTGTCTGTCTGTTCACATGGCTGTCTATCAAACTTGTTGAAGATAATGCACTGCAATTTGGTCATAACTAGTGCCACTATTTAACACTGGCTGTTTTAAGCTTTGCTGCATTTCATTACCTTTTCTGTGCTAGCTTACCAGCATGTACTGAGAAATTTGGGTGCAGTGTGCTGCTATGCTAGCACAGGAAAGGTTCCAAAATGCAAAAAAGATAAATTCAGCCAATGTTAGAGACTGGTGTAAGTTACCACTTGCAGGGGAATTTTTTTTGTCTCTTCATTATATTTGATTATATAAGGTAATATTCCAACTTCTTTTCTTTTATTATCCTGAACAAAATAGTATTATGATTGTCAGCTTACAAGTACTCTATTGTCACCTTTTGTAGATAGATTAAAAAATATAAACACTTGGTGTAATGTTTCAGTGGACCGAAGCGGTACGATTACCAGGACGGTAGATGGATATACAAGCGTGACGGAATCTCACTACACGAACTGGTCGGCCAAGAGTTGAGAGCTATGGATATACACACAGATCTCTCTAACTGTTCCTATAGCTGAACTGGAACATTTATTTAATTTTTTTAAACCTGTTAAGGTATATTTGAATGTATCATGATAGCTCCCATTGGATTATGTCCTGCAGCAACTCAGCCGCTTCATTGGTTTAGAGAACTCTGCATAGAGTTGTATATGAGTGCAATGCTATTTTTTGATTCATTGGACAGTTCCAGCCAATACTTGCAGGTTTCACTACATGCCAACCAAAGTTGTGTAGGACTTTCTCCCACCTAGCTGACGTGATGTGTAAATTCTCTTGATACAACATCAGATGTACACCACCTCACCTAATCTCATCTGTGAATAAATATTTGTTTTCAGTCTGAGAACATTGTCTATGTGTTTCTTTGTGGCTTATGTTTTGTTAATAGGGAACATTGTGTTGTGAAATTCATATTTCTGAGTGAACATCAAACTTTAATGTTTATGAGAAATCTATCACATCTATAACATTGGATCATTCTTGGATTCCTTATCAGTGTTTCAAATTGATTTACCTCCCTTACATTGCTATTGCATGACATAACATCTGCCTTATGGCGTAAACGCTTTAATTATGACATCAGTACATCATTTATTTATTTTTCTTTCTGAATTTCTCTATTTTCCTGCTCAAGGCAAGATGAGCTAATAGCATGGGCAGTCGTCAGTCAACCCTCGTCCCGATTTTCTCCACCGCTCTCCCCCTTCAGAGATTACTCAAGTCATTTCTTCCGACTTACCTTAGCTGTTGTTGGAAGTGGTTCACTTTCTTGGTAGGACATAGATCATCTTGGGTTGCAATCAAAGTTTGTTAATTGAACCTCAGCAGATGGCTTTTTGCCTTGTGTATTGAATTGCTTGATACTTTAAAATAAAAAATGTTAAGAGAAATGAATTTGTCGATAGAGCAAATATTTCTGAGAATGTGAAGTATTGAGTCAGAGATTGCTCACTACAGCTATTATGTATGTTTGGTGATAATTCACTGCAATCCAAAAGCCTATTGTCTAATCGTAAGTCTTTTGACCTGTGATAATAAATCATGCGAAACCTAATGAGTCAAATTATCCATCTTATTAGCTCATCAGGCCTGAAAGGCTCAATGGGCTTATGGCATTGCATGGCGTCCGGCGTCCGTCCATAAACTTTTGCTTTTTCGATCTCTTCTCCAGAACCAAAAATTCTAGAAGAGAGCTGAAATTTATGTGCAAATTCCTTGGCCAATGGGGATTCTAAATTGTAGATTTGGTGACCCTGTGGCCCCAAATAAGGGCCTGACAGGCCTTAACCTAAAAACCTATTTTCACCTTCTTCTCCAGAACAAAAAGACCTAGAAGGCTGTAATATTGTGTGAAAACTCTTTAGCCAATGGGGATTCTAAATTGTAGATTTGATGGCCCTGGGGCCCCAAATAAAGGCCTCACAGGCAATGAACTAAAACCTATTTTCATCTTCTTCTCCAGAACAAAAAGACCAAGAAGGCTGTAATATTGTGTGCAGACTCTTTAGCCAATGGGGATTCTAAATTGTAGATTTGGTGACCCTGGGGCCCCAAATAAAAGCCTCACGGGCTATGACCTAAAATCCTGTTTTCTTCTTCTTAACCAGAACAAAAAGACCCAGAAGGCTGTAATATTGTGTTCAGACTCTTTAGCCAATGGGGATTCTAAATTGTAGATTTGGTGATCATGGGGCCCCAAATAAAGGCCTCATAGGCTATGACCTAAAAACCTGTTTTCTTCTTCTTCTTCACCAGAACAAAAAGACCCAGAAGACTGTAATATTGTGTTCAGACTCTTAAGCCAATGGGTATTCTAAAGTATAGATTTGATGACCCTAGGGTCCCAAGTTAGGGCCTCACAGGCCATGACCTAAACAAACTTATTTTCTTCTTCTCCAGACCAAACAAACCTAGAAGGCTGTAATATTGTGTGCAGATTCCTTGGCCAATGGGGATTCTAAGTTGTAGATTTGGTGACCCTGTGGCCCCAAATAAGGGCCTTACAGGCCATAACTTAAAAACCTATTTTCATCTTTTTCTCCAGAATAAATATACCCAGAAAGCTGATATATTGTGTGCAGACTCTTCAGCCAATGGGGATTCTACATTGTAGATTTGGTGACCCCGGGGCCCCAAATAAAAGCCTCACAGGCCATGACCTAAACACCTATTTTCATATTCTTTCCCAGAACAAAAAGACCTAGAAGGCTGTGATATCGTGTGTAGACTCTTTAGCCAATGGAGATTTTAAATTGTACAGTAGATTTGGTGACCTGTGGTGCCCCAAATAAGGGCCTCAAGGCCCATGACCTAAAAATCTATTTCAGTCTTCATCATTTAACACTATAAATGCTGATGAGCTACAGAGCCCATGGCTCTATTTTTGGTCTTGATGTTGTTCTACTTCATTTCATCAGGCCTGAAAGGCCCGATGGGCTTATGGCATGGCATGTTGTCCTGTGTCCGTCTGTCTGTAAACATTTAGCATTTTCGACTTCTTCTCCAGAACCAGTGACTCTAGAGAGCTGAAATTTTATGTACAGACTCCTTGGCCAAGGGGGATTCTAAGGGTCTCACAGGCCATGACCTAAAAACCTATTTTCATCTTCTTCTCCGGAAAAAAGACCTAGAAGGCTGTAATATTGTGTGCAGACTCTTTAGCCAATGGGGATTCTAAATTGTAGATATGGTGATTCTGTGGCCATAAAGAAAGGCCTAACAGGCCATAACCTAAAAACATATTTTCATCTTCTTCACCAGAACAAAGGGACCTAGAAGGCTGAAATATTGTGTGCAGACTCTTTAGCCAATGGAGATTCTAAATTGTAGGTTTGGTGACCCTGTGACCCCAAATAAGGGCTTCACAGGCCATGACCTTAAAAATTTATTTTCATTTTCTTCTCTAGAACGATAGGATCAAGAAGGCCAATTTGGATTCTTATTTGTAAACTGTGTGACCCTGTGGCCCCAAATAAGGACCTCATAGGCCATGACCTAAAATTATATTTTCATCTTCTTTTCCAGAACAAAAAGACCTGGAAGGTTGTAATATTGTGTGCAGACTTTAGCCTTTGCAAATTCCCAAATTTATGCCAGTCACTCAAACTGTCCTTGGGCTAGCATAGTAAGAGCTGACCTTGGTGACCAAGATTGCAGTGGCTTATGGTAATCAGAGCTACATGTTACGTAATGATAGCATGTTCCACAGAGCACTGCAAACCAGCTGGCTTGGTTTAACTTGTAGAGGCAATGGCTCAGGATATATTTTATGACTTTGTGTGTTCGTTCTCAACATGTAGTAAGAACACCTTTAAGCATAGACATTTTTGTAAAAAATATTTTTTCTCACCAATTTCTTTACCATTTTGTAACATGATTTGGGAAAATATGTCTTAGTGACACTATTTGAATTCGAGGAGTCACCTTCTCTTCAAGTTAATTTCAGTAAGTGTGATACTTGGACAATCAATTTCCTTTTATGCACTGACATTGAACAATTTTCGTGTCCATGTCAAGGGACTTTATCTGGAGAACAATCTATTTCCGGCTTGAACATAACAATATATACCCTGATGAGCTACAGAGCCCACGGCTCTATTTTTGTCATTCTCTTTCAGATTTTTAGCTCATCTGGCCTGAAAGGCCCGATGGGCTTATGGCATGGGATGGCGTCCGTCCATCCGTCCGTCCGTCCGTCCGTAAACTTTTCGCTTTTTCGACTTCTTCTCCAGAACCAATGACTCCAGAGAGCTGAAATTTAATGTACAGACTCCTTGGCTGAAGGGGATACTAAATTGTAAATTTGGTGACCCTGTGACCCCAAATGTGGGTCACAGGGGTCATAACCTTAAAAGCTATTTTCATCTTCTTCTCCAGAACCAATGACTCCAGAGAGCTGAAATTTTATGTCCAGACTCCTTGGCTGAAAGGGATTCTAAATTGTAGATTTGGTGACCCTGTGACCCCAAGTGTGGCTTACAGGGGTCATTACCTAAAAAAAACTATTTTCATCTTCTTCTCCAGTCCCAATGAACGTAGAGAGCTGAAATTTTATGTACATACTCCTTGACTGAAGGGGATTCTAAATTGTAAATTGGGTGACAGTGAGACCCCAAATATTGGGTCACAGAGGCAATGACCTAAAATGCTATTTTCATCTTCATCTCCAGTCCCAATGGCTCTAGCGAGCTGAAATTTTATGTACAGACTCCTTGGCTGAAAGGGATTCTAAATTGTAGATTTGGTGAGTCTGTGACCCCAAATATGGGTCACAGGGATCATAACCTAAAAGCCTAATTCAGTTTACAGCATCTTTCTGAGATTATATGTGCACTTCAATCAGTAAGTAGGTAAGGGAGGTAATTTTAAAGAAAACAGCTGAGTTAAAGGCATTTCATCTTTCTGATGTGAGAGTTCTAACATGTGCTTTGAGAATATAATATGTCTGATGAGATATTTAGAATTAAAAACTTAGAATTGGAGGTCTAACAAAAATTATAAGTCATATTTTATCTTTGTCTCACATTTCACATATGAGTAATTATTTGTATTTTGCAAGTGAATTTGCTGATAAAGGTACACAAGTCTAAAAGTATTCTAAAGACGTAATACAGAATCTTTTATTAAATCTAATATTATGTTCTTTGTAATTTAAGAGTAAATAATGGAGTTTTTTAATATCTCATGATATTGTGTAATTATTTGGAGAATTAATTAATTAATTAATGAGAATTTCCAGTACGAGTCAATTTGGTATACCTTATTTATATCATATTTTATACTTTATAACTGATTTAGTTTTCTATTAACTTTGCGGTTAATTTTATTCAATAGGAACAAGAAATGAGATAGATGTCTACATCATGGACATGTTTAATGTGAATCTATTTGAAATGAGAACTATTGAATACCCTTTGAAGGAATAACTTGAAGAGGAATTAATTTTTTTCATTTTACATGAGATATGTGAAGTGAATATGACTAGTGATGACTGGTGATAACATAGGACTATAAAAGAAGTAGCTATATGAGATTGTGACATCACACCTATTTTCATCATCTTCTCCAGTACAGAAAAATAATTATTTGTAGGAAAAACTGCATCTAACATATAAATTTTACTGGCTGTGAGTCCAGTGTCTGCATGTTATGTAATTGCATTGTGTTGACCTCTTCCTGGCAGAAGAATGAAAACTGATAGTTACACAGAGGTTTCAGGTTACTTTAAACTTCTGTGCAGCACTGTGTTATCATAGACTGTGCGTGAGACTGCTTTAGTCTTCCACTGACTCTAAAAAAGAATTTATTCATAGAATATCACCATTTTATCAAATATTGAAAAGGAGCCTATAAGAAATGGTGAAAAAGAATTTACTAAAAAAAATTCACCAATTTTTATTAAGTATTGAAATGGAGCCTATGAGAAATGGGATTTTCAAAAACTGAGGCTCCTATTCATTATGTAATAAATGTTGGTATTGCCATAATGCAATTGAGAATTAAAACAATATAATGCAAAGGTGAATGATATTCATAACGAATGTTGATTTATGTGTAACCAATTTTGATAATAATTAGCAGGGGTCATGACCTAAAAAGTTTGTTTTCATTTTCTTCTACAGCCCCAGGCCATTATTGCAATAGCTTACAGTGGTGAATTGTATGCAAAGAATTGTACCCGGTATATTCATTATTATATAATGTGAGTACGATCTTAAAAAATAGTATGATCTCTCCACCACATTATTATATGTTTGATACCAGCAATTTATTTCCAAGCTTTGTGTTGCTCTTTCAACACATATATATATAGCAGATTGGCAAAGTTATAGTAACAAAATATTTTTAAACTGCTTTAATCGTTTCACTACCTAGATTCTTATTACTACATTCCATTATCTGACCATTGCTATAAAGTCCACTCCATAACATACCCCACTTATTATCTCCTGATGAGCTACAGAGGCCATGGCTCTATTTTTTATCGTTACCTCTGTTCTATTAGGGCCACATTTCTCGTTTCTAAATACCCAAGGGAGCAATGGTATGACATCCCTGCTTTTTATCCAATGAAATCTTATTTATCATCATGTTTATTTTTTATTTTTAATACAAATTTAAATAACATACACGGAGGAAAACACATTAAATAAGAAAACCTTTATCATACATTTCTGTTTCCATACACAGTATTATGATGTGTCACTGATTACACCATTTTTTTTCCAATGCAACCAATCACGATTTTCTTATTTCCAGCCGAGAATGTTGCCCTAGGTTACATTCAGAAATCTGAAGGAAATAACTTTTTGGGAAAGAACATGCATTTTTTGGTAAATAGGTCAGTTTTAAAACAAACTGTTCAACTACCGTTTATACAAACGGAAACTGTGTTTGGTAACTGCGTGCCATTTGTTATATTATTATCAGCAGTTCATTCAAAATGCTTCTGAAGAACTAAAACTTCGTACTCTCCATGACAACTTCGACATCATGTTTCGGGTCTGCTTTTCTATCACTGCCAGATTTATACCACGTGTTCATGTCATCAAGGGTTTGGGGAAGTTCTCGACCCATTGTTTCTGGCAAGAAGTTGATGAAACAGGCCACCAAAATACAACATCCTCCGAACACAGCACCTGGAGCCCACGGGTAGTACTCAGCCTGTGAAAATAGGAATAGCAAATTATATAATGAACAAGATGTATGTCTAATTCTTTAAGATTCATTTAAGGCTACAACATCGCTGTATCCAAATGATAAATTAGAACCAAGATCAAGCAGTCCATCAACCAGAATGATGATATGTCAGGTAGTGCAACTGTTGTGTGAAGAACGTTTATCTTCCAAACCTGTTCCTCAGGAGATATCGTTTGTCAACGATTTGATAGTAGATTTTGCACAATGCCCGATAACCATCAACCAAATGACATCATAATGCTTTATACATCGTCAAGTAATGTCTCACAATGTTATGATGTAAATAAAACAATGTAACATCGCGATGCCATGACGTCATAAACATGATGACATCACAGTAATACATTAGCGCTTATTGATAAAATAAAAGTATTCTCGGCAAGCCATGAGTGTAACTTTTATCAACTCGTTTAGATATATTTGATATCCGAAGACACTTGGGGAGACTCTCTATGAACACGCCCTGAGGTCCGGGCATGAGTTGATTACCAGGAGACCGGAGAAAGGTGCCAGCATTCCTCCAAGTCTGGAGAAAGAAGATGAGCTTCCTAGACCGAAGTTCCTGCAAATATAATGTTAAGGCCTTTATAGCAGCTACTGATGGCATTTACATAGACTTTACAACAGCGTGGTGATAATTCATTTACAGACACATGACGGTTTTACAGACAACAAAAGAAGGACAAGTAAAATAGAAACCTGAGATTGGTGGGGAACATCTCTGGGGTCATGAAGAAGGAGACCCCCCAAGCACTGGACGCTCCGAACATCCCGACACACGAGAACACCGTCACAGCCGTCTCCGCGCTCGGGCTGCCCTCTGTAGGCAACAAAGCACACTAGAACAAGTTAATTGGACTGGCTTTATTTTTTGGAGAATAATATACAATATCGTTACAAAGCAAGTGATTAAAAGTATGATGCGCTATTACAGCGTCATTCTGCCGTTATGTAGAGCCGGTTGTCAATTACACAAAAACTGAACAAATCTAGAAACAAACCAGTTTTCCAAGAAACAGCTATAGTTTCCTTATCCTAAATTACACAAGAGATTCGTCAGGAAGTCAGTGATTACACTGAGGCTACATGTTTAAGTCAGCTGTGCTTTTCCCCAACGACTCCCATGTTGTGAAGAGGTACTTACGACCAAGAGACTTGATGACTGTTGCCAGGATGAGACCGAGTCCTCCAACACCGTGCAGCACCATGCTCGTCTTCTTCCGTCCGTATCTACAAGATAAAGGAGGAACAGTGTAGTTCTGATGAGTGGCAAACCTGTATGTATCTCTAGACTCAAACCTGTATTTATAAAAGCTACTCGTGGTATAAAGACTTAAATCCTTATCGTTTCTGGAGAAGGTGTGCCAACCACGTGCACACTAAGTTTGTACTCGCGTAAGAACTTGGATACTTGCCCTTTTCATACAATCATGTATTTATAAAATGTTGACCGAATTACTTGATGGTGATGCAACTGAAAGAGTTAAAACAAAGTGTCGACGAAATTATAGGTTCGCATCAGCGGGGAAATCCTCGAGATATTAGTAGTATTCTATTTTGTTATAAAACTGAACTTTGTTTATTGGTCTTTTGTGTCAACTGTTTGGTTGTCATTGAATTGTATCCTGTCCGGAAGCATATAATGCAAACCAAATCAAAGTAGTTACATACATATAAATGGGATTAACCTTTTTTTACCTGCATACAATCGTATATAGAAAGCATACCTATCGACCATGTAAAAGAAGACCAGCACACCAGGCGCGTCAACCATGGAGTACAGGAAGAAGTTGATGTAACGGTTTCCGGCCAGAGTGTGCGCAGTCATGAAGAGTCCGAAGAAGGTCATACTGTCGGTCATCCTTGATAAAAGATGGAGACTGATATCATCTGATTGAAATGTCTGCTCCTCCTCGGTCAACGAGGCATAATACTCATCCGATACTCATAATGTTTCTTTAAGTATTGTCTTGATATATATGAAAATATTAATCAATGAAGGGCTTAGTGTTCCAGTTTTAAACCATCCCAACAGCGCATGAACAACTTACAGTTGGAATTTGGAAAGCGCAAACTCAAGGCAAACTTATAGGCTGACTAAAACGAAGAACGAACCGGATTGTTAGATGCCTTTTGTGAGACATGTAGGACGAATCGAATCAGTTGATTGGTTTACATAATGGCGGATATTTGGGTAGTTTTCCTATAGTATATTTGTGATTTTCCGTAATCGTTTCCCTGGTAAAAAAGAACATAGGAATGGCCCAGGTTTATATTTACTAAATTTATTAGTTTATTTTGTGTATTGTCTATTGACCATGTCAGTCATGATGCATTTCAGAAATAGTATAAGTCAATGATGCCTATATTGTATATCATGGTTAATGGTATGTAGAGATGTAAACCTAATAACTAACCATGCCATGTTAGTTTGGATTTCACTGCTTAAGGAATTTAACAATGAAGAAACGAACCCCAGCAAACACGATTTTGACAATTGAACAGCTAAGACTTATTTCTTGATTTTTTGTTTTGACATTCACAACTATTAAACGGATATCTATACAAAGCTGAATGACCTTTGGTGTCACGAAGGTGTCACGAGAAAGGTGAGGAACCACAAATATCAGTGACAATGATTGCGATTGAAAATGCCTTATCCATAATCCCTGAGTAGCAGCACCAAAAGTACGTTCTTTCTAGTAATAATAAAAATTGGGCGCTTTGAGCATGCTCATGCATGAAAAAAGTGCTATACATAATGGACTATTGTCATTTTTATTATCATCATCATCATCAATATTATAATGTGCTTAATGCATAATATTATATTTTAAATCCAAACTAGAAAGCCACTGAAGAACTGACCAGGTGAACCATAATATGAACACGGTTATAGCCAGTCGCTTTCTCTTCATCAGCTCCAGGAAAGATGGTTTGGTCGGATCTTTAGCCTTTCCGGGGTCAGATCCATTCTCGCAATGGCTCTTTACGGTGGACCGTTTCTCCTCGCGAGTAATATACTCTCTATATACTTCTAGCACTTCCGTTTCCACCTTGCCGCTCATGCGTGCTGCTTTCTTCAAGTTCCTCTCAACATTCATGGTCTTCCGGTTTGTAACCAACCACGAGAGAGACTCGTCCAATAATCTGCAACATGCTTTTAGTTTTGTGTACCTTGAATATTTTTGGAACCTTTTATTCATTGCTACCTTAACTGAGTCCTCTCTATGACTTCATATAACGATTGTAATTATGAACGAACATTTAGTTATTCTTTTTAATATCAATGAACCTTAAGTGTAGGTCTGAAGGCATAATATAATTAAAACTTCTCTCATCTCAAAACTCACAAGTACTGGACGAGGACAACTAGGGAGACAGAGCAATATGCAAGCTGAGCGAAGCGCCACGAGTAGGATTCCATCAAGTAGGCAACTACGGGGATCAGGCAGGAGCAGACGCTCCAGATAAGACTTCCCAGCAGGCCTGAGAACTTCCGGTGTTGTGTAGAAAACATCTCGATGCTTATGGTTGACGAAGATGTGACGATTCCCTGAAAAGGAGATAAACGGAATGGTGACATGTAACATGTGACGAATTTGTTGTCGTGTGATTATCGCTTTTGTCCTATTTGATGGTTTGGCAGCAGATATGTAATAGTTGTCATGTAGTTTCACTGAATGATCAGATAAGATTGAATATCACCTGTTGCACAATGCCAAGGAAGACTCTGAGCACTAGGAAGACAGTGAAGTTGGGCGAGAAGGAGACTGCCACCCCCAGTACCAGGAAGATGGTGTGTGACAGGAGGAGCACTGTACGACGTCCATAGCGGTCGGAGAAGACAGGGAGAGAGATGGCTCCTACACCCTGACCTACGATCAGAAGGGTCTGTCCAAACCCTCGGAGCGGAGCGCGATCACAGACTATGTCCATCTGCAAACGATATGTGTGAAAGTTTAGTCTAACAAAGTATAACACTTGACGCCCTGTATTAGATCGAACGGAGTGATGTTGATGAGCTTTTCCAAAACATGTTGGAAGCGCGATCATGGACACTGTCCATCTGGCATATGTGCTTTATAAGATAAACGAACTAAAGCAGTAATGACGTTAGTGGTTTAATGAATCTTGTAAGGTTAAGAAGGTTTGTAAAATCATTCGATCACATCGTAAAAAACTCATTGTCAATGTAATTTAATATAATAGCCTCTGCTTTGGGTATTATACCTAATCTGTGTTTTAAGTTGCAAGTATCCATTAAAACGTTAACATATATTCATGAGCTGAAAACCAATATCATTATAATGTTTTTCACTCTGTGTCTGATCATTTTATCAAATCGAATGTTCTAACATTATATGAAAACAATAATATTTCAGCCTGACCTTTTGTTTGTTAACATTGCTGTAAATGATACTCTGTTTCTTGCTTCTAGAGAACCTATTTCGGAACAGTGTGGATTATTTTGGGCTACTCATGTCCCATTTTCTACCATACCTTTATGTATATTGCTCTGGGGGACTGTTACATCTTATCAACTTACATCAGACATCAACGAACTGTCCTTCTTTTCCTCGTACTGGTAACCGAATAGACAAGGGAGATCACTGCTGTAGGCAACTCCTGATACGTTTGCTTGAACGTGTATCTTGCATTTGTCGTATGAAACCAGACTATTGTTTTCGTTGATGAAATCAACATCAACGGCCTCAAAGACATCAGAAAGATTGGCGGGAGCTCGACACACATGAGGAACGATTCTGCCTGAAATTAAACCCAATTGCGGTTTGAATGAGGTTGATTAAGTGTATATATCCCTCAGATATGTCGAAGATGTGTCTGAAAATAATTGTCATAGCAGAACTTAAATGATTGCAAACAACTTTGGACTCATGTCTGGACCTTCTGATCTCAATTCGATCTCAATTAGACTTTTCCATTTTACCCCTTTCTGTGATAGTGACGGATCCTGGAATTTTGAACGGTGGGTCCACCAATGGAAGGGGGGGGGGGGGGGGGGGATCCTCCCCTGCTTTCACATCAGATATCTCAAGATCTGTTCACTACATTCTCTTCTTATTTAACACCATGTTTCTCGTAAAACAGATGCAGAGCTCGTAGAATGCTTACTTTGACATTATAATTAATTCTTAGAGAAACTTTGAAAATGAGGTAAATGTTACCAAAATCGACCAGGCAGTTATTCGTAAAATATGATGAGTCAAGTTGAAGTCGACTGAATGGTTCTCTCGATATTTTCACATGCTGAAAAATTCAAAGTCACTGCAACACTTGAAATTTCCCCTGGTAGGCTTGTTAGAAGCACAGGGGCGTGTATATAAAGACACTTCCCTTCTACGATATAAAATAACTATCTTCATATTTTAACGCACATTTTCTTCAGGGGGAGATGAAAAGCACGCAGTGAATTTTGGAAACCTTGACATTATTTACAAGGACTGAACACGCATTGAATTCATCAGCAGGGAAACCAACAAGTTAAGTTTGCAAGCACAACCTTGACATTGTTATGTCGAGTTCATAGTGTGTTTTAAAATTGTTGTTTGTGGTTCAATAACCACACAGGAAAATCCTAAGAGAATTAAACTGGATCATGCTTCTGTTGACATATTATTTATTACCAAACTGCGGCCCTACTTTCTTTCACCGAAACTTTAGTGACAAATTATTGTTCATAGTATTATTATTATCTACAATAATATGTATAATATAATATATCAAACATAACCATTCTCTTCCCACAGAGGTTACTCACTTCAGATTTCCGATTTTAACCTCTGTAATATTAGGCCATACATCTCGGTTCCAGTAAAATCCTCTGACAGGGAAAAGGGGTACCTCATACTGTATCCCTGCTTGTTATCCAATGAGAACCATGACTCCATATACAGATTCTAATTTTAAAAAGTTTTCATTGGATTGGTCAACCAAGTAACTTCATAGACCTTAGCATTTGACTGTAAAGGTCTTGCTAATTAGCACGTGTCCTTCAAATATGTCTGATGTAATTAATACATAAACCTTTTTTTCTGTTTTTGTATCTGATTTGGTCTCCTTATTTATCAGCATGTTTATCATCAACTGTTTTCATAAAATCAAATTGCGTATTTGTAGGAAAACACATAAAATGTTTCTGTTTCCAAAAATAGTATTATGGCAAAAGATCGCTTATTGCACAATAAGATTCAAATGCAACCAATAAGGAAACTTCGGATCCCTTTCAAGACGAAAAAGTTATTATAGTAGAACAGAGGTTAGGAAAGGAAATCTGAAAGGAGTAGCATCTGTTGGAAGAGAATGAAACAAAACAGGCTCAAATAATAATCAATTCAATCACGCATTTTGACGTTATAAACCGTAACTATATAATTACACGTACATATTACGAATTATACTTTTAATAATACTATCAAATACAATACACTATTATTACATGCTTTTGTGTCATGTAAACCACGTCAAAGGATGATATAAAAAGTTAACTCCGTGATTATGTTGAGATCAGCGGTGTTGTAATAATTCGACTGTATATATCATTATTTCGCACCGAATTATCAGCTTTTTTTTCGTTTCTGTAAGCGGAGTTTTAATTGAAATTTAATTCTGCACACTTATATATGAATAATATTAGTTCATCTAATATAAACTTGTATACGGTCAAGGCTATATGTAGCACTTGTGAGAAATTATAGTCTAGTTATATGCTTGACTAGAATAATATGAGCATGGCCAGAGGCAATTCATAGTGGCTTGAGCCAATAAATGTTTCTATCTGCTTAAAGGTCTCAGCCTTTGCTGGAACAATCGAGAGGGGTGACAAAACTACACTCATCCAGTTAGCAACGGGCTTTCAATTCCGAATTCTATATTGACCTTTCTACGTAACACTATCTGGTTACCCATTGGTTGATCAGGCAGATTATTGGTTGAATATCATAAGAGAATACGTCAGATATATTGTTCTATCAGCATATATGACTCAGGTAACCGGGGAGAAGAAAACTTACCCAGGAAGACGAAATTCAGTAGTTGGAAGGCGGCGGACAGAGAGGCCAGTTTGCAGATGAGAAACTGAAAGATCTGATAGCGTCCCCTGCCTCCAATAGCCTCTAGGATAGGATCAACCTTTCCAATAATCGAGGAGGTCTCAGCCAAGTCAACAGTTGATGTAAAGAAGAGCGACGTCGGCACCGAGACGGCTTGAAAGGGAGTGAACATAAATATACACACGCTTTGAAAACTCTCACATACAGTGCGTAAAATCCGTGTCACATCTATGCAAATGGTTTTAAGTACATAGCGTTCTGAAGTTGTGCTTACTGTCTTTTTAAAGGTACACTCCGGCCAGGTTTAGTTGATGTGCCGAAATCTGGAAATTCTTTTTTGGAAAAGTACCTTTTCCAAAGGCATGGTCACCGGGTAAAACAAAGTATAGTATTACTCATCTGATAGGACTCATCACAATAGATCCACGTGTGAATTCGAAGTATCAAAGACGTATCGATGACAAATCAATAGTTTATTGCCAACTTTTAAAGATCGGTGACACTGACAGACGGACAGGTGTAAAGATAAACAATTCGGGGGCATAAAAATAGATTCATTACTGCCTCTGGCCTTCATTTTTGTTCTGAGGTGAGTTCTGGTTGGATCCCTCCCAATATCGAACACAATCTGGACCTTCGTGTATTGGGATATCATACTTCTGGTTAAGGTGAAGATATTTTTAAAAAGCTTGTGCATCAGGTATACCACTCTTGTACAATGACATAGTTTAGTACTTCGATGATGTAATATATGCGATGAAGATAGAAAGGAAGACAAAATTCAGCTTTGGACCCAACGGTGCACCTTTAACTTCGAGGCGTAAAACTCGTTACTGCAATGACCAGGCACGTCCTTTGGAGACACAACAAGTTTACCAACCGAAGACATGGCTTCTCTGTATTAACAATTTGTCATAGATCCATCCTTGTCGAATTAAGCCTGACCCACGAAGACCCCTGATTTGGGGAGTCACCTTAAAATGCCAATAAGTATAATATAGATTTTTTTAAATATAAAAAACTTGAAAAATCTATATAAACTATATCAATTAAACAGTACACATACTAGAAGCTCTGAAACAGTTAAAGGCGCTGACGTTGCGTTGAGATGTGTTGTAGTTATTAAATCGTGCATGCATGCCCTAGCATCTTTTCACGTGCACTTCAATTTTACAAGAGGCAATACAATAGTTTAACCAATTAGCCATGGACAAATCCTTCTGATTTCAACTTGCTCCGTAGCCTAACAGGTATGCACACTTGGTTACAAACCGAAAGGCCAGTGGTTCGATCCCCGAATTTCGAGTGATATATTTATGTTGGAAGTATGTATGGAATATATTTTATGATGGTAAAGGTGTGAGATTTAAAAAGAAATTAATTAAAAAATCATATAATAATGTTCGTCTCATATAAGGTCCATAAACCTAAGGTGTCATTTTGAAGGTAATTCTTTTCTCAGGTAAACCTCCTTTCAAGTCCATAAACACTCCCTTGGGCATTCTATAGAATATTCCTAGGCCCTGAAAGTAGATTTTAACGTGAATTGTAAATTCCGGAATAATCTCATTAATTTGGTGTTTCAATTTCAATCACAGAACAATTCGAAAATGATTCTAAGTTAAAATTTAAACCCCCCTCAACTTTTTTTATTTTGGACTGCAGGTCAATTGCAAAGAATAAGAAGTATTTTATTGCACCGAAAGGAAGCTACAATGAGTCCATATGGCCTCGTATGACCTAAAATAGCATATTTGAGTGCGAAAATTAAAGCGTGCACAAGTTACAGATGGACCTAAACTTGATGTCGCCAAGGTTCTACCTCCAGATTACGGAACCTTTGCCAATAACGAACCAAGCATTTCAAAGGGAAATCTTCCAAGGGTACAAGCATGCTGTAAACGTAGCCTACGAAACAATGTAGCCTAGCTCTGAGTGCGACACGTTTATTGTATGGGTTCGAGTAGCCCTTTCCGGGTGCTACAAAATGTTCTTAGTTGCAATGGCGTGTACGAATCTCTCCTCCCCTAAACCGTAACTCATTAATTTTACAGTTTTGAAGAATTGTTTAAGGCAGACGGATATCATTCGTAAATAGTTCAGCCAATGAGAAAAGTATAGTACATAAACAGTTTCCCTGGAACGAATCCTCGGACTGATGAAGTTTTTAAACAAATACGTCATATGAAAGTACTGATTTTAAAGGCAAATAGCACCCTTGTCTGAAATTGTCTGACTCTTTAATTGCAACTTAAGACATTTTGAAGTTAAGCAATATTTTCAATTTCTCTGATTGATTTCTTTGCCGCTTTAGTGACTAAGATAAAGGTCTATCTAGCGTAACCAATGTGCACTCAACAGTGTATGTACATGTAGATATATATACGGGATATCTGTTGAAGTAGTCGTAAAATACTCAAACCACCCCGATCCTGTCGAGGATGTAAATCATGAACACCTCTGGGTAAGTATGAAGCATTACGTACTACTACACAATTTACACGGTAAACATAAACATTTGAGGTCAAGTTCATGTGTTGAATCTAACTGAGCATTTTTTTCTTTTCTTGAGCACAAGTATAAATATAACGACATATCTGGTATCATCCAATCAAAAGTTTTAAATCATTCCTTTAAACATTATTTCTGAACGTTAATTGTGTTCATTTAATAAAAAGTTTCAGTGAAATCTATACGAAAAGATGCTTTCATTGCATGCTATAAGGAATATATTTGAGACAAAACGCTTAAATAGTTTATGGTCAAATTCCGATGATCTCGATCAGTGTCTGACAATTGGACGTTAATGCGTACCTTATGGATGTTGTTCTACTCGCTTTAATGAAACAAGTCCCTGTGGCTTAATGATGTATATTGATATACAAGGATATATATATGAGACATGATGAGACCTGATGAGACCTGATGAGACCCGTAATGGTCGAAAGCATGCTTGTGAATCTGATTTAATCATCGTAATTTCTTCGAACATTTTATTTTTTCTATATGAGACCTGGGAGTTGGAAGATGTTTTAAACTGTTTATATATATATATATATATATATATATATATATATATATATATATATATATATATATATATATATATATATATATATATATATATATATATATATATATATATAATCTATTTGGTTGTATACAAAGATGTTTACACAGGATATTGAGAATATCCGATATTTTACTGTATATACAATGTAGGGACTATATCCCTTATGTCTACACGTTAATAAACCTTTGGTTATAACGGTGGATGGTTTCTTTTACTTAGTATCTACATTGCAGTCTTAACGTGCATATTCTTTACCTGGTCGCATTGGTGTTATGTTCTTGGGGTTGTTAGATTGACAATAAACAGACCGTCGGTTCATGCCAGAGTCTTGATAAAACTTACAAAAGCAGAAAAACACCTGCTTAATGACATGTCTAGCTAATTTTCGTTTAGCATACTTCAAATTCTTACAACGTCGTCATCTGTTTCTGGTTCCATCTGAACACGGTGCAACGGGGATGAAAAGTTTCAATCTTCTTGGAAAAGTACGTCTATGCAATGTACCTACTGCCTCAGCCATGTGACTTATCTACCAGGCATGCCAAATGCACAAATTGATGAAATATTATAAATATTATAAATAAGTTCCAGGTTACTTGTCTTTGACAAAATCAATGCATTTGTATCCAATTCTGAAAGCAGTCTTAGTTAAGTGGACATTTGAATTCTAACCTTGCTGTAAGGCAAACTGACCGAAGGTGATTGATTGCATTCATATATATATATTTATTTTATTCATTCACGAAAAGGAACTGACCCACGTTATTCAACTTATAAAAGCCCTCGACAGATAGTAACATGGTTCGTATTGAATGTTGAACAAGAGACGAACGGGGAGTTAGAATGTGAGAAGTGAGATGAAAACAAATATGAATATGTACAAATTTAAAATATTCTGATTTTAACAAATTGAGATACCTGAATTGCCATTATCAATTTTTGTTCTGGTTCTAAGAATATTTTCTAAAGATTTTGAAAAATGCGTCTTTGAATGATATATATTTCCATTGGACATTGGGGGCAATTGTTGCACAAATCAACCTTAACACTAAGATTAACCTTAGGAGCACCTATTAATATTGCAGAGGCTACATTAAGTTTGGGAATTAGTCGATAGAATACGCACGCTTCCATATATATATCAACATGTCTTAAATAATGCTCAACAATAGAACCAAATCGGAGTGTAAATGTTTCCAGGTGCGCTTAACAAATGTAACACCAACATACTGAACACTAATCTAAACTAAATATAACTAAGAGTTTAGCGTTGTCGACATATTGCACGGTCTTTTCACTGCGAAAATAAGTTAAGTGTAGATCACAAAACTCGTTTACTGCTGGCTGAGTTAAGGCGTGTGATGTTGAACAAAGATGTTCATCAGCTGGATGATTCATGTTCCCCATACATCACTGCATTCAGCTGATGACTGTGCAACAATTTGGAGTTTTGTCTTTGGTAAAATACTTTGACCTTCTAAAATACCTATGACTTTTTGTGATTTATAGTAATGTATACAATTAGTGAGTTAGTTAGAGTGAATATCGACAAGGAGGCACATAGAAAAGGAATTAACTCTGTATAAGCTATAGTAGATCATTTCAGATCAGTTGGGTTTTACGGGTTAGGGTCAATGAAATGTATAATAAATAAAGATACTTTGAGAGGGCGTTCAAAATGTTTGAACACATCATCATTAACGTAAATAATTATTTCTACTAGCATCATAATTACGTCAATAATGTTTTGTAAGATCATCATAATTACTTCAATGATTCTTTGTAAGGACATCCTAATTTATAAATAATTATTCGTAGGAACATCATAATTCATGCCAATCATTATCATAATAAACGTCAATAATCCTTTGTAGGAACATCTTAATTTACGTCAATAATCCTTTGTAAAAACATCATAATTTATGTCAATAATTCTTTGTAAGATCATCATAATTTCGTCAATAATTATTTGGAGGAACATCAAAATGTATGTCAATGATTCTTTGTAAGGAAATTATAATTTACGTCAATATTTGTAAGATGTCTTGTTTGGTGGAGTTGTTTGTTTCTGAGCTATCACTGTTCCACAGTTAGAAGGAATATATTTATACATAACGCTCATTGTTGTCAGATGAATCACATGTATGTGGTGTTCCGAAACGTTGTATTAAGTCTACATTAAAATTCTCAACTTGGTTATTTTCAACATACAGCAACTGTATCTCTCTACGTCTTAATAAGCATAATATTTACTAAATAGAGGCGAAAATAACTTGCTTATCGTGTCAAATCAACTATAGAAAACATTGATGTCATTTAACTGTCAATTATATGTATTTCTCATCAGTGTATTTCGGTAACATTTCGGTGATAACGTTACCAATTTTGCCCTCCCTATCTGTTATCCACATTTCACGGAAGAGTACCACACCCGGCTAGCTGTATCAGTGAAGGAATTAGACACCAGACAAGTGCCCGCTGTTGCCATCTGCAGCTAAAGAAATGACTCCACGATAGTGTATTTTTATTTCGAGACCTTAAACATAGTCTTTCAAACATCTCATTGAGCAAGTCTATCCCTATAAAACCATGCAAAGTATTGAGCATAGATAACATAATAGATATATATTTAAATGTTATTAATGAGTATCAGATGTAGATTTTCGCAGTATGTCAAGATGTCTCAGTTGCCGACCCATTCCCCTAAAACTTTTAGACACTTTACAGTCTGATTAAAATCGATTGATTTCCGAATAAAATAAATAAAACAGGAATAAAAGTAGCAAAATAGTGCATCTACCGGGATACGATCTCATATCGCCCAGGTACTTCCTTTCCATACGGTCTGATGACTGCCCTAAAACGTGCATCTTCTCTTAACCAATCATAAGTGTTCCAACAAAGATTTGCGGGAAGCTATGGGCAAGTAACTCCAAGCAGCCATCCCCTTGTACGTTTATGTAACTTTACAAGAACCTGTTAACAAAATAATAATTAATTATACCGGTACGTTTAGAACGGCGATCTTTTAAAAGTGTTCATGGTGTGATTGGCGAGCTGATTACCTTGTTTTGTCTACACTAAACTGGTACAGAACATTCGCCAATAGTGGGTATCCTCAGACCTTGTGGAGAGGAATCTATAGAACCACTACGTATCCACGTAGATGCACTATTTTACAGATATTATTCCTCGGAACAGGGTCGATTGTTATCAGAATATTAGAAACATTTAGATATCGCCTTAAAACAAATTTATTTCCAGTATCATGTCCAGTTTGAACAATTATCTGCCTCCAAACTACCTCTTAATATATGCTAAATCTCTTTTAGAATCACTTGGGAGAGGTTGTTCATTATTCACATCACTACACGAATCTTTTAAACTCGAAGAACAAGTCTTTTCCTAATGAATGCGAATAATACCGAGTTGAAATGAGACAAGAAAATGGCGGTTGATGTTTGTTTGTGATTTCACAATATTTTATAAACATACATAAAAACCAAAAACAGCGTTTGGCATCACGATGTTTCGATATCAAATTCTCAAATATGTACACTAAACGCCAAAAGAAACGTTACCCCACTTCTTTTTTTAATAACTTTTTAAGTATCAAATATATTTGAGAAATGAATGGTTCAAAAGAAAGCTGAATAATGTAGCTTTATGCTAACAACATGGATTCATATTGTGGCAAAATGCAGCTTGTTTAAGAGTTTTAAAATTGTCCGGTTTTCTACCAGGCTGGTAGTAACCAATAAATGTGATTTAGATGTCCAGAAGAAGTTGAAAGTAAACTTTTACGTTTGTGACTAGACAAAAAGGTTGTTTGCTTTACATCATAACCCCTAAACGATGAAAATACTGTTATTGCCTAAGTTTAAATGTGAAACTTATGAAATATAATTTTCTAGTCATTAAAGATCTTTTCTCGTAATTTACTGTGTTGTCAAATGACTTAATAGTATTTAGGAACACAGACGATTATTTATGTGAACATTTTGCTTGAAAATGAAAACGTTTCATTTTTTGTCTATCACCCAAACGAATTATCACTCAAATGTAGCAAAATTCAAGCAGCATTTGCATGAACTGAATGCTTCTACAGGGTATGAAAGGTGCCTACTTTGCATTATATGGCACACATGTACGAAATCATGCCGCGATTGACCAGTGGAGAAAGAGAAAGAGCTCTGGGGATGTTGCAGCTTGGGTCGTCCAACAACGATGTTGCCAATGCCTTTGGATGTCACCGTATGTTTCTTTTGGCGTTTAGTGTATTACTGATCTACAAACCGGTGATAAAAGCTTACGAACGTTTTTTTAAAAAAAAAACACACTGGCAATTGTGATTTGATTTCTTGTTGACAAACTGTGCTTTACTCTTACTAACTCTTATAAATAATCCAATGTTCATATAAGCAAGTTACACTAAATTGAAACGTTTACCCAACGTATGTTTCTAAAAATAGCAATTATAGGTTGAAAAGTTTGAGAAAAAAGCTCGAGGATTTTCAGAAGCTGACGAAGTAAATAGCGAAGAAATTTCACGAAATCAAGACTGCGATATTAAGTGAATTGATAGCGAAAATAAAGCAGGTTGTTCCTTTTGAAAACGAAGATTGTACTGCAAACAATAATGGCGCGTGTTTAAAATGCTTTTCTTATGTTGAGAAAACCATAAAACTTTGTTGATTAGCCAAATGTCATATCTAACCAGGCCTCTCATTGGTTGAATGTCATGAAGGTGAAAGGTCGCTTTGAAGGCCGTCTGACACGACCTTTGCGGTGCACTGCTCAGATCAGAAACGCAGCGAGGTACGAGTGTTAGGTTCGATCTGATTTCAATGAGATTGTACTGTATCCACACTTGCTATCAAATACTTTCTGTCATACGACAGAGAGTCCTCATCCAGCCAAATAATAGAAACTTCTAGAAGGACACTGCAGCTTTTCATTCGTTCCGTTTTCAGGAACTGAAGAAGATGGTCAGCAGAACTGAGGAACTGTGGGTCAGCTACTTTCGTTTATATCTGTGTGTTTCATGTGTTAGTAAAGTTTTCAATTATCCAACTATTTCAAATATATGCAAAAGTGTAAGGTGAATATTTCTATTCGTTTTGTAAAATAGAGCATAACCATTGTAAATAAAAGGATGCATGGAGCAGCACATTAGAGCAGGAAGAGGAGAACAGATGTTGAACTTTGGTACCAGTAACAGTAGGTCTGTATGTTTGTCCGTCCTTCCTACTCGTACAGCAAGAAGTCATGTTGGTTCGGAGTTGCACTTACACGTGATATAAACATCTCAGCTGTATATTGTTGTGAGGTAGATTCGCGGGGAAACCTCATATGATTATTGCAAATTTAACGCTGGAATACATTCACTGACAAGAAATCTCATGTTTATAATCAGAACCCAATAATTGACGAATATGTAGATTGGTTTGTGCAAAACAGATTCATTTGTGTCAGAAAAATGAGTAATTTAGTTTGATATGATATATAGATGTTATTTTATACTTTCATAACGAATATTCCATGCAAATCCACTGTTTTTTTTATATTATCTGTGTTAGTGTTCAAGAAAGGATGGAGTTAGTGTAAGGTGAACATTGGTTGCTTAAATGTGGGTAATGGTTATAAAATTAAGTGAACATTAGCTTTAAGCAATAGTTACTTTCTTAGCAGTAAAAAAAGCTTCAAAGTCGAAACAAATTGAAAATGTCAACTTCTATATTCATTTCCTGTCAATCTGTCCTAAAAACTAATGACCTTTCTAAAAGCAAAAATAATTACTTAGTTAACAGACTGAACTCATAATGATATCAACTATAATTCTATAAATCATATTATTGTAGTCAATTTCAACATCTGGTTAGTTTCTTATGATTAAAAACATGTTTTGATGGAGAAAAAAAAAACAGAAAATGTTGTGCACTTTCGCGGCTTTGGGAATATGCGTGTTTGAAAATATTATCCTAACAAAACGGCAATACATACAGTTATTTAAGATTTTGGAATTTCGATCTTTATTCGAGTAATTCTCCTTTAAAATTGTCAGTTTTAAAAAGGGTGAATTTCGGCCTCATGTTTAAAGGGGCATTACTCTGTAGGAGATTAAGCTATTTCAACGATTCTTATTGCAATGTGATCGAGATACGTTCCTCAACATTACTGTTTCAGATCTATATCATATAAAAGTTGATGGTTTTGCCACAATTTAACCATTGACCCCAAAATATGAAATTCTGTTATTTTGAGACTTTTCGAGTGGTATATTCTTTGGAGATTCCATTGTAAACCACTGAAGATAACAACACGTTTAATAGCTCATAACGTTCAAGCATGTCATAAAATATTGTTTTTTTTTTTAAATCGCCATATTCAGCAAAGGTCAGAGGATCACGATTGCTTAACTAATTACGCTATTGAACACCTACGTATACACAATTTCAAAAACAACAACTTTTATGTTGAACCTTTTAATAAAAAAAAGTCGATGGTTAAACTTCAAACATCGCAAACGTCGTATGGGGGTCCAAAATTAGAATTTTAAAGCATTTTCTTGAATATTCAGAAGGGCATAACGCAATAATCATGTGTGCATTCTAAATTAAAATTACATCTACTTAAGTGGACATTGAAGCACATTTTCTACGTCATACCTTAGTATGAACATATTAACCGTTTTGCCTTAATCATGAGAAACACCATGTAGGGGTCCATTAATATGTGATTTTTTTTTCAGAGGGGTTTTGTCTTTGGAGATTTTTAAAAAAACTACTGAGGATAGAGACATGTTTGATAGATCATTTTAAAGCAGATAAACTGTTAAAGTAACCGATTGTCCAACACGGAGTTCAAGGTTAAGCAGAGATCTTGAAGACCTAAGTATTGACGCGTCAATCCTAGTTTCGTTATCATGGGCTAAATGTCAGTACGCCTCGATATTAATCACAATGTGTTTCAAGCATGGAGATGTATTTTGTATATGTTTTATATAATAATATTAGACGCATCTATATTCACCTTTGTCCAGCTAGAGAACGTACATCGATACCTTTAAGTTATACATTATGAATTAACAGGTTCCCAATGGAAATCGCATGAATATACATGTATATATACACTAATATTTTATAATTCTGCTAGATGGGCTAGACACGGGTTTTCATATTAATTATTGATTTCACCCTTATACAGTGGCGTATACAGGATTTTCGTTGTTTGTTGGTTTTCACTTAATTTGGGTTATTTTAACCCTATCAAACCTCTCAACGCCGTGTTTCTGAAGGGCTTGGTAGGCGGATAAATAGATAGAAGTCTTTCCATATCAGCTTCAATACTTTGAATATGAAAAAATATGACTTGAATTGTTTATTCTGTTCATTTAAATATAAGTTGAATAGTATTGCATAGCTGGTGGTAACGAATATATATATTAACGAAAAATATAACGAATGATTGCACTATATGGATGTGGGTCAAAAGGTCCCAAACAATTTCTAGGCCTCACTCACGTCATTTAAAGAAACAGTGAGCACGCAACAGGCCCTGGCAAATAATGGGATCAATATGTCTATACACTATAGAATAGATGGGACATTAATGTGCTGTTATCCAATTTTCAACTCAAGAATGAGTTCTACCACTGCAAGTGCATGTTGAAGGTGCAATCAACTGAGCGTGTACGATTTATCGACAGTGTGAGAGTCTGAAGCTCGAGCTTCAGTTAGATTCCAGTCGGCATCAATTTGTACACCCCCAAAAAAACGATACCAACAAAGTGCAAGACATTCTAATTCAATGAGGGATATATACGACTGACACATAGTAACACCATGTCTCACGAAGCCAACTAAACTTAATTTGTAATTTTGAAAACATTATCTGTTCATGTTTCTGAAATAAATTGACAACGTCTTTTAAAAATCAGGTGGGATAGAAGAATGAAGTATAGTTTTCTGACTTGTTTAATGACATCCTATAACGACAATGTGCCATCGATTTAAAATCAAAGAAGGTAAATTATGCCGACAACACAATGCACTAACATAATTTCTATATTTAATAAAATGTTAATTAAAATGTTAATTACCAAGTATTATGTCAAAAAGCTTTGAAATAGCAGTCTCAGTACGCAGTTCTGTGTCCCCCAAGTGTATCTGTGTAGGACGGTAGACATACAACAAGCACATGTTACTCTTTCTATTAAAAATACATTAACTATCTTGTAATGTAATCACCATTATTGGATGCAATTGTCTCACATTCCTTGACTATGTTTCTCTTGCTTCGGTAAATGTATGTATATTGTAAATTCTAAAGCATATGGGAAAACGTACCCTTGAGCGAAAGTCATACTAAATAGGCTCTTTCAAATATAAAAACTAAATCGTTAAGAAATATTCTCAAAGAGAGTTTCATCGTTTCACGTGAACCGAAATAACATTTAAAATTCTAAAAATACATCGCATCTGTATTAGCCATTTGTTGTAATGCATTCTTCAGAAACTCCAGTAAAAGTCATCCTTCGATCGTTTGAGATGAATATATGGAAGTATTGGACACTGATCCAAGCTAGTAGCATCTCACGTGAGTGAGTGAGTGATGTGAAACTAAGATGTTCATCACGTGGAGCGTCTATCAGTTCACATACACATCACAATCAGCTTGTCATACTGTGAACATATGGTATTTCTCTCTGGCAACAGTATGTACATTAGTGAAAGCGTCGTAATCATTTTCTCTTAACTCCAAGTTGGTCAATCATCTACGCAGTTTCCTCCCATGTACATTTCATCTTTTTAAGCGACAAGTCGATCAACATATGCTAGGAGAATAACAGGACACTCAGAATGTTTAGGTAGTGAACACATTGATTGAATCGACCTTCTATGTCAGTTTACAACCTTACAGCAGCAAACTGGAGTCTGGTGGTATAACTGGACACCAGACAAGTGTCCGTCGTTACCAGGGGCAGACAACTAGACAAGGGGCAGATAACTGTAGACATGGGGCATCAGTTGCTACTGTGTAAGGAGCTGGGCTGTCGTCCACGTTTACTTCCGCTAAGTAGAGAACAGTGATGTTTGTAACAGTAAGGGCGGCATGCACACGAGGATTTTCAGATTGCAATTGAGGAGCAGAATAGAGATAATCTGTGATGAATAGCATGTGGGTAATACTAAATTCGAGATTGTACTTACTTACTTAATCCTCTTCATTCCTGCTGGAACATAAGGCTGCAACAAATTTCCTCCATTTGCTCCTGTCTTGTGCAAGTGCTTGTGCCTCTGCAAGTGTTGTTTTCGCTTGTTGAAGTTCCGATGTTACTGTTCTCCTCCATGTTGTTCTTGGCCTTCCTCGTTTCCTCCGTCCAGGTGGTGTCCACATGAGGGCTGTTCTTGGGATGGAGTCTGGGGTCATCCTGAAGACATGTCCAAGCCACCTGTACCTCCTTGCCTTTATCTCCATTGATACTGAGTGGGCTCCTGTCTTCTTGTAGAGGTCGGTGTTGGAGATCTTGTTCGGCCAGTAGATGTTGCAGATCTTCCGTAAGCATGTGTTGTGGAAGGCATCGATCTTGTTCATGTCGGACTGTATGACTCTCCAGCACTCTGAACCATACAGGAGTACAGACTTGACGTTGCTGTTGTACAGTTTCAGCTTGGTCTTGAGGCTGTAGTTCTTGCTCTTCCAGATGGGGCGGAGTCTGCTGAAAGCACCTCTTACCTTGCTCATCCGGGCCTTGATGTCTTTGTGGGCTACGTTGTCGTTGCTAATGACGCTGCCGAGATACATGAAGTCTTGGACAAATTTCAGTTCTCCTTCTTTGATGGTGATTGGGGTTGTGGCAGAACTGTTGACGTTCATCACTTTGGTCTTGTATATATTTACTTGCAGCCCAATGTCATTGTCGAACTTGTTGAGTCTGGTTGACTTTTCTTGCAGATGCTTGAAGATGGTGGAGATGACAGCAAGGTCGTCAGCAAAATCAAGATCTTCCAGTTGTGAGAAGAGTGTCCATTGAATACCACGAGGATGGTCTGAGGTGGTTTGGCGCATTATCCAATCAATAGCTATGAAGAAGAGTAGTGGTGAGAGAATGCAGCCTTGGCGAACTCCTGACTTGACCTTGAAAGATTCAGAAAGGGCAGTGTTGTGAATAACATGGCATTCAAATCGTTCATAAAACATCTCCATGAGGCTGACGATCTTGTCTGGTATTCCATATGATCTTAAGATCTTCCAGAGACTCTCTCGGTGTATGCTGTCAAACGCCTTCTTGAAGTCGATGAAGTTGACATAAAGGGGGGCATTCCACTCAAGACTCTGTTCAATGATGTTCCGCAGTGTAAAGATCTGATCAATGCAGCCCTTGCCCTTTCTAAAAAGAGTTTCATCGTTTCACGTGAACCGAAATAACATTTAAAATTCTAAAAATACATTGCATCTGTATTAGCCATTTGTTGTAATGCATTCCTCAGAAACTCCAGTAAAAGTCATCCTTCGATCGTTTGAGATGAATATATGGAAGTATTGGACACTGATCCAAGCTAGTAGCATCTCACGTGAATGAGTGAGTGAGTGATGTGAAACTAAGATGTTCATCATGTGGAGCGTCTGTCAGTTCACATACACATCACAATCAGCTTGTCATACTGTGAACATATGGTATTTCTCTCTGGCAACAGTATGTGCATTAGTAAAAGCGTCGTAATCATTTTCTCTTAACTCCAAGTTGGTCAATCATCTACGCAGTTTCCTCCCATGTACATTTCATCTTTTTAAGCGACAAGTCGATCAACATATGCTAGGAGAATAACAGGACACTCAGAATGTTTAATTAGTGAACACATTGATTGAATCGACCTTCTATGTCAGTTTACAACCTTACAGCAGCAAACTGGAGTCTGGTGGTATAACTGGACACCAGACAAGTGTCCGTCGTTACCAGGGGCATACAACTAGACAAGGGGCAGATAACTGTAGACATGGGGCATCAGTTGCTACTGTGTAAGGAGCTGGGCTGTCGTCCACGTTTACTTCCGCTAAGTAGAGAACAGTGATGTTTGTAACAGTAAGGGCAACATGCACACGGGGATTTTCAGATTGACCGCAATTGAGGAGCAGAATAGAGATAATCTGTGATGAATAGCATGTGGGTAATACTAAATTCGAGAGTGTAACACTCATTAATACACAAGACATAAACTTGATTCAGATAATACATTATGTATTGACGATGTGCACCTGGTACAATTCCTGCATGTAAAGATTCAAGATTCAAGATTTTGTATTGCACAGACACCCACATGGGGAGGAGTACAAATCTACAAACTATACATGGAATAAGGACATTAGAGTAATAATATGTATAATTGATATAATATCTCAGGAGGGTATCTGGCGAGGTGTTAACAGCAGTTGATACTCCTATGGTCGACATTAGTAGGCTCCTGATACTGGCTTTGAGGGGACAGGAGAGAAGAAAGTGTTTCTCGTCCTCAACACTGCTTCAGTTGCAGTGTTGACAGATCCTCTGCTCTACTGGTTTACCGCTGTAGTGGCCTCGTTCTATCTGCAGGTTATGCGCACTGAGCCGCAGCCTTGTCAGAGTGGACTGGTGTTGTCTGTTTTTGATGGCCGAGAGGCAGTTCTTCAGTCCATAGCCATCTTTAAAGGAGCCGAGGCACCGGAGCTTGTGAGTGTCTGATGTTCGAATTTGGTCTGTTTGGATTAGAAATAGATGTTCAAATTTATTTTGCAGAGCATTAGAAAATGTAGGGCTTGATATTTGATGTCCGGTTTGGTTGGGAAGGATATGTTGGACAACGTCTTCCATGTTTGAGGTCCATGACGTCCGCAGCTTCTTGTCTTCTTCGAAGGCAGAGTATAGGAGTCGAGTATGGTCGAGGTTTAGCATTCTGGAATAGTAGCTGAACATTTTGGTATATATTGGAATGCTCAGTGGATATATCCCAAGTTCACTGAGCACAGCAATGTTGGTGGCTTCCGGGGCATTCCTAGGATTTGCTTTGATATTTTGATTGTGATGGTATTACACTGGCGTTTGCTCCAATTTTGAAAAGGGTCTTCAGATGCTCTCAATACTTGGCAACCCCAAACTTCAGAACCGTAGGAGGCAATCGGGACTATTAAAGGATAGATGAAATGCATATTTCTCAAGAATGACAGATGATAACCTCTACGTATATTGTATATACACTTGCAATTGATAATTAAGACGATTTTAATTCACCCATTTTAACACTACCGCAATTTGTTCGGCGAACCCTTTTGAAAATGCTCACTGAGGCGTGACTGTGATAAGCGACAGGCGGGGCAGCTAGATAGCTACTCCGCCGGTGTCTCGTTAATTAATTAATGATGATTATCACTGCCGCTTAATGAATTTATGAGGTGTATTACATCGCCAAAAAGACATGTTTATGTAATAATTGTATAATTGTCATCTGCGGAATTACCTAGTTGGATATCTAAACATTCGATATATGGGAAATTTAAGTTGGTTTATTGAAGGTTTGTTTGTGAAATTAACAATCAAAATGTTGCGAAATTACGTTGAATTGTGACTATCGCCGAAAATCAAATTCCTCCACCTACGTCACAGAAGTCATCCCTTCACGGGTCACACCACCGCAGACTTTCATTCTGGTCGCCGGGGCTTAATCAGGCGGTTTTTTAAAAAGCCGTATATAAGTAATTTATGGACCGATTTCAGAAATTTAAAATCGAGCAATTGTCAAATTGACATCCCATTTTAATGAATCAGATTTGGACCATATGTCATTTCATCTATCCTTTAAAGCGTTGTATAGTCGTAACATAGTATCGACAGAATGGATAGTGCTAGTCCGCATGCTAGATAAGATACGATACCATCATCTCATTGCTTTGCCTTTTAGTGTAGAACTTGTCAGCTTGAAAGAACCGTTTTTATGAAAAACTACACCTAGGTATGTGTACGAATCACAAATTGTTATTGGTTCTGAATCCAAAGAAAACGTTATATTCATATCATTCTTGTTGCCCCCAAATATTACATCTTTTGTTTTTGATAAATTAATTCGGAGTTTCCAATCACTAGTGAAGTGTTAAAGATTGGTGATACTGTTCTGGAGTCCCTGTGCCGAGTGTGAAAGTAGAATAAGGTCATCTGCAAACAGGAGATGAGTTAAGTCCGTAGCTTCAAGAGTAGGAGCATCACTATCCTCAGGACTCAGGTAGTCTTTCATGTCATTGACATAGATGTTGAAAAGTGTAGGACTACACACACATCCTTGTGTCACCCCTACATATGACTTCACAGGTTCGGTGGCACCATTCTGGGTCTTTATAACATATGACACCTCGGAATACATGTTTGTAAGAAGGTTGAAATTTTTCCCTGTGATGTCATATTGTTGTAGTTTGTACAATAAACCATCCCTCCAAATTGAATCAAAGGCCTTACTAAAATCTACAAAACAGGCAACGAGCTTTTTTTGGAGTTTTTACATTGATGAATAAGAGTTCGAAGTATGAACATATTATCGGTTGATCTGTAATCTGTCCGAAATCCAGCTTGTCTCACAACAAAAGCGTTGTTAATTTCCATATGATCTTTCATCCTTCTGTTAATTATGAAAAGGAGCAATTTTGATAGGCAGCTTCCAAGCGCAATCCCTCTGTAACTATTAACATCAGAGACATCGCCTTTCTTGTGAATGGGAACAATATAGGACGTTCTCAACTTGGAGGGATAGTAGCCACTAAATGAACTGCCTTGGTTTTTCTCAACGTTTACAAACTGTCAAGGCAGTGTTTATATTCATGTCGACTTTCTGCCTTAACTTTTATATGGTAATGTTCCATGTATATATATTGTATTTAGTTTACGTCATTTCATGGACTGAGCGTAAGTCTACGAGTAGCGTTCACTGTGCACTGAGACGGTGGATATCACATCCCCTCGTGAACATGTCATCAATCACTCACTCCCTCTGCAGGCAGATAAGAAATGATTCATGCCCTTTTGTGAAGGAAATAGCGTCATTCCAAAGTCTTTAGATACCCTTACTGTTGTTAAATCCGGAAACTGCAATACTAGCACAAAACGTTCTATTTAATGGAAAAGAAATATAATGGTAGGCCTATATATTATTATGACAGTTCAAAGGCAATGGTTAGTATCTGAAATGAACGTTTAGGGAAAGATATTCAAATTTTAAAAAATCAACATGATAATAGAATAAAAGGTAGCCAAACTTATCTAGATATTCACATTGAGCTTTCCTGACTTTATAATGGTTGCCTTGCTTTTATTTCACACAGGGATCTTAATAGTAGAAATGTTTTGGCATTGGTCAACTGGTTACATCCCAAATCCATTAGTTGTTGATGTATTTTGAAATTAGTCTAGCACTACACCATCTACATAGTGTACTTACAGTATGTTAACTTGAGACAACAAATCCTCAATAGTATACTATGATAGTTCCTCTGCATGCACCAGTAACCGACCGATGGTTAAATATTTTATAAGACATAATATCTGGACGCGATTTAATGTCAGCATCGAGAATATTGATTCGATGTCACATTTATGAGAATGAAACATATATAATTAAATTAACTTTGTTCTCTTCTTTAATAAGTTAAAAGTTAAGATCTAAATTAAATAGTTTAAAAGCTGTGATGAATATTTGTCAAGGAATTTTAAAAAGCATGAAGGAATGCTCCTGCTGTTCGCCTTGCCTAATATGTTTACAGGGCTCAGTCTATGGATACTGTTTAAACGTGTAAAGTAATATGTTATCACAACTGGTTTGGATCGTGCAGCGTCTCAAGTTAAGTGTAAGAAGATAGCCAGTTGATAGAGGACCCGGGGTTACTCATATTGAGGTGTGTCACATTAGTGTGCTTATAGAACTTAGACTGTCGTTTACTCTTTAAATAACCTATGAGTTTTATTTATTAATTAAATAACTGTTACATAACATTTTTAGAAAGGAGCTTCAGAAAGATGGCAATATGTTAAAATATGAACATGTCTATGAGACAGACTAGGACAGTGGTATCAGTGGTGCAATTGTTTTCTCCTTTTTTAAATTCTTAAAATAAAAATTGAACATTTGCTTCCTCCGCTCGAGTATCGTTGAACCACACCTAAATTAGGGCTCGATTGTATAACGTTATCTATGTGAATAACACCAGAATGATGTATATATGTGACTCAAATGGCCTTTCAGTGCTCATTTCTGTAGCTTTATTTTTAAAACAAGAGATCTTACACAAAGACATTCTTTTAAAAAATAGGAAAATGTAGATGAATAAAATGAAAATACATATATCAAAGACCAAATATCATTTCTGATATCAGAAATATCATTTCTGAGTACCATTTCTGTTCGCAGACTCAGACAACAGGCATGTTTTTCCCTGTCTGGCATCAAATAACTAATAAAGGGGTCTTTCATACGCGCAGGCTGATACTGACACCCCCTCTTTTGTTCTAGGCAATATATTGTAACTGAACACCTTCATGCTGATACCATGCACATAGTTCATTCCTTTCGTCATGGGTACCTCCAGGGGTTGCTGCTCCGTGACTGTGTATGACCAGAGGCGTTAAGACAGTCTAGGCCGTTATTCAGTAAGTCCAGACAAACTTAATACACATTAAACAACATACTCAAAGAAATAAAAGCATAGGGATGAAGGTACAGTAATTATTGAATTACATAGACTTCATTTTAGTCTACTTATAAATTCCTTTTCAGTAAATCTCATGGTTGAAACTGAGTTCATCCATGAAAAGGTGTTGAGATGCAAATAAGTTATCTATGTAATGACTAGTCACGATAACGTTTGTAGCTTTTTAGACTGAAATATTAGTGATGAAATTATTTCTTTTTAAAAACGTATTCAACATTTCCCATGATTTCCCTTTATTGGGCTTGTAATGTTATGTCCCAGAAGCTATAGACTTGCTAATGAAGAATTGTAGATTATCAAAGGATTCTCAATACTACACATGCATGGTGCAGGACCGTTTATTAGTCTGACTCAGAGATTTAATTTCTAAATTTTACCCTAAGAGAAAACGCGATAACATCCTGAATAATAAGTCTAGATTTGAGTCAAAAAGAGTTGTTAGAGTAAAAAAAGTGGAATATTAAGAATAAATACTTGAAACCCTTTTTTTTATTAGAATTAAAGTGCCAGTCTGGACCACTACCTAAATTAACATGTTTAAAGTCTCCTGCTGATAACACCGTTAACAAAGTTATAGAAACAAAAGCTAGTATTCAGGACCCATATTTTCGAAGCTCTCTTAGCACCAAGAAAGTCGTAATTATCATTGGCGTATGATTATATTAACGCTATGAGAGCGTCGAAAACATAGCCAGGGATACTTGTATACATTGCCACCTCTAAATGAAGGTATCATGTTGTCCGACCACCAGGTACTGCTGATCTACAGGTAACAGGTGTCGGAGTGACACAAACAGGTGCGTTCTGGTACCTACTTACTGTTTTGAAATACCTGTATACTTACTCTATTGTTTAGAAGAGCCGGATAGTTGGATAAAATCATTGTGGTACAATTCAGTGTAAGCTAATAACGAATCTAAATATTTTGATTATTTTCGGTTAGTTTGCGCAATATAATTTCTAACAATGTAATATAAACAGCACAAAAAATGAAATTACTGTTTCAGACAATCACATCAAGTTTATAGATAATAACGTGCTAAACAATAACTAGAAACGGTCTGCTTCAAGGGTGCTATCAGATAGGAGATAGCTAGGGAATGGGTAACTTCACAGTAAGTCATTCTGAGCCCCAGTTTAGGAAAGTTTTTAGCAAGACTACATATTTACATAGTTTACGGAAAATGAAGATTTAATGAGATATTTTAGAGGCTTTTTTACTTTATTTCCTCCCAAAAGAAAACTCCAATGCAAGGTCTTTGTATGGTTAACCCAACCCTTCAACCATGTACTTCTATCCAGACCTTCTCCTCAGAGATCACAGGAACTCGGTCAGAAGGTAATAACGAGTGAGTTATTGCTCAGGTGTGGACTACATACCTGGAAACTGATATACAACCACTGAAGCTCTACAGGATCTACCCACTAGCAAATGGAAATATTTGTGATACACATGTATACAGTTTGTAAAGTCAAAACTAAGACATTGTGAAACAATATGACAATTTTATCATTTGGAATTAAAGTAAAATATATCTCAAAATGTTTAAATCTTGTCATTGTATTTGGAATGACTTAGATATTCCTTATAAGGAATGTCCATACGCGAAATAATTCTAGAAAACCAAAGTAGGTAAATATATTGTATTTGCTTATTTCCCCAACAGCTTAACTTGAGTTTTTAAAACTTTATTTTCCCCAATATTTCCAAGCTAAATATATGAAACAAAGTCAACAATTTCAAGTTCCTCATAGATACTGAAGAACTACAGCATTTTACAATTTGCAAATACAATGGTCACGTTTTAAAGATCATCAGCGCTTGTGGTTTTCCATAAACATCATTAACTACATTCACTTATTAAATAAGTCCAAATCAGGATCCAATTGTGTACCAAAACTCCAATAACAAGTTAGATTGAATCATTCCGCGGATCCTCCCAAGTGGCTTCAATGGTAAAGAAGACCTCGGAGATTTATATGCTATAAACATCTGTGTTCCTTCTATACAGAGTCGAACTCTTGACGTAGTTTCTCATCCACTTCCCCGTGGATCATGTGGACATCAGATCGACACCTGTATAAACCTAAACACAGGTGTGAAGCTCATCAACCGGTATTAGATTCCCACTATTTCAAATG
The DNA here is from genome assembly GCA_936450465.1 of Gibbula magus. Classification (NCBI taxonomy): domain Eukaryota; kingdom Metazoa; phylum Mollusca; class Gastropoda; order Trochida; family Trochidae; genus Gibbula; species Gibbula magus. Next base: position 16,373,260 of record OW388289.1, read on the forward strand.
TTCGGGTTCGCGAGTTTTAAAGCTAGCGAAAGCTGTGTATAATATATCGTCTGAAAAGGCACATCGACAATATAGGAATAATATTGTTCTCAATCTAGATCTCCAGTCTGGTTTGAATTTGATGAATAAAACTATTCTTTACTATTGGGTAAGGTTATTGCATTGAGCTAAGCTATTCGAGGAGCCTCGTATATGTAAAGAGGCAATTCGTACATGTACGTTTCGCGATCACTAGAATATTTGGCAGGAGTGGTTACACAAAGGCTTCAAACAATTTAAACGTGATGATTATAGAGACCACTTTGATCAATGTCGTTATAGGATTGTACCATTGAACAAAGCTATGCTCTCTGTTTCAACTATTACTAGTGTTACTGTAAAGGGGTAATTCTTGCGATGACAAAGCAAAGTGGAATGAATGCAATGCTGTCGTTCTGAGAACATCATAAACATGGAATCCTCGTCTAACTGTACACTGACGTAATGTAATAGCGTTACACCTCCTGACAGCTCGCTCGTCTAGACGGGTTAAACCGGAGAACTCTGCTTAATGCATTATTACATTAGGACGCTTATTCTTCAGGAAACCATTTGGAGTTGAGTTCAGTGCCTATATATTTGGGTACAATATGAAAATTACCAAGTGCAAAGTGCCATGAAAAAGCATACGAGTCGGCGATTGAATTTAAAACTTGCAATTAAATATAAATACATCTAGATATGTCGTTGTGTAGGTAGTGTCGCGATAGATATAGCAGAGGGAGAGATAGCTATCAGAAAGAAAACAAACTTTACACTATCAGTCAGGAAACAAACCCTACGAAGTCAAGCACAACTTTTAAAGGGTGTTTGTGTTAAATTATTGCTCTCCGTTGAGTATTGAACACATTTGTGTGTTTTTTAAATTATGTAAATAATCATGACCTCTGTTTTCTTTTCAAATGTAAACATTGTGCATATGTATGTATTCAGTAATTATGTATATATACACGTAAAATAAAAATACTTGGATATGTTCATCCGAGAGGACCGAATGTCAGCTACACAAGACAAAGTGTATGCCCTTGAAATGAATACATCTGATGTGAAAGTATTGAAGACAAGCAGTCTAACAGAGGGTCGTGTGTATATAGGTTTCCTCTCCCAATATCAGTAGTCTCCTTGTATTACACTCAACAGAATGCTGAACACAACGCCCTTAGTGAAATATTATTCCAGGAGTTATGAAAACACATAGCCTCTGATCTCATAACCACCCCATAACGACTCGTTACCGGCAGAGTCTAAGCATAGCTAGTGTTGGATTGATAACCTTCATCCTCAACACGTCATATGTGATATAAGAAATACCATAATATCGATATCGACCTGGATATTGCGTTTTATCACAATAAAAATAATAAATATAATCATCAAAAGGGAATATCATTACACATTAAAACACACGTGGCAGAAAAATAATAATTATAATATATAAAACCAACATACATATTTGCAATTAGCTATGCAAGTACAGACTCATAATGAGTTTTTAAAAGAAGAATATCAATTGCAATTTCATAATTGATAATTTACAGCTATATGGGTAGAATATTATAATATTATTCAGCTGTTAGTGGTGTAAGTGTTTTGGTATCTGAATAGATTGTTGATATTCAAGGACCGACTTATTCATTGCATCAGTGACATTGGGAGAGAGGGAATTGAATACACCCATGAGGGATTTACAGATAACAAAACATAATTTCCTATTTCCATCTGTATTACAGGCACAGTGTCACTTGCTATACAGATATATATATATATATAGATACATATGGATGGGGATCGGCCCTCAACAATACTGATGGAAACGTTCTACATAGGAGGAGCTGTGCTTCAGTAGATATTCTACTCTTAACTGATAAATAAGAGCCCCAAGAAGAGCAAATCCTTCTCTAGGCAACAAGAAAAATCAGAGAGAGACCACGCTGCTTATATATTCTAACATTACTTAGACACGTTGAGTATATCAGTTAAGTCGCTGTATACAGCTGGTTACTGCTTTTGTTATACCAAAACCTGATACCAGAATAAATTTTAACATACCAATTATGAATGTGGTGTCTGCAGCTTTATTACTCAACCGTGGTGAGATCACTCATTCGATAACAATGACTTGGTTCCACACATGTATGATACCACCGCGTGCTGCCGTAACGTCATAATCGGCGTGACGTCATAGTCGTTTTTAGTTGACGTCACAATGTTAGCCGCGCGACTGGAATAGCGGGTGGCCAATTTGCAAGTGAGCGTCACTAAAAACGAGTTTCTTGCAAACCAGCGCTATTTACATTTTTGAGTTATAAATAAAATACTAAACTCGGTCCCGTTTGATAACATGTTTATGAAACTCGTGAATGGCATCGGTATTTAACTCGCCTTCGCTCGTTAAAATACCAAACCATCCACTCGTTTCATAAACATGTTATCAAACGGGACATCGTTTAGTATTCTATATTTACATGACATGATAAGAATTTAATATCATGTTGAACGAACAGGGATGATTTTATTTTTCGAAATACTAGAAGTTCTTCACCTCAATTGTCATGAGAACAGAAAGACTTTCTGGTTAACAACTTCTTTAAGGTGAACCTACACGACGTTTCGGAGTATAAATTAACTCACTTCAGTTGTCATGGCAAATAAGCATTAGCGGGATCATAGAGTATAGAGTGTTTAGAGATACAATTTTGAATCTGTTGCTAACAATCAAATAAAACATCATCATAATACCTCGCAATACGACATCCTTATATATTTCTTGATAATTAGTGATGATCAACCGTCCCTGATTAGTCCACTGAAACATAATGTGGCTGGTTTTATCGTTGCCTTATTTATACTTTCATCAATCACTACCATGATACGTTTCATATTTGGCAGAAAATCGATCAGCATCATAACATAAAATTGGTGTGCAAACTTTGCAAAAGTAATAACATCTTAAGCCAAGGATCTTTAATCGAGTACGTGAGGTGTTAATAAACACATAATGTTGATAATACACGTGAGAATATAAATAACATTTCTCGTTACACGATTATCAGTTGTTGTAATTAGTTGAATCAGCAAATAGTTGTGGAGTGAACGCACTGATCAGTCTCTACTTTTCCATTATTAACTGGGCATATAGTGGGGAGAGTTTCGCCGATTCGAGAAATCATAAATGTACACAATTTAACCTTGATAACAGCGGTTCGTATCACTGCACGAGGAGAAGCCAGCCACAACATATAACCTTAGCATGGCGGATGAAACCTGAGAGTGTCTGGGGGTACTAATAACTTTGGTGGAACAGCTCTAAATCATGATTGTGAATATTTCACAAACACACCTCCATATAGAAATAAGTATCTCCTGATAAAGCTATCGAGAAACCTGCAGCAGGAATAACCGGAAACCGAGAGCAACTGTTACTTTAAAGCTTGATGTCGTCTGTTGCCCCTTTGGCTGAGAAGAATGCTACCTTTGTAAACACGTTGTAAGGTTGTGGTGTAGAATTGACAGGTAGAGATGAAAGACAACTCCTCAATCAACAGGTAAGCTGCTAGGGTAAACACCGTGAAATAATCCCTCCGGCGTTATTATCGCTTTCTCTGAAAATTCTCTAATAGAGTTGATGACCTGTTACAAGACATACGCACGAAGGATGAGATAATGAGCAATATGCCTGGAAGTAGCAGTATGGTTAAGTCATTTGTTTGAAGAAGATTCACTGTTAGGTAATGGTTCTTTAACCATTACAATCGTGTAAATGAAGACATTAAAATATGCTTCTGGAAATTTCACATCACGTTTTGTACACTTCAAGTCTTGGAAAGAAAGTTAATGTGATTGAAACGAGAAAGTTTTATCATCCCCAGAGGAGGTGATGTACTCTGTCTTCTGGTTTTGTGTAAATGGCTTACTTTATTTGATAGGTCTTTTATGATTGGTTTCCATTGACGGTGTTTATTTCAATATCAACATTTACCTTACAAACAACACAGTTAACATCAAAGTACCCACATTCTTATTTGAGAATAAGCTCTCACCATGCACATGTAAGTTTGTAATAATATTGTATGTTATCCACTACTGCCTGTATGTATGGATATAAGAATTACGTGTCGATGGTTAAATGTACAATTTATGAAACTTATCAATCGCCCATTGCAGTATTTATCCGCGCATGCGAATTGTGATGACTGTGAATCTGGAACATGAATGGTTAAGTTTAGCTTCTTTATTCGTGCAATAAGCAGAATACCTCTGTGGCTGCAACATTGCTGTTTGCAGAGTTAAAACACGAACACAGTGCATCGTACTGTCAGAGCAGTTACTTTATTTTGCACTTCAATTGCAGTAACCGATGATCCTTATTTAACAAATTTAATTCTCAAGTAGCCGTTTAAATCATCAAAGTGGATGGTTACCAAAAGCTTTATCTACGAAATTAAATTACTATGTGTTTAGTTTCCGTTGCTTCCATGATCACTGTTCAGCACCGAGACAACACGTGCAACTTATACAACATGTATAAAGATACACGGGGATGTTTCAAGTAGGCCACCTCACATATTACCACGCCAGACAGGAGCAATTTCCTTTGACAGAGGTTGGTTCAAAGTTGGCGAGCCTAATTAACCCCACATTATACGGATATTTTAGACTCCCCAACTTCGCATATATTAATGGATGCGGAAATGGGGTAACCATCGCCTGCCATCTCCAGCTGCATGTTTATACTGGGGTTGTTGGAGGGGAGTGATGTCTTACATCAGAGGGAGCTAGACCTCTTTCTGTGCACCAGTAGACTGACGCTTACTTTCTGGTATATCATGCTGGCCTTATGCCTCTGTTATAATCTTGTTTATGTGGTTGGTACACTCTGAAAAGCTTGACACATTCTCACCAAGATAGTTGAAATGAATTGAAACTGCATTCTGAAGATACGATTTGTTTCAAGGTCGGTCTAGTTTAACGAATCCACAAACATCAATTGGCGGTGTGTAGTTACACAAAATGAACATTTGATAGTTCTTCACACTATATTATCTTCACATCAGTGTACATGTCAACAGTGCACTAGTTTTATTTTCATTTGTGATTTATCATCAATGCAAGCAACCAGCATTTGAATAATTTCCTGGTGAATGACAAGTGTTGTGACATAACGCGACCTATAGAAGGTCAAGTATCAAGATGACTGACAGCGCTACATGCAATTATATGGGTAATTGCAGTTTGATCTGTCGAATTTTAACTTCACCACTCAAAACGAGAAATCGATTCAAATATCAAAGCCATCAGTCACACACGGAACATAAATCGCCGAGGATGTCTCATTTCCTTCCTCGGTCACTTTCTTCTGACAAGTGATTCTAAATAAGCCTCCAGGTTCATACTTGTCTATTTTTTAGGATTGTATTTTGTAAAGATAGTTTTGACACATTAGACATGCTCAAAGAGACAACTAAATAATGTTAAGTGATTAAATATGGTTTGAATCTGTGCCTCAGAAGTGAGGATTAAAAGGAAATTTTCTAGCATAGAGCATTTCTAGTCCCAGTACGAGTATATTGTATTTTATTTGTCGCGACTTTACCCGGCATAGTCAAGTCCTGTCTTACATAATATATTTTTATCTTCATAAAGTTAAATTGTTATTAATAAATATGACACCGATACATTTAATAGATTTTTATAATAATTATCGTCTTTCTATTTAATGCCCTTCTCAACATCCTTTTTTATTATTGCAAATGCTTTTTTTCTCATCTTTTAAGCATAATATTTCTACCGATTATGACGACCATCTTTAAAAATTGGCAGCCATCTTGAATTTGAAGTGGCCATCCTATATTTATAAAAATGGACCTCCTAGAAAGTAATTGTTCAAAGTTTAATGCTTAAATTAAATTTTGTAAGACAGTATCACCTATCTGCTTCACTACTGATGTACCGAAGATCATGCAGATGCTCAAATTACTAGAGTTTAAAATGGCCAGCATATGTTTACAAAAATTGAAAAAAGTCATTGTTTGATACTTACAGCCAGTATTAAAAGAAACGATAGCAACAAAAATATAATATATTTTACTCATCGAGTGATCAACACGACTGAAACTAAAATACACCATGTCTCGAAAAGGCAACTAAACTTTATTTGTAGTTTTTGAAACATTATCTTTCACAGTTCTGAAAAAAACGTGGCTTTTAAACATCGACTTTTGGAATCTCCTTCAAAAATGAGATTGGAGAGTGAAATATGGCTTTCTGGATTGTTTTATGACATCTCACAGCATCGATTTAAAGTTCAAGAAGGTACATTTTGGCGACAACATTCACCATTGGTGAACCTCTAATTTCATACCTCAGTCTTCTTTTTAGAATTGTATTTGGTAGAGATGGTTTCGATGTATAAGGCATGCTGCTCAAAGACACTTCTGAAAGATGTTTTGTGATTAAAATAGTTGAGAGTCTTTGGTCAATCTCTGGATAGTAGTGAAGATTAAAAAGATTGTTACGGTAACCTTTCTTCTAGTTTTTCTAGACCCAGTGGCGGGTTCAAGAGAGTTCCTTTTGAAAAAAATGTTCATGAATTTGGATCAACCTTCTTTGTGACCCCTACAAAGCTGCAATGAAGATCATTAATATCCCCACATTACTAGGATTCCTATATCCAGTACAGAGCAGAAAGATACACACTAAGGCTTATTTAATGTTTAAAACATCTTGATAACGTCATTAGGAAAACGTGTAATTACAAGTAGTGTAATGAAGTTTTGCGTCTCCTTTATTACTATTTTAAAATTGTAAATTAAAATCATAATTATAAGCTACTTTCCCATGCTCCATCATCTTGATTATGTCGAGTTAAGAAGTGCAAGCGCATGGTTATATCTCAAGTGTTTAAACTGTATCTACATTTCCATCTTATGAATAGATTCAAACCTCCCAACATTTAAATGTTTTCTTGAAGTCAGTTGATACATAATACCCCAATCAGTAAGTTCTAACTGTGTACATGTATTTAACGAAGAAGCCTGTGAAGTTGTAGCAAATGTCAGACAAGAGCTCCTGAATTGTGTGATTTGTGAGAAAAGTTGTTATATTGATCTATGTTGAGAAAGGCAATCCATACGAATACTTTTCAGGATTTGTTCAGCACGACATGACCCTCAACACGCAATATACTTCCTCTTTGTATGGCTTTTGATAAATCAAATTATTGCATGGGTTAATGATGAAGTGGTTGCTGTTGATTAGTTGAAACAAAGGATAACAAGACCCAAACATATCAAACACTTTGTAGGTAGTCGGATCTAATTGTCAAGACGTCTGACCTGACCATCGTCAATATTTGTATTGAAATAGTGTACAATGCAATACAAACACAAATGTGGGGTAGATATTGTAAACTGTACAGCATATTTACACTAATCAACACTTTATCAACATGATATTTGGTTTGGTCCACGATTGACTTCCTTCCTTTTGACTTCTCTTGGTATACAGAGATGCATAATTGACATTTCAAGAAACTTGAGGTTACCTGTTATCGTGACAAAACAAAACTTTCTCAAATGTTGATGAGTCCAGTGGTAGAATACTCTGGAAGTGAAGTTCACATAAATTAGTTCAAGATGATCCCGCGTGATATACATTTAAGCATATTTAGCAGCATATAAAAACACCTTATTTTCCATGTTTGGAACATTCATTATGATATTTGTTTTTAATAGTTTCAAGATACATCTATAAAGAAGAAAGATGTGTCACCGAATCCGTATAAATGGCATATCACAGCGGCATGTCTGAGCTTCTCAACAAGATGATGACGAGTTAATCTAGGTGCAGGCATATTTTACAAAGACAGATTGACGCTTGAACTTCAGATCTGTAAAAGTTTACGAACACATATTTAAATATTACAATATTCAAAGTAACCAATGTGTGTATTGTAACTTTGATGTTTATCATTTACGTTTAAAATGTACACTGTAAGGATATATGATAAGGGAAATAAATAAAAATACGAGTTGTTCTGCTTATATTATGATACCAAATGGCACTGCATAACATTAAACATATTGATGTTACAGATTGGTAATTGAAGGTTATGATGTCAGGAAAGGTTTGTCATGTTCAAAAACACAGTCATTGTCAGAGACGTGTTGCATTTCCAACAAACGTAGCTACCTTTTAAACATAACGTTGAAGGACAATAATAAATGAAAGGAAGTGGAAGTATTTCCTTTGAAACATCAAAGTAACACTCTCTTGTTAACATCAATAATGCAATTATTAATATATTAATAATGTTGAACAACCTTTAACTGTTGGGTAATGTTTCGTGCTGTTTGTTCAAAGGGGATAGTTTTAGTATTTATAGGAAGTGATTTCATCGTTGATAAAGGTTCTGGTTTCTTAAGGAAATGGTTTCTTGCTCAGCACTATGATGCCGTGGTCTCATAATTTATTTTACTTAGATAATCACTGAACTTATGTTTATGATTACTTAATATGCTATCTCTTTGTAGGTTTATTATATGGTACTGAAATAACGTTATAATACTAACGTTTTTACTTACCAGGGAATGGTGTTCACCCGTATTAACTTCTGACATACATTTGGCGTGTTTGTTATTTTTAAAGCACTATCAATTTGATCTGACAATCGATCTCCTGCCCAACTGGAAACTGTAGAAATGATTGATTTACATTTTTCAAGCATCCTCCAGAGATTATAGGGGTTAACACTAGTTAAATAACATTTCATTTTTCATATTGATTCATTGAAGTTGTTTAGTAGCCATTAGTGTAAAAAAAAAGTCAATCCTTTTCTGCTAGAGTTAATCTTAATTTATTTAGAGACCGTGTAATGTTCAATGTTTGACAACAACAATCATTCCTTGTTGTATTAACTTTTAGGGGCATATACTGATTTATCTCTATATATATAAGACATTCATGATTAATTTTGCGAATTACTTTTACCCCAGTGCGTTAACTGTGTAAGCATGTTATCAACACGAACAATTTGTTAATTGTGAGTGAAATAATGCTTTATCAGAAAGACAGACTCACAATAACTGCAACTGAGGTTGTTGAAATGTCATAGCAATTTCCTTGTTATTGAAAGTGAAAGCTGTGTCATCATGTTGACATTTATAGGCTAAAACTGATATTGTTTATACTCTGATGACTAATAATAGACATCGTTTATGTCAGAAAAGGGTTGATTTTATTGAACTCATTCGTTTATACTGACAGTGAAAATGTTACTTATGTCGATATTTATATGGTAATGTAATAATTTGAAAGAACCTACTTGACTATAACGATGATGAGTGTGATGAGAAAACCCCTTATGGGTAGTTTTTTTAAAACAAAACGTTTTTATACTCTGTCAGAGTATATTACGGTATACAAAGGCGTATCAGTCTCTTATTTCATCAAGGCATCAGTCTCGTTCTGCAGCCACTGACCTACCAATAAAGATGGAAATCAGACAATTTGTTCTTGTTATCAGAGAGGTCGACCTGGATCAATTGAAATTGACCTCCCGCTTGGTACTGCAGGATCCGTGAAGTAAAAAGCAGGAAGCATCTCTCGGGTTTTGATGGTTTTGGAACATAAACAAACCAAAAGTGCATTTAAATTATAATTATAATAATGAGGATAAATGTCACAAAGCGCACACACATTATTACCCTGATGTAAGGACCAACTTCGTTCCTTATTTCCTTCTCAACTCACTGGGAGTTTGCAACCTAGCTGCAAATTAAGACACTTCTAAGGTTACCTCTGACATTGCCTTCACTTCCATACCAGGTACTCAATTATACTTCTGAGTGAACAGAGGCACACTTGGAATACCAGTTAGAACATTAAATAATATACAAGTTGTAAGTCGGTCAAACGTACAAATGTAGGGAATTGAGTTCTTAAACGTTCTGTAGAAACATCACAAGACAGCCACAACATGGCAGAGTTCCAGACACGTTATGTGTTCCTTACACTAGAAATGTGTTGGTTCATTCACTGGTTGGACAAATCGTAATATACATGACTTCATCTCCCCTAATCTTCTGTTCAAAATGTGTCAATTGAACATATTTTTAAACAATGAAAAAGAAAATCGAAATGAGAGACAAGCCTTAATATGTTGGTAAGACTATTTCAAGGACAAATACTTCACCTAAATCAATGTAGACTGGATTAATATGTTTATTTCAAACTTTTACAAAGATATTCCATTTCCAAACTAGTACCCTTGTACTAGTACATCTTTCACTGCATTGAAATGCCCCTATAATAATAATTTAGCATATCTACTGCTTGAAGCATGAACCCCATATTGTCAAAATTGACAGAGCTCGTTGCCATACACATCAAGTCATGTTTATTTATATTTTGAAGACATGCACTCAAAATACGGAGAAAGTAAACACATTACAGGAAGGATAAACAAATGAAATGGCGGTTCTCAAATGAAGCTTCTTCAAAAGTCCCCATTTCAAATAACAACATGTGTTTCACTTTCGCATTGGAATGCAAGTCTTTTAGTCTCAAGGGAATATACATAGACACCCCAGGAGAGAACTTGAAAACAGTTTACCATGTTTGGGATTGAATAATTGAAGCTATTTGTTGATAGAAATTCGTTTTGACCTTGCATGTTTTGTTATAATTTACACCAGTGCAAGCAGAAATAACTATGTAAATTATTTGAATCGAAAACATAAGGGATCATCAGTTTCCTCTCCAAAACTACTGAATATACAGCCTATCGTATGACAATCTATACAAGAGAACATTTATCTTTACATCCTCGGAGTTCAACACTACATGCACATGCACATGCATTGTAACTTTGACAATATCCTGACATAATACAACAACAAGTACAAGTACATGACACATCCTTAGATCAGCACATTATACACGGACGTGACGAGTTACGCTGAAGTTCCTCGTGTTGCTTGTCACACACCCAGACGTGCTTTGTACACTGTGAGACTCATCATCCTCGATTTTACACTCACATAATTGTTCCGGTCCTCTCTATAGTTACGATTATTGTTAATTGATTCCATATTATCAACAGGAGCAATCAGTGTCACTCTCAATAGACAACATACATGGAATATCATTCCAAGGATAATATTATATTCTCCTGTCGCCATAAAGTATTTTGTTAATATATCTTCGTCCAGTATATAGTTGATGTCATTATGTTGCAGTATTGATTTTATGAAGGTTATTATTAGGAATTCAACAATTAACTTTACATGCTCAGCCATATATTTATAAGTGATACTATCTAATTGAAAGTGTTAATGAAGTGATTGTAAAACTGATTGAATACAGAAAGTAATCATTATCACAAAAGGAAAAAGTGAATACATATTATTAACTGCAAAGAAACTAACTGCAACTAATTTGAGTGATATTTAGACAAATAAAGATTTTTTTTCATTTTTGGAATTTGGATGATATTAAACAATTGACCTTGTTATTATAGACATTGAATAAGATTCGGAATGAGGTCTGTCTCCTATTGCTGGAGTATTGTAAGATGATTGATATATTTAAGCTGACATTGTATTCCTGATGGCTCGCCGCTGAGTCTCTAATAGAGTTTGATGATACACCTTGGATTAGAACTTACCGGAATGAATAGATATTGCTTGCAGCCTTGAGCAACGTATTTAGCTGGACAGAAAACCTTTAACAATGAAATGTGATAATCCCCGGGATAATACATCTACATAGGAATTATTGAGTATAATGTTATAGGCAGTATAGAGATGTGACGTCACTTGAGGTTTGAAAGAATAGATATTGCTTGCGGCCTTTGAGCAACGTATTTAGCTGGACAGAAAACGATTAACATTGAAATGCTATAGTCCAAAGGGGAGCAGAAGCAGCATCACATGATGGTCATGAATATATCCGCCATTTGCTCTCCACTCGTGACATAGCTATAACATAATTCTGTGGACTTGCTATATTAGCAGAATGGAACAGTCTCTCGGTATAATATTTACACCTGTTGTTTCAGGAATGCGTTAATCACATTCAGATTACCTTTATACAAACTGTACTTAATGCTCATGTTGGATATCACATACGTTTATTGACAATATATACTGAACTCCAAAAGTAATGCGACACTCTTATGAAATGAGTTTTTTTTAGCACAGAATATGTTTAGGTTATATTTTCAACAAATACACATTGCAGTTGTTTCAAGGGACTTCTTAAGACATGTTCTTTGCATAAAGTGTCAATAAATTTCGTTATGTAACGTTCTTGTGACGTCATTCCTAAACTGCAGTTTTTGGCTTTGAAAATGGCTTTAAAATTCGCACGAACGCAAATTGAGAAGAACGCATGTGACAGAACGCAACCTAACACGCACGTGCATGTAAAACTCATGCACACAGCTCTTACCGTACGTGCGTATCAGTGCAATGTGACCCTAACCATTTCTTGAAAATGCCACGTTTGAGCAATGAATCGCGACTCCGTGCAATAGGAATGATTGATGGTGGCTTGAGTGTTGACAATGTTGCACAACAGCTTGGAGTTCATCGATCAACAATTTTTAGACTTGTTCATCGCCATAATCAAACAAACACAGTACGTGATCGTCCCCGGAGTGGTCGACCTCGGGTGACGTCACAGCGACAGGATCGTTACATTAATGTTACCCATTTACGGAACCGCTTTCTACCAGCTACAGCAACAGCCGTTCAAACGATTGGAAATCACAATCTGCCAATTTCCCCAGCTACTGTACGTCGACGCTTGAACGAGAATGCGTTGCACAATCGCAGGCCTTATGTTGGTCCAATTTTAACGCGCCAGCATCGTCAACGGCGACTTCAATGGACTCAGCAGCATTTGAATTGGAGACATGCACAATGGCATAACGTTGTGTTCACAGATGAAAGCCGCTTCTGTGTTCATGTAACAGATGGTCGTGTAAGAGTATGGCGTCGTCGAAATGAAAGATTCAGAGACCCCTGTGTTTTGGAAACTGACCGTTGGGGTGGACCGTCCATCATGCTGTGGGGTGGAATCAGTTGGGGTAGGCGAGTACAGCCTGTTATCTTCCAAAACAACGGTCAAGGTCGTGGCAGAGGCGTCACAGCACAGCGCTACGTGGACGAAGTCATCAGGCCTGTTGTTTTGCCATTGTTTGCTGCTAGACCCCAGCTGACTCTCCAACAAGATAATGCCCGTGCACACACTGCTCGACTCACCCAACAGTTTCTGGCTGTTAACAACATCCAAACAATGAATTGGCCAGCTCTGAGTCCAGACCTCAATCCAGTGGAACATCTCTGGGATGAGATTGAGAGACGTCTTCGCCGCAGACCAGTACCTCCACGAACACGCCAACAGCTGGAACTGGCCGTGTTAGATGTGTACAACAACATCCCGCGTGCCTTCATTAGACGTCTGTTCATGTCCATGAGACGACGATGTCTGTCTGTCGTCAACAACAACGGAGGCCATACCCGGTACTGACACTGTTCCTGACGTCCATTCAAGTCCTGATCTCAGATTGTAACTGAAATAAACACTACGCTGACAGATTGTGTAGAAATCAATAAAATCAATAACTTACAATCATGTGTTATTGTTTTTGTGGCGATATTGTTAAAATGATCCATATGACATTCTGTTTTCTGTAGGAAATATTCACATTTGCTCCACTATTCGGAACGAATTTGTTGGAAGTCTTACTGTTTTAAAAGTGTGTAAAATGTTTTAGATTCTGTAAACAATCTATCTGATCTAGCCTTATTAAAAAATGGACGGAAAAAGCACAAAGCTAAAATATGTCTTTCTGTTTGAAACCATTTAAACGTCTGAAGAAACTGCACTTTCAACAGTTCAACTGGTAAGTACTGGTAACTAATGCTGATCCAATCCAACCATATATCTTCAACCTTTTGATAAGGCAAAACACTGGTAGCCAACTGTATTATAGGGCTTTATTGGATTTTAAGTGGTGAAATACGGCATTTATCGGTTAAAATAAAATCCGTATTTTCACTGAGTGAAATAACACTTTCAATCATATTACGTCATCGTAACAATAGGATGACGTCATAGGATGGCCGTGGAAAGGAAGGCGATCTCGGAGGCTCCGTTTACAAAATGAACGTCATTTACCAACTATACGCATGGTTTGCTAAATCTAATAAATAGAACATTTGACATGTCTCGTCGAATACCATGTATATCTCATCTCGTGAAGAAGAAATAACATATTTACACTCGTGGCTGCGCCACTCGTGAAAATATACATTTCTACTTCAGTCAATGAGATATACATGGTATTGGACGAGAAATGTCAAATATCCTCTATTTATTATATGACGAGCAGTGAAATACTGGGATTTATCAGTGAAATAAACTGTCTATCAAGCTACAGTCAAAATAACTTATATTTTCACTGCGAACGGTGACTGATATAATTTAACGTCATAAAACAATGGTCTCGCGCGGCGATTTGGCTTATGACGTCACAGTGTTACTGTGGTGACGGGCTGTTCCTAGCGGCTGCTCGGCGCGAAAACGACCCTTTTCGGGCGTAATTACATAGATAATATCTTATGATAAATAGAATATCCGTCAATTCTTGACAAATACCATGTTTATCTCATCTCGTGAGGTAGAAAAGTTATATATTTTCACTCGTGGCTGCGCCACTCGTGAAAATATAACCTTTCTACCTCATTCGATGAGATAAACATGGTATTAGTCAAGAAAAGACAGATATCCTCTATATATTATTGGAAACAAAAGTCAACATTGTATTAAATGGAATATAGTTTTAGGAAACGACACTAGCATTGACATAAGCACTTTGAACCTCTACAATCATATACCTTTTTTGCTGCACCAAAGACACAGATCTCCAATGGTTCCAATACAAACTGTTACATCATATTCTACCGACAAACAATAGACTTCACAAAATGAAATATATCGATCATAACCTATGTAGCTATTGCTCCTTATCTATAGAAACAAAGGCTCATCTATTTTATGACTGTAACACGGTTAAACATATCTGGCAGAAACTCCAAGATTGGCTAAATAATGAACTGGATTTGAGTTTAAATTTCACAAGAGAGTAGATTCTTCTTGGATTTCGACATAAAAATAACGATCCAATTAATGTGATCCTAATTCTTTTCAAAACTATTATCTTTAATTGTAAAACATCCAGAAGTATGCCAACCTTTCAGTTCATGCAGTAAAAGCTTACTCAGTATTATCATTTAACCAAGTATACAGCAAAGATAAGTTCTAGAATTTACAACTTCTACAAATTCTGGTCGTCATGTCATTTTTTTTTCAACGTTTGATATATTTTAAATCTACCTTTCAATGTTTACATGAATTGTACCTCAATTGCTACGCTTGTAAATCTGTATTGACTTGACCACCATACTCCCTGTTGGAGCCGATGTACAACTGTAAAAATGGCTTTTTAAAAGAAACCAGACCCTTTATCAACGATGAAATCACTTCCTATAAATACTTAAACTATCCCCTTTGAACAAACAGCACGAAACATTTAAAGTTAAAAGTTGTGTTAAAAGTTGTTCAACATTATTAATATATCCTAAATTGCATTATTGATGTTAACAAGAGAGTGTTACTTTGGTGTTTCAAAGGAAATACTTCCATTTCCTTTCATTTATCATTGTCCTTCAACGTTATGTTTAAAAAGTAGCTACGTTTGTTGGAAATGCAACATGTCTCTGACAATGTCTGTGTTTTTGAACATGACTAAACATTTTCTGACATCATAACCTTCAATTACCAATCTGTAACATCAATATGTTTTATGTTATGCAGTGCCATTAGGTATTATAATAAAGGCAGAACAACTCGTATTTTTATTTATTTCCCTTATCATATATCCTTACAGTGTACATTTTAAACGTGAATGATGAACATCAAAGTTACAATACACACATTGGTTACTTTGAATATTGTAATATTTAAATATGTGTTCGTAAACTTGTACAGATCTGAAGTTCAAGCGTCAGTCTGTCTTTGTAAAATATGCCTGCACCTAGATTAACTCGTCATCATCTTGTTGAGATGCTCAGACATGCCGCTGTGATATGCCATTTATACGGATTCGGTGACACATCTTTCTTCTTTATAGATGTATCTTGAAACTATTAAAAACAAATATCATAATTAATGTTACAAATGTGTTTCACTTGTCTTCCAAACATGGAAAATAAGGTGTTTTTATATGTGGCTAAATATGCTTAAATGTATCATCACGAGGGATCATCTTGAACTTATTTATGTGAACTTCACTACCAGAGTATTCTACCCCTGGACTCATCAACATTTGAGAAAGTTCTGTTTTTGTCACGATAACTGGTAACCTCAAGTTTCTTGAAATGTCAATTATGCATCTCTGAATACCAAGAGAAGTCAAAAGGATAGACAATCGCGGACCAAACCAAATATCATGTTGATAAAGTGTTGATTAGTGTAAATATTTATTCGTTCCATTCATCAGTTGAATAGTTATTTCTATCCTACCAGAATATCCACATGACAAAGTAAAAACGTTTAGCCAGAAAACCAGATAAACAATGATTGAACTCATTCCACATAATCTCAAGTTCAAGATAATTCTGACATAACATCAGAAGCTGTTTAAATATTTCTACCAGATTATATTTCTTACTGAGGAAACACGCCCTTGTCTTTTCAGATGTAATGCTATTATCCTGATTTAAGGTTCCGTTCATTCCTATTACTCACATATACAAGGCAGTAAATGGGAGAGTACAATCATACCTCCAAGAACTGTTCAAGTTCTATCAGCCACACACAGCTCTGAAAACTAGAAGTACATAAATAAGTCCAAACCCCAAGATCAGTAATCAATGGGATTAGGATTATGAGTATCAAAGTTCTTAAAAGTTGGGTCACAGTGAGGAACTAGCTCCAAATACACAAACAATGTGAAGTCTATGCTGTTTCACCAAGAGTCAGGGACAATTCTATTTAATGATAAAACAAGGCCTGACTGCTTTGGGCTTTACAAATGTACAGTTTAGGCCTATTAGCATTATTTTTTAAATTACCAATCGACGACAGTTCATTCTGCTATAATATAACTTTACACTTTCAGGTACTAAAATGTATATTAAATGAGACAGTTATTATAAGGAACCATTCATATTCTTTTATTTTCATCATTTTTGGGTTGGCTCGTGATTTTCTATCCTTATAGCAAAGTTATCTGACTTCTCTTGGTATAAAGAGATGCATATGTGACATTAAAAAAAGCATGAGTTATTTTTTTATCGTCACAAGAGCATAAGTTTCTCAAATATTGATGCGCCCAGAAGTAGAATACTCTGATAGTGAAGCTATTATCTACACTAAATCAATTCAAGATGAGCCTTCATGATATACATATGCAAATAAGGCAAATGTCAAAACACTTAATTTGCCATGTTTGGGAACTAAAATGTTTTAATGTTTATGATGATCATTGTTTTAAAAGTTTCAAGATACATATATAAAGAAGAATGAGTGTCACCAAGTTCCAACTGGAGTTCATAGACGTGTTTAATGTTCTTTTTCATGTATCCTCGAGAGATCAAAGCGATTGTATAATAAACACTATTGAAATAACATTTCATTTTCCATATTAATTCATTGAAGTTGTCATTATGGTACTTATGGGTTTATAACATACAATCTATGTTCTTTAAACGAACTTAAAAGAACAGTTTCATCTATGTATTTGGAGACATTAACATACATTCTGTGTATTTGATTACAGATTGTGTAACTTTCAATGTGTGACAAAACCTGTTTTTGTTGTATTCATTTTAGGAGCATTATACTGATCTATCTGCAGATTTAAGATTCTTGAATAATTTTATAAATACGTATGTTCTTAGTGCATTATTGTGTAAGCGTGTTTGGTTTTATAATATGAGAGAACTTGTGAGTGAAATACTGCTTCATCAGATAGACACACTCACAATAACTGCAACTGAGTTTGTTGAAATGTCATAGCAATGTTCTTGTTGTTGCAATTCAATATGAAGGCTTTGTTGACATTTATGGGCTAAACTGTTATCGTTTATGATCGAACGACTTATAATAGACATCATTTACGTCAGAAAAGGATTGATTTTATCCAACTTATTCGTTAAAATTGACAGTGAAAATGTTATTTATGTAGATGTGTAAATGATAATATAAACAAATGATATAACCTAATTCAATTCAATAATGTTGATGAGTGATAAGATAAGAAAAATTATTTCTACACTTTATTAAAAGAAACGTCTCTTGTGTGTTCAACGTTTCTTTTACTTACCTGCTGTAAACAGGCCTACCAATTTATACGCTTATCTCTTCCAGGCATCAGTCTCGACATAGCTGCATCAATATGCGTCGATCTGCAGGCACTGACCTACCAATAAAGATGGATATCAGCGATTTGTTCTTCTTATCAGAAAGATCGACCTGGGTCAATTGAATTTGACCTCCTGAGTAGTACTGAAGGAACTGATAAATAAAAAGCAGGAAGCGACTCTAGGGGTTTGGTGGTTTTGGAACATAAACAAATCAGAAGTGCATTTAAGTTTAATTGCCTTTTTATTCTTTGGCCTCGTTATATACTAAGCATATTGTAACCAATTGACATGTTCTGATTTTTTAAAATATGTCCATATTTCCATTAATTGTTTAACTAGCTAAACAATGTCTGTGTGTGAATTTAAATCCTTTTTCCTCAGACCATGTGTGTCACTTCAGGACCCAATACAAAAACTAACAATCAGAGCCATACCCATTTCATGGATATCACTGAGAACTTACTGAGACGGGAGCGCATACATGTGTCTCGATAAGACAGTGCATGGTTGAAGCAGTAGACAACAATGAATGTTTGCTGTCAAGATTGGTAATATTAGTAGTAGTAGCAATCTGTAGAATCATCACAAGTTCCAGACACTCTGTTTGTGTCTTGCAATAGAAAGGTGTTGGTTTATTCACTGTTCGGGCAATTGGTAATACTTGATTTTTTCATCATAATCTTCAGTGCAGATTATGTCAATTGGGCATAGTTGATAATAATGATAATGACCACTGAAATATGTTATGTTTATAATATCATTCAAAGTAGACGACACACAAAGTACACACCTAAATCTTCAAAGACTAATTCTACATTCACTATATATACAAATTTATTCTAAACTGTCTAGATAAATGGTAATTTTCTATACATTACCCATGATTAACATGTTGCAGAGCATTGAAATATCTGAATAATTCTTTATTGAAGTAAGCTTGAATCGCATATCCATATGCTCTAATGACATGCACTCAAAATATGGAGAGTAAACAAATATCAGGAAGGGTAAGCACATGAAATGGCAGTTCTTAAAAGAAGTTTCTTCAAAAGTTTCCGTTTCAAATAAAAACATGTGTTCTAATTTCTAAACTGCTTTATAAGTGCATACCGCAATGCAATGAAAATCTTTTAGTATCAAAGGGAGAACTTGAAAACAGCTCAACATATTTGACAAAGAATAATTGAAGCTATTTGTTGATGTAAATTAGATTTTACTTTGCATTATTTTTTGTGAGCAGAGTTAAATATATATTAACATGCAGTGCATTGGCTTACATTCCATCTGATGAAGGAGTGAGTATTTTCACATTAAAGAAGTGGTTATCCAGACAATTTTCCTGTTCTCACAATAACAAGTGCATGACATAACACTAGATCAGCACATTATACAAGATGTGACGAGTGAATGAATGATTGAAGCTATTTTTGATAGAAATGCGTTTTAACATTACATTCTTTGTTGTAAGCATCGTCAAATATTATATATACAGTCTAACATTTATCTTTTCTATCACATAGTATATATAATCCATCATTGCATGTACTTGCATGGTGTCCTCTACCTTTACACTGTCATGACATAATACAGTAACAAGGACGTGATCATGACATAACTCTCGACCAGCACATTATACACGGACGTGACGAGTTACACTGATGTTCCTCGTGTTGCTGGTCTCACACCCAGACGTGTTCTGTATACTGTGAGACTCATCATCCTCGATTATACACTCACATAAGTGTTCCTTCCCTCTCCATAGTTACAATGGATGTTCATTGAACTGATATTATCAACTGGAACAATCAGTGTCATCAACCACAGACAACCTACATGTATTTGGAATGATATTTGTGATTAGTTCAAGGATAATCTTCTGTCATCATTTACTATTTCAATGATACAGTGTCCTGTCGATGACCAATGTTATAATGTGACAATGTTGAGTTTATCCTTGTATGAAGATTACTAAAAGGAATTCAACAATTAATTTCACATGCTCTGTCATATATCTATACATTATGCAAAATAATTGATACTGTTAATGAATTGAGTCAACACAAAAGTGAAAAATCGTCTTTATCATTGTGTATAAAGAAAAACGTGAATACCAATTCTAACTACAACCAAACTAACTGCAGTTAGACAAATATAAGATTTTGGCATTTGTGGAATAATTTGCGGACAAATTGGTATTATAAAACATTACCCTGACCAATTGAATTAGATCGGGAATCAGGTCGGTCTTGCATTGCTGGCGTATTGAAAGATGATTGATGTATTTTAGCTGACCTTGTATTCCTGATTCTGTGCCACTCAGTCTCCTATACAGTTTGATTATATGGCTTGGATCAGAAATTACCGGAATGGTTTGAATAGATATTGCTTGCGGCTGTTGAGCAACGTATTTAGCTGGAAAGAAAACCTTTAAGAGTGAAATGTTATAGTCCAAAGGGGATAGAAGCAGCATCACATGATGGTCATGAATATATCTGCCATTTGCTCTCCACTCGTAACATTTTTGTTCGATAGCTATGACCTGCCATGAATAATCGCAGGGTATAATTTAGCAATTGTAAATAAACTAATGGCTATCTCTTTCTCAAAAATAATTTCGGCATGAGCATATGAATGCGATTTTAACCTCATAATATGCACTTCGTTTACAATATTCATAATTTAAAAAAACACTGCAATGATGTTTTTGTTATGATTATATCAAAATTTCACATATATACTTTGGATTCAAAAACAATAATCGCCAGCCTCGAAAAATGTCCTGCCTTGAATAATCACTGGGTCAAATCGGTGTTTGAAATTAATAATTTCGGGGCGATTTTTTAAGGAATTACAGCGTATGCAATTTGTAGTTTACCCAAGATAAGCGATGCCTCTGTCTTATATAGTATGATTTGTATCTTTATGATGGCGCAGTGTCATCCGTGAATATGATATTGGTACGACTCTTTCACATTCATTGATTTTGGTAATAATTGCCGTCTTTCTATTTCATGTCCTTCGCATTATCTTTTCATTTACACTTTAAAACAAAGTATTTTCTATTTTATGTTTATCCACAAAACGACTCCATCTGTGCCAATAACATTCATATAAATTAAACCGTTGCCAGTACAGTTCTATCCCTTCACGCCTGCCTTGTCTCCATCCGGCGGACTTGTACTCACTACTTGGTACACTGAAGATCATGCCGATTCTCACACTACTAGGATACATGCCTGCCTTGTCTCCATCCGGCGGACTTGTACTCACTACTTGGTGCACTGAAGATCATACCGATTCTCACACTACTAGGATACATGCCTGCCTTGTCTCCATCCGGCGGACTTGAACTCACTACTTGGTGCAGATTCTCACACTACTAGGATACATGACTTCAGTGCAATGTAGAAAGATACACACTATGTCTGGTTTAATATTAAAACTTGAAATAAAATATTGTGTGGACATTTTGATAACGTTATTACTAAATTATGTAAAGTCATAGACATAAAGGTTAATGAGGTCTCTTTTATTAATGTTTTAGAATTTTAAACTAAAATGTTAATTATAAGCTACTTTCCCAAAGTTCCAAATTCTTATCTGTCGGTTTAAGAAGTGCGAGCGCATCAGAATGCCACAAGTGCACAAACTGTATCTATATTTCCATCTAATGAGGATATTTCAGTGCTACGAGATTCTATATAGACGAGACAGGCTTCGATGTAATGATTATAAATGTATTAAATCAACCGTTACATAAAAATTGAATAAAATGCAGAAGGAAATTGAGGTTTGAAAATAAATAACTGAATATCAATATCTTTGACTTTAAAAACCATCTAAAACTGAATTATTCCTCTTTGAAAACATTTTGATCAGAAATTGCCAGTTTTAGTTTCATACACGCTCACAAAAAAACATTCGCAATGGTGTTATTGATGAAGTCTATGAAAAGAGGTTTTCATGGTCGTGTGTTTTGGGTGTTATCTCAAGGTAAAATGCCACAAAATAGTGCCACCTAAATGATGCTTTCAGTTAGTATAGTATAGTTAGTTAGAATATTTTGGCATTCAAATGAAAAATACCTAACATTAGGATGGATAATTCGAACTTGTGTCTTGTGCTTTCCTGTAATCATGTGGGTGAGTCTATCTCACTAAAGGATGGGAGTTGCTTCCGCCTGGTTGCATATGGCGACTCACACATCTACACTGAATATAAAGGTGCTTATTCTCAAATCCATTTTAAACATATGTAACATTGGTTAATATGACATGATCCCATTTTGGCTATTTTTTTTCATCATTCATAATTTAATAATAATAATAATAATAGTGCATATTGTAAGTTATTGATAGCTATTCATTTGATGAAAGACACGGATAAAACTTCACACTTTCAACAGGTGCATATTTAATCAAATAATTGTCTATGCTTATTGCATAATTATGTGTTTTCATTTGGTAAACAGAGATGCATATTTGACAAGGAATATGAGGTTACTTGTTATCGTGACAAGAGTAAAGGTTTGTGAAATGTTGATGAGCCCAGAAGACGAATGCTCTGATAGTGAAGCTCGCATACAACAAATCAGTTCAAGATGATCCCTCGTTTATAAACACATGCATATTTAGCCATATGTCAAAACAACTTTTTCCATGTTTGCAAAACAAGTGAATAAACATGTAATATTAATGATCCTCTTTGTTTTAAAGTTTCAAGATACAACTATAAGAATAAAGGGTGTGTCAACGAAGCTGCATATCACAGCAGCATATCTGAGCTTGTCAACAAGATGATGACGAGTTAATCTAGATGCAGGCTGGCTTTATGGGGCTAGACTGACGCTTGAACTTAAGATCTTGCAATAATAGATGGACAATGAGTTACTCAGTTAAATATTAGAAAAGGAATCAGAAAAGTTGATTTTCCTGAAATAGAAAAAACAACACCCAGCATTTCACGCATGTCGGTTTGGTTGTAAAGTTGAGGACTCAGTGACTGTGAGAGAGTGTAGCTCCTCTCTGGTTCATGGTTTGCACTGATCGGAGTCACTGTGTTATGTGCTTCTTGTCAACTTGACATTTCTTCATGTCAACTGGTTCGGGTTTCTATTATACAAATAGAAACATGATATTCACGTATCTGAATTGAGGTGATGAGCATATGCAATAAGTTTAGTTTTTTTTATTTAAATAATCAAGAATTGGTATAAGTGCATGTTGCCAGTAGAATAGTTAATGGTAAAAAGTATCCTGCATTTCTTCATTCATTTCTTATAACAATAGATACTCAAAATAGAATAATTTGATTTTTACATTTGAATAGAGGATTTCTCTTTGTTTTGTTTTGGACAAGTACGCTTTTTATTTAGTTTCACAAGGCGAATTTCATTAAACGAACGAAATATATTTTACATCTTTTAACAAATTACAGATAATCGTCGGACTGCTTTTATAATGATACTAAATGATACCGCCTGTCATTAAAACTAGGTAGTGATAGATACATATAAGGAGATGGTAAAGAAATCTGGAATACCAATTGGTAACTGGATATGATGTGAGAACTGTTATCATCGTTCTTGGTATGTTATGAATTTATTTATAAATTACATTTCCTACAAACGTAGCTTCTTCTTTTTAAAAAAATAATGTTGACATTGAAAAGGAAGTAGAATTATTTATAGTGCTTTAGCAAGTGATTACGACGTTGATAAAGGTTCCTGGTTTCTGTGTGAAATGATTTTCTTCCTCATTACTGTAATTTCGGGATCTTGTGATAATTTTAATTTTTGCCTAAATAGCCAGCGAAATTATATGTATTTTTTACTGAATTTTGTTGTTGTATATCTATATTTATAAGTATGATATTGTTATGAAACATGTTGTCTGTCTTACCAGTCTATGTTGTTCACCCTTCACTTAATTCTCCGTACGGTTGATGTGTGTTTTTTTCAAATCAGTCAATTAAATCTGGCAATCGATGTCTTGCCCAACTGGAATCTGTAAAGGTGTTTAATTTACTTTTTTAAGCATCCTTCAGACATCAAGCGAAATACTATTGAAATGACATTTCATTTCTGTATTGATTCATTAAAAATGGCAAAGTAGCCATTATGGTAATAATGGGTTTATAATAATGTAACCAATATTGTTTTAACCAACTTCATTGAAAAATCTCATCAGTGTAATTGCTTTATTGGAGATATTTATGCTGCGGTTTTTCCCAATTCCTTGTTGCACTTATTTTACAGATGGGCAAAATAATTTATCTGTAGAATTAAGGCATTCCTCATTTAGTTGGTGAAACCTCAAGTAACATGAAGAGGTTCAATGGTACGAGAGTACTTGTGAACGTTATTCTGATTCCATGCACGACATGAACAGATTTCATTATTGAAAAATGCAACTGAGTTTTTTAAATGTCATAGTAATTTGTTGGTCGTTGAATGTGAATTCTGTGTCATTATTGTGACATTTGAAGGCTAAAACTGATACTGTTTTTTGTATGATGACTAATAATAGACATGCATTTTGTCATTTATTCATTGACTTCATTTTTCATTTTAATAACCCTAATTGGCTGTCACAAAAAAAAATATGTTTGGCACTTTATTAAGAGAAACGTTTCCTGTATGCTCTGTGTTTCTTGTATATGTGTGTATCTGATACTCTCATATCATCCAGGCATCAATCTCGAAGTACCTGCATCAATATGCGCCACTGACCTACCAATAAAGATGGAAATCAGACAATTTGTTCTTGTTATCAGAGAGGTCGACCAGGGTCAATTGAATTTGATCTCCCGCGGGCACATGTAACTGAAGGATCGGAGAAGTCAATAGCAGGAACTGACTCGATCTTTTTATGATTTTGGAAAATGAAATCTTCATAATAATTAGTTTTCCCGTTTTTAATTTTAGTGCTATTACATACTAGCACATGTGCATTAATTAGAGTATGGCCCATTTTACAGATATAATTATATAAATGGGAAATTGCTCAGGAGGAAACTTGTACATGTGTCTCGCCATCCAAATGAACGTGAAAAGTAGTAGACGCTTCTAGATAACGATGTTTTATTGTTTGCTGCTCTTATAGGTAAGATTGGTAACATTTTTATAAGAAAATATAAAGTATATTATAGTGTTGTGTTAGTTCATTCACTGTTCGGAAAATTGGTAATACTTGAGTTGATCTTCATAAGTTTCAGTGCAGAATGTGTCAACTAGTATTTAATTATAATTATGACCAGTGAAATATTATGCTGATGATATCGTTCAGAGGAGATGACATACAAAGTGGACAACGAAATCTTCAAAGACTAAATCTACCTTCACTGTATACACATTTATTCTAAACTTTCAAGATAAAAAAGTCATTTTCTATACATAACCCATGTCTATCATGTTGCAGTGCATTGTAATATCTGTATAATTCTTTAGGTAACATATTGAAGTAAGCATGTCCAATTGACAGAACTCGTTTCCGTACACATCAAGTCATGTTTATTTATGCTCCAACGACATGCACTCAAACTATGGAGAAAGTAAACAAATTGCAAGAAGGATAAACAAATAAAGTGGCAGTTCTAAAAAGAAGTTTCTTCAGAAGTTTCCATTTCAACTAAAAACATGTGTTCTAATTTCTAAAATGCATACAGCATTGGAATGAAAGTCTTTTTAATTAGTCTCAAATTGATTACTCCAGGAGAGAACTTGAACACACCTTACCATGTTTTAGAATGAGTAATTGAAGCTATAGAAAGTCGTTTTTACCTTGCATTCTTTTTTGTGAGCATAGCCAAATATAAGTTGAATATTAACATGCAGTACAAACAGGAATGACTACATGCTGATTTGGAGTATAACAAATTATAACAAAAGGGGTCCACAGCTTCCTTTCCAAAAATACTCAATATGCAGTATATTCTATACAACCTAAAAGCGAACATGTATTTTACTCCCTCGTAGTCTATACTCCATGACTCCAAGTACTACCATGGTGTTTTCCACCTTGACAATGTTCTGACATGATACAATAACAAGTACATGCTATATCGCTAGACCAGCACATTATACACAGACGTGACGAGTTACACTGATGTTCCTCGTGTTGCTGGTCACACACCCAGACGTGCTTTGTACACTGTGAGACTCATCATCCTCGATTATACACTCACATAATTGTTCCTGCCCTCTCTGTAGTTACGATTATTGTTAATTGATTCCATATTATCAACAGGAGCAATCAGTGTCACTCTCCACAGACAACATACATGGAATATCATTTCAAGGATAATATTATATTCTCCTGTCGCCATCTAGTATTTCCTTAATACATCTTCGTCCAGTATATAGTTGATGTCATTATGTGGCAGTATTGAGTTTATCATTTTATGAAGGTTATAATTAGGAATTCAACAATTAACTTTACACCCTCAGACATGTATTTAAATGTGATACTAACTAATTGATAGTGTTAAAGAAGTGATTGTAAAAACTGTTTGAATACAAAAAGTAATCATTATCAGTAAAAGAAAACGTGAATACATATTATTAACTGCAACGAAACTAACTGCAACTGAGTGATATTTAGACAAATATAGATTGTTTTGCATTTTTGAAATTTGGATTACTTTAAACAATTTACCTTGTTATTATAGACATTACCCTGATCAATTGAATTAGATCCTGAATCAGGTCGGTCTTGTGTTGCTGGCGTATTGTAAGATGATTTATATATTTTAGCTGACATTGTATTCCTGATGGCACGCCTCTGAGTCTCCAATACAGTTTGATGATACACCTTGCATGGATAAGAAATTACCGGAATGGTATGTATAGGATAAAACATGCCAAAGGGTGGTTATGAGATTTAAAACCCGCAACCTGAGGGATAAACACGAGGGGCGTTAGCCCCGAGTGTTTATCCCGAGGGTAAGGCTTTTAAATCTCATAAACACCCTTTGGCATGTTTTATCAAGCTTACAAACCGACCCCCTGGTTAAATTTTATGTTTAAATTGTTCTAATTGATAGTGCGAAAAAGTAAAGGAGTCGTCCTTGAAATATCCCCTTTTGGTGAAAAGTAGTAGACAATAAAGGCAACTTAGAAAACAACATAACCTCATCAGCCTTGTCCCTGTAGCACAAAAAAAAAAAAAAAAACATTTGGAGATAGATGTTTGAATTAATAGTTGTTTTCCAATAGAGTTAGCCATAACATACACTAATTTTCATCTTAAACTTAACATCTTAGTATTAAATACAGATATTTGAAGAGTGGAATATTAAGATAATTGCCCTGGGTAGAAGGAAATTACGTTGGAATCCCGGGGATTATGTGATAATCCTCGAGATAATAAATCCACAAAGGAATTATTGAGTATAATGTTATAGGCAGTATTGTGGTGTGACGTCACTGGAGGTTTGTAAGAATAGATATTGCTTGCAGCCTTTGAGCAACGTATTTAGTTGGACAGAAAACGATTAACATTGAAACGCTATAGTCCAAAGGGGAGTTGAAGCAGCATCACATGATGGTCATGAATATATCCACCATTTGCTCTCCACTGGTAACATTTATGTACGATAGCTATGAAAACTTCTGTGGACTTGCTATAATAGCAGAACAGAACAGCCTTTACACCCTCGGTTTAGCTAGTAAAATTTACATTTGTTGTTTCAGTGGTGCGTTACATTAAAATTGCCTTCATACAATGTTTACTTAATGCTCATGTTGGGTAGTCAAGACTTTTCTCACAGACGTTTATTGAACATATCAAGTATGTATATTACTCTCCGAAAAGTCTTTTATTTTCAATGCATATCACTTATGAATAAAAATATTTTCATATGTAAATTTCCAATCCTTTAACTGAAGTCAACTGAACCAAAATGAAAGGAACATTAACTTACTTGCCCATGATTATTGACGATATCGTTAAAATGATCCATATGACATTGTGTTTACGCTGTTGTGTTTTCTATAGGCAAAATTCACAGTTGCTTTTATGTTCCACTATAATGAATGAATTTGTTTGACGTCGTTTTAAAAGTGTGTAAACTGTTTTAGATTCAGTAAACTATCTATCTGATCCAGTCGTCTGCAAAAATGGACAGGAAAAAGCACAACACTAAAATACGTTTTTCTGTTTGAAATCATTTAAACGTCTATTCAAAGAAACTACACTTTTTTTTATAGTGATTCTATCCTATCTGCAAGCAATTTGGATATAGAAGTGTGGAATATTCATGTAAGTATACAAGAATAACTAGAATAACACTGATCTACCAGTACAGTACCAGGGTGAGAAATTGAGATTGATAATTGATATAAATTGAAATAACACTTTAATTAAAAAATATTGTAAGATCCTAAATCCATTTGATTGAATCAACGAACAGTTAATTGGCAATGTGTAAATATACAATACGTAACCCTAACCCTAAACCGTTGATAGCTCCTCCCTAGAACACTACTTTAATGTTTACACTATAGTTAGTATTTATTTTCAAAAAAAGCATATATGCGTTAAACGAGCATTTACATTATTTCCTGTGTTGTGATATGACAGGTCAAGTATCAAGAACGCTGACAGTGTTACATGTATTTAGATGGATAATTGCGTTTTGTATCTGTCGAATTTTAACTTCACCATTCAAAGAAGAAGTGATTAATTCAAATATCAAAGCCATCAATCACACTTTGAACATTAATCGACGAGCACGTCTCATTTCCTTCCTCGGCCACTCTCTTCTGACAAGTGATTCTGAATAAGCCTCTAATTTCTTAGTTGTCTTTTCGTTGGGATTGTATATTGTAAAGATCGTTTTGACACATTAGGCATGCTCAAAGAGACAGCTGAATAATGTTGAGTGAGTAAATATTCTTTGAGTCTGTTCTTTAATTTTCTCAACAGAAGTGAGCATTAAAGGTATACGTTTTTGGCATATATTATTTCTAGTCCAAGTTCTAGTAGTTTGAATTTCTTTTGTCCGAACTCCATTTAAAAGTTAATACAATTGATTTAATTTTCGACTTTGTGAACAGAAATATATCTAGATCGTTGAGTTATGTAAGGTATATGTAATAGTTTACCCAGGATAAGCAAAGCTCCTGTCTTACATAATATTTTTTGTAGCGTTATGACGATAAATTGTCATCAGTAATTATGATACTGGAACAGCTTTTTGAAATTTAATTGATTTTTTTAATTACAATTGTCGTCTTTCTATTTATGTCCTCAACATCTTTTTTATGCACTTCAAAACAAAGTATTTTCAAATTTATGTTTATCCACACGACTCATCTGTTCCAATAACACCCATATAAAGTTAATTCACTGCCAAGTACAATCCTATCCCTCCATGCCTGCCATTGACAGCGTACATGTAGTCACTACTTGGTGCACTGAAGCTCATGCATATCCTCACATTACTATGTTACTGCAGTGCAATGAAGAAAGATACACACTGTGTGCTGTTTTAGAATGTTAAACCCTAAAATAAAATATTGTATAAACATCTTGATAACGTTATAAACAAATTATGTAAAGTCGTAGAGTTAAATTTCCCTCTCTTTTAATTTTTTAATTAAAATCTAAATTATAAGCTACTTTCCCATGTTTCAAACTGCTTATCTGTCGGGTTGAGAGGTGCAGGCGCATCTTAATACCTCAAGTGCACAAACTGTATCTATATTTCCATCTAATGAGGATATTTCAGTGATATGGGATTCTATAAAGCGAAGACATGCCTCGATGTAATGATTATCGTACATTGAATAAACTGCAAAAGGAAATTATGATTTCAAATTAAATAACTGAATATCAATTTCTTTGGACTTTTAAAACTATCTTTAACTGAATTATTCCTCTTTGAAAATATTTTGATCAGAAAATGTCAGTTTTAGTTTCATACGTATACACACCCACCCCCATTATATTTTGCGAGCCTTGCCAAGCTTGATACACAGTGTTTATTCCTAAAGCAGCATATTTACAATCTCAACACACATTGTCACACTTCATTGATATTGCGCAACGGCTTAACAACAAACATTTTAGAATTTATATTTTCTTCAACAACTCATATTGATATATATTTAAAAGAAAGGTTACATGCCACAAATAGTGCCACCTAAATGAGGTTTCAGTTGGAATAATTGTTATTTTGGCATATAAATGTTAATAAAGGTGTCACATGTATGGAAGAGTGAAGATGGACCTATGGTAAGTGAATATATGACTCAAACTACCTTTGTTTACCTGTGAGGAAAGTATTTGCTCGGTATATATGAACGCGTTTAGATACTGTTATGTTTGATAATAATAAATTTTGCATTGTTCAATGTTTGTGTTGTCATTTCTTAAATTAATGTTTATTTTAAAAAAACATGTGTAATTACATTTACGTTATTACAGACGTCGGAAATGTTAACGCAAGTAACGTTACAATAATTTTCAAAAGAAGTTCCATCACTTGACCTCTGTAATTTGCATCTTCAGCAACAGGGATAATTAATATCTGTTGCATTTATATATCCTGCCGAGAACACCAACCAATGTATGATAAATGACGATATAAACCTGGAAGCATTCACACGTTGCCTAATCAAAATATTCGGTTGGCATATAGATGTTCCAATCAGTGACCTCTATAACCTCTTCAACATGCCTGGAACAAAGAAGCAAGTGAAGTTGAGGGAAAAGTCGGACTAGAATTCCTGAATTGTGAGAAACATTATCCTAAGAACAGCATCCATAATAATACCTTGCAGTGCGTGTTCACGACTCTCAACACGCAATAAACTTCCTATTGTATGGCTTTCAATAAATCAAATTATCCTGGGATTGATGATGAAGTGTTATTCTTTGTAGATTAATCAAAACAAACGATAACAAGACCCGAACTTTTGTAAACACTAAGTAATCTGGTCAAATAGTCAAAGACCAGTTAATAACATGACCAAAACAATTTAGGAGTATTAAAATACTTTACACAACAGAACTGATACAAATATTAAATAATTATTGTATAATTAGATAAAAGAGCGAATTCCCTCTTTAAATAGTTATTTTCTCAGACACGTTTAGGTAAAATTGTGAATAATAAACCGATTGGGCAATAAACCAAAATCATGTCATCATGGCACTTCTATTTATTGACAATTAATCCAAACAAAATTTCGAACCTTTCAAATCTTCTAGAAATCTTAGATTTTTATTTTTGGAATCAGTGTCTGACAGAAGTAGAAAGTAAAGACTGTCTAAATGGTAGAATAGTTTACGAGAGTAACACACAACACAACCTCAGCTATCCGTCACTCCTATGCTCTCCTTACTCCAGTAGAATGAGAGGGGTACTGAAGTCAACCTTGTCTGTTGCCTCGCAGAGGTGGTGGGAGCTCCTTAATTGACAAATCTACCAGCGCACCGGTGCTACAAACTACTCTGACTAAGTTATCTGTCAGTGTTATTGTCTTTTTACTGCAATGTAGAAGCAAATGTTATATAATGAGAAACAACTCAATTACAATCTTATATCACTAGACTGTACCACATGTACTGAAGATAGACACAATCCAACCGCAGGAAGGAAGTCCTGTTACAGCATGTTGATGTACACGCTGACCTCGGCTTATCTCTACCTTTGATTACAGCACTTGAAGCACCATCAGGGGTACACGGACTGTGGCGTGGGATACAAATGGGTTGAGCAGTTTTCATAAGACATAAAATCATATATTTCTCACCCTAGAATTCGAAATCCATACTTGCTCGTATGCGAGTTATTTCAGGGACGATTGGAATACAATAAGAGACAATAAGGGCATCTAAATAAAACAGTCTAGAATGTGTATTGGTCAAAATAAACAAGGAATATTGATTTTTTTTATGATAAATAGTGTATCATTGTTCCAAATAAACCTGTATATACAATTTCCAAATTTACATATATCGCTATCTATTTTTGTCCAGTATATTCAAGATTTGGTTAAGTCATGTATTTAACCTAGAATAGTCACTCTTACTACACTGTGGCTAATATAACACAATAGATAGAACTCAACAGAAGAATGGACTGTCGTCGATATGTAATAAGACATAATGCTAATATGCCTTTTAAATATATATCTTTAAATAGATGTGTCTTTAGACTTTTCTTGAGGCAGCGTAGATTTCACGCTGTTTGATGTAGTCTGGGAGTGAGTTCCTCACTTTTGAAAGAGGTTGATCCCCAAAACAAAAAGAAAACCCTTTGCTGCTCCTTGAGTTTGGAATGTTTGCATACAGTTTATCAGTTCAAGATGACCCTCTTGATATACATATGCGTATTTAGCCAAATGTCAAAAAACAATTTTTCCATGTTTGCAAGACAAGTGAAATCAATTTTATAATATTTATTACGATTTGTGTGTGGAAAGTTTCACGAATCATGTATAAAGAAGAAGGGTGTGTCACTGAAGAAGTATAATTACAGCGGCATATCTGAGTTCCTCAACAAGATGGTGACAGGTTTATCTGGGTGAAGGCAGGTTTTACAGAGCTACACTGGTGCCTGAACTTATGATTTTGCAAAAATATATGAACGACGAGTTTCTTAACTTATATTATCAGAAAAGGAATCAGAAATCCTGAAGTAGAGAAAACATTATCTAGCATTTCATTTCAAGTTAGTTTAATATGTAAAGTTGAGGAAATATGACTCAGTGACTGTGGGAGAGTGTAACTCCTCTCTGGTTCAGAGTTTGCACTGATAGGAGTCACAGTGATGTGGGCTCCTTGTCAACTTGACATTTCTTCATGTCAACTGGTTCGAGTTTTATGTTCTACAAACAGAAACGTGATATTCGGATATCTTTTTGGGGTGATGTGCGTGTGCATGTGCAATTATCTTAGTTTGTGCATTGAAATAAAAACAAGAATTAATATGATGTTGTGTTGAAAGCAGATGGTTGAATCGTAACAGGGATCAAATTTCTTGAGACCTTGGATATTCATAACATAGAAATTTCGAAATATATGAAATTTAATATTTTCATGAGAAAACTACAAAATGTTTAATGTGTACACACAATCTCAGGCCCCAAGTCCGTGTTTTTGTGGCAAACATATGCAATATCAATTTTCATAAATTGTCCTAAGAACATACGAAACAACAGAAGGTCGTATTTCTCTCTCGTCTATCTGGGATCACTGTTAATCAGGCAATGTACACAATGCCTGGAATTATCCGTCAATGTACACAATGACTAGACTCGTCAGGCAATGTACACATTGACTGGTTAATTCAGGCATTGTACACATTGACTGATTGTAGACTTTGACTGTAACATATATAAATGGCATGGTGTTTAGGGCAAATATACAGTGTATGATATCACAATATTATTTAACATGGGTGTTTCATCAAGAATATGCGTATCCCTTTTAGAACATTGATATTTTGTTAGTTCATAAGCGCTTGAATTTTCACAACTGAAGGTGGGTTAAAGTAATAAGCTGGAATATATTCAGATCTAGGGTGTTTATATGATAGACATATCAGCATTAAGTGGTATTCATCTTCAATTATATCAGTATTACATTTGTTACAAATTGATGCATTATATGGAACAAATGTCTTTGAAACACCTGTTTTTTTACGTTCAAGTAATGGGATTGACATAAAAATTGCATAAACATTCGCATTAAATGTTTGCTTATTGCGACAGATGATATATACATTTCAGGTTGTAAAAGTGACTTAAAAGAGCTTTAATTTTACA
The DNA here is from genome assembly GCA_936450465.1 of Gibbula magus. NCBI lineage: Eukaryota > Metazoa > Mollusca > Gastropoda > Trochida > Trochidae > Gibbula > Gibbula magus. The sequence goes on from OW388289.1 coordinate 16,407,508, forward strand.
AGGAATGATGAGTTACTAAATTTTACTATTCCAGTGTTGTATATCAATATCTATACAACGCTGTTTACATGCTAACAGAAACTGGTTTATATCGCCACAGTCTTAGGTTAACCTAATAGGAAAATCCGGAGGTAAACAATAGCAATCTAACATGTGAGACCCAAGTTATGCCACCGTTATTATCATAGACTTTAACATAGTATAACTGGTATTTGGGTATCTATTTTCGTCCATACAAACAATCCGAAACCAATATTTGATACACTTTGAATAATAATGCACACACATATTACATCTACCAAATTCTCAAAGTACAGCACACGAAGCATTTTTTTTATTAATACACCAAAACCTTTTAAAAATTCACTATGGACCTTTTCACTACATGTTCTATAGGTATAGCCCCAAACTTCACTTTCATAGGTTAAAATCGGCAATATCTTACTGACGCATATACCTTGAGCAATATAGATAGAGACATATTTTGGTATCTGGTAAATTGTATTTGGTGACTGCATCATTATACTATATTGAGATGTTGATCGCATTATAGCACAGAATGACATAGTTATTCTGGTATTTATAGATTTCGACGTTGATAATTGTTTTGTTTCTGAATGAAAAGGATTTCTTATCATTATAATTTGATTATTGCTTAGTTAACACGTAAATTATATATTTGTTTACTTAATTTGTTATCTATTGGAATGTATAAATAGAGGATTTTTATCTTACTGTGTTTATGATACGATTGCATGAATTTGTATATATTATGGGGGAAATCGAGGTACATTGTAATATATGGCAATATGCTATCGTTATGAGACTAATGTAGATTGTCTATCTTACTAGGGCATGTTGTTCACATATTCATACTGTTTCAGGCCTTACTGGAGTTCATAGAGACGTACTTGTACATGCATCCTCCAGAGATCAGAGCGGAAGTGGTCATTATGGTACTGATTTACAATATGAAACCAATATTCGTTTTAAAAAAAACAATTTCATCTATGTATTTGAACATATCAAAATAAATTCTGTTAGACCGTGGCATAATCAATTGATGACAAAAACCTGTTATTGATTATTGTATTAACAGGAGCTGATATATACTGATATACTTATACTGATTTATGTGAAGATTTAAGATTCTTGATTAATTTGTAAATTTGTATTATAAGCGTGTTTGGTTTTATAATATGAGAGAACTTGTGAGTGAAATAATGCTTCATCAGATAGACAGACTCACAATAACTGCAACTGAGTTGTCATAGCAATTTTCTGGCTGTTGAATGTGAAGGCTTTGTCATCATGTTGCCATTTATAGGATAAACTGATACTGCTTATGGTCTGATGACTAATAATAGACATCGTTTATGTCAGAAAAGGGTTGATTTTATTTATTAACTTATTCGCTAATATTGACAGTAAAAATGATATTCATGTATATGTGTAATTGATACTATAATAATTTGATATACATGTAACCTAATTCAATTCAATATTGTTGATGATTGTGATGAGAAAAATTCTATCTGCACGTCTCTGTGTATTTAACGTTTCTTCCACTTAGCTACTGTATACAGAAGCCTACCATTTGTTCTCTTATCTCACCAGGCATCAATCTCGACGTACCTGCATCAATATGCGCCGATCTTCAGCCACAGACCTACCAATAAAGATGGAAATCAGACAATTTGTTCTCGTTATCAGAGACATCGACCTGTATCAATTGAGTTTGACCTCCTGAGTAGTACTGCTTGGTACTGATAAATCTGAGAAATGAAAAGAAGGAAGCGACTCTCTGGGTCTTGATGGTTTTGGAATATCAACAAATCAGAAGTGCATTTAGGTCAATTGTCTTTGCATTCTATGGCCTCACGGTATACAAAGTACATTATAACAAATCGACATTTTAATGATGTGTTTAATAGTTTCACTTTTCCACTGTTGAAGTAGCCGGTCAAACCGGAAAACTCATACACGAGCCTCGCCATCACAATGAATGGTTGAAGCAGTAGAAGCTTCTAGAAAACTATGTGTTATTGTTTGGTTTCATGATTGGTAAGTTTAGTACATGTTGCCTGTTTTATGAGTGAGAACATTAAATAATATACAAGTTGCAAGTCGGTTAAACGAACAAATGTAGGTAATTGCATTGCTGTTCCTGTACGTTCTGTAGAATCATCACAGGACAGCTACAAGATGGCAGAGTTCCAGACACATCATGTGGTCCTTATCCCAAATTCCAAACGCCAGGCATAACTCTTGCCAGTCTCCATTACTGGCTGATTTAGGCCTTGCAGTAGTTCCTTAGCTTTGTTGTGCCAAGATAGTGAATCTTACCTGAAATGCATAGTGGGCCCGGAAATACTGCAAGGCCTAAATCAGCCAGCAACGGAGACTGGCATGAGTTATGCCTTGCATTGGGAAGTTGACCTTATCCTAGAAATGTGTTGATTGATTCAATTTTTAGACAGTTATTAATACTTGATATTACATTTCAGAATGGGTCAACTGGGCATGGCTTTTTGCTACAACTTAGCCTTAAAATAGAAAAAAATGTTTACCTAAATATACTTTTTTAACATGTTTAGTTTATATTTAAATACTGACAATGAAAACAAAAAAGCCTTAAAATGAGTATGTCAAGGACGAATGATGCACCTTAATCTATGTGAACGTATTTAATATGTTTATATCAAACTTTTACATAGATATTCCATTTCCAAACTAAATGTAGTACCTTTGATAAACATGTTTCATTGCATTGAAATGCCCCTATAAAATCATTTAAGAGACATATCTACTGTATTAAGCATGGACCCCGTATTGAGAGAGCTCGTAAACACAAAGTCATTCATGGTTATTTATATTTTGAAGACATGCACTCAAAATACGGAGAAAGTAAACAAATTACAGGGAACATAAACAAATGAAATGGCGGTTCTCAAATGAAGTTCCTTTCAAAGTTCCCACTTCAAATAAGAAAATGTGCTCTAGTTCTCAGCTAGTTTACAATTGTATAGCGCTTTGAAATGAAAATCTTTTCAAAGGGATGTATTGTACATAGAAACCCCAAGAAAGAACTTGAAACAATCTATTTTTTTTGAGAATGAATGATTGAAGCCATTGTTGATAAAAATGCGTTTTAACATTACATTCTTTGTTGTAAGCATAGTCAAATATTAATCAACTATATTAACATGCAGTGAAAACAGGAATGGAAGTAAAACAAAATGGATCAATAGCTTAAAGTCCTCTCCAAAACTACATTATATACAGTCTATCGTATGACAATACCACACAAGCCGACATTTACTTTTCTCTCACATAGTATATATACTCCATCACTGCATGTGCTTGTATGGTGTTCTTTACTTTGACAATATCCGGACAATAACAAGTGCATGACATCACGCTAGATCAGCACATTATACACGGACGTGACGAGTTACACTGATGTTCCTCGTGTTGATGGTCACACACCCAGACGTGCTCTGTACACTGTGAGACTCATCATCGTCGATTTTACACTCACATAATTGTTCCTGTCCTCTCCGTATAGTTACGATTATTGTTAATTGATTCGATATTATCAACAGGACCAAGGAATTAGATGGATGTGATATACGTCCTTGACAGGACCAATCAGGGTCAACTTCCACAGATAACATACTTGGCTGTAAACAATTCAAGGATAATCTTTTGTTCCTCATTTACTATTTCCTCAATATTCCTTGTCAGGTCGGGTCGATGTTCATGTATGTTATTACATGGCAATATTGAGTTTATCCATGTTGACGATTATTAGGAATTCATTGATTAATGCCACATGCTCATTCGTGAATTTATGCTTTTTGGAGCACAAACGATGGTAGCTATTTGATAGTGTAAATGAACTGAATCCATGAAATGATGTCAAAAGAAAGTAGCAAACTTTGCCTTGCATTATATTTTATAAACAGTCGTCGTCATTATCAGCCAAAATAGAATTATGTGAATACATAAACTCATCTTAGCGATATAAGGTAATTTGAAATCTTGCCCTTGTTATAATAAAACATTACCCTCATCGATTGAATTAGATCCGGAATCATGTCGGTCTTGTATTGCTGGTGTATTGTAAGATGATTGATGTCTTTTAGCTGACCTTGTATTCCTGATTCTGCGCCACTCACTCTCCTATACAGTTTGATTATACGCCTTTGATCGGAAATTACCAGAATGGTATGAATAGATATTGCTTGCGGCCTTGAGTGACGCAAAAAGTATTCGGACGGTGACGTTATTTCCATAGACTTACATGTTAATTTAGTCTATGATAGATCATTTTCATAGATAGGA